>CM071598.1:189535147-190160147 GCA_036435485.1 Saposhnikovia divaricata | reverse complement strand
GTGTATAACTAAGATAATATGTTCTTTTTATCATAATGTTGACTATTCATTTCTTGTAGGGATGATTTCTTGTCAAAGGGATTCAAGCTGAAGCTTTAAGGAACCAGAAGTGTATTTGGGTTAAACAAGTGGAAATAAGAGGTAGATAGTAAGTATGAAGCAACTATTCGAGTTACTTTGATTCTACTGAAATTTAATTGGTTTCTCAAATCTCATTTCTAATCTGTCTATAGATTGATCAACCAGAGCTCTTAAAAGGCTTCAGTTTATTGTTGAATTCTACTTTTGTTATAATCCGTTCAAACTTGCTCGAGGAGAACTGATAAATGATATTGTCATATATGTTAATCTGAAGTATATATATAATGTATGAAAGTGGGGGGAAAAAAGATGTCATTAAGCAAGTACTTGATCACCATATACTCTTGCTAGTGAGAGGTGCTATTTAACTTCAGACAAAACAATGGGGCGAAATTTCAAGCAAGTGAAAATACATTTTCTTTCCGAGCTGTTCACCCTACCTGTTTTATGTTATCAACTAGCTCAACGAATTTTTTAAGTATGCATTTATATTTTGGTATCTACAGGTTCAGTGTTAAATCGAAGGCGAGGACCGAAGGAGTGAATCATATGATGACAAGGACCGAAGAAGTGAAGCATACGATGACAATAAGGAAAGGACTAAATGCTGGAGACTAAATCAGCTGTGTATATCTAAGTTGATGTTTGTTTAGTGATATCACTTTTCTCTTTTCAGGCAACAGCCTCTCTTAGGTTTGGAATGAAGCCTCTACTTTTGTTGGCTTATCTCATACCATACATAAAATTCATATTGAGCATGATAATTTCGTATTTTGTGCAATGTGTGTTAGGTGATGTTGGAAAAATCATTTTATGTCTTGTGAAATTGAAAGTTTATCAGAAATGTTCTTCCATTTGGAATGTTAATTACCTTTTTAGTGATATATATATATATATATATATATATATATGATGATTGAACTAATTGCGGCATAATGAATATTTCTCCTTGTGAGTTGTATCTCTTAGCCTAAATCCTATTTATAATAAATATCTACCTATTAGCCTAAATCCTATTTATAATAAATATCTACCTAAATTTCAGTAAGTCCTAAATTTCTATATCTTATTGCCAAGCCACTTTTTGCGATGTGGTTTCAGGGATTTTCCATGTGTGTATATGAAAATCCTTAGTCCCTAGATATGAAGAACATTCTTCTCCCCAATTTTTTTTTTTTAGTATTCCTTTAATTTTAGCCTGAAAAATTGAATTATATAAACGGTGACTGGGGTGGCTGTGGTGTGTGATGGATGTGAAAGATATCTGTTGGTGTGGATTTGTAAAACAGATTGAAATGACTGAAATATGGATGTGGTTGTTTATGCAAAGCTGTTCGGAATTACTGAAATGGATATGTTGGTATGGCTATGGTGGTCTATGTAAAGGAGATCGGATTCACAGAAATGTATGACAGATTGGTAGGTCATCTGTTTAGAGGTAGATCTGATTAAATGGGTTTGCATTTTGCAGATAGGTTGAAGTGATTATTATTCTCGATACATTGCAAAGGAATATAGTGGTGGCGTCATGGCAATGTTGACAGAGAAGAAAAGAGTGGTTTTGGACCAAGCGAGGTGGGTTTCGATGAAAGTTGGGGATGAGAGGTGGGTTTTGCTAGAAAAAAACCTCGACTTGCAGATGTTGTGGGTGACTGAGCATGTCCTTGATTATGTTGCCAGGAAGATTCGGTGATTTCCTTCTTTATTTTGATTAAATTTATGGCTGTATTTATGCATCTATATATATGTATTTTAACAATGTAGAGGTAGTTTAGTTGCTTGATTGCTTCACAGAGTGTTTAGGAATAAGAAATACGAGCCCGGATCCTCTGTTCCCTTCTCCATGCTCCCTTCTGTGTCCCCTGCTCTTTTAGTATTAAAAGAGTGCCCCTAGCGGAGCCATTTTAAGGAAAATAAAAATAAAGATATTATTTTCATTAAAATGGGCCCCGTCAAGGGCACTCTTTTAATACTAAAAAGAGCAGGGGACACAGAAGGGGACAGAGGATCCCTACTCAAGAAATACCTAACATATTTCCTTTAATCTCCTTGCAAAGCTTGCCTTTTAACAAACTTACCATATACCGAAACTTATAGGCTTCTCTAACCCAACTCACTGCATAGTTTACAGATGGCTATACCCCTCAATTTGTTGCAAAACTTGCCTTTTAACAAACTTACCATATACCGAAACTTATAGGCATCTCTAACCCAACTCACTGCATAGTTTACAGATGGCTACACCCCTCAATTTGTTAAGGTTAGGAGTTGTATAAGAGATCATACGCAGGAAGAAATTAAAGGTCTTTTGTGAGATGTTAGATTACCTATTACCCATTTGTAGTAAGAGCAGTCTCCTGTCGTGCTTCTTCTGGAACACTCCATACATGCGATAGCAACAAGACTTTTGGCATAGTTAAATTGCCACGTAATGAGCTTCCCTACCCTCCCAGAGATCAAGATCCCTAATTTCTTTACTTACTGGTCATATGCATAAACACCTTGTCTTCATTATCTTGCATTACAAAACTGAATTTGCATCCCCTTATTGCGACTAAGGGTTTTAGAGACAGGAATAGGGGTGTAGATGTGGGTGTGATTCTCAGGAATTTGAGAGGAAAAACTATGACTGTATTATGCCAAGGTTGGTGAAGAAGGGGAGAGTTGGCTTGGGACTGACAGTAGTGAGACATGAGTTTTGAGTAATTTATTAGGAGGAGATAAGTGCAAGCCATGACGTGCAGATGATGGTGAGTTTGATCAGCAATTTCACCTCTATAACTGGATGAGGATGTCATAGAGGTTATCAGCATAAAGATTGCTGGCTGACTCCCAACAGGAATTATTACTATCTGATTGCTTCCACTTTTTAGTGCTTTGATGTTCTTCAAAGTACAGTACATTCAGTCTTTTTATCTGGTGAGTGTCATTTTGGACGTGTATCATGTACCAAATCCTATCTAGAAACTCACACTTTGAATTATATCATCTTTACTTTACAAGTTAAGATGCTGCTAGAACAATAGATGATGTGCATCTAGAAATAACGCATGAGGTTTTCCACAGTTGGTCTGCAAGTTTGTGGGAAGACCATTCCAAGGAATTCATAGTTAGTATAGTTGCAATTTACAATCATAAACAAGTTTATACGTGTGACATTACTTTCATCTTAAAGATTTACTCTTCAGATGCAAGTAAAACAACCATGTGGCCATTTCTGGGACGTACGTTTTACTCTTTTCTTCGATCATTTCCTTTCTCCATTATCTTGATCATGAACTTATCAGTTAGAACATACAGCTCTATATCAATGTCACTACAATAACTCCCATATCTACATATTACATTTTTCAAAATGTATTATGTCATTTGCTTTGTAATTCTTCGAGCCAAAGACTTGGCCACCATCCATTTTAACTTGATGATTACTGTTTGTTCGAGAACTTGTCATAATTTTATCCTTACTTTTAACTTTTTTTTGAGTTAAAAAGATTATATTATTAAAAGATGAAGATAAAAAAAAAGTCCAAATTTTTTTTTGGCCAAAATCCATCTCTAGCTACAACTTCAATACTCACAACAATTGATTTTCCTATTAAATAAATATATTTCCTACAAAATAAGAAACACGATGGTAATATAAATTACTTATTTCATTACATATTTCAAATTTAAAATAAAGTTTAGTTACATTGGAATATACAAGTACATGACGCCTCACCGGTACAACGAGCATCTAAAAGGCTAGTCTGATAATCCCTCAAACACAAAGCAGCACAATATTTGCACACGATAGGAAGCGGACATGCACATTCCTTCACACCATATGCTGGGGAATCATATATCAAACAAAGAAAACGTAAAAAAGAAAAAAACTAATATTAAAATTATAGAAGATAAGTACATAACAAGATACATTAAAATACTCTTTGAAAATTTATTTTTCCCACTTTTAAAAAGGATACGGGTAACATATGTTAGAAGAATTACTCAAAACTAAATTTGATATTTGTGTTACATTTGGATTGTGTTACATTCTGATAGGTGATACTTACATATCTTGTCGCATGCACGAAACGCATACATAGAAGAAACATTCAAAAGCATCATGGTGGTCACGAGATAGACAAATAACTTGGAACTCATATTGTGTTCTTACCTACTAGAATTTCAATGACTTAAAAGTACTCTCAAATGTTTTTCAGTTTATTTATACTCAAGGTTACAACATAAATGAAGTACTCTCAATGTTTTTCAGTTTATTTATATTCAAGGTTACAACATACTACTATAAAGATAGTAAATATAATGTTGACTAGCAATTTCATTTAAATGCATAATAAATTGTGAAGTAATGAAGGGAGTAATGGAGGCTGGAAGGGACAGGGCGACACGGTCAAATCTGAAATTCTCCCAGCAAAAATATCATGCATCTAAAATTTTAAGATATTAGAATAAAATTTATTTGAATTTTATATTATATATCCTAATACATTAAATTATTTGATGTTTGATATCTATACTATACTATTATAAGCGAAACAGGGTATAATTGGTTGGTGTAGTAACACTTTCCAAAAAATAAAAAATAAATTAAAATGCATATAAAATTTTATTTTGCAAAAAATAAACTACATATTTAACTGAATAACAAACTCTTTAATTATTACATACTCTTTCAATTATATTTGAAATAAAATCACATATTTATTAATAAATTTATAAAAAATTATAAATCAACAAAGTAAAAACAATCTAAAACTATATAGTAAACAATAAAATTTTAACACGTATTTAACAGTCAAGTGAAAACTGTCAAACTTACTCTCAATTGTTTATATATTTAGAAAAACTTAACATATTTAACCCTTAATTTGTTTCATCAACATAAATGAAATGGAGAAAGTATGTAATTTTTTAAAAATAAAAAACCACATGTTCTATAGAATTATAAATGTTTTCAATTATATCTTGATTAGAATCATTGCCCGCACAAACTTATTTCTTCGATTCTTCCTTTTATTATTCTAGGTAACAATAAATAAATTTTAAAAATATCTATTAAATTTTAAAATATTTAACAATAAATTTAAAACTAAGGTTAAATGATATTTATTTATGTCATGAAATTAAGTATTAAACATATATAAATTTAAAATTATTAATATAATTAATTAAAATAAAATGAAATTTTCTAATAATTCAAATAATTAATATATTAATTAATAATAATAGATATACTATACTATTATATCCTTATCTATACTATACTATTATAAGCGAAACAGGGTATAATTGGTCGGTCGGTCGGTTGGTTAATACCTTCCAAAAAGTATAGTAACACTTTCCAAAAAATAAAAAATAAATTAAAATGCATATAAAATTTTATTTTGCAAAAAATAAACTACATATTTAACTTAATAACAAACTCTTTAACTATTACATACTCTTTCAATTATATTTGAAATAAAATCACATATTTATTAACAAATTTACAAAAAAATTATAAATCAACAAAGTAAAGACAATCTAAAACTATATAATAAACATTAAAATTTTAACACGTATTTAACGGTCAAGTGAAAACTGTCAAACTTACTCTCAATTGTTTATATATTTAGAAAAACTTAACATATTTAACCCTTAATTTGTTACTATACTATTATGGTATAATTGGTTGGTCGGTCGGTTAACACCTATAGTAACACTTTCCAAAAAATAAAAAATAAATTAAAATGCATATAAAATTTTATTTTGCAAAAAATAAATTACATATTTAAATGAATAACAAACTCTTTAATTATTACATAATCTTTCAATTATATTTGAAATAAAATCACATATTTATTAACAAATTTACAAAAAATTATAAATCAACAAAGTAAAGACAATCTAAAACTATATCTATACTATACTATTATAAGCGAAACATGATTGGTTGGTAGGTCGGTTGGTTAACACTTCCAAAAAGTATAGTAACACTTTCCAAAAAATAAAAAATAAATTAAAATGCATATAAAATTTTATTTTGCAAAAAATAAACTACATATTTAACTTAATAACAAACTCTTTAACTATTACCTACTCTTTCAATTATATTTGAAATAAAATCACATATTATTAACAAATTTACAAAAAATTATAAATCAACAAAGTAAAGACAATCTAAAACTATATAATAAACAATAAAATTTTAACACGTATTTAACAGTCAAGTGAAAACTGTCAAACTTACTCTCAATTGTTTATATATTTAGAAAAACTTAACATATTTAACCCTTAATTTGTTACTATACTATTATAAGCGAAACATGGTATAATTGGTTGGTCGGTCGGTTAACACCTTTCCAAAAAGTATAGTAACACTTTCCAAAAAATAAATTAAAATGCATATAAAATTTTATTTTGCAAAAACTAAACTACATATTTGACTGAATAACAAACTCTTTAATTATTACATACTCTTTCAATTATATTTGAAATAAAATCACATATTTATTAACAAATTTACAAAAAATTATAAATCAACAAAGTAAAGACAATCTAAAACTATATAATAAATAATAAACTTTTAACACGTATTTAACAGTCAAGTGAAAACTGTCAAACTTACTCTCAATTGTTTATATATTTAGAAAAACTTAACATATTTAACCCTTAATTTGTTACTATACTATTATAAGCGAAACAGGTATAATTGGTTCGTCGGTCGGTCGGTTAATACCTTCCAAAAAAGTATAGTAACACTTTCCAAAAAATAAAAAATAAATTAAAATGCATATAAAATTTTATTTTACAAAAAATAAATTACATATTTAACTTAATAACAAACTTTTTAATTATTACATAATCTTTCAATTATATTTGAAATAAAATCACATATTTATTAACAAATTTACAAAAAATTATAAATCAACAAAGTAAAGACAATCTAAAACTATATAATAAACAATAAAATTTTAACACGTATTTAACAATCAAGTGAAAATTGTCAAATTTACTCTCAATTGTTTATATATTTAGAAAAACTTAACATATTTAACCCTTAATTTGTTACTATACTATTATAAGCGAAACATGGTATAATTGGTTGGTCGGTCAGTCGGTTAAAAGTATAGTAACACTTTCCAAAAAATAAATTAAAATGCATATAAAATTTTATTTTACAAAAAATAAACTACATATTTAACTTAATAACAAACTCTTTAATTATTACATACTCTTTCAATTATATTTGAAATAAAATCACATATTTATTAACAAATTTATAAAAAATTATAAATCAACAAAGTAAAAACAATCTAAAACTATATAATAAACAATAAAATTTTAACACGTATTTAACAGTCAAGTGAAAACTGTCAAACTTACTCTCAATTGTTTATATATTTAGAAAAACTTAACATATTTAACCCTTAATTTGTTTCATCAACATAAATGAAATGGAGAAAGTATGTAATTTTTTAAAAATAAAAAACCACATGTTCTATAGAATTATAAATGTTTTCAATTATATCTTGATTAGAATCATCGCCCGCACAAACTTATTTCTTCGATTCTTTCTTTTATTATTCTAGGTAACAATAAATAAATTTAAAAATATCTATTAAATTTTAAAATATTTAACAATAAATTAAAACTAACGTTAAATGATATTTATTTATGTCATGAAATTAAGTATTAAACATATATAAATTTAAAATTATTAATATAATTAATTAAAATAAAATGAAATTTTCTATTAATTCAAATAATTAATATATTAATTAATAATAATAGATAAAAGCCCGTAATTTGTACGGATTGGTTGGTTAACGCCTTCCAAAAAATTGTTAACATAATCCTAAAAATAATAAGTTAGAAAAATTATATTAAAAATATAATTGAAAGTGCATGTAGTTGAATTTCAGTTGAAGTATAACTCATAAAGTATGTATTTATGTAAATTATGTGTTTTATTTTTTTAGTAAATTATAGTATATATTTTAATTTGTTTTTTTAGAAGTGCGAATAAATTTTTTAGAAAGATTCTAACTAACCAACCAATTATACACTATTTTCCTTATAAAAGTATAGTACATATAGATAGTATATTTATTTTTCTTTTAATTTTCCTTTTTTTAGTTTGTTTACTTATTAATAAATTTTTATATTGAAATTGTTTATATTAATTTTAAAAGATATTGGTTCTCGAAAGTGTTTTAGGAGAAGTTTGGTGTTGGTGGAGAATTCTAATGAAATATAATCGAAATATTTTTTAATTTTATTTAAAATTAAATATGTATTAATTTGTTTTCTATTTTTTATTAAATAACGTGTAAAAAATTCCAAATTCTGTAAAATTATATATATATATATATATATATATATATTAAAAATAAAAAACACATGTTTTATAGAATTATAAACGTTTTCAATTATATCCCGATTAAAATCATCGCCTACACACATTTCTTACTACGATTCTTTCTTCTACGATTTTAGGTTATAAACACTAAATAATTTTTAAATTTTTTTTGAATTATTAAAATATTTAAAATAAATTTAAAAATATTTATAAATAATAATTTTTATTTATGTCATGAAATTAAGTATGGAACATATTTAAATTTAAAATTAATAATAAAATTTATTAAAATGAATTAAAATTTTATATTAAATCAAATAATTTATGGATTAATTTATAATAATAATATATGGTAGCCCGTGCAAATTGCACGGTTTATTGGCTAGTTATATTATAAATACATTTTTACCAACAAGGTTTGAGTTTGAGATGGGAACTACACTTTGAATATTCTTACCTTAATTTATAATATTAAATTATTTTTCAAAAATAAACAAACGAACAAAAAAACACCCGAGACTCCTTAAAAATATTCTTACCTTAAGCTTTATTTGTTCCCCAAAAAATGATTAAATGTGAAAATAGATTTCGGAAAAATGCTTTACAAGCCATAAAATATTTTAAATCATTTGACTATAAACTGTAAAAATTTCTCATTTTCAAGAAGATATTTTTATTAGTTAAATTTTTTATTGATATGTGACTTTGAAGAAGAAAAGGAGACACGTGTAATTATATGCAATACACATTTTGCATTCGGTAATAGATTGGATAAAATTTACCAAAGTGTTTGAATATGGGTATTTTGAATTTTTGAATATTATTAAGGACCGAAAACCTTGTATTTATGTCATTATTTCTGAACATGGGTATTTGAATAGAAAATGGGTTTTATATCAAACCGGCCATCCGTTTCACTCAAAACTATCAATTAGATCACCGATTTAAAAACGATATCATTTGAATCACTAAAGTTATAATAAATATCAAAGTAGCCACCCATTATAGTACTCGGAAAGTAAAAGTAATTTTTCATTTAGTTCTACACATTTTTCTTGAATGCTTCCATAACCAAACGAAAGGTTAATAATTCTAATATTTCTGATAATATATTTAGATTTTTAAAAATTCATTTACTATTTATTATTTATTTTATTGTCATTTTCCTTATTTTAATTAAAAATAAATAATAAACTTTTTAAATTCTAAATATATTATCAAAAATATTAGAATTCATAACATTTCATTTGATTATAGTAGTATTTAAGAAAAATGTGTAAAACTCGATGAAAAATTATTTTTACTTTCTGAGTACTATAATGGATGACTACATTGATATTTATTATGATTTTAGTGATTCAAATGATATAGTTTTTAAATGGGTGGTCTAATTGATAGTTTTGAGGGAAACGGGTAGCCAATTTGATATAAAACCCAAAGAAAAAAATAACAAATTTAACCTGCTTTCCTATAAAGTTATGCGCAAATAGCAGTTTCATAAAAAATGGCCAATTCTAGCCATTTGTATCTGTCATTACCAAATGCGTATTCAATCTTCTATATAGGTATTGTGTTATTGCACTCCATTAAAAAGAAATAAATAAATCATAATTCAACCTGCGTCAACCACCTTCTTCTATCAAAACCTGGTCCACTTAATGAAAGTCTAAATATATACGCAAGTGTTAGTTGCATATTACATTTGATTTTTTTACTGATTACGTAAATGTGAGTTGCTTATTCAGTAAATACTTTTTTGTGAATTGCGTATTTCATATAAAATAGTAGTAATACTTCATTGAAACTTGCGTATTGTTTATTACTTCACTGTACATTGCATATCCTATGGGCTAAAATTGGCCAAAATTTCAAAACCAGCTAATTTTGTTAAACTTGACTTTCACCCATTTGAATATGGGTATTGATTAATAAGGACCGAAAACCCGGTATTTATGTCATTCTTTCTAACATTGTTGAGAGTAAAGTGAGTGAACAGTTTTTCCATCCATTTCATCGGTGACCCTCTCTCTCTCTCTCTCTCTCTCTCTCTCTCTCTCTCTCTCTGATTTTCTCAGCTGTAAGCTCACTTCTTTTCTCTTTGTATCTGTAACTCAATATCTTAATTGCATAGTTGATATTAAAATCCAATCTTTGTTCAACAATCTGATATTTCTTTGAGAATCTTGATTGCCCATCAAATTCATTTTTGATTTATTTCTGTAAGGTTGATTAAATTTTGATTCTTGGATTCTTATGTTAAGAGTATACATAAACCCTCGAGCTAAATTGTTGTCTATAGTGACCCTATATGATTGTCAATTGTTTTCTTGACCTTTAAAGTGTAAATCCCAATTCACAGACATAATATGGACCTTTTGAGTATTGAAAATTTGTTTTATGAAAATTTAAGATTTGTTTAGTTTGAAACAAGATATTGTTTTTGGCCAAGGTATCAGGGTATAAATTGAGGAATTCGTAGAAAACTATACAAAAAGTGTGTTTAAGGGGTTATGATTATCCTTCCCGGAACAATAAGGGTCAAACTGTGAATAACTGTATATCTACATCTATTTGTGACTCTTGTACAGAAATTCTGTAGTCTTATGTAGGACATTTTCTTACAACCTTTATCGGATGATTAGATGGAGTAAACATCGATATCTGTTGAAGATTACGGTGCTTCTTGTACAACCTTGATGGCCCAACAAATTCGAGAACCAATTTTAGTAGATATATGTAGCAACATTTAATCATAAAGAATTTGTTTCAGAACCATGGAAATTTTTTCCCATGTAAATTTTTCCTCCCATAAATTGTCAATCATGTAAAAGTTCTACTGAAAACGAAAATTGTAAAATGAAATTATGGAAGTAAGAGTCTTATAATTTTTTTTTGTTTGGTATCTGACAAGAAATAGTAAAAGTTATCTCTGTACCCTAATTTTTGCATTTTACAGGTGGAAGGCGTGCAGTTGCAACCCCCCCTCCCCCGGCTATGGATTTACCGACAGATATTGTTGCTGACATTCTGTCAAGGATTCCAATCAAGACTATAGTCCATTGTAGATGTGTATGCAAAAGATGGCGCGATATACTTTCAGAGCCTTGCTTTGTTAATCTGCATTTGTTGAGATCTCCTGCAGGCCTTATAGTTCATGAAATGAGCGGTACAGGTGAATCTGACATTCTTAAACTGGGAGAACTAGACGACCAATCTGATCAGCACCATATTCACCATGACCCTCTGATGAGATTTGACCTTGGACTTGGCTTTGAAGGTGATGGGCCGTGCTTACAGGGTTCAGTTAATGGGTTGATTTGTTTGTGGAATTCTTCTGGAGGGGATGCAACATATATATGCAATCCAGTTACACGAGAGTACATACTCCTTCCAGATCACAAGTATATTAAAAAATCATGTTTTATTGTAACTTATGGTTTTGGATTTGTTGAAGCCAGCAACCAGTACAAAGTCATTTGCTTTTCTGAGGGAAATTTCTCTTCAGCTAAAGGCTCATTTAAGTCCAGGTGCGGGATTTATACGCTTGGAACAAATAGGTGGAGAAGCTTAGGACATGTTGCATTTTCACTTTGTTATCATCAGAATGGTATATTAGTCAGTGGCAACCTTCACTGGTTAGCTTATGATGAAAAGGACAACACTAATGATTTGGTGTGTACCTTTGATTTGGAACAAGAATTACTTCAACTGACTGCCTCTGCCCCTCGAGCTGGAGGGATTCTAGCTTATAGGAGCTTGGGAATGCTTGAAGGGTGCTTGTGTATGTGCGATAACACGGACTCTGAAATTGTCATTTGGGTTATGAAGAATTATGGAATGAAGGAAAGTTGGAGTAAGGAAATCATAATTTCGGATAGTGATCTGTGTGGGAAGGTTCATGCTCTAAAAGTTTTGAAAGATGAGACTATCTTAATGTTATTCCACAATGTTTTATTATTCACTTATCATCCCGGGAAGAAAACTTTGCAAAAACTTGACATCTTTCGGAGAGGTTTCTTTGACACACTTGATGCAATGGTTTATGTTCCAAGTTTTATTGCGCTCAAGAGTTTAGTGTCAGAGAAGGTATTAGTATTTTAGTTCCTAGGCTCAATTGCTTTCAAGCTAATGAATGTTAAATTTTAATATGATAGCTCAGCTCTTCGGTCACCAGTTTTCTGCGAACTTGCTATGTTTAACAAGTTCGTAAGTTTCCATGCTACACCATCCTATTAGTATTTCCAGTTTTTGGCCCACCTGGGTGCATTTGTACCATTGAATATTTGCGACAGCCTTTTTGGCATGTATATGTAAAAATTTACATCTTATCAAGTAAAAGTGATTAGTTTAAACTTTAAAGTATTCAATGTATTCAATATATTCAGTATATGCACTCATTCCTTTGTGCTTGTAACACTGCAAAATCCCTGTTTGACTATCTAGAATTTTTTAATGCATTTAACTGGTTTGTTAGTCCCCCCTTGTTCCCTGGAAAGAGAAGAAGTCTTATCAACTGACGAGCGATGCCATTATTTGCCTTTAGTTGTCTCCACAGAATGTTCAGGTAGTCCAGGAGGGCGTTACCAAGATGTTGGCATCTCAGATCATGGCAAATGCACAGAATGCTGTAGATGGTCGCAAGGCTGATAATACTGTTTTCGAGCATGTAAGTTCTATTGACTTTGAATTACAAAAGAATTTCTGATTAGCATAGAAGTAGGTTGCAGAAATATCCGATGGATGTGATAAAAACACTGTTGTCAGTTAGATGAGACCTCTGAAAACATGTGTATAATTGTGTCTGTTAACAGGTCAAATTTATTTGAGGAAGTTGAGGTTGCACGTATGGTGGTAAGTGGTGACTCTGCCACTCTGGTTCTCTATTTATTCGGCCAGCCAATATCATCCCTTGGGATAGTTGTGCTTTTGTAAGTTAAACACTGTTTGCATTTAATCTTTATTTAATGATCTAGAATCAGGCGTGTCACTGCAAAGCTCGAAGAAATTGTAGACAATGACAACTTGGAGCCTAATGCATCTCAATCTGGCCAGAGGTAGTCCTCACAAAATCTTTCACATGAAATTGATCCCGTAAATATTAATTATGCAGTTCATTAAAATTTTTGGTGCATTAAGCAGTTGATATCTTTAAAAGGTATGCTGCCTTGCGGTGTAATATTGCTTTACAGTTTGCAGAAATTTTCTTATTCTCTAACTTCTAAACACGGAAACCCTCCTCTTCTCCTGTTTATTTGGTGTAATATTAGCCTATATTGTCAGGATTCTGAATCTATGTCAAAATCTTTATTGTGTTCAAACTAACAGAAATGAGGAGTTAATATATCAAAAATTCTGGGTGCTGGATTTCTGAGGCCTTTATTTAAGGTATTATTAACACTGGTCGACACGGTTTCATAAGAATATTGAACTGATTATATATGCCTTGGGTAGGACTTCATGCACCAGTGCAGATACCCTTATTTTAGTGGCTAAGATACATAGATTTAAAAAGGTGCTGCATATACATAGTTCCAGAAAGGTGTTGCATAGACTAAGTTAAGAAATAAGTCTCTAAAGCTTAGGGAAAGCATTCTCCCCCTTGCAATTTCAAAAAAAAAACATTAATAGGCTTGAAATGTGAAATGTTTGATATTAAACTCTCCTTCCATGCTTAAGGTAACTGCATTTACCTAATTGTTGTATGATAGCAGGACAAAATTTGACAGTGAATCTAATCTTAAGAGGATACTGATGTTCCTCTGGACGTAATGTTTTTTCAAGACTTCTAATCCTTGAAAGGGGAGCTAGATGAAGGGGTTATCTTTGTCGTTTTGTCTCAGCGTATTTAAATCTTAGCTCTATGTAAGGTACTAGGGTTGTGAAGCAGTGGTGAGCGTAATTTATTTTCAGCAACTTTATTACCAATTAGAACTTGATTTGATCAAATTTACTATTTTTCTAACTTTACATACAAAATTAAACTGTAAAATCCACTGTATTGAAACAATCAGACCTTGAACCTGCAATTTTTGATAGAGAAAAATTGTTTTCTGTTGTTATACAGATCTGACCATTAGATTAGTGTCCCCTCGGGAGACTCAGCAGTGAAGAAAGGAGAAAGAAAAACATTAAGCCTGTCTGTATATAAATAACTAGCTTAAACTGTCTGTCATCCTATATTCCTATGTCACAATATATTTGTCACATCTATGCTTCTTGGATGTGCTAGATATTACGGGGAGAGCAGAAAAATCGAAATGTAATCGGAGCCTAAAAAGCTGATGCACTCGTACACCAAACCTGTAAATTATACAGAACGGAAAGTTATTTTTTCTCTGTATAAGCTTTACATATAGTCCAATTTTTTCAGCATTCACCACTAGTAAGAGATTGATATCCCTAAGCTTGGTCAAGCTGCAAAACGATGTTGTTTTACCGTTTCACTTATATAAGTAACTTATGCGTTGAAAAACGATATTGAAGTATATTAGTAGTATATAAACCTGAAGTCACATACTGTTTTTGAAATTACTTTCGAATTACACGATTTTGATCTAGTGATACAAGGAAATAAAGGGCAAGTCAACTAAGTGATTTTTTTTTTTTAGTGTCGCCGAAATGAAAAATATAAATTTTAGAAGATAACCATAATTTTCTTCATTAAAATCTAATATCGAAAGTTACAGAAGATATACTTGTAAATTTATCTACATTCAAGTAGGCAAGATATGCATGGATCCATCCATCCAGTGCCCACATTGCAACTAATTTCATGCTAGAAAATATTAGGTTGGATGCAGACTTCTCATGCAGATTGTACATACATTCCATCCATTCACTCGTACGTGCACTGATGCACGCCCTAAAACTCACCCTCTAATCCATTAAATGTCGTATAAAAACTCTATGAAGTAACCTTTCCATCTCAAACTTAACCTCTTTGTCATGGCTTCGGCAATTGTTCTTCGATTCCCCATCCTTGCACTCTTCCTCCTTTTAACTATGTACTTCTCGCCGACCATTTGTAGGCCAATGCTAGACCTGAATACCCTTCCCGAACACCACCTCTCGCCTGATTCTTCGACAAATCTTGATCAACAGTCGCTTTTTCCAGCAAACAAGTCAATGCCAATGGAGTCGCAGCTGCCTTCTTTTCTATCATTTTTAAGGCCAGTTATTTTTCCTTTACATTTTGGAAGGTTTAAGCCTACTTTTCCATTTCCAGTTATCCCAAGTTTTCCCAAGTATCCACCTATCCATGATGACTCTAATTTGCCAAGCAAGCCATCCGTTCCCTCGCGTGATCAACCATCTCCTCCGCCCATGCCTAGCCTCTCGGGCTCACTGCCTATCGCAAAACATCCATGAAAGCTAGATTTTCTATGAGCAAGCATTGAAGATACAATCTTGGTGCATTTGTTATAATATATTATTTGCTAAGAAAATGTTTAGGTTTCTTTGTGTCTGACTATTCCGCCAGCTGATATGTTGTCTTGGATATTTTCTGGCACTACCATTTTCAGCCATTAATAAATAAAGTTTAAATCTTTTGTTTCAGTGAAGCTTCGAATTTTGATACGAATTCCTATTCTGCATGTTTACCTAGATACAAAACAACTTCACAGTGACTTAAAAGGTAGACTATATTTGATCAGCTGTAATCAGTAATTCACACAGCAAGTTTCGGGCCATTGTGTTTGACACAAATTTAACTGTACGCATAACCGCTACCCATGATCTAATAAAGTGTTTTATGATGCAAAGTGTTTAAACGGAAGATTGCAAACCACGTGATCCAAGACAAACCGCACAAGTGCGACAGACTCTGCCCCAGGATGGCCTCCAATGGGAGTCGAACCTGTGACCAAGAGGTGAGATGACCTCTCTTTAACCAACTGAGACAACCCTTGCGGGCTTGATAACATGTTAACATTACGTACGTACAAGGCAAACACCTTGCTCGATCAGAGCCGGCCTACAGAACATATAATATTTCATACAATATAACTTTTTATTCATCGCGACGAACATAAATTCTAGACCATGTAACTAGAAGAACAAACCATAATATGGAAAGCCTATAGCTGACCACAACTATCTTTCGATCTTCCCAAAGAAGAACGCGAAAACAGAAATACAATAAGAGAGCCCAACAAGCTAATTATATTTGCGAACCAAATGAAAGTTCAAAAAGAAACACAACTTAGCGTGTAAACGGACAATCTTCTATTTTCCTGGAGGAGGTGTGAAGAAATTAGGTAGAGCAGGGAGTGACACTGGTGGAAATCCCGGAAGTTGGGTAAATGGAAATTGAGGGAGTGGTGATGGAAATGGAAGAAAAAATTTCTTACCATCCAAAGTTTTATCATTTGCTTCATCACTTCCAGTTTCGACACTTATCTTTTCAGAATTAGCATTTTGCTCCCCAGCCTTTGGGATTTCATTCAATGGACGAGCAGCTGATACAAAAGTGCTGCTCATAACCAAGCTTAACAGTAACATGACACTGAAAACAGTTGTAGTTGAACCCATTACGTTGAGAATGGAGAGAAAGGAAGGGATTAATTAGTAATCGAGTGCTTGCTTATGGTATGAATTCGACGGATGATTGGCTTTATATAGACACAAAATGCTGTGCCACTATCTACAATTTCTTATAAGATTTCCGTAAAAAAAAATGTATATATGATCGTATATTCAAATATTATTGGTGGCTTTAGCTACGTTTTAATCATGTCTGCCGGCGTTTAAACAGTACAACATGTTCACAAACGAATATAAAATCAGGCAAGTCAAAGTGAATGCATTTTTAGCTCAAATTAAGATAAACAAGACTCGCAAAATACATCTGCGAAAAGCAAACGCAGCTACTAGAATACTCCTAAATGTACAAGAGCTGTTGAACAGATTCAAGTGCATGTATGTTAGAACTCACATTGATAACATGATACATAATTTATTAACGGAACACTACTTAGTCATTACGACCTTTTCGATTTTGAAATTGAAAGATTTTGTGAAATGAAAGAAAAATTATACAGGTAATTATTATTTAATCCCTTTACACATATGATTTATTGTAACAAAGGCTGCTAAACCTCATCAGTCCTAGCTATTAACGATGATCATTCAATCATGGTGTGCTTGTATGATACCGTTAACACAAAATCACGCAAGTGTACGTGGTCACAAGTAATATAGATATAAATCAAGTTCGTTCCGCAGAGATCTGGTTAGGCACTACAAGGATTTTTGCTTTAGACAACAGACAAAACGTGTTGTCTGAATATACCGAAAACTGTTGACTATTGAGAAGTCGTCTGATATACACCTCAGACAACACACATCAAGCTGTTGTGTGAAAGTTGAAAGACAAGTAAAAGCCACCTGAAAAGTGTTGTCTGATACCCAGAACAACAACACTTCTTTGGAAACCTCTTGTCAAAACTCCAATAACGCAACACTTTTTAACGAATATATTGTTGTTATTAAGCAGTAAAGACAATGGCTTGTAAAAGAAAGCCTATTGTTTAAGTGCAAAAGATACAATCTTTTACTTGATCAGGGCTGTTGTTGTATGTCACTACAGACAATGGTTTCTTAGCAAAAATCATTTGTTTTATGGTTAGATGTACAACATGTTATCTCATATGGCATGTTGTTGTACAGTAGGAAGGATAACACTTTCTTAGTATATAACTCTTGTTTGAAATTATTTCAAACAATGGTTTTGCAGAGTATAACATGCTGTTATTTGTTAAAAGAGACAACAATTTTGTGGGTTTTAACCTGCAGTGTGTATTCTTCTCCCACATTACTTTGTTAAATGGTACATGTTGTTTGATTGCATTTTTTACAACTGTTAACATTAAGTAGTTTTATTTTCCTGTTGTGTGAGTCATTTTCTTACAAGGGATTTTAATAAAAGCATTGCTTGATGCATAATACAACAAGTGTTAATCATTGGTGGACATTGGCTAAAAGTATCTTAAACAATGGTTCTGGACATGTAAAGAAAACCAACCTACTAAAATGAAAATGCCAGAAACAAACAATAGAAACCAATTCGATCCATCCATCCATTACGACCAATATTCACCATACCATCAACCAAAACTACATAAGCAATTTTTCACCTTATAACGCCAACACCACCAACAAACGTACACAACCAACCAACCAAGTACATAATTAAAGTCTATCCACATCCAAAACAACTAATACATAAGTCATATTTTTAGGTGAACATATCCACAAAAGAGACGGACTAAAAGTTTAATTTACGCTACTACCAAGTACATGTTCAACTCAAAATACCAATTTCAATAAAAGACGACAGAGTTCAACGAGCCAGGTGCTTCAACATATACTTTGCCAAGTCAGTCCTTATATCATTAAGCTCAGCCATGCCATAGTTCAAGTTGCTTCTGCGTCGCCACTGCAAAATGGAACATGTATTGGAAGTCATATATCTTCACCACAAAACACAAGGATATCAGAAAAAATGCATTGTTACCTAAAAATTGCAGTTAATCCTCAATAGGCATGTCATATCAAAACATCGTTTCTCACATAAATCTAAAGTGATAAGCGAAGTACTAATCCGTCCAGAATTATGTAAATAAATCAAGTAAAATGACATACACAAGTAGGCATTCCTGTTGAGCAATTATAAGTATTATTTATAACTAACAAGAAGAAATCTTCAAACCTTAATTGGCTTGGCATTCAGGCCTTTTGTCCTGGTTACCTTTTTCAAAATAATTTATTACTATGACACCTATCGCTAAATATAAGTAAGCAGATTGTGGCAATATGTGGCTATATAAAGTTATGCAACAGTCATTATATAGAAATAAGAATGGATGTTGCAAAATGCTACAAGTACAGTAACACACCCCCTTATCAATTTGTCTCCTCAGTTCCTAGACTCCTTTTACCAATCTTTTTTCCATCCACTGAATTAGTCTTTACTTCGTCCTCTAAAGCTTTAATCGTTTTTTCTATGGCCTTCTTTTCTTTATCAAATTGATCAAACTTAGCCTCAACTACTTCCTTCTCTTTCTGAACACCATCCAGACCAGAACCTATTAACTACATTGACATTAAAATTACAAAATCAACAAAACCATTTTAGGAAGAGTATTTACAACGACTCTCTTACCTTAACCTGGTCCTGAATGGCTTCCTTTTCCCCCAGTGAATCCTTGATCTTGGCCCTCACAAAAGAATTGGCAATAACTTTCTCTAAATACCAGAATAGAGGAAACACATAAAATACGACTAAGAAAAAACATAAAATACGGAAGCTCTTTCTCATTAAAAACGTGCTTACAACATCATTTAGCTCTTTCTTGGAAGAGCATATTAAGCTCTTTTCTTTGAAGAACATGTAAATATACATAAACATAAAGCAATCTTGAAAGTAAATTAGATAAAGTTAAATCTGAAATGATAAATTAGTTGAGACATCTCATCAAACAGATTGTGCCCAATTAAATTAAACAAATTGAGAAAAATCAAGAAAAAGGACTTACAAAATTGTGCGAGAGAAGTCTACTAGTAGAGATTCAAGAGAACCTTTATTGAATACAAACAAATATCGATTTTAGGGTTGGATTTGAGCTTTTTCATAAATGCGAGATAAACCAAGGTGTTAGATTTAGGGATTTGTTATGTGATATATTATTTCTAGCCGTGAATCCAAGTTAGGTTTTAAATTGATGAATAAATCGAACTAGGGTTTGTGGGTTTATGTTTGAGAATGGATTCGGATTTGTGTTTGAGAATGGTGAGCTAATGAACTAGGGTCTGTGTCTGTGGTTTATGTATGGGTGTTTGTGTTTTCAATTTGTGGATTTTGTGTGGATGAGAACCAGGAGGGGGAAATGAAATTTGGAAGAGGGGGGAAATGAAAATTATACAAGGAGGGAACGAAAATAGTGGGAGGGGTGTGACCAACAATAAAATTTCACTCTAGTATAAACAAAAATAATTTGAAAACCAAAATAATTAAAATATCATACAAGAATATTTTCTTTATTTCTAATTTTTTGTACACATCACTCAAATCATTAGATATTAACATCCGTATATTTGGATCGTTGAAAAATATTTTTAAAAAAATAGATCGTGTTCAATCGGTACGATACTAGTTAGAGG
The DNA here is from genome assembly GCA_036435485.1 of Saposhnikovia divaricata. Taxonomy (NCBI): domain Eukaryota; kingdom Viridiplantae; phylum Streptophyta; class Magnoliopsida; order Apiales; family Apiaceae; genus Saposhnikovia; species Saposhnikovia divaricata. The sequence continues at coordinate 190,139,557 of CM071598.1, read as the reverse complement.
GAGTAGTACTTTTGGCGGATTTATATTATAAACACGTACAAGAATCATTTCTTTTTTTTTTTCTAATTTTTTGTACACATCACTCAAATCATTAGATATTAACATTCGTACGGTTGGATCGTCGAAAAATATTTTTAAAAAAATATTATTCCAAAATTATACTTGTTTGACCAAGTAGTACTTTGACAGTTGACCATTAAAATATCATACAAGAACGATTTTTTTTTCTAACTTCTTGTACACATCACTCAAGTTAGTATATAACATCATTCGTACGGTTAGATCATCAAAAATATTTTTTAAAAAATAGATCATGTTCAATCGGTACGATACTAGTTAGAGGGAGTAGTACTTTTGGCGGATTTATATTATAAACACGTACAAGAATGATATTTTTTTCTAATTTGTTGTACACATCACTCAAATCATTAGATATTAACATCCGTACAGTTGGATCGTCGAAAAATATTTTAAAAAAAATTATTATTCCAAAATTATACTAGTTTGACCAAGTAGTACTTTAACAGTTGACCATTAAAATATCATACAAGAACGATATCTTTTTTTCTAACTATTACACATCACTCAAATTAGTATATAACATCATCCGTACGGTTGGATCATCAAAAAATATTTTTTAAAAAATAGATCATGTTCAATCGGTACGATACTAGTTAGAGGGAGTAGTACTTTTGGCGGATTTATATTATAAACACGTACAAGAATGATATTTTTTTCTAATTTTTTGTACACATCACTCAAATCATTAGATATTAACATCTGTACAGTTGGATCGTCGAAAAATATTTTTAAAAAAATTATTATTCCAAAATTATACTAGTTTGACCAAGTAGTACTTTAACAGTTGACCATTAAAATATCGTACAAGAATGATTTCTTTTTTTTTTTTTTCTAATTTTTTGGACACATCACTCAAATCAGTATATAACATCATCCGTACGGTTCGATCGTCGAAAAATGTTTTTTAAAAAATAGATCATGTTCAATCGGTACGATACTAGTTAGAGGGGGTAGTATTTTTGGCGGATTTATATTATAAACACGTACAAGAATGATTTCTTTTTTTTTTTCTAATTTTTTGTACACATCACTCAAATCATTAGATATTAACATCCGTACGGTTGGATCATCGAAAAATATTTTTTAAAAAAATATTATTCTAAAATTATACTCCAACTAGTTTGACCGAGTAGTACTTTGACAGTTCACCATTAAAATATCATACAAAAATGATTTGTTTTTTTTCTAATTTTTTACAGATCACTAAAATCAGTATATAACATCATCCGTACGGTTGGATCATCGAAAAATATTTTTTAAAAAATAGATCATGTTCAATATAATATAACTAAAATCAGTACATATATAATTTTAAATTTAAAAATAATAAAAAAAATCATGTTTAAAAAATATAAATTTTAAAATTTATCATATATAATTTTTTTAATAAATACTTACTCAAATTACTACTACTACATTACAAATTCATTTTATAATATAAAATTGATTTTTTTTTCATTTCCTCAATTCTTTTCCCTCCTCCACGCCAATTTCATTTCCCCCTTTCAGCTCTTAACCTAAAACTAGCATGATAGCCCGTGCAAAGCACGGGCCATATAATAATTCATAGAATTTTCTCCTATTAATCTACTTTTCGTATTTCGATCTATTTTAGATGTTATAGTTTCAAAATATTATTAGATTCTAAATCGCGAAAGTTATATTTTTAGTTATGTTTGGTCAGTGTAAGAAGAATGACAACTGAAAGCTATAAGTAAGAGTTAATTAAATGCCAAGTATTACTACAATAATCTTGTTGTATTGAAATACATGAGAAAATAGCTGGCTTATTTATTTTGGGTGGATGAAGAATTAAATATTATATTATTTCCAATTTAATATTGTAAGAAATAATGTAATGTGACGAAAAAATAAAAGTAATAGAGTCATATAGTTCTGCTAATAAAATCTCAGCGCATATTTCCAATTTTGGATTTCAGCACACATTTTCAATTTTGGATCCTTTTCTCCAACCAATTTCGGAGAACAAGGAGAATAACAAATTTATTCTAATAGTTGTGCACGTTCAAAATAAATATGTGATGTGTGCTTTTCTAAGATCAAGGTATTTGACCATCGCAGATGTATCCTTTCAATAGCAAATTGACCATAACAAAATCTTTTCTTCAAATACATTGTACTATATATCTATTCTCAAAAGTGAACTTTCAAAACCCCAAGGTAATATCTCAAATTTCAAGACAATCCATATTTAGACATGTACAAATTCAACAAAATACACGAGTAACTAAAATTAAAGTGTCATAACTCATAACGGATTTTTAAAATGAGATGTGTTAATGTATGCACCGAATGAATTATGTTGTAAAAGTTCATATGTACAATAAAATTCAATCTATGAAAATAAGATAGACATAACTACGATAATGAAGTATCCCGAATATCATTTAAATTTGAGGAAACAGCAAAATGATAGCCGAAAAATAAAAAAAAATACACATAGCACATCCGTGATCATAAGACATTGTATATATCAGCAATTTTCGAGTTTATTAGTCTCACACCGGGTTGAAACTCGCAATGGAGTTTAAAATTCAAGTGAAATTGGTATATTACTATCTTATATATGGTTGTAAAACTCATTTTGTATGAAGTTAATAAAATTAGCATATTACGAAAATGCTGAAAAAATAAAGTGCGAGGGACAATAGATATCAAAACCATATTGACATTTTTTTACCAAATCCAAATCACATATGTAAATTATTTCTTATTTTTAATATTTTAATCTATTTTGTTAATCAATCTACAAATTACCCGATGATAATAGGATTAACCGATATAGTGCAAATATACTTAAAATAAAATATTATACTGATATCGAGTATAAATATGTTTTACACCTTATTTATCAATTTTTGTATTCTGGCCATTCGACTAATATAGACATAATTGTTAAAAGAGATAAATATTATAATAAATTTTTAAATATCTATTTTTACTTCCGTCCGTTTACCTACTTGAGATAACTTCTACTAATTTTCCGTCACCTACCGCCTCAACTCGATTTTTTTTTTTACCAATTTTCGACTACCTCAGTACCTTTCATACATAAAATAAAATATTATAATGATACCGAGTAAAAATATGTTATACACTTCATTCATCAATGTAACAATTTAATAAAAAACATAATCTGGCCATTTGACTAATATATAGATATAATTGTTAAAAAAGAGAAATATTATAATAAAATTTTATAGATCTATTTTCACTTCCGCCCGTTTACCTACTTGACATAGACGTCTACTTATTTTTCGTCACCTACCTCCTCACTTTGATTTTTTTTTGACCAATTTTCAGCCACTCAGCACCTTTATTAATTCTGACTTTGACGACATCATATTTGTCAATTTATATTTTCCCTCCCCGACTACCATTTTTTACTATTATATGTGAAAATATTTTAATGATTTTATCCCTAATAAATCATAAAAATAAACGTGAGCATAAATTTATGAGTATATGAATGACATAAATTATTAAAATTAGTAAAAATTACTATCTTATATATGGTTCCAAAACTCATTTTGTATGAAGTTAATAACATTAGCATATAACGAAAATGCTGCAAAAATAAAGTGCGAGGGACAATAGATATCAAAACCATATTGACATTTTTTTACCAAATCCAAATTCCATACGTAAATTATTTCTTATTTTTAATATTTTAATCTATTTTGTTAATCAATCTATAAATTACACGATGATAATAGGATTAACCGATATAGTGCAAATATACTTAAAATAAAATATTATTCTGATATCGAGTATAAATATGTTTTACACCTTATTTATCATTTTTTGTATTCTGGCCATTCGACTAATATAGACATAATTGTTAAAAGAGAAAAATATTATAATAAATTTTTATATATCTATTTTCACTTCCGCCCGTTTACCTACTTGAGATAACTTTTACTAATTTTCCGCCACCTACCTCCTCACTTCGATTTTTTTTTTACCAATTTTCGACCACCTCAGTACCTTTCATACATAAAATAAAATATTATAATGATACCGAGTAAAAATATGTTATACACTTCATTCATCAATGTAACAATTTAATAATAAACATAATCTGGCCATTTGACTAATATATAGATATAATTGTTAAAAAAGAGAAATATTATAATAAAATTTTATAGATCTATTTTCACTTCCGCCCGTTTACCTACTTGACATAGACGTCTACTTATTTTTCGTCACCTACCTCCTCACTTTGATTTTTTTTTTGACCAATTTTCAGCCACTCAGTACCTTTATTAATTCTGACTTCGACGACATCATATTTGTCAATTTATATTTTCCCTCCCCGACTACCATTTTTTACTATTATATGTGAAAATATTTTAATGATTTTATCCCTAATAAATCATAAAAATAAACGTGAGCATAAATTTATGAGTATATGAATGACATAAATTATTAAAATTAGTAAAAATTACTATCTTATATATGGTTCCAAAACTCATTTTGTATGAAGTTAATAACATTAGCATATTACGAAAATTCTGCAAAAATAAAGTGCGAGGGACAATAGATATCAAAACCATATTGACATTTTTTTACCAAATCGAAATTCCATACGTAAATAATTATTTCTTATTTTTAATATTTTAATCTATTTTGTTAATCAATCTATAAATTACACGATGATAATAGGATTAACCGATATAGTGCAAATATACTTAAAATAAAATATTATACTGATATCGAGTATAAATAAGTTTTACACCTTATTTATCATTTTTTGTATTCTGGCCATTCGACTAATATAGACATAATTGTTAAAAGAGAGAAATATTATAATAAATTTTTATATATCTATTTTCACTTCCGCCCGTTTACCTACTTGAGATAACTTCTACTAATTTTCCGTCACCTACCTCCTCACTTCGATTTTTTTTTTTTACCAATTTTCGGCCACCTCAATACCGTTCATACATAAAATAAAATATTATAATGATACCGAGTAAAAATATGTTATACACTTCATTCATCAATGTAACAATTTAATAAAAAACATAATCTAGTCATTTGACTAATATATAGATATAATTGTTAAAAAAGAGAAATATAATAATAAAATTTTATAGATCTATTTTCACTTCCGCCCGTTTACCTACTTGACATAGACGTCTACTTATTTTTCGTCACCTACATCCTCACTTTGATTTTTTTTGACCAATTTTCAGCCACTCAGTACCTTTATTAATTCTGACTTCGACGACATCATATTTGTCAATTTATATTTTCCCTCCCCGACTACCATTTTTTACTATTATATGTGAAAATATTTTAATGATTTTATCCCTAATAAATCATAAAAATAAACGTGAGCATAAATTTATGAGTATATGAATGACATAAATTATTAAAATTAGTAAAAATTACTATCTTATATATGGTTCCAAAACTCATTTTGTATGAAGTTAATAACATTAGCATATTACGAAAATGCTGCAAAAATAAAGTGCGAGGGACAATAGATAACAAACCATATTGACATTTTTTTACCAAATCCAAATCCCATACCTAAATTATTTCTTATTTTTAATATTTTAATCTATTTTGTTAATCAATCTATAAATTACACGATGATAATAGGATTAACCGATATAGTGCAAATATACTTAAAATAAAATATTATACTGATATCGAGTATAAATATGTTTTACACCTTATTTATCATTTTTTGTATTCTGGCCATTCGACTTATATAGACATAATTGTTAAAAGAGAGAAATATTATAATAAATTTTTATATATCTATTTTCACTTCCGCCCGTTTACCTACTTGAGATAACTTCTACTAATTTTCCGTCACCTACCTTCTCACTTCGATTTTTTTTACCAATTTTCGGCCACCTCAGTACCTTTCATACATAAAATAAAATATTATAATGATACCGAGTAAAAATATGTTATACACTTCATTCATCAATGTAACAATTTAATAATAAACATAATTTGGCCATTTGACTAATATATAGATATAATTGTTAAAAAAGAGAAATATTATAATAAAATTTTATAGATCTATTTTCACTTCCGTCCGTTTACCTATTTGACATAGACGTCTACTTATTTTCCATCACCTACCTCCGCACTTTGCTTTTTTTTTTTTGACCAATTTTCAGCCACTCAGTACCTTTCTTAATTCTGACTTCGACGACATCATATTTGTCAATTTATATTTTTCCTCCCCGACTACCATTTTTTACTATTATATGTGCAAATATTTTAATGATTTTATCCCTAATAAATCATAAAAATAAACGTGAGCATAAATTTATGAGTATATGAATGACATAAATTATTAAAATTAGTAAAAATTACTATCTTATATATGGTTCCAAAACTCATTTTGTATGAAGTTAATAACATTAGCATATAACGAAAATGCTGCAAAAATAAAGTGCGAGGGACAATAGATATCAAAACCATATTGACATTTTTTTACCAAATCCAAATTCCATACGTAAATTATTTCTTATTTTTAATATTTTAATCTATTTTGTTAATCAATCTATAAATTACACGATGATAATAGGATTAACCGATATAGTGCAAATATACTTAAAATAAAATATTATACTGATATCGAGTATAAATATGTTTTACACCTTATTTATCATTTTTTGTATTCAGGCCATTCGACTAATATAGACATAATTGTTAAAAGAGAAAAATATTATAATAAATTTTTATATATCTATTTTCACTTCCGCCCGTTTACCTACTTGAGATAACTTTTACTAATTTTCCGCCACCTACCTCCTCACTTCGATTTTTTTTTTACCAATTTTCGGCCACCTCAGTACCTTTCATACATAAAATAAAATATTATAATGATACCGAGTAAAAATATGTTATACACTTCATTCATCAATGTAACAATTTAATAATAAACATAATCTGGCCATTTGACTAATATATAGATATAATTGTTAAAAAAGAGAAATATTATAATAAAATTTTATAGATCTATTTTCACTACCGCCCGTTTACCTACTTGACATAGACGTCTACTTATTTTTCGTCACCTACCTCCTCACTTTGATTTTTTTTTGACCAATTTTCAGCCACTCAGTACCTTTATTAATTCTGACTTCGACGACATCATATTTGTCAATTTATATTTTCCCTCCCCGACTACCATTTTTTACTATTATATGTGAAAATATTTTAATGATTTTATCCCTAATAAATCATAAAAATAAACGTGAGCATAAATTTATGAGTATATGAATGACATAAATTATTAAAATTAGTAAAAATTACTATCTTATATATGGTTCCAAAACTCATTTTGTATGAAGTTAATAACATTAGCATATTACGAAAATTCTGCAAAAATAAAGTGCGAGGGACAATAGATATCAAAACCATATTGACATTTTTTTACCAAATCGAAATTCCATACGTAAATTATTTCTTATTTTTAATATTTTAATCTATTTTGTTAATCAATCTATAAATTACACGATGATAATAGGATTAACCGATATAGTGCAAATATACTTAAAATAAAATATTATACTGATATCGAGTATAAATAAGTTTTACACCTTATTTATCATTTTTTGTATTCTGGCCATTCGACTAATATAGACATAATTGTTAAAAGAGAGAAATATTATAATAAATTTTTATATATCTATTTTCACTTCCGCCCGTTTACCTACTTGAGATAACTTCTACTAATTTTCCGTCACCTACCTCCTCACTTCGATTTTTTTTTTTTTACCAATTTTCGGCCACCTCAATACCGTTCATACATAAAATAAAATATTATAATGATACCGAGTAAAAATATGTTATACACTTCATTCATCAATGTAACAATTTAATAAAAAACATAATCTAGTCATTTGACTAATATATAGATATAATTGTTAAAAAAGAGAAATATAATAATAAAATTTTATAGATCTATTTTCACTTCCGCCCGTTTACCTACTTGACATAGACGTCTACTTATTTTTCGTCACCTACCTCCTCACTTTGATTTTTTTTGACCAATTTTCAGCCACTCAGTACCTTTATTAATTCTGACTTCGACGACATCATATTTGTCAATTTATATTTTCCCTCCCCGACTACCATTTTTTACTATTATATGTGAAAATATTTTAATGATTTTATCCCTAATAAATCATAAAAATAAACGTGAGCATAAATTTATGAGTATATGAATGACATAAATTATTAAAATTAGTAAAAATTACTATCTTATATATGGTTCCAAAACTCATTTTGTATGAAGTTAATAACATTAGCATATTACGAAAATGCTGCAAAAATAAAGTGCGAGGGACAATAGATAACAAACCATATTGACATTTTTTTACCAAATCCAAATCCCATACCTAAATTATTTCTTATTTTTAATATTTTAATCTATTTTGTTAATCAATCTATAAATTACACGATGATAATAGGATTAACCGATATAGTGCAAATATACTTAAAATAAAATATTATACTGATATCGAGTATAAATATGTTTTACACCTTATTTATCATTTTTTGTATTCTGGCCATTCGACTAATATAGACATAATTGTTAAAAGAGAGAAATATTATAATAAATTTTTATATATCTATTTTCACTTCCGCCCGTTTACCTACTTGAGATAACTTCTACTAATTTTCCGTCACCTACCTTCTCACTTCGATTTTTTTTACCAATTTTCGGCCACCTCAGTACCTTTCATACATAAAATAAAATATTATAATGATACCGAGTAAAAATATGTTATACACTTCATTCATCAATATAACAATTTAATAATAAACATAATTTGGCCATTTGACTAATATATAGATATAATTGTTAAAAAAGAGAAATATTATAATAAAATTTTATAGATCTATTTTCACTTCCGTCCGTTTACCTATTTGACATAGACGTCTACTTATTTTCCATCACCTACCTCCGCACTTTGCTTTTTTTTTTTGGACCAATTTTCAGCCACTCAGTACCTTTCTTAATTCTGACTTCGACGACATCATATTTGTCAATTTATATTTTTCCTCCCCGACTACCATTTTTTACTATTATATGTGCAAATATTTTAATGATTTTATCCCTAATAAATCATAAAAATAAACGTGAGCATAAATTTATGAGTATATGAATGACATAAATTATTAAAATTAGTAAAAATTACTATCTTATATATGGTTCCAAAACTCATTTTGTATGAAGTTAATAACATTAGCATATTACGAAAATGCTGCAAAAATAAAGTGCGAGGGACAATAGATAACAAACCATATTGACATTTTTTTACCAAATCCAAATCCCATACCTAAATTATTTCTTATTTTTAATATTTTAATCTATTTTGTTAATCAATCTATAAATTACACGATGATAATAGGATTAACCGATATAGTGCAAATATACTTAAAATAAAATATTATACTGATATCGAGTATAAATATGTTTTACACCTTATTTATCATTTTTTGTATTCTGGCCATTCGACTAATATAGACATAATTGTTAAAAGAGAGAAATATTATAATAAATTTTTATATATCTATTTTCACTTCCGCCCGTTTACCTACTTGAGATAACTTCTACTAATTTTCCGTCACCTACCTTCTCACTTCGATTTTTTTTACCAATTTTCGGCCACCTCAGTACCTTTCATACATAAAATAAAATATTATAATGATACCGAGTAAAAATATGTTATACACTTCATTCATCAATGTAACAATTTAATAATAAACATAATTTGGCCATTTGACTAATATATAGATATAATTGTTAAAAAAGAGAAATATTATAATAAAATTTTATAGATCTATTTTCACTTCCGTCCGTTTACCTATTTGACATAGACGTCTACTTATTTTCCATCACCTACCTCCGCACTTTGCTTTTTTTTTTTTGACCAATTTTCAGCCACTCAGTACCTTTCTTAATTCTGACTTCGACGACATCATATTTGTCAATTTATATTTTTCCTCCCCGACTACCATTTTTTACTATTATATGTGCAAATATTTTAATGATTTTATCCCTAATAAATCATAAAAATAAACGTGAGCATAAATTTATGAGTATATGAATGACATAAATTATTAACATTAGTAAAAATTACTATCTTATATATGGTTCCAAAACTTATTTTGTATGAAGTTAATAACATTAGCATATTACGAAAATGCTGCAAAAATAAAGTGCGAGGGACAATAGATATCAAAACCATATTGACATTTTTTTACCAAATCCAAATCCCATACCTAAATTATTTCTTATTTTTAATATTTTAATCTAATTTGTTAATCAATCTATAAATTACACGATGATAATAGGATTAACCGATATAGTGCAAATATACTTAAAATAAAATATTATACTGATATCGAGTATAAATATGTTTTACACCTTATTTATCATTTTTTGTATTCTGGCCATTCGACTAATATAGACATAATTGTTAAAAGAGAGAAATATTATAATAAATTTTTATATATCTATTTTCACTTCCGCCCGTTTACCTACTTGAGATAACTTCTACTAATTTTCCGTCACCTACCTCCTCACTTCGATTTTTTTTTACCAATTTTCGGCCACCTCAGTACCTTTCATACATAAAATAGAATATTATAATGATACCGAGTAAAAATATGTTATACACTTCATTCATCAATGTAACAATTTAATAATAAACATAATTTGGCCATTTGACTAATATATATATATATATAATTGTTAAAAAAGAGAAATATTATAATAAAATTTTATAGATCTATTTTCACTTCCGTCCGTTTACCTATTTGACATAGACGTCTACTTATTTTCCATCACCTACCTCCGCACTTTGCTTTTTTTTTTTGACCAATTTTCAGCCACTCAGTACCTTTCTTAATTCTGACTTCGACGACATCATATTTGTCAATTTATATTTTCCCTCCCCGACTACCATTTTTTACTATTATATGTGCAAATATTTTAATGATTTTATCCCTAATAAATCATAAAAATAAACGTGAGCATGAATTTATGAGTATATGAATGACATAGTTTTAATTATCAAAATTCAAATTATTAAAATTGATAAAAATTATGTGGGCAATTTTATCTTAAATAAATTATAAAATAAATATTTCTAATAGGTGAGTTATTTGAGCATGTAGTGAATGAGTTTAAAAAGTTGCACCAAGAAGTGATTTGGTTTAGTGGTTGAACATGTGAACACAAAGTTACAAGTGTTGGAAGGGTCATGGGTTCAATTCCTTCCAACTTCAAAATTTTTAACATTCATTTAAATCTAAGGATAAATTAGTAATTTACTAAATAGGTACAAAACACATGTTGGCCTATAATAGATATAAAGGATTTCATTTCCCCCCCTTTCAGCACTAAGTCAGTCTCAACACAACATAAAGACACATCTTACTGTGATCATATCTTTATCTCTATCTGTTCTTCGATTTATATTAGGGGTTTGTTATTTTTATTCTGTTTGTTATGACTCAGTTTTTTGAGTTGTCACAAGAAGAGATTGAAGCTTATGCACTCCTCCTGGTGCCAAGAGTAATGAGGGTTATGGAAGCAAGAAGAATCGGAAGAAAAAAGCGCTGTTAAATTGATGGTGAAGTATCAAGCTAAGATTTTTCGTTGGGAACTTATGTCAAACACCTTGAGGTACTTGAAATTGAAGGATTCTCTTCTTCTACCCCCTTTTCTCCTTTCTCAATTATCTACCATTTGGCCCGTATGTATAGACAAAATATACATTAATAATCTCACGCCCGCCCCATATATTATATACACTTTGTGACATGTATTAGGTTTTAGTTAATTCCAAGTTGTGCGTAATTTTTCTGGAGCCCAAGGGTTTGATTCCTGAATGGGCTTAGTGGTTTTTTCTCATAGTAATTGGTAATCTTGTAGTTCGAGCTATGACTGCTCGCTTAAAGTGTGAAGGTAAGATACTGAATGGGAAAAAGAGGGGCCATATAAGAGCGTTTTCTGTGAAGAGGCTAACACCCTTTCTAGTTTCTTTGACTGGTTCCTATATTTCATTGTTACTGGGGCTATCTTTGGTGTCACTTTCTTGGTCTGGATTCGTGAAAATGAAGGCTGGGACCAGGGTTTTGGGGTGTCCACTTTAGCAGTGGTAATCGCAGTTTTGTTCATGTGCATGGGAAGATCACTCTATAGGAACAATGTCCCAAAAGGAAGCCCACTTAGTCAGATAATGCAGGTGTGGCAGGAATAATAGAGACACACCGCAAATCTGTTGCTATCAAGTATGACATGGTTGATTCTGCAGACCCTTTGCCTATGAGTCTATGATCGTGTTCTGGTTAGGATTCCAATATGCTATATTTGGAATGGCTGATATGTTTACGGTGGTTGGACTGCTAGAGTTTTTCTATGCGGAAAGTTCAGCAGGAATGAGGTCCTTGGGCACAGCCATTTCATGGTCTTCATTGGCATTTGGATACTTCCCGAGTTCAGCAACTGTGGATGTATCCTTTTGAGAGATACATGAAGACATTCAAGGGATATACAGAAGGTTGTATTGCGGAGGCCTATATAGCAGAAGAGGCGGAGAAAAATCATGGTCCGTGGTCTTGAAGTTACCGGAGAAAAATTACTATGAAGACAATGAGTATGAAAATGAGGCATCTGTAGAAGCAGAACTTGAGAATGACTTTTTTATGCCCAATTTTCCGGATGTTGATGAGGAAGACATGCCTACTAGTTACATTTGAGATGATGTTGATGAACTAATACAACTTTCGTAATGTAATAAATTAATTTGTGCTCTTTAATTTGTAACTATAACTCTTGATAGATTTTTGGTTGGTTTGTTCTCTTCTGTTTGGCCTTTGTTGATTTGTTGGATGCCAATTTGGTAGGTTAGTCATCTTTTAAATATGTTTTTTTTCATGTACAGTTCATTAGACAACAGTTTTAAACAGAAGACACTTGTATGAGTTGAAACACACAATAGGCCAGAACCTGTTGTGTGTTGGATTAAGTTCATACAACACTATGTAAAGCACTTGTGTTTAATATCATTACACAATACCACATTGGAAACCACTTGTCTCATTCTAACAATACTTTTTACGAAGTATTGTGTATGCTTCATTCACATTATATTTCTAAAAAATGTTGTGTGTTGGTTCACTGTCACACAACACTATGGATAACATATTGTATGACTGCTACTTAGACAACAGACCAAAAAACACTTGTCTGAATACAACAACGGTTTTCCGGGATATTGTGTTTCAGGCATTCACACAACATTTATTTGTTAACGCTTGTCTAATCTTAAAAATACTTATGCATTTACACAACACCCCTGGTCAAGAAATGCTCGTCTGGTAAGATTTATCACACAACGATTTTGGCCCATTGTGTGAATGTTGGATTACACAATACTTTCTTGAGTATGAAAATAACAGTTGTCTGATCATTTCGGGCAACACTTTTTTCCATGGGTATTGTCTGATACGTGTCGTCTATTGCCAGATTTCTTGTAGTGAGGTTTCAATTCAGTTGATGTACCTATGCAACAATGTATGGTTTTAACTCACTGCTAAGACAATTAACGAATTGGGGGTTTTGATTATCTAAACTTAACTAAGATACCAATTATCAAACTAAGAATTAATTAACTAATGAGATTTAAAACTGATTTACTTATATGAGAATAAACATGGTATCCTAACTTCATTAAGTACTTCGCTTAGATCTGACGCCTTTAATCACTATGTGCAATGGTTATAATATCTGATCGGATAACACGAAACAAGTACATGCTACCTGTCAGCATACGTATACCAAACTACCCATACATCCACAAAAGAGATAGAAGATGAATAGACACCAATTATGCTTAGACTATATATGTCTATAGAATTTGAAAACATAACGGTTGAAGAGCAAGTTATCCATAAATATCACACAGGGCAGTATAAGTATTTTCATCTTACACTACGAATCACGTTGATAAACAATAATGAACCTATGCTAGCATGCCAAGTTCTAAATCTCAAGATCCACTTTCACTTCAAAAGAGATTAAAAAAATTAGATGTTAGCTACACATCTAACAATTAAGCACAACCATACGAGGATATCAATTATACATCACACAGAGATCTTTAATGCATCAAGATACTAAAGCTCTATAAATAAATCAGTTAGAATCCCATGACAACGATTAGTTCATAATCGAACCTTTCGTCACCATGGGATTTAATGAAAACATGAGATAAGACAAAGTATGAATGAAAGAGGTAATATTATTAAAACAAAGAGTTGAGAAAACAAATCTAGAATCCAGAATATCGCCTAAGAAAAGAATACAAAAGATGAAGTAGATCTACATCCGTTGCTTGTCACGAGCGTTGAATCTTCCTCTCCTTTTCTCCCTTGCAATTGTAAGTTATATTCGATAATCATCATGTTTGAGGACGCTATGATATGTTTATATAAGCCCTTGAATTCTTCCCCAGTAAGAAAAGTCCAAAAATACCAAACAGATTCAAAACAAGAAAGAATTTTAGACTTTCTAGAACAATTCTCGGAATGGACAGAATGTCCTCGAGGCCGTGGCTTAGAGTACGGGCGCCGCGGCCTAGCACCAAATCTGCCCGTATTTTTTTCCTGTGCTATTTCCTTCGTTTCTCCTTCGTTTTGCCTTCATTTCCTTCCGTTCTTTTTGCCAAGGCTTCCATACTTCAATTGCTTGACTCCAAATCTCCCAGGGACTGTATGGAAGACCTCATTCTTCATTAAAAACTCAAAATCCACACCAACATCAACTCAATTCTCCCACCATATCCAATGATTTATAACCCTTCACATTACACGAAACACATAAAAAATACAACAAACTTGAGGCCAAGTGAATCAATTTAAGCCGATACGGAACGCTCCAAGTGGATATAAAATCCACTTATCACACCCCCAAACTTAAACCAATGCTTGTCTTCAAGCATACACAAATATAACTATATACATCTAATTAGTACCACTTCCGTAGGTGATCACGGTTGCATTTGGCATATGCAACAAGCCCTTTAAACCCCTAAGTAGCCCTAGTGGACGAGTGAGGTCTCGTGAGGGCCTACAGTGAATGTACCCACAAAATCCATCTAACTAAACAATGCAATGCATGAATGCAACTAATATGAAAAATGCAACGATCCCCTCGAACTAACCAAAACCAACTAGCAAGCACATATCTCAAAGAGTGCAACTAAATCCAAATAGAGCTCAACTAAGTCCCCGTACTCTAACAATACATGAACAGAAACGTGCGTGTGTGCGGTGCTCATCAGAAATACTCCCAAAACTAGATCAAAATAATACCTATTCTTCGCCAAGACAATCACAAGTTTATAAATAGGATAGACTGTAAACACTTCATAACCTAGGAACACCTCCATCCTTATCTGAGTTAGCCAGAAATCCATGCTTTATTACTAACAACAACTACGACACATAATATACAAGCATGATTATTTAACCGTGCAATGGATGAGACCCCAAAAGGACTATACAATAATACCCATGTAGCGAGCGTTAGGTTAGTGGATCCCAGACTGTAAAAGCCTTAGGTCACTAGGCACAAAGTCCCCTAGAACTTAATTGCTCGAGTATTAAAGAGCTCACCCTGGTTAATTTTGCATTTAACAATTCACATAACTTTTTTTTTCTTTTTTATATATGCAATCTGGAATGAGAATTTTCATTTCCAACCCTAGACTACTCATAAAATATGAGCCGGCTACTAGCCATTTGACGCCTAGCCATTATTGACAATAAATCACCATTAGCATGAAATTCCTGTTTTCCCCCAAACTTAGACTTTAGTATCCCTACGCCATCAAGGGAATAACGAAAATTCTAAATATAATCAAGTGATTAAATCTAAAACAACCAAAAAAGCATGACTCAACCTAGCCCAAAAGCAAACGATGAGACTGTGTAAAAGTTTTGTTTCCGAAACATGCACGTCAATTCCTAGGAACTATAAATCAACCCTCTATTCATCATTACCACACTCAAATGGACATCGACCTACCAATCATAATTAGCTCATCCTAAGGAATCATGAGATATGCATGCTATGCAAATGCAACTAAAATGAACTCACATGGTAAACAAAACATAAAACAACGAAATGTCCTATATGAAACAACATGCAATACATAAAAAATACGAATATATTACTACTAACATGCAAAATATGATTTCCTACATGAACAAATGACACACTACTACATACTACTACATACCTAACACATGGGTTGCCTCCCACGAAGCGCTTGTTTAGAGTCAATTAGCTTGACTACGTCCAAGCCTCCATTAAGGATGATAATAGCTGGTCATCTCTTCATGATACTTCATCATCATCACGGCGGCACACTTTCTGCCCCTTCTCCTCGCTTGGCCTATTCGTATAAAAACTATGTCCTATTCCAATGCCTTCATCGGCTGACCCAAAATCTGTCAATTTGTAGAACAACACACATTCGCGGGCTTCACTTGAATATAATGGAGGAGGGTAAATGTAAGTTGCTGAAGCCTTTTGTTCCTCAAAGAGAACTTCCTCCATTGGCTCTAATGCGCTACCTCTATCTTTATACTCTGAGACAAGTAGAAGACCTGCATCTTTCCCATGGCCATCAGCCTCTTGGTACGCACATACTAATTCTTGAAATTTGTGTAGCTCACCAGTGTCTGTCCCAAATAGTGCCCTTTCCAAATCATCCACCATACTAGC
This sequence comes from Saposhnikovia divaricata, assembly GCA_036435485.1. Taxonomy (NCBI): domain Eukaryota; kingdom Viridiplantae; phylum Streptophyta; class Magnoliopsida; order Apiales; family Apiaceae; genus Saposhnikovia; species Saposhnikovia divaricata. Next base: position 190,122,672 of record CM071598.1, on the reverse strand, counting down.
ATGATCAAATTCCTCACATGGCTTGTGAACGCTCACCTCACCTTGGAATTTGTCTTCATCAATTACGCATGCAGTACCTTGCTCCAAGTCACCGTTATTTTCTGGAATTGCCTCTAGTATGAATTGCTGTTTCTCTTGTTCCAAGGCACTCAAAACTTGAGCAACTAGTGTCTCCAAAGATTTGATAGACTCCTCATTACTCTTTGAAAGCATCCTAATCTCCTCCATAACATCAACCTCATCTGACTGAAAAGTAGGAGTAGGTTGCTGATGTTGAAACTCTTCACTACCAAAGAAATATGACATATTTGGAACATCTTGCTGGTACTGTTGAGGATGGTATTGAAAATATGGTTGTTCCTCATAAGTGACTAGGGGTGAGCACGGTTTACCGAAAACCGGTTAAACCGACCAAACCAACCCGACCAAACCGAAAGTTTAGGTTTTTTTTCGATTTGGGTTGGTTATGGTTTTAAATTTTTAAAAACAGAAAATTTTGGGTTGGGTTTGGTTTTACTAATTTTTCCACCCGATTTAACCAACCCGACCATTAAGATTAAATAATATATAAATATTATATATATATATATATATATATATGGTTCTTTTAAATTTTTTCAGCTATTTGTCGAGTTCTCTCATTAACTCATTTTATTATAGTTTCTCCTTCCTAAATGGGATAGATCTCTACCTACCTATGCATATGGATAATAACTAAATTATGTCATGGTTTTAAACCGAAACCGACCAAACCAAACCGTTATAATTAGGTTGGTTTTTTTTAAATGTTATGGTTTTTGGTTTGGTTATGGTTTGAAAAATTAAAAACCCGAAATTTATGGTTTGGTTGGTTTGGAGGTCCTAAACCGCCCAAACCACCCGATGCACACCCCTATAAGTGACATATGGATCAACTCCTTCGTAGTAACAATATTATGAGGTCTCATGAACGCCCAAACATTGCTCACATTGCTGAGGCATGGATGTCCTCTAATATGCCCACCATGGCAACTCATCGCCTGCCATTTTCAAACACTCAAGTACCTGAAACACACCGAACTAAACAAGATAGGTAAGTAACTAATCCGAATCATTGAACTTTAACGACCACTGATGACAAGCACATAAACTAAAATAAAACACCGATGATCCCTGGCAGCGACGCCAAAAACTTGTTAACAAAAAATCACGCAAGTGTACGTGGTCACAAGTAATATAGATATAAATCAAGTTCGTTCGGCAGAGATCTGGTTAGGTTTCAATTAAGTAGATGTACCTATGCAACAATGTATGGTTTTAACTCACTGCTAAACAATTAACGAATTGGGGGTTTTGATTATCTAAACTTAACTAAGATACCAATTATCAAACTAAGAATTAATTAACTAATGAGATTTAAAACTGATTTACTTATATGAGAATAAACATGGGATCCTAACTTCATTAAGTACTTCGCTTAGATCTGACGCCTTTAATCACTATGTGCAATGGTTATAATATCTGATCGGATAACATGAAACAAGTACACGCTACCTGTCAGCATACGTATACCAAACTACCCATACATCCACAAAAGAGATAGAAGATGAATAGACACCAATTATGCTTAGACCCTATATGTCTATAGAATTTGAAAACATAACGGTTGAAGAGCAAGTTATCCATAAGGATCACACAGGGTAGTATAAGTATTTTCATCTTACACTACAGAATCACGTTGATAAACAATCATGAACCTATGCTAGCATGGCAAGTTCTAAATCTCAAGATCCACTTTCACTTCACAAGAGATTAACAAATTAGATGTTAGCTACGCATCTAACAATTAAGCACAACCATACGAGGATATCAATTATACATCACACAGAGATCTTTAATGCATCAAGATACTAAAGCTCCATAAATAAATCCGTTAGAATCCCATGACAACGATTAGTTCATAATCGAACCTTTCGTCACCATGGGATTTGATGAAAACATGATATAAGACAAAGTATGAATGAAAGAGGTAATATTATTAAAACAAAGAGTTGAGAAAATAAATCTAGAATCCAGAATATCGCCTAAGAAAAGAATACAAAAGATGAAGTAGATCTAGATCCGTTGCTTGTCACGAGCGTTGAATCTTCCTCTCCTTTTCTCCCTTGCAATTCTAAGGTATATTCGATAATCATAATGTTTGAGGATGCTATGATATGTTTATATAAGCCCTTAAAGTCTTCCCCAGCAAGAAAAGTCCAAAAATACCAAACAGATTCAAAACAGGAAAGAATTTTAGACTTTCTAGAACAATTCTCGGAATGGACAGAATGCCCTCGAGGCCGCGGCTTAGAGTACGTGCGCGCGGCCTAGCACCAAATCTGCCCGCATTTGTTTCCTTTGCTATTTCCTTCGTTTTGCCTTCGTTTCCTTCCGTTTTTTTTGCCAAGGCTTCCATACTTCAATTGATTGACTCCAAATCTCCCAGGGACTGTATGGAAGACCTCATTCTTCATTAAAAACTCAAAATCCACACCAACATCAACTCAATTCTCCCACCATATCCAATTATTTATAACCCTGCACAACTACACTAAACACATCAAAAATACAGTAAACTTGAGGCCAAGTGAATCAATTTAAGTCGATACGGAATGCTTCAAGTGGATATAAATCCACTTATCAGATACGCAGCCAACCAGGCCACCATTGACAGAACTAGCTATTTTCAAGAGTATTCAAGAAAAGAAAGCTTGCGTTTTCATATGAGTGGCGTCATGCATCCAAATTCATTTCAATTTGTTACATTATGTAATTGCACTGGTCTATCGATTTTGCCCTGTTTCCTTGTAGTGTCATTCGGTTTTGCCCTGTTTCCTTGTAGTGTCATTTGGGTTCATAAGCCTTCTTTTCCATTGAAAATGAAAAAAGTTGTTCATAGGGCTAAGTCCAAGACTAGCTAAAATACTTGATTGGATCTTTATGATGGTTAAAGGCATAAGATTAGACCAGACCTACGGAAGACCTCTTGGCATGAATTGAAGACCCATTGAAGTATAAAATATTATTTAATTGAAGATAAGGAGCGGAAAGAAACATTTAAAGATTTTATTTGAAGTCCAGTAGCTGATAAAATCATGAAGATTAAAGTCCAAACTCCACCCGGGCTATTAGAGCGCGTCCTAATTTAACAGGGGAACTTGATTTGAAATTATAGTTCAAGGCTTTATTCCATCGATCTAGACTAGTGAATGATTCAATCTAGGGGAGAACTGGTTAAAAATTTCGAGACTAAAGATGGTATGAAATTTTTGAGGAATAATCAAGGATCGCCAAAATAACAATGATTTCAGGATGATTACAGGTAAATATTTGAGTACTACTAATAAGTACCAAGTTCTTTGAAAATAGTTTGGGCTTAGAGGAATGGTTGAACTCAAGGCAGTGGCTTATTCATCATATGTGTTATAGCCAAAATTCGGTTCGGGTATTTTCAAGGTGGATTCGGGTCGATAACAGGTTCAATTTGGGATTTTAGAGAACAAATTATTGTTTTCTAGAAGTTAGGGCGCGCCCTGGGGGTTTACGCCGCGCCCTGGAATATGTTGGAATTCCAAGATGATAATAATGTGAATTTCGTGTTTGATTATTGAAGAATTCCCTCCTGTCGTATCTCAGAAGGGGGATGTTCGTCGCAGAAGGCCTCCAGGGGTTTGCCTGGATATAAGAACCCTTCTTAAACACTAAGGGCACGCCCTAAGGTGGAAAGATGGGGAATTTCTGGTGTGTGCTTTGGGAGCTCTGTTCCTGTATTCAATGGGCGTGCTCTCATTGGGGAACTTCGGAGTAATCCTGCACTTTGCACCCAAAAGCTCTGGATCACCTGTCCTGCTATCTGGTGGGTGCTTCTCATTCGGGGGACAGGGATGCGTTCTGCACTTGGGGTAAACCATGGCAATACCTGCATCCTTGAAATCAAGAAATAGTTGGTAGCGGATAGGACTAGTCCTCGACGGGGGAAGTTTCCTTATCTGTGAAGTCTTGAGATCTTGGATGAGCCTTGGGCCTTTGTGGTTAGGCCTCATAGTAGAACATTCCGGATGCTGGACTTACAATCCAAACCCATTTGGGTTTCTTGTTCTCCAAGAACTACGTATGGCTTGATCCCCTATAAATACCGGGGTACGTAGGCCGATTGAGGGGTTGGAAGTCGAGAGCTCTGAATAGCCGCCGCTAGCCCTATCAATCTCAGCCACCAATTACGCTCAACAACCACACACCACCGTTTTCTCTGGCAAAGAACCACCGCATCAGATCTTGTTTCCGGTGACGTACCTCGAATTTTGTTGTTCCCAAATTCCTCCATCAACAAATTGGTGCTAGAAGGAGGGGAGCCAATCAAGATCTACATCTTAGGAGGAAAAGATATCTCACAATCATGGCAGAGGTTCTCGAGAAGAAGATGGTTACGATTCTGATGACAGCTTAGGAGATAACCAAGCGCGTCATGAAGCTTATGTTTCGGAAAATTTTGCTGCTCCTCCGCGACATCATGGAACTCCGGCCGCCATCGGTGGACAGCCGCCCGTTCTTATCAGTAATTCGACATTAATGGAACAGCTGTATGTTATGCAAGATGCCATAAATAGTTTCGGGGCGAGATTGGGTTCTGTAGAGGAAGAGTAAGAATCAAGGAGAAAATCTCGAAGTATCCCACGAAATCATCGCCGATCAGGGAAATCCCCTCAGATCGAGGAAGATTCTCGAAGGAGGGAGGAAAATCACGAAAGGAGATTTCAGCTGGTCACTCATCGAAGGTTAGATTATTCTGATCCTATTGTTGAACATCCTAGTGAAAATAATTCTGAGCGCAGGTTGATGAATCCTCAAGAGAGGGCGCACCCTCATCCTCACCGTTCAGGGCGCACTCCTCGTGAGATTCAAGGGGATGAGGAGCAAATGGCTAGAGAAAGGAGAGATTTTGCCAGCTTGAAAGAACGCCTTGGAATAAGGCTTGATGATGACGATTTGAGGATGGTGCTCCTCGAGCTCCAGAAGAAAGACAAATATATGGAATCGAGGCCCCATGATTCACAGCGCACGCCCCCTGATAACAGGTCGAGGCCCCTTGGACATGAGCGAGCCCTTCCACAGAGTCTTGATCCACAGCGCACGCCCCCTGACAACAGGTCGCGGCCCCTTGGACATGAGGCAACTCTTGCTCGAAATGATAATCCACAGGGCGTGCCCCCTGTTCATAACAGGTCGCGGCCCCTTGGATTTGAACAAACTCTTCATCGTGATAACACTGGAAGAAGAAACCGTGATAACGGTGATAGAAGAATGGATTGGTATCAGGGAAAAAGGCGCCCCCGTAACCAGGGCGCGCCCTCAGGTGGAAGATCCCCCCGTATCCATCAAATCCCCTCAAGCACCTCCAGTGAGTCCAGGTCGAGGACGCACTCTCACTCGGGAGGACAGTATCAGAGAGGTTCTCAAGGAAATTCACAACCTCATGGAAATCCTGAGGGTCAGAAAACTCAAACTCAAGAGGATGTTGTGATTCAACCACAAGTAGAGGTTCAAGGAGGCATTCAGACAGCGGCTCCACCATCGCCTCCACCCCCGGGGGGTACTCAGACTGTGGGACAACCAAATACCCAGAATATTCCTGGAGTAGGAACATTTAATGTGGATGATTTAAAGAAACTCCTTGCTCACCTGGATGGAGGAAGAATATCTGCAACTGCGCCAACATCCTCTCCCTTCTCGACCGATGTTAGAGAGGCACAGCTCCCAGCTGGGTATAGATAAATGACAAATGATTTGCGATTTCATAGAAATGCAGACCCTGTGGAATTCCTTGGACGTTTTGATATCGAGATGGATGTCTATCAAGTTACGGAATTGGCTAGATGTCGATTGTTGGCGGCAACTTTCAGAGAGAGTGCTCAGCAATGGTTTCAGAAGATCGGTCCAGGGGTAATTACATCATGGAAGGTGATGAGGAACTTGTTCTTGACTAAGTTCCAGGCCGCAGTAAAATATGCTCCTCCGGTTACAACCTTGGCCAATATCAAGCAAAGGGAAGGAGAGAGTTTGCAATCCTATTTCAAGAGATTCAACTCGGAATCCACTATGGTGAGAAGAGCAACAGATGAAACGCTCAAGAGTTTCCTAATAGCCGGATTGTCAGCAGGAACTGATTTCTGGAAACACCTTCAAGGACGAGATCCACCTACGTTGGCTGATGTGTTTGCACAAGCCGAGTCTTTCAAAATTGTGGAACAATCCTTGGCGGATAACCGAAAAAACGACAGTCAGAACAGCTCTAAGGGAAAGGCCGGTAAGAGGAAGGATAGGTCTCCTAGTCCTACTCGCCGTATAACAACTGGTACGAACCGGGTGAATTTAACCGAAGCTGGAAGGAATTGGGGTCCACCTGATACATACACTTACGATCAAAGGCCGGGTAACTATACTCCTTTAGCAGCTTCTATTGAACACATCTTTGAGGTGAATAAGAACAAAGGATTCTTCAGGAAGCCGGAACCATTGAACTCTTGGCAGAGTAAAGATAAGAAGAAGTATTGTGAATTCCATGAATCTTCAGGGCATAACACTCATGAATGTCGTCAGCTTAGGGAGGAGATTGAGGATTTGATTAAGGAAGGATACCTGACGGAATGGATTGTTAGGGAGGTGAAGAAGCATAAGGAGAATCCTGACAGAAGAGATGGAGGGCGCGCCCTCCACGGAGATGGTAAGCCGGAAGAGAAGAAATTCGTCAAAGAAGGGAGTATTCACACCATCTTTGGGGGACACCATTTAGGGGGAGATAGCAATCACGCTATGGAGAGATATTCCAGAGAAGCGAGGTATCGACCTCTCACAAATGTGAATAGCTTAGAGTTGAGGCCACCTAAGCTGTTCAAGGGAGAATGTGCTGACATTACTTTCACCGAAGAAGAAGCTAGATGGGTACATCATCCTCATAATGATGCTCTGGTAGTGGCAATTCAGATTGGTTCGAAGAATGTCCATCGGGTTTTCGTGGACAATGGAAGCTTGGTGAATATACTATACTACAGTACTTATAAGAAGCTGGGACTTTTAGACAAGGATATGATTCAAGACAACGGATGGATCTATGATTTTTCAGGAGAATCGGTAAAAGTTATGGGAGCTATCAAATTACCGGTAACTCTTGGGGAAGGAACTCTTTCTGTGACTCAAATGATGGATTTCATGATTTTGAATGTCGATTCATCACATAATGCTCTGGTAGGACGACCTCTGTTGAAGGAAATGAAAGTTGTGACCTCCATCTATCATCTCACGATGAAATTTCCTACGCCAAATGGTGTGGGAACTGTACGGGGCTCTCAGCATGACTCAAGAGATTGCTACCATAAGGCGATTAAAGGGTTTAGAAGACAGCAGGATGGAGGGCGCACCCTCCGTGAGAGTGATTCAGGAGTTATGAATGTTGTCCCAGAAGAGGTAAAAGCCCATTATCTTGTCCAAGAACCTGAAGAGGAAGAACGGCTGTACAGGGCGCGCCCTGAGGATGATACCTCGGTTCTTGATGATCTTCAAGAAGGAATGCTAGAAGAAATCGAAGAAGACGCAGACGAAGTAATCTCAGTCGATATCAACGGTGAGCAGGTTGAAGGGAGGCGAATGTTAAGGTTTGGTGCATACCCTTGTTGAGGAAGACTTCCCTCTTAAAGAGGACGTGCCCTCCAAGTATGCAGTACCGGTTGAAGATCCTCGAAGTTTTGATTTCGACCTTGATCCAAGAACACCGCAGTTGGTTGAAAAGACTGGCCCTGCAGAGGATACAATTTCAATTTTGGTAGATGAAAAGGATCCGACTAAGGTTCTGAAGATTGGATCGCAGTTGAACTCCAAGTTAAGAGGCATGCTCACCAACTTCCTTTTAAACAATCTGGATGTTTTTGCTTGGAGTCATGCTGACATGGTTGGAATTGATCCAGAGGTTATGTGTCATCGTCTGAATATAGACCCTACCAAAAAGGGAATCCGCCAGAAACGCCGGCCAGTGAGTGGAGAGAGAGCCATAGCATTGAAAGAAGAGGTGGATAGACTTCTAGATGTTGGGCTGATCAAGGAGTCATATTATCCAGATTGGTTGGCTAATCCATTTCTCGTGAAAAAACCAAATGGAAAATGGAGGACTTGTGTGGATTTCACTGATCTGAACAAGGCATGCCCGAAGGATAGCTTTCCACTCCCGAGGATTGATCAGTTGGTGGATGCCACGGCAGGACACGCTCTTTTAAGTTTCATGGATGCTTACTCGGGTTACAACCAGATCCCTATGTATGAACCGGATCAAGAGCACACTTCCTTCATTACAGATCGAGGATTGTATTGTTATATTGGGATGCCTTTCCGGTTGATCAATGCTGGCGCAACCTATCAGAGGTTGGTAAATATGATGTTTAAAGATTTGATAGGGAAAACCATGGAGGTATACGTGGATGACATGCTTGTTAAATCCTTAAAAGTAGAGGACCATGTAAAGCATTTGGAACAGATGTTCGAGATTTTGAGGAAGTTTAGGATGAAGCTGAATCCTAAAAAATGTGTCTTCGGGGTAGAGTCCGGGAAGTTTTTAGGATTTATTGTCAATCATCGTGGAATCGAGGCAAATCCATCAAAAATTAAAGCTCTTCTTGACATGAAATCTCCATCTAGTGTGAAGCAAGTTCAGAGTCTCACGGGAAGGATAGCTGCCCTTAATCGTTTCGTATCAAAATCATCGGATAAATGCAGAGAATTCTTCAAAGCGATAAAGGGGGCAGCAAAGGATTTTGTATGGACATCTGAATGTGAGGAAGCTTTTCAGAGAATAAAGGAGCACTTGGGAAATCCTCCAATTTTAGCTAAGCCTGTGGAAGGAGAGACGTTAATTTTATACTTGGCCGTTTCGGAACATTCCATCAGTGCGGTGCTGGTAAGGGAAGAAGTTGATCATCAGTCTCCAGATATACTAGAATGGAGAAGTTGGTCTATGCCTTAGTTCTGGCATCCAGGAAGCTTCGGCCTTATTTTCAAGTTCACAAGATTGAAGTTCGTACGGCATATCCATTGAGAGTAATTCTCCACAAGCCGGAAACCTCTGGTCGAGTGTTAAAATGGGTAATTGAGTTGGGACAATTTGATTTGGAATATACTCCAAGGACAGCTATCAAGGGTCAAGCTCTAGCTGATTTCATTCTTGAATTCGAGTCAGAAAATGAAGAAAAATCGATTGTATTGGTTGAGCCTGAAATTCCACTTAAGAGGGCGAGCCCATTTGAAGAAGTTCCTCAACCTTGGTGGAAGTTACAAGTAGATGGAGCTGTCAATAATGGGGGGGGGGCTGGAGCAGGTATAATCTTGTTTACCCCCGAAGGGAATCAACTCATGAGTGCTATTCACTTCAAATTTCAAGCAACCAACAATGATGCAGAGTATGAAGCCTTGATTAATGGGCTGAAAATGGCTTTGGAGATGAAGGTAGTGAATCTCATTGTGTTAAGTGATTCAGAATTAGTGGTTGGACAAGTAAAGGGTGGATTTCAGTGCAGAGGTCCAAGGACATAGCTTTACATGAGGTGCGCTCAGCGGTTGATCAAAAAGTTCCGAGAAGTACGGGTAGAATGTATTCCACGAGAAGAGAATTGTAGTGCAGATGTGTTAGCCAAGTTAGGGTCCCAAAAAGATGTTATGCTGTTGGGAACAGTACCTTTGCAAATTCAGGAAGTACCTAGTATTCCAGAGATAGAAGTCATGGAAGTGGAATCGACTCCCAATGTTTCTTAAATGAATCCTATTCAGAAATATATCCGAGGAGGTATACTTCCAAGTGAGAAGCTTGAGGCAAGGCGGCTTCGGTATCAAGCGGCTAGATTTGTGGAATATGATGGAATATTATATAAGAGGGGTTTCAATCAACCACTTCTCAAGTGCATAGATGGAGATGAATGCAATTACATCCTTAGGGAGATTCATGAAGGGATTTGCGGCAATCACTCGGGGGGTGGTTCGTTAGCAATGAAGGGGTTAAGGCAAGGATATTATTGGCCTACCTTGAAGAAGGATGCTTACGAGTTTGTTAAGGCATGTGACAAGTGTCAGAGGTTTGCCAACTATTCTACCAGCCCTGTTACTACTTTGACTTCTTTATTGAGTCCATGGCCATTTGCTATGTGAGGAATAGATCTCATTGGAGAACTCCCTAAAGCTAAGGGAGGTGTGAAGTATGATGTTGTTGCTGTGGATTACTTTACCAAGTGGGCGGAAGCAATGCCCTTGGCCACCATTACTGCAAGGAAAATTCGAGATTTTGTTTTCAACTCTATCGTGTACAGGTTTGGAATTCCATATAAACTTGTGTCGGATAATGGAAAGCAGTTCGACAGCAAAGAGTTACGGAGGTTGTGTGATGACTTGGGGATAAATGTGTATCATCCCCAAAGTAATGGGCAGACTGAGGCTATAAACAAAATAATCAAGCATACCTTGAAGACGAAGTTGGAAGAAAGCAAGGGGAATTGGCCTGGAGAACTTCCCATGGTGTTGTGGTCATACAACACAACTCCGAGAACTACTACTGGAGAGTCTCCTTTTGTGTTGTCTTATGGATGTGAGGCGATGGTTCCGGTAGAAATTGGAGCAGGATTATTCAGGAGAGATTTCTATGATGAAGAAACCAATATGGTAAATCAAAGGCTGGGTCTGGATTTTTTGGAAGAAACAAGAACCAATTCACAGCTGCGGTTGGCAACGTACCAGCAAAGGGCTGCAAGGTATTATAATCGAAAGGTGAAGACCCGTCTTTTTAAGGTGGGTGATTTGGTTCTTCGGAAGGTCATGCCAAATACAAGGGTAACTGCTCATGGAGTCTTTGGTCCCAATTGGGAAGGTCCTTACAAGATCAAATCTATCATCTGGGAAGGCACTTATCACTTAGAAGACTTGGATGGTAACACGATTCCAAGGGCATGGAATGCGGAGCATTTGAAGAAGTATTATCAATAGGGTGCGGCTTCGGTCCCCTATTTTATGAAGGCTTATATTTAAGTTATAGACTAGTATCAATAATTGTTCTCCTAGTCTAGGGGGGTAGTATGTATACGCCTTCCTTAATTCTAGTCGAGACTTGCTGTTTTTATTCCACGTTTTCTCAAATTTTATTCTCCTTAGCTCGGGGGGTAGCACATGTATACCTTCCCTTGTTCTGTCGAGATTTGAATAAAGAAGTTTTTTGAAGATTAATGAAGTATATCAAGACGCTTTTTATGTCTTTTGAAGAATTTTTGATTACAAGAGGTTGCGCCCCATGTTTTTAGGGCGCGCCCTAAAAAGAAGTGCATAATTACAAGTAAATTTTGACAAGTCAAAGGAATTTTTACAAAGGGTAATGCCGTAGGGCGCGCCCTACACTTATTTGAAGAATTTTTGAAGATGTTTATCTGTCACACTTAAAAAAATCTGGTGGGAATATTTTCTTAAACGAAAATTATGAAGAAAAGGCCGTTCCCTGTGCAAGGCACACCCTTATTAGAAGAATTAGACAAATAAAAACATGAAGATAAGTAATAAGCATAGCAAAGTTCAAATGGCATTAAAAGTTAGGAATTACAACTTGCAGGGTTTTACAAAGGACCCGCACCTTAAAAAGTGGTGAGAGGAGATACGTCTGCAGGAGGTGAGTTCTGGGTAGGGATAGCTGCTGGAGGAGAGGTTTGAACATTCTCAGTTGAGGGCGCGTCCTCGGAGGGATCCTCTAATCCTAGTTCAACTCTTTTTGCCTTGATGGCAGCAGCTTCTTCAACCTTGAATTTTGCTACATCCTCAGCAGCATCGGGACCAAACTTCTCCCCCCAGTTGTAATCAGGATCGTTGGCTAGAAAGCCAGTAAGATAGAAGTTGAATCCCTTCTCGAAGTTTTCATCTTCAATGGCTTCCTTCTGCTCCTTCAACTTAGCCTTTTCAATCTCTAGGGCATTCTGTTGAGCTTGGAAATCCTCCTTCTCTTTCTTCAACCTTTCAACTTGATCACAAAGATATTTGCCATAGTCAATGGATTTTTGAAGATCCACTTGAAGGGTAGCAATGGTGGCATCTTTGGCATCACATTCTTTCTTCCACTTGTTATCAATATCGATGACCATTTTTGAGTAGTTTCTGTTCTCAGCCTCAAGTCTGTTGATGTGCAGTTTTTCCTTGTGGACTCTCTGGGCGTGCCCTAGAGATTGGATGAGTAGTTGGGCAGATGCTCGAATCATGGATTCGGATTCTTCGTCAGCATTCATGTTCTGCCATGAGTTGACTTCATCTTCTCCAACAAGAGGAGCTGTAGCTGGGCCAATCAAAGTTTCGACATATGAGGGCGCGCCCTCGGTTCTTGGTTTCTTGCCCCTGTCGATGAAGGGTTCTTGAGTATCAGCATTCCTTTTTAAGGACTCTGTGGATGGAATGACTATGTCACTAGAATCCTTTCTTTGCACAGGGCGCGCCCTGGAGTCAGATGTACCTGTTTGCTCAGTTTTCTTTTCTTTGTCATTTTTCTTTTTGGCAGCTCCAAATCCACGAGGAATCCTAGGAGCCATACCTGTACAAGACAAAAAAGAAGAAAGATTAGGCCGCGCCCTGGGTAAAAAAGGCATTAGATAGGTTATACTAAAACAATTTTATGGCAAGTAATGAAGAAAGACGGTTAGGACGCGCCCTATGCTACAACTTGTGTACCTTCATCGGAGTCAGAATTTTCATTTTCACTATTTCTAGAAGGGAATGTGGGAACGGGGATTCCCTTCCTAAACCTTTTAAACTTGCAAATGTGTCCAACTCTATCAGACAAAATTCCTACTCTCTTTAAATTTTCTTCTGTGATTAAAGATTGGAGGTTGAATTTTTCTGAGGCAACTTTCAGAACGGCTTTTGCCCGAATTGAGGCCGCGCCCTCAAGCATTTTCTGTGTTCTCTTATCTGTTGAAATTCGAAGGAGTCAATAAACAATTGGAAATTAAAAAGATAAGAAAGGAACAGGGTGCGCCCTCATTTACAAGGATTCGTGTTGAATTGTACACGAACTCGAGGAACATCCCAGACATAGAAGAAAGGTTCTTTCCAAAACTTGAGATGGCTGATTCTTCCTTCGGAAAAACCTTTGTTGTTGTGAAGCTTATTGATTACGAGGTAGTAATAACCAATGTTGGATTTTCGAATGCTGAAGAAATAGCTAACCTCATGCATAGAAGGAACTCCTAATTCGAGGTCATGGTAAAGAATAAATAAAGCCAACACAAGCTTGTAGCTGTTGGGAGAGAGTTGGATGGGTGCTATGTCATACCACCTCAATATTTGTTGGAGGTAGGGATGTAAGGGCGCGCCCACAACAAGAGCTACAAGCTTTGGAGTTAAGACCATCCTTGGAATTTTGAAATTTTTACCATAATTGAAGATGTGAGGGCGGTGATGAGCATATGGGATGGCCCAAATTCCTTCTTGACCATAATATTGCATAGCCCATCCTACTTCATCACTCGTATCGATAGAAGACATATTCACACAAGCTAATTTGCCTCGTTTCTTTCTAAGAAGATTTTTCTCCTTTTCAGACATGCCATCGTATTTACCAAAGTCGATATCGATTTCTTCATCAAGGACTTCCCAATGTTTAAACGGGACAGGAGAAGGTAATGGAGATGTAGGTTCGGAGTTAGCCATAGGCGAAATAGAAAAAGCTGAGGGCGCACCCTCAGAGGAGTAAGTGTCAGAAGAGTGTGTGTCGTTGGAGGAATTGAATTCTGGAGTGTAATCATTATCAGAGGGATCTGTATGCAAAGGGTTTGGAGTTTATTCGGGTATTGGTTTTGAAGTTTCTGTGTTGTTCTTCAAACGGCTGTTAAGGGGGACATTATCTAAGGAGTCTTCACTGGAAAAACTCATTCTGTCTTCGTTAAAATCTTCGATAAGGCGCGCCCTGTCTTCTGAAGAGATGAATGAGAAAAGAGGCCGGTAATGGTTTGGAGGAAGTGGAGCTGGCAAGGGAGAGTGTATCCCTTTGTTTTTATTGAACTCCTTAAAAGGATGAAATGGTGAAGGCGCGCCCTCCAGCTGCAAAGAATTAAAAATAAAAGCACTAAGGGCGCGCCCAAGGGAAGAAGAATGAAGGAAAGTTTGTACTACAACTTAAATTAAATATGTGACCTAAAGTTATTAGATGAACGTTTAGCATTTTTGGAAGACCTTAGGGCGCGCCCTAAGTGTAGGACGCGCTCAAGGATTCAGTCTAGTGTTTAAAATCATGTTGATAAGGAATTATGTTGGGAAAACAAGATCAAACAAGTATACATACATATATACGTACATCGAAAAATGAAGAACACGGGGTATGTGAACAGTTGCGTTGTCGGAATAGACAATTTATACGGTCAAAATGCAAAAAAAGGACATAAAAACGTACCTTGTAAGTTCTGGAGTGTGATTTATCGAAGAAAATGGCAAAAAACGTGACGGAGATGGCCGGATTGTCGTCTGGAAAATGAAGTCGCCGGAATTGGGTTTAATTTGGAGAAAGAAATGTAAAAAGAGTAAAGTAAAGAAGATGGGGGTATTTATAGGCGAAATAGGGAGTAGTGGATGACAGCTGGGAGAATGGGAATCGTTTGAAATTCTAAAGGCCGCGCCCTCTCCTAGGGCGCGCCCTGGATTAAATGTTATGAGAATTTTGGGTTTTTTCAGGAAGAATTCCATACATCATCTCTGATTTCATATGGAATTGGGGGGTAGTTGTTATAGCCAAAATTCGGTTCGGGTATTTTCAAGGTGGATTCGGGTCGATAACAGGTTCAATTTGGGATTTTAGGGAACAAATTATGGTTTTCTAGAAGTTAGGGCGCGCCCTGGGGGGTTTAGGCCGCGCCCTGGAATATGTTGGAATTCCAAGATGATAATAATGTGAATTTCGTATTTGATTATTGAAGAATTCCCTCCTGTCGTATCTCAGAAAGGGGATGTCCGTCGCAGAAGGCCTCCAGGGGTTTGCCTGGATATAAGGACCCTTCTTAAACACTAAGGGCACGCCCTAAGGTGGAAAGATGGGGACTTCTGGTGTGTGCTTTGGGAGCTCTGTTCCTGTATTCAATGGGCGCGCTCTCATTGGGGAACTTCAGAGTAATCCTGCACTTTGCACCCAAAAGCTCTGGATCACCTGTCCTGCTATCTGGTGGGTGCTTCTCATTCGGGGGACAGGGATGCGTTCTGCACTTTGGGTAAACCATGGCTATACCTGCATCCTTGAAATCAAGAAATAGCTGGTAGCGGATAGGACTAGTCCTCGACGGGGGAAGTTTCCTTATCTGTGAAGTCTTGAGATCTTGGATGAGCCTTGGGCCTTTGTGGTTAGGCCTCATAGTAGAACATTCCGGATGCTGGACCTACAATCCAAGCCCATTTGGGTTTCTTGTTCTCCAAGAACTACGTATGGCTTGATCCCCTATAAATACCGGGATACGTAGGCCGATTGAGGGGTTGGAAGTCGAGAGCTCTGAATAGCCGTCCCTAGCCCTATCAATCTCAGCCACCAATTACGCTCAACAACTATACACCACCGTTTTCTCCGGCAAAGAATCACCGCATCAGATCTTGTTTTCGGTGACGTACCTCGAATTTTGTTGTTCCCAAATTCATCCATCAACAATACGATTCCAGCCCCTCCCTCTCATAACCACCTTTGTCAAATATCAAAAGTTCTTCATTCTCATCATCAACTATCACATATATTTATGTTTCGAAAACAACCTTCAAATATTGTTGTTATGCAATTTCTCCAGTAACCAATAGAATGAATAAAATTGGCTTATCATGCAATGATTCCGGACAGAAAAAAAATAAAGATAATATATACTTCACGTATGTTATTACATTGGTTATTGCGACCATTCCAACAACACTTTATAGTTGCTCTTTATTTATATTTTATTTATATGTTAAGTACAATATAATAAAAAGTTGAATTCAAATAGAGAAAGAATCGGAGGGAATAAATAAATTTTTTTAGTAGTGAATATAAGTTAAGAACCAATTAGATGTTGTTAAAATTAAGGATAGAGAATGAGTTCTTAAACCTTTCCGGAGCCTCTCGTAATCTCTTGGAACTCTAATTTTTGCAACATTCTTTATTTTTTTTCACTTAAGAGCATTACGAGTCTTTTGAAGGTGCTCTAAGCAAGCATATATACGATAAAAATATTTATCTTGGTGCATTAATTTGATTGCATATAATACATTAATTGACCAACAAAACACATAATGTCTTCATCTAAGTTTTATTGATCACAGCAAGAACAAATTTCAAACATCCAACTAGAACATACAAAACGTAAGTATGGAAAGCCTTTAGCTGACCAGGTACATATATCTACCTATTTTTCCAGAGGAGGAGGAAAAAACAGAAATACAATAAAGACCCCGCCAAAACATAAATTCAATAAGAGAGCCCAACAAGCTAATTATATTTGCGAACCAAATGAAATTTCAAAAAGAAACACAACTTCGTGTGTAAACGGGCAATCTTCTATTTTCCTGGAGGAGGTGTGAAGAAATTAGGTAGAGCAGGGAGTGACACTGGTGGAAATCCCGGAAGTTGGGTAAAGGGAAATTGAGGGAGTGGTGATGGAAATGGAAGAAAAAATTTCTTACCACCCAAAGTTTTATCATTTGCTTCATCACTTCCAGTTTCGACACTTAGCTTTTCAGAATTTGCATTTTGCTCCCCAGCCTTTGGGATTTCATTCAATGGACGAGCAGCTGATACAAAAGTGCTGCTCATAACCAAGCTTAACAGTAACATGACACTGAAAACAGTTGTAGTTGAACCCATTACGTTGAGAATGGAGAGAAAGGAAGGGATTAATTAGTAATCGAGTGCTTGCTTATGGTATGAATTCGACGGATGATTGGCTTTATATAGACACAAAATGCTGTGCCACTATCTACAATTTCTTATAAGATTTCCGTAAAAAAAAAAGTATATATGATCGTATATTCAAATATTATTGGTGGCTTTAGCTACGTTTTAATCATGTCTGCCGGCGTTTAAACAGTGCAACACATTCATATAAGAATATAAGATCAGGCAAGTCAAAGTGCATGCACTTTTAGCTCAAAACTAGTCGATAAAGTCGCGCTTCCCGGCGGTATTACAATTTTTTTAAAAAAATCCATACATATTTATGTTATATTATATTATCAATATTAAATTTTAGTTATTACATAATCTTTTCTAATGAACTGATTTCTTGTTAAACACGATTTTTTCGATTGAGACTCTCTCGTTAAAATCGAAATGCCAACTTTAACGTATATTATAAATAATTATATAATAATTATTATTCATAAAAATTGAACCCTAAAAATAAAAAATTATAACATTAGTATCAAATTTTAATAACCAATACAATATTTTTTAGTGAGCCATCTTCCCGTTAAAACATGTTTCGAGCCGTTCTTATTAGCAACTGAAATTCTAACTTCATTACATATTATTGATAACATTTATTTTATGAAATAACTTTTTTTCTTAAAAATCAAAACCTGTAAATTCCAATTTTTACATTATTTAAACTTTCTAAGGGTTTGTTTGGTTGAGAAAGCGGCAACATGGGTTTGGAACGAGGAATCGGGTTATGCTGGTATGGGCATGAGGTATCATTCTTGATATCATGTGTTTGGTTCAGTGCTGGAATGAGTCTATTTAATTTAAAATATAATTGATAATTCATTTTTTGTTAATATTTTTGTATGTAAGTATATATTATACATCGAATTAAGGTTATTATACAATTTAGAAACAAAAAAATCACTATTAAAAAATATGTTATTGGTAAGTTATAATTTGACCAACTTAATAGTAATTTAATAATTTTTAAAAATAAAATAATACTATTTAGTATTAAATATAAATAACTAAAATATACATATTCTCTATATGTATTATTTATTAATTCAAACTCTTATTCTCAATAAATTTGAACCTATTATGCTTCTAACATATTAAAAGATAGTTTTTTAGTTATTAATATTTAAAATTCTAAAATTCTAAAAAATTAAATATATTTATTTTCTATTATATCATCAATATAAAATTTTAATATTCAACACAATTTTCTTTAATGAACCGCTTTATCGTTAAATATGGTTATTCCTACTGAGTCACTTTCTCGTAAGATCTAAATCCTAACTTTTACATGTATTACTTGTAAAACAATGTTTATCCATAAAAATCGAATCCTAAAACTGAAATAAAATTTATATCGTCAATACAAATTTCTAATAGCTGATACAATTTTTTCTAGTGAGCCGTCATCCCGTTAAACACGTTTTGAGCCGCTCTCGTTTGGGATCAAAATTCCAACTTCATTATATATTCTTGATGATACTTATCTTATATAACTTTTTTTTTCCTTAAAATCAAAACCTAAAAATAAAGTGAATTCCAAATTTTATTTGCACCAAGCTTTCTAAAATTTATGGAGTTTTAAAAACAAAAAAAAAAACATATCTTATTTTCTCTTTATATAATAGATACTCATATATTTAGGGTTCCCGCATGAGAATGTTCTTTTATTATGTTAACACTTAAATTATTTTGTTTCTAAATACGTATTTTTTTATGAAATTAGTATTGGATTTATGAAATTATTTCCTATTAGAAGTATAAATTACTTGTATAAAAAATATATAATTTTAGAATATCGTAAAAAATGTCAGTACTGTACTTGTATTTTCCTTCCAATAAATTTTTTAATTATAAGTCTCCTATATATATATATATATATATATATATATATATATATATATATATATATATATATACAAACTATTCTACTTCAAATAGGACTTATAATTATATGTTTTTTCTATAAATTTAAATCCTAATTTTCTCTATAAATTCGAACTCCTATTTTACTTTCAATAAATCTTTTAATTATATGTCTTATAAATTACTATTATACCAATAGAACTTCTAATTATATATATTCTCTATAAATTCGAACTCTTCTCATCTATAAATTCAAACACTTACTCTACTTCTAATATGTTAAAAGATATTTACATTTGTTAGTATTTTTTCGAATTCCTATTCTACTTCCAATAAAAATTTTAATCATATGACTTATAATTTACTTATTCTACTTCCAATAGAACTTCTAACTATATGTTCTTCCTATAAATTCGAACTCTTCTCATCTATAAATTCGAATACCTATTCTACTTCTAATACGATAAAAATATTTTCTTATATATTAGTGTTTAAAATTCAAAAATATTTTCTTATATAAATATATATATATTTCCTATAAATTCGAACACCTATTTTACTTCTAATACAATAAAATATTTTCTTATTTATTAGTATTTAAAATTCAAAAATTCTAAAAAAATTAGAAAAATAGATTAGCGCTATCTAAGCGCCCGCATATCCTCATATATATATATATATATATATATATATATATATATATATATATATATATATATATATATATATATATATATATTTTGAAGATATACGAGACTCGCAAAATACATGTGCGAAAAGCAAAGACAGCTACTAGAACACTCCTAAATGTACAAGACGGCTGTTGAACAGATTCAAGTGCATGTATATTAGAACTCACATTGATAACATGATACATGATTTATTAACCGAACGCTACTTAGTCATTACGACCTTTTCGATTTTGAAATTGAAAGCTTTTGTGAAATGAAAGAAAAATTATACAGGTAATTATTATTTAATCCCTTTACACATATGATTTATTGTAAGAAAGGCTGTTTAACCTCATCAGTCCTAGCTATTAACGATGATCATTCAATCATGGTGTGCTTGTATGATACGCAGCCAACCAGGCCACCATTGACAGAACTAGCTATTTTCAAGAGTATTCAAGAAAAGGAACCTTGCGTTTTCAGATGAGTGGTGTCATGCATCCAAATTCATTTCAATATTACATTATATAATTGCACTAGTCGGTCGGTTCTGCTCTGTTTCCTTGTAGTGTCAATTGGACTTATGATTAAAGGCATAAGAATAGACCAGACCTATGGAAGACCTCTTGGCATGAATTGAAGACCCCTTGAAGTATAAAATATTATTTAATTGAAGATCCGGTGCAAAAAGAAACATTTAAAGATTTTATTTGAATTCTAGTAGCTGATAAAAACTTGAAGATTGAAGTCCAAACTCCACCCGGGCTATGAGAGCGCGGTCCTAACTCCTAACAGGGTAACATGATTTGAAATTATAGTTTAAGGCTCCATTCCATCGATCCAAACTAGTGAATGATTCAATCTAGGGGAGAAACTATTTGGAGACTAAAGTGGGTATGAAATTTTTGAGGAATAATCATGGATCGCCAAAATAACAATGATTTCGGGATGATGACAGGTAAATATTTAAGTACTTCCAAGTTCTTAGAAAATAGTTTGGGCTTAGAGCTAGGAATAGTTGAACAATCGGTTCGATCGAAAACCGTTGGTATAGTTCCTACCTAGTAACTGTAATCGAACTAATAACTGTAATCGAATCGTTCAGAACGTTTTTTTTTTTTCGGTTTAGTTAACTATTCATCAATTTCGGGTTTTTTTTCGATTTAATTAAAGAGTGTTATTCAAATTTAGTGATTATAAGCTTGAAAATATTATCATATTAAAGAAAATAAATTTATAAATGACAAATACACAATTTATTTTATCATAAAATTACAAGTGAATTTATATTTAAATTTAGAATTAAAAACTACACTTACGCTAGTATGGGTAGAAATCAGAAGGTTTATTAGGATTTAGCAATGACATAGAGACATAAAAGGAGTAAACAACTCTATCGCTACTGTCTGTTACAGCTAATTATACTTGATTGTGTATAATAAATAATGTATTATATACAATCTATTACTATAGATTAAACTTCAATATAAGGGTAAAAAATGCCATTTTAATGGGCGTGAAGTTACGGTTTTATCCCCATTTTTTAATAAAATTACAAAAATGTCATCCTTTAATAATTATGTTAAAAATAGTGAAATTATGTTTTTGATAGAATTCGAACCTCTAACCTTCTACTCTCAAAATTATGACTTAACAAATTGTGCTACAGTTGCTTTTGAATTTTGTTTACAAATTTTATAAGATAAACCGCCTCTCTATTCTTTTTATCTCATCCTTTTTTTTTGAGTGGTGGAGGTTAGGATTGAAGATCAGATCGTCCCTCGTACGGATAAGTTCAAGTATTTGAGTTCGATCATCTAGAAGGAAGGTGAGATTGTAGACGATGTCACGCATCGTATCAAGGCTGGGTGGCTAAGGTGGAGGGCAGCGTCAGGGGTGTTGTGCGACAAGAAAGTCCCGTTAAAGTTGAAAGGGAAATTCTATAGAGCGGCAATCCGTCCTGCGATGTTATATGGTTCGGAGTGTTGGGCGGCGAAGAAGGCCCTCGAGAGCAAGTTGGAAGCGGCTGAAATGAGGATGTTGCGGTGATCTTGTGGGCGCACGATGTTGGATAGAATCCCAAATGTGGTTTTTATGAGCGAGCTTGAGGTGGCGCCTTTTTCTGCGAAAGTTAGGGAATGGAGGTTGAGATGGTTCGGCCACGTCCGTAGGAGGCTGGCTGAAGCCCCAGTGAGGAGGGTCGAGAGCCTTTCGATTGTTGGGGTGAGGAGGAGAGGTAGACCGAGGAGGTCGTGGGAAGAGCAGCTTAGGTTGGATTTAAAGGCCTTAAACTTAAATGAGACCATGATCGCTGATAGGTGTTCTTGGAGGCGCTAGATTAGAGTGGTGGATTCTCTTTTAGGGAGCGGCTCTGTGATTGAGAACCTCAGAGTCGGGTTGTCTCGGTTAGCTTTATCTTAGAAGTTCGGTTGTTTTGTTCTCATTTCTCGTTTTATTGTCTTTTGTTTTCTACTTTTGCAGTTTCAGGTAGCTTGGCCAGGTGTCATCTTAGATCTGAGTATTTTGCAGAGCGGAAGTAGTCAATCCCATGGTAGGTAAGCCCCATGTGTTCTTAGCCATGGACTCAGGTATGACAATGAGCCTTTTTCAAATCTTAGATAACCCTTGTGAATATCACACACTATTAGCTTAATGTGCACTTAGCCGGGGGTCTTCACGGAAACATCCTCCCTACTTAAAAGCAGGGGCATGGTCTGCGTACATGTTATTCCCAGATTACACACTTGTATAATTGTAGAAGGGGGGGTTGAATACAATTCTTGATATTTATAAATTCTGATAAGAACCACGGAATTTATATAGAGATTTTGCAGAAACAATTGCTATATGATAAACATACACAAACATGTATAAAATCAGGTGGTTAAATGCACCACCTGCTGCTTTTATTTCGAAGAAAAACTCTGTGATACAAATGTAGACAGCTTCTGTTTACAACTCTTTGCTTCAAAGAGTAGTGAAGAAAAACGGGTTAATTATCATATAGGTCACTTATTACACGCCAATATATCAAGCGGATCACTGGGTTTTTTTTGGTCTCATTTAAACCACTCAATACAAAAAATGTTACAATCCGTTAACTTTCGAAAAATAAAAGTAATCTTTTGTTGAATCTATACATTTTTCTTGAATTCTACCGCAACCAAATGAACAATTCTTAAATTCTAGTATTTTAGATAATATATTTAAAATTTAAAAAGTTCATTTACTATTTATTTTTAATTAAAATAAGGAAAATAACTATAAAATTAAAAATAAATAATAAATGATTTTTAAAAATCTAAATATATTATCTAAAATACTAGAATTTAACAATTATTCATTTGGTTACGGTAGCATTCAAGAAAAATGTGCAGAATCAACAAAAAATTACTTTTATTTTTCTAAAGTTAACGGAGTGTAACATTTCTTGTATTGAGTGCTTTAAATGAGACAAAAAAAACCCGGTGATCCACTTGATATATTAGCATGTAATAAATGACCTATATGATAATTAACCCGAAGAAAAACCTAAGCATATATATGTTTCTAAACAGTTTTTCTTAATTACCAAAGAGTTGCTACACTTGGTTATATATCCAAGTTTACAAGTACTAGCTGAATTAGGGTTACATTAAACTATTCCAACTTGACTTGCTGCTCCACTGTAAAGGAGTGGAATCTTTTCTTCTTTTTCTCCAAATTATGGCTACCACGCCGCTTTATGCACCTTTTGTCAACCCATGTGTTCTGTCAGACAACTTGCCATAATCAACTGCTAAGTACCAGCTAGGATCCAATGTAGCATCCATTGATAGCAGGTTGTATCAGTTGATGGCTAACTGGACTGTATCTGTTGATGACATACAGCCTTATCCGTTGATGGTTGTTTTGCTGTATCCGTTGATAGTATGATGTCTTCATCCGTTGATGCTCTTTCATTTAGACAGAATTCTATAACATAGAATATTTACAATTGGTTATTCTATTCTGCCTATCCATTGATGGTCAACATGACTCAAGAATCAAAACACTATCAACTGATAATTGGTGACATTGAGTGATCAAAAAAAAAAATAATTGGTGACATTGCAGCGTGCTACAAAACCTCATCCGTTGATGAGCTACCTGTCAATGGATAGAGTTATAAATCCTCATCCGTTGACAGTTACAATACTTGTACAATTTGCTTGAATGTAAAGTTATCATCAACTACAACATATTCCTAACAATCTCCCCCAATTTATACTTGATGGCAATAAAGCATAAATTCAGGACCTTGATGACAACAAAACATTCCTAAAGATATTTACTGAAAAATGTAAAAATTGTATTAAGCTACAAAAATTAAAAACTAAGAGTTTTAAGAAACTTTACAAAGAGAGTGATCCTCTAGACTGAGCATATTAACACAGTTTCTTCTCTCCGGTTGGCAGCACCCTTGACTTTCCTTCTTTGATAGAGTTGGACTTAATCTGTGTTTGGAGTTGCCTGTAGAAGGCTTCTTTTTCAACAACCTTTGGATTTAGCTTTAGTTGTAACCATCTAAGGTATTGGGAACTAGCCTTAGACAGTTGATCTTCTAACCTGAAGAATCTCCTGCAACCATCCTCATCCCTGAACTCCATCATCCAGTAGGATTGAATGTGGATTTTTTGTCCATTAAATGGGATATTCATCTTCTTTGGTAAGCTTGATGGTGAGTTCCATTCTCTCCTTATATCTTCTATCCTCTTCAGTATCTCCCTTTTAGCTACCCTGGAGAACCCTGTGTCTCTCTTGATTGCAGAGAACACTTTGGTCAAGGTCTTATAATTTTCTCCAAGGACCCTCTGTAGTGGCCATGTCCTTTCACTACCTCCCTTGTAGACAAAAACTAATCTCTCAGGCAGTTGCTTGTATTTGTCAATTCCTCTTACTTCTGACAATTCATCCAGGAATAGATTCATGCCAGAGTATTCTTCAAGTTCTGCCTGAAAGATAAAGTCCTCCTTGGTTTCCAAAGTTGGCTGCTTGACAATAGCAGGCACCTTAGTAATTTGAATTGGTCCCTTTGGAGGTTGCTTCTTTGAAACCCTTTTCTTCTATTTTGATTCCAGCAGAAATGAGGGTACTTCAATTGAATCAAAATCCATTGGTTCCTCCTTAGGTATTATAGGGTCACCATGAAAGTTCACAGCTGGGTTGATAACTGTTGTAGGCATAGATGTTGATGAGCCAATAGTTTCTTCACTTTTCTTTTCTGGAGAGGCAGGCCTTTTAGCTCTTGCTTTCACTCTCCTTGTTTTGGATTTGGGAATTTCCTCAGATTCCCTTGTTTTATCCTCTATCTCATCCCATAACTCCTGAGCCAGCCTGGCTTGCTTCTCAGCCGAGTCTTCATATTGATTTTCTGCACTTGGATGAGCTTCCCTTTGAAGTCTGGAGGTCTCCTCTCTCTTAGCTTCAACAAATCTAGGATGGCTGTTGGATATGTTCAAAAATTTTCCATTCCTTATAATTACAGCCATCCATTCTCTCTCCCTTTTGTTAGATTTTTCTTTGTACTCCTTGATTGAATCTCCCATCAGCTTCTCTTCATCATCATTAGGGAATGGATAGTCCAACTGCAGTTTGTTCTTTCCATTATCCTTTGGTGGAGAAAAGGCTCTGGGTTTGAGCAGGGGCTCAAATTCTTTGACAAAAGAAGGTTCTGTATCATAGTATGTGGGAGCCACAATCTCTGGAGTGAGCACCTTCAGAATTGTGGTTGAGATTGTTGGAGCTGAGGTTTGAGTAGAGAACAAAGTTGATACAATAGATTCTTTGATCATTCTCTCTGTCCTCATAATTCTTTCATTTGCCTCCTTGTTGATCTTCATTAAGGCTTCTATTCTTTCTTGCCTTTCACCATCTGAGAGCTCTGAATTATCAAGATTCAGATTCTCAGGCAAACTCTTTTCTTTTTCTATAGGGGAAGCTTCTATTGTGAAATCTCTGGGATTAACCACTATAGTTGGCTGTTTCTCCCCCTTAGTTGCTGCTTCTCTGCTTTCAGAAACTTGGATTTGGCCTGTTGTTGTAGTTGTAGCCACAACCTCTTTCTCCCCCTTTTTGTTAGCAGTAATGGTTTGAAGAGAAATTGGAGCTCCAACTAGCTTTTCTAAAAGCTGAGTTTGCAGTTTCTGTTGTTGAAGAAGTTTCTCCATCTGTGATTCTATGGATTCCACCCTCGAGGTGAGTTGTTGCAGAGACTTAGCCATTGAGTCTTCTTTGAGAACTCTTTGTTGCAACACCTTTTGAGTAGTGGTGGGTGCCAGTTGATCAATCTTGGAATTTACAAAATTTTTACATCTTTGATTTCAGTCTTTACTTCCTCCAAGCCTGTTCTATTAATAACCATTTGCATCTTTTGTAGCTTGAGGGAGTCAATGACTTGTTGAAGAGCAACCTGTCTTTGTGGATCTGCTGTAGGGTGCTCACCTATGGCAGATTTGTATTACTTGATAATCTCCTGGTCAAGGTCCTTGTAGTTGTAGTGTGTACCAAATTTCAAGTCATGGATACTACTAGGACCTTCATCAAAGTTTTGGATGTCTTCACTTTCAAGTTCTTCACTGTCAGCAATAGGTGGCAGGGTAGCCAGTGATTCTTTGGCCCTTTGCAGTGATTCTGAATTGTACACTAGGTGCACTGACTCTTCTGCTTCCACATTGCTTTGACGTGCAAGAACCTGATATGCAGAAGGTGGAATGAAAGTGTCTGCATCTAAATAAATGGAGTCAATAGTTGACTGATATTCTCGTTGATAGGCCATTTCTTTGGCTGCAGCATCCTCCTCCATTGCTGTAGTCCCTTCTCTCCTCTCATCTCTCTTTTCTTGCATCAAGGGCTCCCCTTGGCTCACACCACTCACACCCTCACCTACACCTACTAAGGTGGTACTCTCATTCTCTCCTATTTCCTGACCTGAAGAAATGGCCAGCCCCTCAATATTTTCCTCTCCTTTTGCCTGCTCACAAGGCAGCCTCTCACTCCCTTCCCTCATTCCTAAAAGTGTTTTAACTACTGCAAATTCCTCTATACTTGACATAGGAATGTCAGATATTTCTTTGGTAGAGGGAGTCATCAACGGATAAGGGGTATCCGTTGATGTAGTAGTTATGGCTGTCAATAGATGGCTAGTAATAGGCACATCCGTTGATGGAGAAACACTTGTCAACGGATGAAGAATATCCGTTGATGAAGAAATGATGTTATCCGTTGAAGTGAAAACCAACACTGAATCTGTGGAGATTGATTTTAAAGATGAGGGCACAGATTGTGTTGTGAATTCAGGAATGGAAGATTGATGGCCCAACAAATCATCTAAAAGATGATGGCCACCAATTGGTGAGTGGGGCTTCTCCAAGAATCTTAAAGATGGAGAATCAGGAGTTGATGTGGGAATCATGTCCACATCCAGAGAGAGAGAGAGTTGGTGATGATGGATTTTCATGTGTTTCAATTTGAAGGTTATGAGGAGGGGGCTGTGACTCCACATTTACTGAAGCCACATCAAACTGAATTTGAGAGGGTACAGTGGCCTGTACTGTGTGTGTGCCCTGTGCAACCCCAGTGGTTTTAAATTTTACCATTCTTTCATAGATTTAAGAGAGAAGGGTAGCTGTGTCTTTGTCCCTTTTGTGCAGTGTTCTTTGAGGAGAACTTAAATCAGTAGTCACACCCTGTTGAGAGGATGTAACTAGAGTTTGGCTTGAAGGTACATTTGCAGTCTTTTGAGAGACTGAAATGGTGGTTGCACTTGCCGCACCTTCCTTATCCTTAGGGCTTTCACCCCTTCCTTCACCACTCACTACCTCCTTCACACTCCCCTCAAGAGTTTTGGTAGTTTTTATAACAGGTGCCTTTTGAGAGACACTTGAGGTTTGCTTTTTAGATTGTGGTTTGGAAGTTTTAGTTTTGGCCACTTTGGTAGGAGCCTGTTTGGTAACAGTTACAGACTCCATAGTAACACTTGAAGGCATTTGGGGGTTGGAGATGGGAGTTTCAGAGTTGGAAACAGTTACCTAAACAATTGGTAGATATACCAATTGTACCCCTGCATTGAGATTCATTCGAATCAAGTCACTAATGACTCTCTTCTCCTGTACAAAACAGTTGAACTTGCTATCCAGGTTAGAGGGGGATAGCTCATTCTCAGACATATGCAGGGCTAAGAGCATCAAAAATCTAGCAAAATAGATATTTTTCCCCTAGTTTCTTTCTTGCCTAACTTGGCTGCTATTTCATGCATAACTAGTGTGCTAAAGTTGTAATACTTATCAGTTAGAAGCATACAAAGCATAACTAGCATGGACTTAGTAACAGCATCAAAATTGCTAATTTTACCAGAAAAAGTTTTAATGAAAGCATCACAAAGATAGCTCCATTCCTTAACCATACCCTTCCTAACAATTTTACCTAAATTATCAGTACTAAGAGCATAATTAATTGAGTTTATCATGGCAACAATTTCAGCATCAGTTGGTTCTTTAAGACAGTTATTCTCAGGCAATTTAAAACATGTAGTTATCAGATCAGAATTAGCTACATAGTTTTTACCCTTAGGAGAAAAAGATATTGTACCATCAGTACTGTCGTACTCAACTGATGTCCACATTTCCTCAATTACTTCATGGATGAGGGGTGTGGTGGTAGTCATAGCATAGGACAGCTTGCAGTTCTTCACAAACTTCATCATAGTGTGATACGCTTCTGGTGAGCTAGCAGTATCCACCAGGGCAGCAAAATTGTTCTTCTCATAAGTGAATCCAGTTGAGGACATCATCTTAACAATAGGCGCCATTGAAGTAGATAGGTTAAGTTGTAAAAAGCTTTGTGAAGAAGAAGATGTAATTTTGCTTAAGAAAATTCGTGAGTAGATGAAGTGAACTGTAAAAAAGATTAAACAGCTTTTATACTTTTCAGAATTTAATCATAAAATAATTAAGAGTAATTATTCTATTGGGCAAAAGTAACTGTCACGATTAAATGAATTAGGCGGAAAAATAACCACGATTATACATACAGGGGTGTATGCATGTATCAACGGCTAGAAATAAAAAGGGAGTAAATTTATCAACGGATAAGATTCACCCAAAAAGTAAAAAGGTATCAACGGATAATAAATAAACGGTTGAAATATAGTTTAACCGTTGATAGACTGTTATCCGTTGACCCGCGAAAATCTGGTTATGAGTTATGCTAGCAACGGATAAAGGACATCCGTTGATAGTGTAATTTTACCTTAAACAATTTTTGACAATTTTTCTGATAGATATAAATTTTTAGAAAAACCATAACTATTTACCAGCTGCATTGCAGTGTTTTATGCAAATATTTCTAGGACATAGAGAAGTTGAGCATACCTAGTTCACCTACCAATCTTGTGAATGATGATTCATCAAGGGGTTTTGTAAAGATATCTGCAATCTACTTTTCAGTTGGCACAAAGTGCATTTCCACATTACCATTCATCACATGCTCTCTAATGAAGTGGTATTTGATGTCAATATGCTTGGTTCTCGAATGTTGCGCTGGATTCTCAGTGATGGCAATAGCACTAGTATTGTCACAGAAAATTGGAATTTTGTCAACTTTTAAACCATAGTCAAAAAGCTGATTTCTCATCCAAAGAATCTGTGCACAACAACTTCCAGCTGCAATGTACTCAGCTTCAACTGTAGATGTAGAGACTGAGTTCTGTTTCTTACTGAACCATGAAACAAGCTTGTTTCCTAGAAATTGATAGGACCCTGTAGTACTTTTCCTATCAATTCTGCAACCTGCATAATCTGCATCTGAATAGCTAATTAGATCAAAACCAGTATCTCTAGGGTACCAAATGCCAAGGTTTGGTGTTCCCTTGAGATATCTGAAAATTCTCTTAATAGCAATCAAGTGAGACTCTCTAGGATCAGCTTGAAATCTAGCACAAAGACAAGTAGAAAATATTATGTCTGGTCTACTAGCTGTTAGGTATAGAAGTGAGCCTACCATGCCTCTATAGCTTGAGATGTCCACACATTTCTCCTTAGTATTCAACTCAAGCTTAGTTGCAGTGGCCATAGGTGTTTTTGCAGAAGCACAATCCATTAAGTCAAATTTTTTTAAAAGGTCATAAATATATTTTGTTTGACTTATGAAAATACCCTCATTAACTTGCTTCACTTGTAATCCAAGAAAGTAAGTTAATTCACCCATCATGCTCATTTCATACCTACTTTGCATAAGTTTGGCAAACTTTTTGCAAAGCTTCTCATCTGTAGATCCAAAAATAATATCATCTACATAGATTTGAACAAGTAAAGAAGAACCATTGACATTTCCATGAAATAATGTTTTATCTACTATACCTCTAGTGAAGTGATTCTCCAAAAGAAATTGAGATAAAGTGTCATACCAGGCCATTGGTGCTTACTTCAAACCATAAAGTGCTTTCATGAGAAGATATACATATTCTGGAAATTCTGGATCTACAAAACCGGGAGGTTGATGGACATAAACCTCTTCTTCCAGTTCTCCATTTAAAAAGGCACTTTTGACATCCATCTGATAGACCTTGAAATTGGCATGTGCTGCAAAGGCTAGGAAGATTCTAATTGCCTCAAGTCTTGCCACTGGAGCAAAAGTTTCATCAAAATCTATCCCTTCTTCTTGAGAATAGCCTTTTGCCACTAATCTAGCTTTATTCCTCACAATTATGCCATTTTCATCTATCTTATTCTTGAGAACCCATTTAGTACCTATGATACTTCTATCATTAGGTTTGGGCACAAGCTTCCATACTTTATTCCTCTCAAATTGGTTTAGCTCTTTTTGCATTGCTAACACCCAATCGGGATCTAGAAGAGCATCGTCCACTCTCTTAGGTTCCTCTTGAGACAGGATACTATTGTATAAACATTCTTCTTGAGTGGCCCTTCTAGTTTGGACTCTTGAATTTGAATCACCAATGATTAGCTCAAATGGGTGACTTCTAGTCCATTTTCTAGCAAGTGGAAGGTTTGATCTAGATGAGGTTGCTTCATTTTCATGAGCATGATTTTGTTGATTAGTCATTGAGTTTTGACTTTGAGAAACTCCCCCTGAGTTTGTTGTCCTTGCAGAGTTTTGAAATTGACAGTAAATTGATGCATCTCTTTGTCTATCAACGGATGATCCATTTTGCCTGTCGACGGGTGCATGAGAATGCCTGTCAACGGATGCATCAGAAGCTTCAATATGACTGTCAACGGATGCTTCATTTGCAGTGTGAACATCACTTCTAGTTGGACATACAACTCTTGGTGGATTTTCATGGTCATAATCTTCATTTTCCTCATCATCATCATAATACATTCTTCCTTCCTCCTCATTCTCAAATTCCAACTTTTCATGGAAGCCTTCATCATTTAGACCTAAAATCTTTTGATCATCAAACACAACATGTACAGATTCCATAACAATGTTGGTTCTTAGATTGTAGACTTTATAGGCTTTCCCTGCTGTATATCCAACAAATATAGCTTCATCTGCCTTTGCTTCAAATTTGCCTAAGTTATCTCCATGATTTCTTAGCACAAAACACTTACATCCAAAGACATGGAGTGTAAGAACCCAGATTTTGGGTGGAATTAAAACTTTTATGTATTTAATGATGTAAGAATGAATAGTGGATATGGCTACAGTGTAATAATTGATAATTGGGAAAGAATGAATGGAATTCGACTTTATTATGTTTATGTCTTGAAGAATGCTAAAGGGTGACAACATAGGTAAGAATAATCTATCTTCTAAAGGAATAAGATATGGCAACTTCAAGCAAGAGAATACTCTCATGTCATCCAGATCGATAACGATTAATCCAGTAGTTCCGTAAAAAGGTTAAGGAACGATCGAAAGAGAATACGGACAATTATACAACCCTAAGAGAACAAGTAAAGAATACAGAATGAATAGTGTTTTGGTGGGAGTATATAATAATATGAGACGACACTATATAGAAGTATTCGGAACGGATTTCCGAGTTCGTATTAGTGATCCAGGGGGAAAATAAGTGTATGTAAAAGCAGTCGGATTCTGAAAAACCGCACTTTTATTTTCTCCGAGAGTTCCCTGGACACTGATAGCCTTAAGTATTTAACGAATGGATTAAAGGAATATAAAATGGAAAGTTAGAATGAAAGATGGAGAATGAAAGTATTAATATTAAATAGGATTCCCGGTAAACCCTAATTAGAAATCCGTGAAATATTCTCACGAACGATCAATCGAAACGGGTAATAACCGGACACAGAAACAAGCAGAGGAAGCAAGAGTCTTGTGCAAGCTACTAGTATAAATATCTAGTAACTAAACTAGAAGCAAGGAACTAGCACCTTAGAGGAAGAACTAAGTACTTAGCAAGTAACTACCTAGTTAAGCTTTAACCACCATAAAACCAACACATGTCTTGCCATTTGAGCATCCAACACCTCATCACTTTATTAAAGTGACTTTTACAAGATATTATGTTGTAAGTGGATGAGAGTGAAGGAGATTAAAACACAAAAATCAAAAGAACCAAGCAACTTTCTCCCCCCCCCCTTGCAAAGAACCATTCGGCCACTTCCATTAATTCCAAATCCAAACTCAACCTTCCCACCATTGTTTGTTCTTGAAATAATTAAGGTGAGTCTTACATTTCATAAAACTTATCTCCTCAAAATCTTAGCTTTAAACTCATCCATTTCCATTTTCAAATAAATCATTCAAGAGGAGCATGAATAGTGTTCTTCTTGAACTAACTTGGTTTTCTTGATTTTTCATGGTTGATATAGCAAGCATAATCACTCCTAAGGACCATACAAGGCTTAGTAAGGCTATATCACTATCTAAGGAAGGTATAAAGCTCTTGAAACCCTAACCCTTGTTTGAGATTTAAGCATGTTTTTGATAGTTATAACTTAGTTATGGTTATGTTAAAGTTATAAGCATGATTATGTATGGATTTTGGATTCATGATGTAAATAGCTAGATGAACGGAAAGGCATTTCTTGGCCTCAGTTCATGTGTATAAGTCATGTATATGTTGTTTGGGTTGGATGCTATGTTTATGGGAAGATTCGAAATTGATAGATATTCGATTTACAGCCGTTATAATGCCCGATTTTACAATACCATGTTTTGTATGCCATTTTCCATGTCAAACCCCTACTGTCCAGAGACCGTATCTGCCATGATAGGATAGGTAATGTTCTAAGCTTCGTTTTGATATAAAGATCACATGAAACGGACTTACGGTTTAGGATTTATGACCAAATTACTAAAAGTAGTTCGAATCCGTAAACGAAAGTTCGTAACTGAAATTGAACCCTCGTAAACTATGTAACGTCATGGCGAATCTTGGTAAATAAATACTAGGGGGTAAGAAGGAAGGTGTGAAAGAAAACCGTATGTCAAAAAGAGCATTTTTCAATTTATTAAAAATGTTCGAGTCAAGGTTAAACGCGAACGAACCCCTAAAAGATGACTCTTTTATAACTTTGGTAAAACACTTAGAAAACGGGCGATAAAACTCGGAGTATAATATTGGTTCGTAACGATCAACCTTAGAACTCATATGACTTAAGTATGTCCCAAGTATAAGTGCAGTGACATGTCGTATTAACGAACGAATGTCGGGTCGGATCAGCGATAATAAGTAATCCACTAAAAGGGGTATAACGAGATAATTCGAGAACGTGTTTCGATTTAAGTATAACTTAACTTTTAATATGTTAAGTGATTAATCCCGAATGCCTTGGCTATTTATAGATCACCAGGCTGAACCGGGACCCGCTACCACTACCCCTTACCGTACTCGACCACCAGGCAAGTTTCAATTCCCTTCTTTTAGGCTGTTGTTGTGATTGAATAAATAGATATATATGATTGCTGATATACATATGCCATTGCATGCTTGCCTACTTTCAAGTTGAATTGATATACTTGTTCCCTGAATGTTATTGTTGGCTTATAAGCTAGATAGTTAGATATCAGTTATAAGCCGAGGATTGTAAGACCCTCATA
This sequence comes from Saposhnikovia divaricata, assembly GCA_036435485.1. NCBI lineage: Eukaryota > Viridiplantae > Streptophyta > Magnoliopsida > Apiales > Apiaceae > Saposhnikovia > Saposhnikovia divaricata. The sequence continues at coordinate 190,089,126 of CM071598.1, read as the reverse complement.
AAAGGGCATATACATCTTATTAATCAAATATAGACCGGGAGTCAATATTCCTTGATATATCGAGATTACCTCGGAAGAAAGTATTTAAGTAAATATTTTCTATTATTCAAGCGACGAATATTATTTGAATATTCGTTCGAGATTATTTATTTAATGATCCTTATTTCAAATAATTATTTGAACGTAACTATTCAACGAATAATATTTCTCAATATTCATTCAGAGTCGAATTGATTATCGACTATTATTTCGAATATTCTTCTAAAGATGAGACTATTAAATGAATATTAATTGGATATTCTTTTAGAATATTATTTTATTAAATAAATATTACTTTTGAATATTCATTTAAGATATTAAATACTTGATGAATATTATTTTAATATTCATCTGAAGCTTGAATTAATTATCGAATATTATCTCGAATATTCCTTAAGGCTTGGATTACTAAATGAATATTACTTGATATTCATTTAGGATATTATTCATTAAATGAATATCACTTTTGAATATTCATTTAAATTCCTAATTAATTATGAATATTACCTTAAATATTCTTTTTAGGTCTTAATAATTAATGAATATTGTTTTGAATATTCATTTAAATATTTATTTATTCAATAAATATTCTCCTGATATTTCTTCAGGGATTATTTTGAAAAATACTCTGATTAAAGATATTCTTTCATATTCCCAAATATTCTTTAAATATTTTAACTCAATAAATATTCTCTGAATATTTATTCCATACTTAGAATAATCTCGATAAGGTTTATCTTCTTCGATTATTACAGAAAATATCTCGGAGTCATATTATTATTAATCTTATATCAAGAAAGGTTCTCAGACATCATTCTTCTTTGAGTCTATCTCCTTAATAATAAGGGAACCTTACTTGGAAAATGTTATTTATCTTGTCGACTTCCCGGTCATAAAGTATTCCCTTCACCCGCAACTCGGGTGCTGTTGACTTATTAAGTCGTTGCTTACCTTCTCATCTTTCGAGGGGTAAGATTACTGGAACAAGTTGATATCCGTTACCAAGTAATAGCTTGGGAGTTATTGGTAAATTTTCCTTTCCAACTAGATACGACTACTTTGTGGAGTCTTATCAACAAGTATTATACTTGGGGAAAGGGGGACGAACGTTACATTCAGAATCATGAATTCTATTTGAACTAGGAGTCGTGTAAGAGGCCGAGTAGCGCCGGTCCATCCCCTTTGGCCCAACCGTTGGCCGGGGAGAGCTAGTAAGGCGGTATACAAGTAAAGCCGTCAGTTCTTCCTTCTACCGGTAGTAAATCTAAATTGAGCTGTACGATCTCGACTGATCATCAAGATTGGAACAGCGGGCGCGGTGAATACTCCATCGTTGGTTCATCATCCAAATTTATTTATTTCCTGCAACATGATTACTGTTGGCAGAGTTGGAAAAGTGTCATAACTGGAATTGCAACCTTTTCTTGCAAGTTCCTCTTCTTAATAACAATAAGAATATCTCGCTTACTTTGATGTAGCAGATATTTCTTCAAACAAATACTTTCAGTTACCTTGTAACTTCATCGTTCATATTATACTGGCATCATTTTCGGAAATGCATGGCATATGGTTTGAAAGATAGCTTCGAACTGTTTTAAATTACCGTTCAGTTATATATTTGTTGGTGGGCTTTCGCTCACCCTTGCTTTGTTTATATTATGTCACAACAACAGCTAGGGCAGATGGCTCGCGTCAGGCGCACTCGGCGCAAGCAGGTTACCCGACCCACCGGACTACCCGCTGAGATGCTAGCCACCATTGCTGAGCTAGCATAGTTAGACAGCTTTTGTTTCCTGTTTAACTATATGTATAATTAATGTAATTAACGGCAAAACTTTTAAACCTATGATGTTATCCTTTTGGGATTGTAATAACTTTTATTCGTAAACCCTTTAATGTAAGACTTATTTCAAATTCATCTCTGGGACTATAACTGTTGTGTGTGTGAGTGGTAATTATTGTGGGGTCACAGCATGTGATTTATTTATTGTGGACTCAAGTCAAGTATTATGAATGGATGTAAGACCGTAACCACCAGATCCCTGACCCCGGATCTGGGGGTGTTACAGAGATGGTATCAGAGCGAGAGTTATATATCCCAAGAGATGATACGACGTTATATAATAATAAATTCAATAATATAATAAGAACCCTTTCCAGGTTCACCTAAAACCCTTACGGGAACTTTTTAAGTATCATGATAGTAACATAGTTCGTCTTGTGTAGGCGAGCGACTTGTCGGCTCAGGAGGCAGTTGCGAGACAGCATGATGAGGACATGTTCCGGACTAGGGACCCATACTATGAGCACTTGCCTGAGGAGGATACTGAGCCTGAGGAGGAGGACGCTGAGGAGGTCCAGGTTGAGGCTGATACTGATGTGATCGAGTCTGAGGAGGAGGACCCTGAGGAGGTCCAGGATGATGCTGACACAGATGTTGTTGAGACTGAGGGGGAGAAGGACCCGGAGGGGATCCAGACAGGACAGGATGCTGAGTTAGTGGTTGAGGATGATGATTATTGGGTTGTGACTGAGATCAGGACTATGGGAGATGACACTGACATGACCACGGATCAGGTGGTGCCGGTATATGAGGGTGTTGAGGGAGATATAGATGAGCCCGTAGTTGGTGCTGTAGGGAGTTCTGGACTTTTTGTGCCACTCCTCCCTGTTGAGAGAGCCCCTACCCCACCACCACTACCTGTGAGCCCGTACCCCGACGAGTTTGAGGAGCTTGCCCCAGAGCCCCAGCAGACAGAGACTGCCGCCCCAGCTGAGCCATCCACCCCACCTCATGCCCCGATTGGAGGAGTCCCAGTATGTGTTCACAACTTGATTGTGAACGGGCTTTATAGAGAGTTGTCTGTGGCAGATGCCAGGTTGGCAGAGTCTAGGAGTGAGTTAGCAGCAGAGAGAGCCGCCCGGATGAGGGTGCAGGGCAGGAGGACTATCAGTGACAGAGTTGGGTTTAGGGCTATGACCCGCATCGAGCTGAGGGCTCGGGTGAGGGTGCGACAGTTGCATACTGATGGGCATGGTAGGGTAGACAGAGCAGAGGCTGAGGAGGTTTTCCGCATCGCCGTGGGGAGGGTTCGGAGGATGTTTCGTCGTGGCGGCTGATTTCAGATGTAGTGATGCAGTGGTCTAGTTGTCTAGTCATGTACGGACATAGTAGTGCCGTCTTTTGTAGGGATGGTTCTCTTGTACTTGTTTTCCCTTTTTGCAGACTAGACAGATAGACAGCGTATTTCACTTTTGACTTGTTGTTGTTGTTAGGATGGCTGTACTTTAAACTATCGTTGTAACTCGGATGTTGTACCTTTTCGGTACCTGGTATATATTTGTTTCCATTTCAGTCATTACAATTTTGTTGGGATGTGATCACGAGTTTATTAGTATATGTATTACTTTTCGATTAAGTTGCCATGAGATATAAAAACTGTGGGATTTTAAACCCAATCATGTAAAGAATTGTGCAAGGAAAAATCCTCTAAAACAGATAAGTTAACCTAATGTATAATTTTCAAAATTTTCAGTAAAATGCCTCCAAGACGAATGGGCACTAGGGCTAACCCCCGCGAATCTACTGACCAAGAGAGTCACAACCAACACGAGGAAAACCGTGAAAGTAGTGAGGAACAAGATCAGGACTATAATGAGCAAGAAGATTCCCAGTATGGAGCAGAGGATGAACCCCTGTACTCTGAAGAATTTGAAAGGGAAATAGAGGGTGGAGAAACTGAAGTAGAACAGGAAGGGGAGAACCAGGGCGGAAACCCCATGGGCCAGTTTATGGATCTACTTAGGCAGAATTTGAACCAATACCCCCAATGTAACACCCCCAAATTCCCTACCGGAATCCAGGTTGTCACACCTCTTGCGGAATATACAATCACCTGCTCATAATATAATCTACAACAATATTCTTAATAGACTCCACAATTACTCCACGGGTTATAGTCTTAGAACAAGCATTCCATAAATCAAAGGTTAATACAACACGAGTTCATCTACTAGAATTTCTGAATGTTATTACAATTCCAAAATACTAGATAACAAAATACTAAACCACTACTCTTCAGCTTCCACCTTACATAGATACTACAAGGCCACCGCGCTGAATCAGTAGTTCGTCGCTTTCCCCTTGCCTCGATTGGCCATACTTGAGTTAGCCCTGGATGCCGCTGCTTAACAATATATAAAATAACAAGAATGAGCCAAAGAATGCCCAGCAAGGTTATAACTATCCCCTATTCCCAACAATTCACACAAAATATTACTAAACCGCTCTACAAAACTTTTCCCCTCATACGAATATATATTTATTTTGAAAAGAGATTTATCTCGGAATTTTAATACCCAAATGATGGAATAAATACATCTCAATAACTTCTCCATGTTACTCAACGGTAACATGATAATTGCTCAAACTCCTCAATATAATAATATAATATAATAATTTCTCAGATCGATACCCTAGTTAATCCGAACCACAAAGGCATCGGTTAATAGCTAGAGAATCAATGATTGGACTTTTCCTCGAACGCTGCATCAAGTAATGGATGATCAATCCATTGTCACATCTCAATTTTTCTATCGATAGAAAGGACAGTCGACGTCTCGAACCATCCAATAATATTCCTCATAAGGATGAGTCGACAGACTCGGACCCTCACCCTTAGTTGGGCCGGTGCGTTACTCCGGTCACTTTCATCAATTTATGTGCCGAGCCGGCCCTGTCCCGGTCTCGTACGCACTTTCATCGATTTATGTGCTGAGCCGGCCCTGTCCCGGTCTCTTACGCACTTTCAGTCCAGGATATTAGGTGTCGGAATCTTCGATCACCTTTAACAACAAATAGCTTAGGCGTCACGGTGAAATAACACGTGCACCTTTATTTATTTTGAAACGAATTAATACTCCAATATCGTTCAGAAACAATGAACGATATACACCTCCAATAATTTGGTTCTCCTTCCGAATGAGTGGAGGAAAATATTTATGAAAGATTGTTCTGACTATGAATCCAGAATGAAGGACCCATGTCAGTATATATAAATATATACATAACTCCACCCTTAAATAACAATAAATATATAGTATGAAGATATTATTAATACGCCTTTATTATCTCCTCTTCGAGTACGAATGAAGTAACTCGATAAATGTCCCACAATACGGACCATCTCATGAACTAAAATAGAACATCTAGCATAATAATATTATTCAAGTAACAGCTCAAAAATAATATATATATATATATTGCAAGAAGAAAACATCTCTAAAAGTAATCACCTCGATAGAATAATTTTGTAAATCAACATTGATATTTCTCCGGACAAAGTTGTTTTAAGAAAACATTTTTTTGAAAATAATATTCTTCTAATTAAATAAATATAATTAGACGAATAAGGTTCATTTAATCAGTAAATGCTACCCAAGTATCTACTTGATTAATAAACGCTAGATTATTGGTGATGTTTCCTTTAGGTTCATTATTGCGAAACTCTTTAAAATCTTTGTCCGGGTTTTTGAAGAAAATCCAACTCCTCACTACTTCGTATTCACTATTTACTCCTCATGTTACATCATCTAAAGGGAAACGTAAGTTACTCCTAACCATACTTCCCTTATCTCCTCAATATAATAATTCACATATAACTACCATTACGAACATTTTATACACAAAACATCTCTACTCTGAATGATAGAGTAAGAGTTAGTATACTTGCCTGGTACTCCTGATGCAGTAACGGCTGGTAGCGGGGTCCGACAATCTAAATAAAGTCAAGAAAACATGCTATTAATCCCCTATACAATCCAATAATAGTCCAACACTTAGACACTTAAGTCAATCAAAACAAAGCACTAAGGGGTCCCTCTAGACTCGTCTAAGTCCATGTTATACTTAACCATTTTTAACCCCGTTCTTTACACCAATATGTTGCCTTGATAATTCTTAACAAGTTTCATGTTTTAGTCGACTCGAAATTCCTCTTTTAACTCAGCCAAAGCGGATGGTCAAGTAGCACCTCTAGAGTTGACTTTCCTGAGATTCACTATTCCGTGACTCGCACTCCAACACTTTTAATAAATCACCGGGAATGTATTTAAATACGAAACCACCTCTAAAATCACCTTTGGTATCTGTAATATTTATCATAAAAGTTTCGATTCAAATCTACGGGTCTAGGCAGGGGAATTGTATTTTTGAAGTTCAGTCAACTACGGGTTTTACTATTTGCACCTCTTTCACTAAAATGTTCATAACTCGATAACCGTTAACCCAAATGACGCACCGTTTTCGCGTACACGATCTAGGGAATGTCTAGAAGGTAACTAACTCAAAACTTGGCTCTGGTCAGAAGGCTCATTTTTCGGAATTTTCAAAACAGGGCAGTGGCTATGCAGTGAGTCTTATGGTCTTTCTAAGGGGTTTTCCACTTGCGCAATCTCGGCTTACGCCCCTTTTTATAAAATCGAAAAATAATCTTTTTAACTCGAAACCTTCGTACAAACCTTTCTAACTGACCTTAGTATTTATCCTCAAAATATCATACTCTAATTCAATTTTTAAGGGTCTCAAACTTAACCTCAAAGTTGATACATTTCTGCGACATGGTTTCTCGAATCGCTTTCACTAAAACGGTCATTACTCACAAACCGTAAACTCTTTTGACACGATTCTTGCGGCCACATAAACTAGAATCCAAAACCTACCCAATATGGTCAGTGGTTGCAATTTAAACATGTTTAAGGACTCGGGTAGCTACTGTCAACATTGTTCAAGAAATTTGGGCATTATAACGGCTCTAAATCGAACATTACCATTTTTGTAACTCCTCAATCAAGCCATACAAGGCAACCCATACTCTAATATTACACACCAACACTCATACTAGGCCTCTAAGGGCAGTGGTAAGGTCCAATGACCACCACTCAACATATACACCTCAAGACAAAGCTAAACAATCATATAAATTCTTAACATGAACTAATCTTTACACTAGCATCAAAACTTCACCAAAACTCATATATATAAAAGGTAAAGTTGAGGTTTATACCTTTCTTGATACTCTCACAACACTAACAAAGCTCTGTACACCTTATAATAGCCTTGGGTAGTCTTAAGCTTGCTAAATCAACCAAAGAAATCAAAGAAATCAAGATTAGTTTATGAAGGTTACTATTCACCCTCCACTTTGAGGATTTATTTGAAAATGGAAACAAAGGAGTTTGAAGCTAAAACTCTTAGGAGATCATTTATATGAAATATAGGACTTACCATAAAAGTTTCAAGATCAAATGATGGTTGGAAGTTGGATTTTGAAATCTCAAAACTTCAAAAATTCGAAGTGGGTTCTTCAAGGGGAAAAACAGAGCGATTTTCTCGAATTTATTTGACCACTCAAACGATCTTCAAAAATTATGAAATTAAATCCACAACTTCATCTTGATGTGCAGAAGCTTCGTGAATTTTTTCATAATTTTTAAATGAGTAGAACTGGGTGAAAAAAAATCGGAAAGATCCCTGCTCTGAAAAATCTGATCTGCTGGAAAATGGGGAAGGAAAGAGAGAAAAGTGTTTGGCTTGCTTGGTTGATATTTTTGGTGTTAGAAATGAATTATTAGGCTTGTAAGTAATGTATATCAGCTGTGCTACTCTTCATATTCTCCTTCCACACAAGTGTCAAGTAATGGGAGAGTTTAGGTGTTTTATTTGCATGGTTTTAACAAGAACACCTCACCTTGTACTATTCTTAATCCACTTGCATCTTGTTTGGTTTCACACTACTTCTATTGATTTGTTGCACTTAATAATCTTGCATGGTATTTAATCTTGTCATGTGTTCAATCTATAATCCAATATTAAATCCAACATTCCTTGTTTATTCTCTCTTTATCTCTGGAAACGTCCTCCCGATTTTCTCAAGTATTCTCTATTCCTCACCTCTAGGGTTTCATCCTCAATCCCATTTTCCTCTCATAATATATATCCCTCCTTGGACTTCTCATATCCAATATCCTCAATTAATAATCCAATTATTATATCCCTGACTCCTCTGTCAAAATTGGAATAAAATAAAGTTTGGATTCTCTGAATTCCGATCGTCTTTACATACACTTATTTACTCCATGGGTCACTAGTACGACTTCGGAATATCCATTCTACGTCTCGTACATAGGTGACATGAAAACTTTTCCTAATCCTCAAAATTATCATTCATCCACCAAATTACTATTCAGGTATGACAACACTATTCACGTATATACCTATTCTTAATAATAAAAGTTTTAATTCTACCGAAAATTTGGGTTCTTACAATCTTCCCTCCTTAAAAGGATTCCGTCCTCGGAATCAACGCAGGTAACAACTAAGGTTAATTGTCTCGTACTCTACTAGTCAATATATTCGCCTTACCCGTACTATGCTTTCTACTTCCAGTTATACATTCTCATATTATAACGCTATTCCATCTCCGATAACCCTCTTATTCCTTAACATGCCTCTATTTTTACACTAACTCATCATTAATCTATGCATTCCCAAAATTTAAGAAACTGTGTACCTGGCGCCTCGTTCCTCTCCTTTAAGCCATCGGCCAATGTCATATTAAAAACTCTAGCGGTTTGTCGGTTGCTATTAACTCCACTGCTTTGTCGCGATGTCGCGGGTCCAGCTGTCGACACTCTACAATCTCTAGAGATGTGGCCCTCCTTTCCACATTTGAAGCAAACCACTCCCCTCCTGGGACAATTCATCTTCTGATGCCCCTCCTGACCACAGTTATAACACTTAACTTGGTTGCAAACTCCCAGATGCTTCTTTCCACACACCTCACAGTCCGGCAGCGGTGGTCCTGACTGCCTAAACTGGCTCCCATTTCCTTGTTGTCCCACTTGTACACTAGCCATACTTTCTGCTGGGTTAAACCCCCCGGACCTCCCAGCCTTAAATCCAGACCTCCTACCATACTGGTTCTGAAATGCTCCACTGGCCTGACTTCCTCCCCAACTCTCCGCTTTTCTCTTCTTCCCTTCATTCTCCTTGGGATCAAAATTACTCCCTGCTTCTACCACTTCTGCCTTGTTCACCACCTTAACATACTCAGTAAGCTCAAAAACAGCTACTCTAGTTTGTATCCACGGTTTCAACCCATGCTGAAACCTCCTCGCCTTCTTCTTGTCGGTATCCACGAAATGTGGTACAAACCTAGCTAGCTCCGTAAACTCCTTCTCATACTCATGAAACACTTATTTACGAAGCAAACAGTATATACACATGCACATAAATATATATAAATGCATTTGCAACTACACATATATATATCTACGGATCCATATAACTTTTAACTCCTTCAATAATCATGGATACACATTTTTATCGTCCCCACTGATTCTACTACTGGTCTGGGCCATCATGCCTCTACCCTAACTACCCCTTAAGGTTCTACTACCGAACTTCCATCTCGGTCTCTCGGTTTCTAAAACTCTTGTTCAAAGGTTTATAACCTATCGCTCTGATACCATTACTGTAACACCCCCAAATTCCCTACCGGAATCCAGGTTGTCACACCTCTTGCGGAATATACAATCACCTGCTCATAATATAATCTACAACAATATTCTTAATAGACTCCACAATTACTCCACGGGTTATAGTCTTAGAACAAGCATTCCATAAATCAAAGGTTAATACAACACGAGTTCATCTACTAGAATTTCTGAATGTTATTACAATTCCAAAATACTAGATAACAAAATACTAAACCACTACTCTTCAGCTTCCACCTTACATAGATACTACAAGGCCACCGCGCTGAATCAGTAGTTCGTCGCTTTCCCCTTGCCTCGATTGGCCATACTTGAGTTAGCCCTGGATGCCGCTGCTTAACAATATATAAAATAACAAGAATGAGCCAAAGAATGCCCAGCAAGGTTATAACTATCCCCTATTCCCAACAATTCACACAAAATATTACTAAACCGCTCTACAAAACTTTTCCCCTCATACGAATATATATTTATTTTGAAAAGAGATTTATCTCGGAATTTTAATACCCAAATGATGGAATAAATACATCTCAATAACTTCTCCATGTTACTCAACGGTAACATGATAATTGCTCAAACTCCTCAATATAATAATATAATATAATAATTTCTCAGATCGATACCCTAGTTAATCCGAACCACAAAGGCATCGGTTAATAGCTAGAGAATCAATGATTGGACTTTTCCTCGAACGCTGCATCAAGTAATGGATGATCAATCCATTGTCACATCTCAATTTTTCTATCGATAGAAAGGACAGTCGACGTCTCGAACCATCCAATAATATTCCTCATAAGGATGAGTCGACAGACTCGGACCCTCACCCTTAGTTGGGCCGGTGCGTTACTCCGGTCACTTTCATCAATTTATGTGCCGAGCCGGCCCTGTCCCGGTCTCGTACGCACTTTCATCGATTTATGTGCTGAGCCGGCCCTGTCCCGGTCTCTTACGCACTTTCAGTCCAGGATATTAGGTGTCGGAATCTTCGATCACCTTTAACAACAAATAGCTTAGGCGTCACGGTGAAATAACACGTGCACCTTTATTTATTTTGAAACGAATTAATACTCCAATATCGTTCAGAAACAATGAACGATATACACCTCCAATAATTTGGTTCTCCTTCCGAATGAGTGGAGGAAAATATTTATGAAAGATTGTTCTGACTATGAATCCAGAATGAAGGACCCATGTCAGTATATATAAATATATACATAACTCCACCCTTAAATAACAATAAATATATAGTATGAAGATATTATTAATACGCCTTTATTATCTCCTCTTCGAGTACGAATGAAGTAACTCGATAAATGTCCCACAATACGGACCATCTCATGAACTAAAATAGAACATCTAGCATAATAATATTATTCAAGTAACAGCTCAAAAATAATATATATATATATATATTGCAAGAAGAAAACATCTCTAAAAGTAATCACCTCGATAGAATAATTTTGTAAATCAACATTGATATTTCTCCGGACAAAGTTGTTTTAAGAAAACATTTTTTTGAAAATAATATTCTTCTAATTAAATAAATATAATTAGACGAATAAGGTTCATTTAATCAGTAAATGCTACCCAAGTATCTACTTGATTAATAAACGCTAGATTATTGGTGATGTTTCCTTTAGGTTCATTATTGCGAAACTCTTTAAAATCTTTGTCCGGGTTTTTGAAGAAAATCCAACTCCTCACTACTTCGTATTCACTATTTACTCCTCATGTTACATCATCTAAAGGGAAACGTAAGTTACTCCTAACCATACTTCCCTTATCTCCTCAATATAATAATTCACATATAACTACCATTACGAACATTTTATACACAAAACATCTCTACTCTGAATGATAGAGTAAGAGTTAGTATACTTGCCTGGTACTCCTGATGCAGTAACGGCTGGTAGCGGGGTCCGACAATCTAAATAAAGTCAAGAAAACATGCTATTAATCCCCTATACAATCCAATAATAGTCCAACACTTAGACACTTAAGTCAATCAAAACAAAGCACTAAGGGGTCCCTCTAGACTCGTCTAAGTCCATGTTATACTTAACCATTTTTAACCCCGTTCTTTACACCAATATGTTGCCTTGATAATTCTTAACAAGTTTCATGTTTTAGTCGACTCGAAATTCCTCTTTTAACTCAGCCAAAGCGGATGGTCAAGTAGCACCTCTAGAGTTGACTTTCCTGAGATTCACTATTCCGTGACTCGCACTCCAACACTTTTAATAAATCACCGGGAATGTATTTAAATACGAAACCACCTCTAAAATCACCTTTGGTATCTGTAATATTTATCATAAAAGTTTCGATTCAAATCTACGGGTCTAGGCAGGGGAATTGTATTTTTGAAGTTCAGTCAACTACGGGTTTTACTATTTGCACCTCTTTCACTAAAATGTTCATAACTCGATAACCGTTAACCCAAATGACGCACCGTTTTCGCGTACACGATCTAGGGAATGTCTAGAAGGTAACTAACTCAAAACTTGGCTCTGGTCAGAAGGCTCATTTTTCGGAATTTTCAAAACAGGGCAGTGGCTATGCAGTGAGTCTTATGGTCTTTCTAAGGGGTTTTCCACTTGCGCAATCTCGGCTTACGCCCCTTTTTATAAAATCGAAAAATAATCTTTTTAACTCGAAACCTTCGTACAAACCTTTCTAACTGACCTTAGTATTTATCCTCAAAATATCATACTCTAATTCAATTTTTAAGGGTCTCAAACTTAACCTCAAAGTTGATACATTTCTGCGACATGGTTTCTCGAATCGCTTTCACTAAAACGGTCATTACTCACAAACCGTAAACTCTTTTGACACGATTCTTGCGGCCACATAAACTAGAATCCAAAACCTACCCAATATGGTCAGTGGTTGCAATTTAAACATGTTTAAGGACTCGGGTAGCTACTGTCAACATTGTTCAAGAAATTTGGGCATTATAACGGCTCTAAATCGAACATTACCATTTTTGTAACTCCTCAATCAAGCCATACAAGGCAACCCATACTCTAATATTACACACCAACACTCATACTAGGCCTCTAAGGGCAGTGGTAAGGTCCAATGACCACCACTCAACATATACACCTCAAGACAAAGCTAAACAATCATATAAATTCTTAACATGAACTAATCTTTACACTAGCATAAAAACTTCACCAAAACTCATATATATAAAAGGTAAAGTTGAGGTTTATACCTTTCTTGATACTCTCACAACACTAACAAAGCTCTGTACACCTTATAATAGCCTTGGGTAGTCTTAAGCTTGCTAAATCAACCAAAGAAATCAAAGAAATCAAGATTAGTTTATGAAGGTTACTATTCACCCTCCACTTTGAGGATTTATTTGAAAATGGAAACAAAGGAGTTTGAAGCTAAAACTCTTAGGAGATCATTTATATGAAATATAGGACTTACCATAAAAGTTTCAAGATCAAATGATGGTTGGAAGTTGGATTTTGAAATCTCAAAACTTCAAAAATTCGAAGTGGGTTCTTCAAGGGGAAAAACAGAGCGATTTTCTCGAATTTATTTGACCACTCAAACGATCTTCAAAAATTATGAAATTAAATCCACAACTTCATCTTGATGTGCAGAAGCTTCGTGAATTTTTTCATAATTTTTAAATGAGTAGAACTGGGTGAAAAAAAATCGGAAAGATCCCTGCTCTGAAAAATCTGATCTGCTGGAAAATGGGGAAGGAAAGAGAGAAAAGTGTTTGGCTTGCTTGGTTGATATTTTTGGTGTTAGAAATGAATTATTAGGCTTGTAAGTAATGTATATCAGCTGTGCTACTCTTCATATTCTCCTTCCACACAAGTGTCAAGTAATGGGAGAGTTTAGGTGTTTTATTTGCATGGTTTTAACAAGAACACCTCACCTTGTACTATTCTTAATCCACTTGCATCTTGTTTGGTTTCACACTACTTCTATTGATTTGTTGCACTTAATAATCTTGCATGGTATTTAATCTTGTCATGTGTTCAATCTATAATCCAATATTAAATCCAACATTCCTTGTTTATTCTCTCTTTATCTCTGGAAACGTCCTCCCGATTTTCTCAAGTATTCTCTATTCCTCACCTCTAGGGTTTCATCCTCAATCCCATTTTCCTCTCATAATATATATCCCTCCTTGGACTTCTCATATCCAATATCCTCAATTAATAATCCAATTATTATATCCCTGACTCCTCTGTCAAAATTGGAATAAAATAAAGTTTGGATTCTCTGAATTCCGATCGTCTTTACATACACTTATTTACTCCATGGGTCACTAGTACGACTTCGGAATATCCATTCTACGTCTCGTACATAGGTGACATGAAAACTTTTCCTAATCCTCAAAATTATCATTCATCCACCAAATTACTATTCAGGTATGACAACACTATTCACGTATATACCTATTCTTAATAATAAAAGTTTTAATTCTACCGAAAATTTGGGTTCTTACACCCAACCACCACCAAGCAACAACACTTCAGTGGCAAATTCCTTTAGGGCCTTTAAGTCCCTTAAGCCCCCAGAGTTCCACGGATCGGCTGATCCCGTTGAGGCGAGGGCCTGGATCAAGGAAATGGAAAAGTCTTTTGAGATTTTGAGTATCAATGAGGCTCAGAAGACTGTTTTTGCTACTTACCTACTAAAGGGAGAGGCCAATTATTGGTGGGAAGCCAAGAAAAACATGGAGACTGATGCTGTCATAGCCTGGGAAAGGTTCAAACAATTATTCCTGGAGAAGTACTTCCCGAAATTCATGAAAACCCAGATGGAACTTAAGTTCTTGGAACTGAAACAGAACAATATGTCAGTGGCTGACTATGAGGCTAAATTTACTGAGCTATCGAGATTTGTGCCAGAGTTTGTAGACACAGAAGAGAAGAAAGCTAACAGGTTTCAACAAGGGCTGAAACAGTGGATCCAGAATAGGGTGGCTGTTTTAGAGATTACAGATTATGCCACCTTGGTGCAGAAGGCAACCATTGTGGAGGCTGGTAGTGATCAGATGCAGAGAGAGAGAGAGAAAGGGGGGATAAAGAGAAAGCATGTTAGTATGGGCGGAAGATCCGCTGGAGGAAAACCCCCAACCAAGTTTAATCGAGGAGCGGTTTCCCTACCAGGGAGGAATGTAGGGTTTAAACCATCTGCGAGCGTAAGTGTGAGCCAGGGCGGCCACCAATCAGGAATGTCCCGTTCCAACCCTTCTCGACCTCCATTGCCATTGTGTGCTACTTGTGGGAAGAGGCACTCCGGGGTGTGCAACCTGAAGCAGATAAACTGTTATAAGTGTGGGCGAGCTGGGCATTATGCTACCTCTTGCACCACGGTCATCCCTAGCAGCACAACCTGTTTCCAGTGTGGACAGCGAGGGCACATGAGGAAGGATTGCCCAAAGAGCAAACCAGCAGCATCAGGAGCAAGCAAGGTTGCCTCAAATAGGCCACCGACTGCTAGGACTTTCAATATGTCAGTACAAGATGCCGTGAGGGACACAGATGTGATAGCAGGTACTTTTTCTCTCAATTCAGTCAGTGCAAATGTCTTATTTGATTCAGGAGCAACTAAGTCTTTTATATCTAGAGATTTTGCGCATAAGTTGAAACTTAAAACCCAGCAACTAAGAGATTCCTTACAAGTAGAAATAGCTAATCAGGAAATCGTACCGGTTAATCAAATTCACCCCGATTGTAAGCTATAAATAGGAGGACGATCCTTCTATGTCGATTTAATTCCTTTTAAGCTAGGGGAATTCGATGTCATTTTGGGTATGGATTGGTTGTCTCTCAATGATGCGCGGATAGATTGTAAAGGGAAAAAGGTTAAGTTGAAAACCCCAGGGAAGAAAGAAATAGTGTTTAAGGGGATGCGACAGACCCAGAAAATTCTGACTATGGCGCAAACCAAGAGATTGTTACGAAAAGGGAACGAGGCTTATTTAGCCTACGTTATAGATACTCAGAAGGAAGTGCCAAGATTGCAAGACATTCTGGTAGTTAATGAGTTCGAGGACGTGTTCCCACAAGATCTTCCTGGACTACCACCTGATAGGGTAATTGAGTTTGCCATCGAATTAGCCCCGGGGACGGCGCCAGTTTCGAAGGCCCCGTACCGACTAGCCCCAGTAGAAATGAAGGAGCTAGCTAAACAATTACAGGAATTGTTGGATAAGGGCATGATAAGGCCCAGTGTGTCGCCTTGGGGCGCACCAGTGTTGT
This sequence comes from Saposhnikovia divaricata, assembly GCA_036435485.1. Classification (NCBI taxonomy): domain Eukaryota; kingdom Viridiplantae; phylum Streptophyta; class Magnoliopsida; order Apiales; family Apiaceae; genus Saposhnikovia; species Saposhnikovia divaricata. Next base: position 190,073,296 of record CM071598.1, on the reverse strand, counting down.
TTGTTAAGAAAAAGGATGGAAGTATGAGGTTATGCATCGACTACAGAGAATTGAACAAGCTAACCATAAAGAATAAGTATCCATTGCCCAGGATAGACGATTTGTTTGACCAACTAAGAGGAGCTGAATACTTCTCTAAGATTGATTTGAGAACGGGATATCACCAACTGAAGATCAAACCTGAAGATATCCCTAAGACTGCATTCCGCACCAGATATGGACATTATGAGTTCTTGGTTATGTCATTTGGATTGACCAACGCCCCAGCAGCCTTCATGGACCTAATGAATAGAGTGTTCAAGGAATATTTGGACAAATTCGTGATAGTTTTCATTGATGATATTCTCATCTACTCAAAGACAGAGGCAGAACATGCTGAACATTTAAGGATAACCTTAGAAATACTCAGGAAGGAGCAGTTATATGCCAAGTTCTCCAAGTGTGAGTTTTGGAAAAATGAGGTACAATTCTTAGGGCACGTGATCAATAGAGAAGGAGTGTTGGTTGACCCCTCCAAGATAGAAGCAGTTTCAAACTGGGAACGGCCAACTACTCCAACCGAGGTGAGGAGTTTCATTGGACTGGCCGGATATTACAGGAGATTTGTCCAAGACTTTGCGAAACTCGCAGCTCCATTAACTCGACTTACCCGTAAAACCGAGAAATTTGAATGGACTGAGAAATGCGAGAAGAGTTTCCAAGAGTTAAAGAAGAGGCTGGTGACAGCCCCAGTGCTGGAATTACCTGATGGAAAAGGAGATTTCGTGATTTACAGTGATGCTTCGCATAAAGGACTAGGATGCGTGCTTATGCAGCACGGCAAGGTAATAGCGTATGCGTCTAGGCAATTGAAGGATTATGAAGTCAGGTATCCCACGCATGATCTAGAACTAGCAGCCATAGTCTTCGCTTTAAAGATTTGGAGACACTACCTGTATGGGGAAAAATGCGAGATTTACACAGACCATAAGAGCCTCAAATACATTTTCACTCAGAAAGAGCTTAACATGCGCCAGAGGAGATGGTTAGAGTTAATCAAGGATTACGACTGTGAAATTCGCTATCACCCGGGCAAAGCCAATGTGGTGGCTGATGCCCTTAGTCGGAAAGAGAAGCTCAAGATGATAACTTCAGAGAAAGAGCTAGTGAAGGATTTTGAGAATTTGGAAATCGAGGTTAAGTTACCTGGAGAGGGCCAAGAAAAGTTAATGGAAATTAGAATCCAACCTCCATTGCTAGAAAAGATTAGACTGTGCCAGGAACGGATGATGGAGGAAGAAAAGAACTCCACAGAAGAGCTAATGACCGGGGAGGAAATTAAGTGCGAAAGAGACAAGGAAGGGATCATGAGGTACACATACAGGATATGGATCCCAAATGTTCAGGAGCTCAAGGATGAGATTTTAAATGAGGCACACAACTCAAGATACTCAGTGCACCCCGGTAGTACTAAAATGTATAGGGATTTGAAGGAGTATTACTGGTGGCCCAATATGAAAAAGGACGTAGCAGAGTGGGTAAGCAGATGCTTGACCTGCCAACGAGTGAAGGCAGAGCACCAGAAACCCAGCGGACTTCTACATCCCTTAGAGATTCCAGAATGGAAATGGGAACATATAGCCATGGATTTCGTAGTAGGTTTACCAAGGACCAAGGCTAATCATGACGCCATATGGGTAATTGTAGATCGACTGACGAAATCGGCTCACTTTCTCCCGATCAACGAAAGGTACACTGTCGACAGACTAGTGGACATCTACTTAAAAGAGATAGTGGCGCGACATGGAGTCCCAGTCGCAATAGTATCCGATCGAGATCCTAGATTTAACTCCAGGTTTTGGAGAAGTTTCCAAGAATGTGTAGGGACCCGGCTGAACATGAGCACAGCCTACCACCCCCAGACAGATGGGCAAAGTGAAAGGACCATCCAAACGCTAGAGGATATGTTGAGAGTCTGCGCGATAGACTTCAAGGGGAGTTGGGATGATCACTTGCCATTGGTTGAGTTCTCCTATAATAACAGTTATCATTCAAGCATTGGGATGCCACCTTATGAGGCCCTTTATGGAAGAAAATGTCGATCTCCCTTGTATTGGGATGAAGTTGGAGAGCGAAAGATGCTCGGGCCCGAAGTGGTCCAACGAACTAAAGATGCAGTAGATCTAATCAGAGGACGGTTGGTAGCAGCCCAGGATCGACAAAAGAAATATGCCGATTTAGCTCGGAAAGGCAAGGAATACGAAGTAGGGGACCTAGTGCTCTTGAAAGTGTCACCTTGGAAAGGTTTAATGAGATTTGGGAAGAAAGGAAAGCTGAGTCCCAGGTACATTGGACCATTTGAGATCTTGAGACGGATTGGGGAACTAGCTTATGAGCTCGCATTGCCCCCGAATCTACAACAGGTGCACAATGTGTTCCATGTTTCGATGCTGAGGAAGTATAATCCGGATGCTAAGCATATTGTAGAGTATGAGCAAGTGGACATGCAACCAGACCTGACCTATGTGGAGCAACCTGTGGAAATCATAGTCCGGAAAGAACAAGTGCTCCGAAACAAGGTCATTCAGCTAGTCAGAGTTTTGTGGCAGAACCACAATGTAGAAGAATCCACCTGGGAACTTGAAAGCGCAATGCAAGAAAAGTACCCCCACTTGTTTTCAAACTGATTCCGGGACGGAATCCTTTTAAGGAGGGGAGACTGTAAGAACCCAGATTTTGGGTGGAATTAAAACTTTTATGTATTTAATGATGTAAGAATGAATAGTGGATATGGCTACAGTGTAATAATTGATAATTGGGAAAGAATGAATGGAATTCGACTTTATTATGTTTATGTCTTGAAGAATGCTAAAGGGTGACAACATAGGTAAGAATAATCTATCTTCTAAAGGAATAAGATATGGCAACTTCAAGCAAGAGAATACTCTCATGTCATCCAGATCGATAACGATTAATCCAGTAGTTCCGTAAAAAGGTTAAGGAACGATCGAAAGAGAATACGGACAATTATACAACCCTAAGAGAACAAGTAAAGAATACAGAATGAATAGTGTTTTGGTGGGAGTATATAATAATATGAGACGACACTATATAGAAGTATTCGGAACGGATTTCCGAGTTCGTATTAGTGATCCAGGGGGAAAATAAGTGTATGTAAAAGCTGTCGGATTCTGAAAAACCGCACTTTTATTTTCTCCGAGAGTTCCCTGGACACTGATAGCATTAAGTATTTAACGAATGGATTAAAGGAATATAAAATGGAAAGTTAGAATGAAAGATGGAGAATGAAAGTATTAATATTAAAGAGGATTCCCGGTAAACCCTAATTAGAAATCCGTGAAATATTCTCACGAACGATCAATCGAAACGGGTAATAACCGGACACAGAAACAAGCAGAGGAAGCAAGAGTCTTGTGCAAGCTACTAGTATAAATATCTAGTAACTAAACTAGAAGCAAGGAACTAGCACCTTAGAGGAAGAACTAAGTACTTAGCAAGTAACTACCTAGTTAAGCTTTAACCACCATAAAACCAACACATGTCTTGCCATTTGAGCATCCAACACCTCATCACTTTATTAAAGTGACTTTTACAAGATATTATGTTGTAAGTGGATGAGAGTGAAGGAGATTAAAACACAAAAATCAAAAGAACCAAGCAACTTTCTCCCCCCCCCTTGCAAAGAACCATTGGGCCACTTCCATTAATTCCAAATCCAAACTCAACCTTCCCACCATTGTTTGTTCTTGAAATAATTAAGGTGAGTCTTACATTTCATAAAACTTATCTCCTCAAAATCTTAGCTTCAAACTCATCCATTTCCATTTTCAAATAAATCATTCAAGAGGAGCATGAATAGTGTTCTTCTTGAACTAACTTGGTTTTCTTGATTTTTCATGGTTGATATAGCAAGCATAATCACTCGTAAGGACCATACAAGGCTTAGTAAGGCTATATCACTATCTAAGGAAGGTATAAAGCTCTTGAAACCCTAACCCTTGTTTGAGATTTAAGCATGTTTTTGATAGTTATAACTTAGTTATGGTTATGTTAAAGTTATAAGCATGATTATGTATGGATTTTGGATTCATGATGTAAATAGCTAGATGAACGGAAAGGCATTGCTTGGCCTCAGTTCATGTGTATAAGTCATGTATATGTTGTTTGGGTTGGATGCTATGTTTATGGGAAGATTCGAATTTGATAGATATTCGATTTACAGCCGTTATAATGCCCGATTTTACAATACCATGTTTTGTATGCCATTTTCCATGTCAAACCCCTACTGTCCAGAGACATTATCTGCCATGATAGGATAGGTAATGTTCTAAGCTTCGTTTTGATATAAAGATCACATGAAACGGACTTACGGTTTAGGATTTATGACCAAATTACTAAAAGTAGTTCGAATCCGTAAACGAAAGTTCGTAACTGAAATTGAACCCTCGTAAGCTATGTAACGTCATGGCGAATCTTGGTAAATAAATACTAGGGGTAAGAAGGAAGGTGTGAAAGAAAACCGTATGTTAAAAAGAGCATTTTTCGATTTATTAAAAATGTTCGAGTCAAGGTTAAACGCGAACGAACCCCTAAAAGACGACTCTTTTATAACTTTGGTAAAACACTTAGAAAACGGGCGATAAAACTCGGAGTATAATATTGGTTCGTAACGATCAACCTTAGAACTCATATGACTTAAGTATGTCCCAAGTATAAGTGCAGTGACATGTCGTATTAACGAACGAATGTCGGGTTGGATCAGCGATAATAAGTAATCCACTAAAAGGGGTATAACGAGATAATTCGAGAACGTGTTTCGATTTAAGTATAACTTAACTTTTAATATGTTAAGTGATTAATCCCGAATGCCTTGGCTATTTATAGATCACCAGGCTGAACCGGGACCCGCTACCACTACCCCTTACCGTACTCGACCACCAGGCAAGTTTCAATTCCCTTCTTTTAGGCTGTTGTTGTGATTGAATAAATAGATATATATGATTGCTGATATACATATGCCATTGCATGCATGCCTACTTTCAAGTTGAATTGATATACTTGTTCCCTGAATGTTATTGTTGGCTTATAAGCTAGATAGTTAGATATCAGTTATAAGCCGAGGATTGTAAGACCCTCATAGAAGGCCATATACATCTTATTAATCAAATATAGACCGGGAGTCAATATTCCTTGATATATCGAGATTACCTCGAAAGAAAGTATTTAAGTAAATATTTTCTATTATTCAAGCGACGAATATTATTTGAATATTCGTTCGAGATTATTTATTTAATGATCCTTACTTCAAATAATTATTTGAACGTAACTATTCAACGAATAATATTTCTCAATATTCATTCAGAGTCGAATTGATTATCGACTATTATTTCGAATATTCTTCTAAAGATGAGACTATTAAATGAATATTAATTGGATATTCTTTTAGAATATTATTTTATTAAATAAATATTACTTTTGAATATTCATTTAAGATATTAAATACTTGATGAATATTATTTTAATATTCATCTGAAGCTTGAATTAATTATCGAATATTATCTCGAATATTCCTTAAGGCTTGGATTACTAAATGAATATTACTTGATATTCATTTAGGATATTATTCATTAAATGAATATCACTTTTGAATATTCATTTAAATTCCTAATTAATTATGAATATTACCTTAAATATTATTTTCAGGTCTTAATAATTAATGAATATTGTTTTGAATATTCATTTAAATATTTATTTATTCAATAAATATTCTCCTGATATTTCTTCAGGGATTATTTTGAAAAATACTCTGATTAAAGATATTCTTTCATATTCCCAAATATTCTTTAAATATTTTAACTCAATAAATATTCTCTGAATATTTATTCCATACTTAGAATAATCTCGATAAGGTTTATCTTCTTCGATTATTACAGAAAATATCTCGGAGTCATATTATTATTAATCTTATATCAAGAAAGGTTCTCAGACATCATTCTTCTTTGAGTCTATCTCCTTAATAATAAGGGAACCTTACTTGGAAAATGTTATTTATCTTGTCGACTTCCCGGTCATAAAGTATTCCCTTCACCCGCAACTCGGGTGCTGTTGACTTATTAAGTCGTTGCTTACCTTCTCATCTTTCGAGGGGTAAGATTACTGGAACAAGTTGATATCCGTTACCAAGTAATAGCTTGGGAGTTATTGGTAAATTTTCCTTTCCAACTAGATACGACTACTTTGTGGAGTCTTATCAACAAGTATTATACTTGGGGAAAGGGGGACGAACGTTACATTCAGAATCATGAATTCTATTTGAACTAGGAGTCGTGTAAGAGGCCGAGTAGCGCCGGTCCATCCCCTTTGGCCCAACCGTTGGCCGGGGAGAGCTAGTAAGGCGGTATACAAGTAAAGCCGTCAGTTCTTCCTTCTACCGGTAGTAAATCTAAATTGAGCTGTACGATCTCGACTGATCATCAAGATTGGAACAGCGGGCGCGGTGAATACTCCATCGTTGGTTCATCATCCAAATTTATTTATTTCCTGCAACATGATTACTGTTGGCAGAGTTGGAAAAGTGTCATAACTGGAATTTCAACCTTTTCTTGCAAGTTCCTCTTCTTAATAACAATAAGAATATCTCGCTTACTTTGATGTAGCATATATTTCTTCAAACAAATACTTTCAGTTACCTTGTAACTTCATCGTTCATATTATACTGGCATCATTTTCGGAAATGCATGGCATATGGTTTGAAAGATAGCTTCGAACTGTTTTAAATTACCGTTCAGTTATATATTTGTTGGTGGGCTTTCGCTCACCCTTGCTTTGTTTATATTATGTCACAACAACAGCTAGGGCAGATGGCTCGCGTCAGGCGCACTCGGCGCAAGCAGGTTACCCGACCCACCGGACTACCCGCTGAGATGCTAGCCGCCATTGCTGAGCTAGCATAGTTAGACAGCTTTTGTTTCCTGTTTAACTATATGTATAATTAAGGTAATTAACGGCAAAACTTTTAAACCTATGATGTTATCCTTTTGGGATTGTAATAACTTTTATTCGTAAACCCTTTAATGTAAGACTTATTTCAATTTCATCTCTGGGACTATAACTGTTGTGTGTGTGAGTGGTAATTATTGTGGGGTCACAGCATGTGATTTATTTATTGTGGACTCAAGTCAAGTATTATGAATGGATGTAAGACCGTAACCACCAGATCCCTGACCCCGGATCTGGGGGTGTTACATGGAGAAAAGCTAAAGTTGGCTTCTTACTGATTAATAACTGGTAAGGAGTCAATCCTCTAGTTTGATTGACCAAGGAAATATTCTGAGTGAAGCATGCAGTGTTGACAGCTTCAGCCCAGAAATATGTTGGTAATCTTGATTCATTTAACATTGTTCTAGCTGCTTCAATGAGAGTTCTATTTTTCCTTTCAACAACCCCATTTTGTTGAGGTGTTCTAGCAGCAGAAAACTCATGAACAATTCCATTCTCTTCACAGAAAATCTTCAATGTGGAATTCTTGAATTCAGTGCCATTGTCACTTCTGATTCTTTGTACTTTGAACTCAGAACCATTGTTTACTAGTCTAATATGATTGATGATGATTTCACTTGCACAGTCTTTAGAGTGCAAAAAGAATGTCCATGTAAATTTAGAAAAATCATCCACAATCACCAGATAGTATTTCTTCTTTGAGATGGACATGACATTCACTGGGCCAAATAAGTCCATATGCAGCAATTGAAGTGGCTGAACAATGGATGACTCTATCTTGATTTGGAAGGATGATTTCTTTTGTTTCCCTAATTGGCAGGCATCACACAATCCATCTTTGGTGAATTCCAATTGGGGGATTCCTCTAGCAAGATCCTTTTTTACCAAATCATTCATAACTTTAAAATTTAAATGTGATAGCTTTTTATGCCATAGCCAACTCTCATCCTTACTTGCTTTACTGAAGAGACAAGTAATGGATTCTAAGCATACTGAGTTGAAGTCAGTTATGTAAACATTTCCTTTCTAAAGCATGTTAATACCACATTGTTGTCTTTCTTGGCAGAGACGACACTGGCTTCTTTTGTGAACCTTACTTCATAGTCTTTGACACAGATTTGACTGATACTCAGCAAATTGTGCTTCAAACCTTCAACTAAGGCCACTTGTTCAATGATGGCATTATCTTTCGAAATCAAGCCATATCCCTTAGTATATCCTTTGCTGTCATCTCCAAAGGTAATTATAGGGCCAGCTACTTCCTTGAACTCTGTGAGCAGGGTTGAATCTCCTATCATGTGCCTAGAACATCCACTGTCTAGGTACCATAGATTCCTCCTGTTTCCCTGCACACATCCCAAACCAAATCAAGTTGATTTTGGTACCCAAGTTTCCTTGGGTCCTTTCTTGTTAGCCTTTGTCTTTTCACTCCTGGCATTCTTCATCTTGGATGTAGATGCTTGAGTGGTAGAATTTGATAGATGCTCATTTGCATAAATATTTGATGCATGCATTTGTGGATTGGCATACATGTTATTCATGCTTGGAATGTTCCATGACATTTGTGGCATATTCACAGATTGAAAATATAGATTAGACACACATGGCATGTTCACATATGGATTTGAAAAATGAGCATTTTGATACAAATTAGGCATAACAGGCATTGCAGGCATCCATGGCATAGTTTGAGGTACATGAACAGAAGCCTTATTAACAGACTTGCAATTGGAAGAAAGGTGATTGACACTATTACAATTACCACAAGTTTTCCTAGGGGCAAACTTGTCAGGAGAGTAATTGTTTTTCTTGTTGATGCCTATCTTACCATTTCTGTTCTTTTTCTTTTTACCCTCAATTTCTATCTTTTCATTGACTGATTTACCAACACCCTTTATGTTGTGTAAATCTCTTGCATTAGCCTTCTCACTAGATTTGACTTAGCTACTCTCACCAGAAACAAAGTTCTTGGCAACTGGACCATACTTACCATCCAGCTTCTTGAGTTCCTTCTTACTGACAGACTTTTTGTTAGTCAACCGATAGCTCTCATCCGTTGATGTTTCATTTGTCAACGGATGGTCACTATCCGTTGATTCACAAATTGTCTCTAGATCCTCAAGGCAAGGTTCTAGCTCCTTCTTCTTTTTATTCCAGGTTTCCTTCACAAATGATTCTATTCCCTGGACCTCTACTATGTTTTGTGATATGTTCCTACAACTTTGAAATTTAGCAATTATTCCTTGTTCTTTTTCAAGCTGGTCTTTTAAGAGAATTTCTCTTATTAACACAGCTTCAAGTTCATTTTTAGCATCTTTGCAATCAACTCTCATTTTCTCAAATTCTAGAAATTGAATTTCTAGAGCAGCATTCCTATCACTTAAAAATAAATTGGTCTCTTTAATTCTATTGTTTTCTTTAGTAAGTGATTTAAGAGTAACACTCAAGTGATAGATCTCATTAGACATTTCATCTATAACACTAGAGCATTCCTCTTTGGTGAGCTCAGAGAGATTAGTAGTAGTTACCTGATTGCTAGCTGAACTTGCTTCCTGCTCTCCAGAATCAGCCATCAATGCAAGGTTGACATATTCAGTGTCATCATCAGAATAATTACCATCAGCAGCCAAGTCAAACTCTTGGGACATGAATGCCTTTCCTTTCTGTCTGAGGAGATCAAAATATCTCTTTTTGTAGTCAACTGCTTCAGTTGGCTTTCCCTTGCCCTCAAACCTAGGCTTCCTGCATTCACTTATCATGTGACCAGCAACTCCACAATTGTAGCATTTAATTTTGGATTTATCCACAAAGTTGTTTGTGGAGTAGTCCTTGTTAAATGGCTTGGTCACCCCAGAGTGTCTCTTGAATTTCAGCTTAGAGAATCTCCTAGATAGAAATGCCAAATGCTCATCTATCTCATCTAATTCATCAAGCTGAAGGGTATTCAATTCTTCAGTCACCTTTTTCTTGCTCTTGCTTGATTCTGCTCTACCTTCACAAACCTCCCTGTTTGATGTAGAATGAGCAGCTTCTGTCCTCTTCTCTTCCTTCTGCTCTAAGTTGGCAACTGACCCACTTTTCTTTTGGGCTTTCTCAATTTCTTCATCCTGCTTCATTTCTAGTTCATATGTCTTTAAAGTTCCATAGAGCCTTTCAAGAGTAAATGTCTTGTACTCTTGAGTGTTTCTCAAAGAAACAGTCATTGGCTTCCACTCTTTGGGCAGTGATCTCAGAAATTTGAGATTAGAATCCTTCACTTGATAGATTCTTCCATACAGTTTCAAGCCATTTAGTAGCTTTTGAAATCTACTAAATGTGTTATTTAAAGTTTCTCCACTTGTGAAATGGAAGTGCTCATACTGTTGGATTAGTAGTTGCATTTTAATTTCCCTTACCTATTCGGTTCCTTCACAAATAGTTTGAACAATATCCCATACTTCCTTGGAAGTAGTACAGTTGATAACATTGTCAAGCATATCAGTTTCTAGACCAATGAACAAAATATTCATGGTCTTTTTGTCTTTGTAAACCTCTGCAACGTCTTCAATGCTCCATTCAGAAACAGGTTTGGGGATTAGAACATCAGGTGCATCAGCAGCAACGTTAACTCTTGCTGCAGTCTTCATTGGAATATGAGGACCCTTCTCAATGCATTCTACAAAACCTTCATCAATAGACATGAGATATAGATGCATTTTTACTTTCCAGTGAAAGTAATTCTCTCTATCAAGAACAGGTATCTTTACTCAATAATCCTTCTTATACATGATGTGTTAGGCCGAATACACAAATAATAATCAACTTTGTATGAGAGATTAACAAGTAAAAGCGTTTATGCACTTAAAAAACTTCTTGTATTTCAAACCCTCTTCGTGATGTAAAATATCACAAAGAGCTGCTAGGTTACAATAATGATAATTCGTTATCGATACCCTTCTAGGGTTAACCTATCTGTATTTATATAACATACAGCTACGATACAATCTCTAATTGATATTCCTAATAATCAGCTATACAATGATATCAATTACAGATTATCACACGTCTCCTATGTCAACTCGATCTCTTTGATAGCTATCCAATCTTCAAAGATATCGCTTCCATAATTAATCTTTAATCACTGTTGAACAGTAGACGCGCTTCCTCCAGACAGAGTTTAACAAACTCTGTCGAGCTTCCAACTGTCAGAGTTTACACAAACTCTGACTGCTTCCAGCTAAACTCTGATAACTCCCTGTAACACTTAAACAATGATCAAAACACATCAATTATATTTAACAATCTCCCCCAACTTGTTCATTATAAAAAATGTACAAGTTAATGACAATAATTGATGATGTCAAAACAAATGATAAATACAGTGTTTATACAGATTCAGAGTTTAAGCTTAAAAACTATAGAGAATAAGAAAATTCTTACAGAACTTTAATCTCTAATCATTTCAAGATCTGGCATGGTTCTGAGATAATCAATCAGCAATCTTCTTTCTGCATTTTCAAGTTCAATCTTCATTGCTTCTTTGATTTCTCTGAGTTGAGGATCACTTTCATCTGTTTGGTAAATAGCAGCCCTAAGATCATAAATCTTGTTTCTTCTCATTTCATTACCCAGTCTGATAAATCTGTCTTTTTCTGCCTGAGTATTGAAGTCAACTACTGTGATTCCCAAATCAGTTTTTAACTTTGCAGTACCTTTCTTCATTTCAATGAGATTGCCTTGGTAATCTCTGTACTTAGGAATGTATCTGCTGTTGTATTTCTGTCCTCTAATAGCCAGATTCTGAGTCATCTTCTGTCTTAGTACATTAGCAACAGATTGAGTCCTTCGACTATTCACCTTGAGAAGATATAGAACATACTCTAGTTCTTCCCAATATTTCAAGCCGATATCATCCTCACCAACTTTGAATACTGTCCCATCAGCCATGAAGTAAAGAAGAAAATCTTTGTCTAAACTCTTCTGATGAACCAACTGCACTGATTCCAGTCTATCCAGACTCTCTTGAGGTACACCACGACCTGGAACAGCCAGTGAAGAAGGATCTCTAGGACCAGTATATTGCCTTCTGTCTCTATGTGAGCCTAATCCAGCCTTATTATTTCCAATCTTACCAGATAAAGCTTTTCCATCAGAAATATTCATTGAGACTCCAGATAACACATCTGGATCATGAAGTGTTCCTTTACCAAAAACTGATTTCAACTGAGAAGATAGAGGTCTAAACACAACTTGTGTAGCAACAGAGGTTGTATCTTTCTTCTTTGAATCTTCTCCTTCCATAGCAATGCCTTTCAGCTTGAGTTTAGCTTCAGCTTCTGTTGATTTCTTAGATAAATGTGATCTTTGATCAGCATCAACATTTTCCTTGATCACAATGCCTTTAAGAACAGGCCTAGGAGCTTTTTCTTTTTGTACCTTATCAGACTTTAAAGCTTTAAGATGTTCTTCTTGTAAACTCTTTTCCTCAGCTTCAATGTCTTCAATCGTTACTCCTTCCTCATTCTCTTCAATGAACAACTTAGCAGCCAACTCTTCATCAGTTTGTGGATTTGAAGATAACAGTAAACTCTTGGTCCTTGAAGTTCCTTGAGTATCAGTATTTCTCCCAACAGACTGTGATTTGAATGACTTACTAGTTCTCAGAGTTTGAACCTCCTCAGCCTTTTTCTATCCTTTGTCTTTGTTACTTGCCCCTCCATCTCCAGCACTATCCCTTCTGACAACTCTCTCCCCCTTTTTGACATCATCAGGCATAAGGATAGAAGTAATTAACTCCAGAGAGGTAGCAATAGAATCAATTTTAGCAGATAAATCAGACTGATTCTCTTCAACTTTACTCAGTCTGGCAAGGATATTGTCTTGAGCTTTAGAGAATTTTGTAGTCACTAGTTTTGAATGTGTTTCCATTTTCATCTCTCTAGCTACAACCTCATTTCGCAAAGAAGTGATTGCCAAATTAGTATCATCAAATCGTCTATCCAGAGTTTTAACTTGAACTATAGTTGCTTTCAAGCAAGAAAGAATCTCTGGATTAGAGATAGTATCAGCACTTTGCTTAACAAACTTAGCTGCTCTTCTTGATGGAAAAATACAATCTTCTTTGTACCATTCAGCAGCATTCTTGGCAAATTGTGCTCTCTCAACTTCATGAGAAGTACAAGGTTGAGAAAAAGGTGTATGTTTATCATCAGTTTGTACTGGTGCACTCAGAGAAGTATCAGAGTTTGCACTACTGTCACCTTCAGCTTCAACACTTGTAGCTTTAACTGGTTCATCTTCAGCCATAGATTTAGCAATATCTTCTATAGGCTTTTCAGGATTTTCTTCATGTTGCTCAGGCTCAGCAACAGGCATTGACTGAGAAGTTACTTTGGTTGCCTGATCAATTTCTTCACCTTCTTCAACAGTGTGGTGAGCATCAGATATTATCTCAGTATGAGATGCCACAGCTTCAGAAGGAACAGATGTAAGTTGATCAACTACACCAATATTAGAGATAGGATCAGATAATGGCATAAATGAATCAGGAACAGCATTTATTGGAGAAACACAATCTCTTGCATCCTCTTCTGCAGGTATTTTATCCTCTGCAGGCATTACATCCTCTGCAGGTATTACATCCTCTGCAGGTATTGCATCTTTCTCAACCTCAACAGGAGGTGTTTGCTGTGAAACAACCTCTGGAGCTTCAATATCTTCATCCACAGAATCAGAGAATATCACTTTTCTTCGTTTTGCTAGAGGTACATTATCTGAATCCTCTTCACAAGGTGGTGACTTAGGCATGTTTGCTCGAGCTTTCAGTCTTTTCCCTTTTCTAGTGTAAACAGCTTCAGGAGATTTTCGTTTTGATTTCCTCTTTGTCTCTTCCGCCTGTCTTAGACTGGCATGTCGTTCAGCAAGTGCTTTCTTAACGCCTTGAGATTTAGACTTTGATTTTAATGGAGAATCAGAGTTTGAGTTTGAAGTGGGTGAAGATTGCTTTGCAGGTGATTCAGTGTTTGGTTCTGGTTGAGGTTCAGGGTGTGGTTCAGGTTGTTGTGGTTCTTGTTCAGGTTCATCTTGTTGTGGTGCATCGTGTTGTGGTTCCTGTTGGTCTTGTTGTGGTTCTTGTGGTTGATTTAGAAAATTTCGTAGAGCAAGAGGCATGATAAACTCAGGAAGATTTTCTTTACCAACATCCTTGTTAGTCATATCAGAGAATATGCGCTTATTGACTCTAAAAGGATCAACTTTATCAGTTTCATCAATTACAAGACCAGGTACACATGCATTGAACAACATTTGACAGAAACGAGCATAGTAGACAGTGGTAGACTCTGACAATTTATCACCTAAGTTCATCAAAACATATCAACCAAAATCAAAATTAATACCATAGAGCAAAGAATACCCGATATGGAGACTATCCATTGGAATGGCATCCCAGTTTGTGACTTTCTTCTGGAATGTTCTTGTTATGCAATCAAAGAAGAAATTCCATTCCTTTCTGAGATTTGGTCGCTTTATACTGCCAAGCTTGTCAAGAGATTCCATGTAACCTATCTCCTGTAGCATGTCTCTCAGATAACTTTCATTAACCAGAGTATAAGAAGTATGTGTGTCAAAACCCATCGTATCTCGTACAGTCTGTGGAGTAATCACATGGTCTTGGTCTTCATAGGTGAAGATAATGGTAGGAGTTCCACTTTCTCCTCCATTCACATAAACTGAGTTCTGCCAGAATGAAGCAATTTGAGACGCAGAAAGAGTAGCAGGTCCAGTCAGAGCTTGTCCAATCTCTGAATCCCTCAAAAAATTCTGCATGAGATGAAACGATTCTGGAACGCGTTCATGATAGAGTGGAGCTTCATAGTTATTAGGAACAAACCGTAAGCCAAGAGCAGTGAATGCTTTAGATGCCATTGAGTTAAGAATTTCCAAGAATTTCCAAAAGATATGAATGTAGAAAAGGTGTTTGCGTGAGTGCCCAAGAGAAAAATAAGAAAACTGTGAGAGTAAGAATAAAGCAAACTCGTTTGGACACAAAAGTGATTAAATTAATAAAAACTCAATCTCTTATGTAACAAACACTCAATCAGTTCCTTGATTAATGTGTAGTGGGACACGATAATAGGTAAGTGGGACACATTAAGGGCGAGTGGGTCATGTGCACCTATTTTTAAAAAGAGTATATTAAAATTAAAACATTAAAATATTTGATTTTAACAAAAATCAAATAATACTCTTTTAAAAATATCTGGACCCAAGTAAAATCAGAATTTGAAACGTTTACCTGTTGCCTTTAATAACCAGAATACGAAGCGATTAAGGACTTCGTTCTTACCCATCTCTATTTAAGGCCTAGAGACTTGATCAGATTATTTCATTAAACCTTTAACCTTTCAGTCTCCCCTGTAAAATCACAAACCTTTCAAACCAAATACTCTTGAAAAACAATGGCTAACCTTACCATCAAAGAGAAAAACCTTCATCTTGTCGAAAATAGAGACATCTTCAGCTGTACTCGTGAAGAGTTTGAAGCGTTTGAGTTGGAAAGGCAGCTTGAGACGCTGTGGCTGCAAATGGATGCTGGTCTGGAAGAGCTCGAGAGAGAGAAACCTGCAAGGGTGATCGACATCGATGCTGCCCTCCAAGCAACATTGGCATGGCTCTCCTCGAAGGCATCCTCATCCACCACCACTAACCATTGTTAATGAATATGTCAGCAAAAATAACCTTATCCCTTCATCTTCCACCCAAATAAAGTGGCAAAGATGGGATCTGGGAATTTTTGCTAACAATGGAGTGGTGTGGACGGACCTTTTACTTTCCTGTTGAATAGATTAGCAGATAGAGAGAACAAAAATATGTAATATTTGCTTGTAATCTCTTTCTTATTATCAATGAAAATTTTGTTTTTCTAATCATATTCATTGTGTTCTGCAACTGTTATTTGTGTTATATGAACTGTTCTTCAAGAAAATGCATCAAGAAGAGAATATGAAAACTAATTAAAGTAATCATATAAAGAACACATTCATGAACTATCCACTGATTAACAGTTGTCAAAAACCCTACTTACTCCAAGACTTTCAAATTGTCCAAGTGAAAATTTACCTTAGAGTGCAAATCACGAATCAACAGCGTTTGTCAATTCTCCAACTTTATCATCGAAACCCTTTCATAAATTGCACAGTTGTGAATATTTGTGTGTGTGAAGCAGAGTTTACTAAGTCAATTTTTAGAGCATCTAATTTTTCATAAAATCCATAAAGTAAATCAATAAACACTGGATGCACAAACTGTCATAGTAAACACTGACTGTATGATGAACGCTAAACTCTGAAGTAATCGAACTTTATACAGTAATTTTTATTTTATACCCTCTTTATATACACATTTTTTTTTTTCATTCCCCTTTTTTTTTTCATTTTTTTTTTTCATTCCAGTAATCAGAGGTTGGAACCAGTCACCAAAAATTCAAAAATTTTAGCCCTTATCATTTTGATAAGTTCCTGGGTCATCCTAGTATTTAACTAGTCACCAAAAATCAGAGAATTTTAGCACATATTATATACCAATAGGTTCCTGGGTCATCCTAGTATCCAACATAATCTCAAAGGAGTATAACAACCTATATACACTTTCTTTGGGGTATTGCAGTAAACATTTTATTTTATCAGAGTATAACTAACAGAGTTTAGAGTTCATCAACATCAGTAGTTCTTCATGAAAGGTAATGCACACAGTATTTATAGACTCAGAGTTTAGGACAAAATAAACTAAGAGATGCTATAAATATGAGCCAGTATCATGCTGTGTTAACTTTCTGCACAATCTAAGATTAGATCTCAATAACTCAGAAAGATTCATGATTAATTGCTGAGAATCATGCTTCATACATATTTCTTCATTGGTGTTTTCATTCAGACAAAAATCAACTCAAAGTTCACAGAGTTTATCAAACTTATTAACAGTGTATGACATACAGACATGCTGACAGAGTTTAACAGAGTATGCATAACAGAGTTTAATCAACAGAGTTCACTTAGTATTTAACCAATCAGGAAATATGATTAATACATCACATAAGTAAAGTTTGAATCTAACCAACATTTCTAGTCAGAACCAGAGATCATTCCTAGTTCATTAACCAGCCTTGTAAATGTAACTTCACTCAATGGTTTAGTGAAGATATCTGCAAGCTGTTGTTCTGTAGAGACAAAATGTAGTTCAATATTTCCTTCTTCCACATGTTCTCTGATGAAGTGGTACCTTATGCTGATGTGCTTGGTCATTGAATGCTGTACTGGATTACCTGTCATAGCAATAGCACTTTGGTTATCACAGTAAATAGGTATATTACTGTACCTCAATCCATAATCCAGCAATTGATTCTTCATCCATAAGATCTGTGCACAACAGCTACCAGCTGCAATATACTCTGCTTCAGCTGTAGATGTGGAGATTGATTTCTGTTTCTTGCTGTACCAGGAAACAAGTCTGTCACCAAGAAATTGACAGCTTCCACTAGTGCTCTTTCTGTCTACCTTACAGCCTGCAAAGTCTGCATCAGAATATCCAAGTAGCTTAAAATCTGATTCTCTGGGGTACCACAGACCTAATGATATGGTGCCCTTGAGATACTTGAAGATTCTTTTCACAGCTGTCAGATGTGGCTCTCTAGGATCTGCCTGAAACCTTGCACAAAGACAGGTTGCATACATGATGTCAGGCCTACTAGCTATCAAGTATAGAAGAGATCCTATCATGCCCCTGAAGTTTGTCATATCCACTGAAACTCCTGTGTCTTTGTCCAGTTTAGTTGCTGTTGCCATGGGAGTTGATGCAGATGAACAGTCAAGCATACCAAATTTCTTGAGAAGATTTCTGGTGTATTTTTCTTGATTAATGAAAATTCCATCTTCTGTTTGTTTCACCTGTAGGCCTAGAAAGTAACTAAGCTCTCCCATCATGCTCATTTGATATCTGGACTGCATGAGCTTGGCAAACTTCTTACAGAGTTTATCATTAGTAGACCCAAAGATGATGTCATCAACATAAATTTGAACTAAAAGGAGGTCACTTCCTTGGTTGAAATAAAACAGAGTTTTGTCAATTGTACCTCTGTTGAATCCACTTTCTAGAAGAAACTGAGCAAGTGTCTCATACCATGCTCTTGGTGCCTGCTTAAGTCCATATAGTGCCTTATCTAGCCTGTAGACATAATCTGGATATTTGGGGTCCACAAATCCTGGTGGTTGTTCAACAAACACTTCTTCTTCAAGCTTTCCATTCAGAAAAGCACTTTTCACATCCATCTGGAACACTTTGAATTTCTTGTGAGAGGCATATGCTAGAAAAATTCTGATTGCCTCCAATCTTGCTACTGGAGCAAATGTTTCATCATAATCTATTCCTTCCTGCTGTGAATAACCTTTTGCTACCAGTCTAGCCTTGTTCCTCGTGATAACACCTTCACTGTCAGTCTTGTTTCTGAAAACCCATTTAGTACCAACAATAGATCTGTTCTTTGGCCTTGGTACAAGGGTCCAAACTTCATTTCTTTCAAATTCATTTAACTCTTCCTGCATTGCTGTTATCCAGTCTGCATCTTGAAGAGCTTCTTCCACTTTCTTTGGTTCATTTTTAGACAAGAATGCATGAAATAGGCATTCACTTGCAGTAGCACTTCTTGTCTTTACTTTTGCATCTGGATCACCAATTATCAAATCAGGTGTATGTGATTTAGTCCATTTCCTAGCAAAAGGCAAATGACTTCTATCAGCATGTGATCCTCCCCCTTGATCCATGCTCTCCTGATTCTGTTGTGATCTATTTTCGTTTTCTGAGACTCCCCCTGAACTTGACTGTCCAGAGTCAGAATTTGAATTTTCAGAGTTTGAAGCATCAGAGTTTGATCCAGATTTTTCAGTTGACTCAGTATCAGTGTTTGAGTCTTCATCTTGATCATGCTCCCCCTCAACTGGTTCTCCTCTTTGTTGTGACTGAGAAGTTTCTCCAGAATTTACCAGTAGAGGTTCAGAGTTTGTTTCAACAGAGTCTGTCAGAATTGTTTCATCAGAGTTTCCTTCATCAGAGTTTAAAACTTCATTTTCAAAGTTCAGTTGATCATATTCGTCTTTGTCTTCAAGTCCAGTTATCTTCTTATCATCAAAAGAAACATGTATAGATTCCATGATCACTTTAGTTCTCAGATTGTAAACTCTGAATGCCTTTGTTGACAGTGGATAGCCAACAAAAATTCCTTCATCTGCCTTTAACTCAAACTTGGTCAACTGTTCTGGATGAGTCTTCAAAACGAAACATTTGCACCCGAAAATATGAAAGTATTTCAGGTTAGGCTTCTTTTTCTTCACCATCTCATATGGTGTCTTTCCATGCTTATTGATCAGTGTTGCATTTTGAGTAAAACAAGCAGTTTGAACAGCTTCTGCCCAGAAATAAGTTGGCAATTTTGCTTCATCAAGCATAGTTCTGGCAGCTTCAATTAATGTTCTATTTTTCCTCTCAACTACACCATTTTGTTGTGGTGTACCAGGTGCTGAAAATTCTTGTTTCACTCCATTGTCCTTGCAGAATTCTTCCATTGTTGCATTTCTGAACTCAGTTCCATTATCACTTCTAATGATTCTAACTTTGTTGCTTGATCCTTTGTCCAGAAGCTTCACATGCTCCATCAGAGTCAATGCAGTTTCATCCTTCTTTGCTAGAAAATACACCCAGGTGAATCTAGTGTATTCATCAACAATGACTAAAGCATATTTCTTCCTTGCAATAGACATAACATTTACTGGACCAAATAGATCAACATGCAGAAGATGATGGGGATCAGTGATAGAAGATTCTGTTTTGCTCTTGAAAGATGACTTCCTTTGTTTAGCTTTCTGACATGAGTCACATAGGCCATCAACATTTAACAGGGTCTTTGGGAGTCCTCTTACAAGATCCTTTCTGATCAGTTCATTGATGTTGTTCAAGTTCAAATGTGAGAGTTTCTTGTGCCACTTCCAACTCTCTTCACTAGACATTCTTGTAGACAGGCAAACAGCTTTTCCAACAGAGTCTATCAAAAGCTTGATTTCATAAATGTTGTTTTGCCTGTGACCAACTAGAACAACCTTTCCTGTAGATTTGCTGATAACTTCACAATATTCAGGTTGGAAATCTACATGATATCCCTTGTCACAGATTTGACTCACAGATAGCAAGTCATGCTTGAGTCCTGGGACATGAGCTACATTGTTGATGATGACATTTCCAAGATTGATATTGCCATATCCCAATGTTCTTCCTATATTGCCATCACCATAGGAAACTTTTGGGCCAGCCTTCTCCTCATATTCTGATAGCAGGGCTTTATTTCCAGTCATGTGTCCTGAACATCCACTGTCCACGACTAGGGTTGCCTCCCTGTTACCCTGCAATCACAAACAATTACTGAGGATTAGTTTTAAGGATCCAGACTTGCTTGGATCCTTTGGCATTCTTAACTTTGTTAGCTTTTGCAGCGGAATTAACATTATCAGAGTTTGAGCTAACAGTATCAGTGTTTGCACTTGCAGTATCAACTTTAACCCATTTTAGATTGGGTTTCAGTTCATAGTAATTATGATAGATAGCATGATATTTTCTGCAAGTATAGATGGAATGCCAAGTGCTTCCACAGTGTGTGCATAGAGTCTGTGGCTTAGTTCTAGCAAAATCCTTCTTTACCTCAGACTTTGTAGGTAAAGAATTTATATTTTTATTTTTCTTGCAGAAATTTGCAAGATGCTTAGTACTACCACAGTTATGACATGTCTTTCTTGGAGCATAACTAGCAAGCATTGGTTCATTTCCTGAAGTGATGCCTACTTTTCCATTTCTGTTCTTGTTTGACACTTTCTTTTTCTCAACAGATTTTAACTCCTTCAGTTTATGTTTGAGTTGTTTATCTGTCATTGAACCAATATTAATCTGATTAACACTAGTTTTTACTGGTTTTCTTTTGACAGCTTCTTTTTCATTCTCAGACAAAAATTTACTGGTTCCATGAACAAATTTAGTTCTGACTTTAACTTGATTTTGAAATCTAAGTTCATCTTCCTCATTATAACCTAGACCAACAGTGTCTGTTTGAAAAATCTGTTGAGTGTCCTTTCCAGAATTAGTCCAAGTCCTAATTTTCTTATTTGCTTCCTCCAACTCAGATTCTAGTTGTTTATATTTCTGAAGCAAAATCTGTTCTTTTCAAACAGCATCATCTCTCTCTTTCTGAACTTGTTGCATGTTTTCAAGTTTCTCTTCAACAAGTTTATTTCTCTCTTTAAGTTCAGAATTTTCAGCTTTTATCCTCTCATTTTCTAAAGTCTGATCCCTATAACTTATATGCAATGACTTAAGAAAAATTCTTAATTGAGCAATGTCATCAATATTATAAGCATAGGTAGTTGGAGGTACCTGATTTTCAGAGGATTCTGATTCAGTAGTAGCCATGAGAGCATAGTTCACTTCTTCATCAGAATCTGAAGTATCTGCCCAATCTCTACCTTTAGTGTAGAGTACCTTTCCAATTTTACCCTTCTTGCACTCAGGAGCATAGTGACCCATCTCCTTACACTTGTAGCATTGAATTTCAGACTTATCCTTCTTCCCTTTAGAATCTCTCTTATCAGACTTCCTGTAGCTTTTCCTGTCTTCATTTGAATCCCTAGAAAACCTTTTTCCTTTCTTGAAATTCTTGAAGCCCATTTTCTTGAAAGTTTTCACCATCAGCACAGCCATTTTTCTCATTTCTTCTTCATCATCCTCAGAGTCAGATGATTCAGAAGAGTTTGAATCATAATCAGAGTTTGGTGAATCACTTTCTGAGTGTATGACCAAAGCTTTTCCCTTCATTTTCCTTCTTGTTGCCTCTTTCTTCTGAGGCTTCTCTTCAACATTAAGAGCAACAGACTTTCCTTTTCTACTTGATCTCCTGTTTCTCTGCTCCATTTCCAATTCATAAGTTTTGAGCAGTCCATAAATTTCATCAATCTCTGTTTCAGCAAGATCATAGTTGTCTCTAATAGTGGTTGTTTTCACATCCCACTTTTCAGGTAGAGAAAGAAGAAACTTGAGATTCGAGTCTTCTAGATCATATTCTTTGTTGACCAATGACAGATCATTAATCAGTTTACAGAATCTATCAAATGTTTCTGTCATGGTCTCTTCAGGTTTAGCCTCAAAATGCTCATACTCTTGTGTGAGTATGTTTCTCCTATTCTTCTTAATAGCTGCAGTTCCTTGACACCTGACTTCAAGTGCATCCCATATCTCTTTTGCAGTGGTGCAGTTAATGACTTTGTTAGACATGACATTGTCTAAGGCACTATGAAGTAAATGCCTAACTTTTGCATCCTTAGCAATTGATGATAGATCTTCAGGAGTCATGTCCTTCTTTTCCTTTGGAACCATTTTTGCTGCTTCACCAGCAACTCCAACAGATAGCTTTGTAGGATTGTGAGGGCCTTCATAAATCCTGTCAAGATATTCTGGATCTGTAGCCTCCAGAAACATAGTCATCTTGACCTTCCACATAGCATACTCTAATGGCCTCAGAATAGGAACCCTGATTGGTTCATAACGACTCACAGTAGTAGGAGCCTTTTCAGAAACAATAGGTGTTGGTGGAGGAATTTCTGACATGATTATTGTTGTGTTTGGATCTTAACCTGTAATAAAGTAACAGATTGGCTCTGATACCACTTGTTAGGCCGAATACACAAATAATAATCAACTTTGTATGAGAGATTAACAAGTAAAAGCGTTTATGCACTTAAAAAACTTCTTGTATTTCAAACCCTCTTCGTGATGTAAAATATCACAAAGAGCTGCTAGGTTACAATAATGATAATTCGTTATCGATACCCTTCTAGGGTTAACCTATCTGTATTTATATAACATACAGCTACGATACAATCTCTAATTGATATTCCTAATAATCAGCTATACAATGATATCAATTACAGATTGTCACACGTCTCCTATGTCAACTCGATCTCTTTGATAGCTATCCAATCTTCAAAGATATCGCTTCCATAATTAATCTTTAATCACTGTTGAACAGTAGACGCGCTTCCTCCAGACAGAGTTTAACAAACTCTGTCGAGCTTCCAACTGTCAGAGTTTACACAAACTCTGACTGCTTCCAGCTAAACTCTGATAACTCCCTGTAACACTTAAACACTGATCAAAACACATCAATTATATTTAACATGATGGAAGTGTGTTGATCTTTAAACTTCAGATATGTTAGAAGCTTACTTTGATACCAATTGTTATTCCCAGATTACACACTTGTATAATTGTAGAAGGGGGGGTTGAATAAAATTCTTGATATTTATAAATTCTGATAAGAACCACAGAATTTATATAGAGATTTTGCAGAAACAATTGCTATATGATAAACATACACAAATATGTATAAAATCAGGTGGTTAAATGCACCACCTGCTGCTTTTATTTCGAAGAAAAACTCTGTGATACAAATGTACACAGCTTCTGTTTACAACTCTTTGCTTCAAAGAGTAGTGAAGAAAAACTTAAGCATATATATGTTTCTAAACAGTTTTTCTTAACTACCAAAGAGTTGCCACACTTGGTTATATATCCAAGTTTACAAGTACTAGCTGAATTAAGGTTACATTAAACTATTCCAACTTGACTTGCTGCTCCACTGTAAAGGAGTGGAATTTTTTCTTCTTTTTCTCCAAATTATGGCTACCACGCCGCTTAATGCACCTTTTGTCAACCCATATGTTCTGTCAAACAACTTGCCATAATCAACTGCTAATTACCAGCTAGGATCCAATGTAGCATCCGTTGATAGCAGGTTGTATCAGTTGATGGCTAACTGGACTGTATCCGTTGATGACATACAGCCTTATCCATTGATGGTTGTTTTGCTGTATCCGTTGATAGTTGATGAGTGGATTTATATCCACTTGGAGCGTTCCATATCGGCTTAAATTGATTGTCTTGGGCTCAAGTTTGTTGTAATTTTGATGTGTTTTGCTTAGTTGTGCAGATTTACGAGAATGTTGATTAAGGTGGATGCTTCTATCGTTTTTGGAGAATTAATTGATTGAAATTCGGATTTCTGAGACGGTTGCGCAGTCTACACTGTTTTGGACATATCTTGAGTTCTAGAAGTCCGTTTGAGGCCCGTAAGCAGTCCACGCGAAGATAACGAGATTCTCTATCATTTTAAGGTGGTCCAGAGGTCCAATTATGATTGGAACGTTTCAGAAATCCTTAAGAAAAGGCAGCTACGAATTTTCCTTCAAAACCGAATCAGTTTAGGAAACGTATTATGTGCCGAGCTGCAGAAATTCAACTTTGACAAGGAAATTGCTATAATTCCTACTTCTAATAAGTATGGTAATTTCTCTGGGCGGCTAGAACATTCCAGAATCAGATCTATACATGGAATTTGCAATTCTATTCTCATTCAAGAACGGAAATTGCCAATCTTCTATTCCAACTCTGAAACGGCAATTGCTTGGTGGGCAAGACTTCTAGAGCCTATATAAACACATCCAACCCTTGTAATTTGAATCATTAGGAGAGAACCATTACATATCAATTGCTTAGTTTTATTTGTATCTTTTCATACTTTGTTTTTATCATGGTTTCATTAGATCCCATGATGACGAGAGGTTCGATTATGAACTAATCGTTGTCATGGGATTCTAACGGATTTATTTATGGAGCTTTAGTATCTTGATTGCTTTAAAGATCTGTGTGTGATGTATATCTGATATCCTTGTATGGTTGTGCTTAATTGCTAGATGCGTAGCTAACATCTAATTTGTTAATCTCTTGTGAAGTGAAAGTGGATCTTGAGATTTAGAACTTGCCATGCTAGCATAGGTTCATGATTGTTTATCAACATGATTCGTAGTATGAGATGAAAATACTTATATTGCCCTGTGTGATCTTTATGGATAACTTGTTCTTCAACCGTTATGTTTTCAAATTCTATAGATATATAGGGTCTAAGCATAATTGGTGTCTATTCATCTTCTATCTCTTTTGTGGATGTATGTTTAGTTTGGTATTCGTATACTGAGAAGTAGCGTATACTTGTTTCGTGTTGTCCGATCAGATATCATAACCATTGCATATAGTGATTAAAGGCGTCAGATCTAAGCAAAGTATTTAATGAAGTTAGGATTCCATGCTTTCTCTTGCAGCAGTAATTAGATTTAAATTCTCGTTAGTTAGTTAATTCTTAGTTTGTTGATTTGTTTCTTAGTTAATTTTTAGTTAATCAAACTCCAATTTGTTAATTGTCTTAGCAGTGAATAATAATCATACATTGTTGCATAGGTACATCTACTAAATTAAAACCATAACCAGATCTCTGTGGGAACGAACTCGACTTATTCATATATTACTTGTGACCGTGTACGCTTGCGCGTTATTAGCAAACAAGTTTTTGGCGCCGTTGCCGGGGATCATCGGTGTTTTATTTTTGGTTTATGTGCTTGTCAATAGTGGTCGTTAGCGTTCACTGACTTGGATTTCTTATCTATCTTGATTAGTTCGGTGTGTTTCAGGTACTTGAGTGTTTGAAGATGGCATACGAGGAGTTGGCATGGTGGGCATATTCGAGGACATCCATGCCTTATCAATGTGAGCGGTGTTTGGGCGTTCACGATCCCTCACAATATTGTTATTACGAAGGAGTTGATCCATATGTCAGTTATGAGGAACAACCATATTTTCCATACCATCCTCAACAGTACCAGCAAGATGTTCCAGACATGTCATATTTCTTTGCAAGTGAAGAGTTTCAACATCAGCAACCTACTCCTACTTTTCAGTCAGATGAGGCTGATGATTTGAAGGAGATTAGGAAGGAGATCAGGATGCTTGTAGAGGGTCATGAGAAGAATCTCAAATCTATGGAGACACTAGTTGCTCAAGTTTTGAGTGTCTTGGAACAAGAGAAACAGCAATCCATACGAGAGGCAATTCCAGAAAATAACGGTGACTTGGAGCAAGGTACTGCATGCTTAATCGAAGAAGACAAATTCCAAGGTGAGGTGAGCATTCGCAAGCCATGTGAGGAATTTGATCATGTTAGGATGGTGGATGATTTGGAAAGGGCACTATTTGGGACAGACACTGATGAACTGCACAAATTTCAAGAATTGGTATGTGCGTACCAAGAGGCTGATGACCATGGGACAGATGCAGGTCTTCTTCTTGTCTCAAAGTGTGAAGATAGAGGTAGCGCATTAGAGCCAATGGAGGAAGTTCTCGTTGAGGAACCAAAGGCTTCAGCAACTTACATTTACCCTCCTCCATTATATTCAAGCGAAGCCCGCGAGTGTGTGTTGTTCTACAAATTGACAGATTTTGGGTCAACAGATGAAGGCATTGGAATAGGACATATTTGTTATCCGAATAGGCCAAGCGAGGAGAAGGGGCAGAAAGTGTGCCGACGTGATGACGATGAAGTTTCACGAAGAGAGGACCAAGCAAACTATTATCATCCTTAATGGAGGTTTGGAAGTAACGTCAAGCTATTGACGTTAAAGAAGCGCTTCTTGGGAGGCAACCCAAGCATTGTTGTATACTGGTATGTTTTCTACTTTCCCTCGTATTTACTTCCATTCAATGAGGACATTGAATATTTTAAGTTTGGGGGTGGTTTGAGGCATAAGTAGTGTATATATATATGTGATTGTTAGTCATTGTGTTCATGTAGGATTTCATGCTTTGCATATTAGTAGTAGTAAATTATGCATTTATGTTCGTGTTATCTACGTTAGTTTCATATAGGACATTCTGTTTTTATGTTCGTATATCATGTGAGTTCATAGTAGTTTGCATTTGCACCCATGCTTGATAGGAATTTTGTGTTGTTGACGCTTTTGTTGAGAAGTGATATGCTTTGTTCTTGTACACACACATACACTAGTAAGTTGAAGCTAGTAGACTTATTGAATGTTGTAAGTAATTAGAAGGACATGAATATGTGCAAGTTGATTTAGTTTACATTCTTTGAATACAAGTAGGTGCATTAGAGAGATTTTTGCTTGGGATTGAGTATGTTTTTCCACCAAGTGAGATTTTGAGCCATATTGCATTTGTTGCAATTTTATTCGTTTGCTTGAGTGTCCACAGATTGTTTGCATTGCTAGCAGTTGTTTGAGGTCTTTCTTGAAACGCGTGACATTATTTGACGATTAAAATGATAAAGGCATTAGGATTAACCACATATTTTCCCATATTACCACACCATGTTTACATGATCAATTAGTTAACCCGTTGAGCTTAATCCTATTTTTTCGGTGACATACCACATTACTTGCCTAGACCTTTTTCTTGTATTGGCCTTACATTAATTTGAACCCACATTGTCAAAGGCTAGTAGAGTGCTTCAGGGAGTAATAAGGTGTGCAAGAAAGGGTTTATTGTTGGTCATAAGTTTGGGGGAAATATTGAAATTTGGAAATTGGGTTTGGTTGTTGCTTGATAGTCGGCGTATGTAATAAAATTGTGGGATCATTATTATTGTTTATATTATTGTTTGTGTTATATTTAGCTCTCGGGAAAAAAAAAAGAAAAAAAGGAAAAAAGAAAAAAAAAGAAGAAAAAAAAATATATGTATTATGAGAGCATGTTTGTGTTTGTTGTGATCCTATTTCAGTCGACTAGTCGAGTATTTTTGTTGGAAGAAGAATAGTAAATTGTGTGAGGGGGGAAAATAGGGTGTTGTGTATGATTCATCATGGTAATTACTAGCTTTTGGCACTTCACCTGTTTTGGCTTATTTGACATACCTTGTCCCTAGCCCCGTTACAACCCAAATAAAGACCTTTTGATTATCATCATTGATGTATGTTGTGTTAAGAGTTAGATTGATACCAATTGTCAAGCATGCTTATGATTTTGTTGGAATTGAGTGATACACTTACCCTTGTCTTGAGTGAATATTCTTTTATGAGTGGATTGTGAGTGTTTGCTTGTTTTTGCGTATGAGATCCCAAGTTTTGTCCCAAAGATGTACTCTTGTAGGCTTAGCATGTTTACTAACTTATTCTTACATTTGACATGGACTTGTGAGAACTTATGCATGTTCATTGAGTAGACTATGTGAATACTTGCACTTTCGACACCAAGACATTGCGTATTTACTTTGATTCTTAAGTTGATATGGCATGAGAGGATTTGAAGGTATGGTAGGAAATTAGTACTAGATTAGTTGCATTTTCATATTAGTTGCATTCATGCATTGCATTGTTTAGTTAGATGGATTTTGTGGGTACATTCGCCATAGGCCCTCACGAGACCTTACTCGTCCACTAGGGCTGCCTAGGGGTTTAAAGGGCTTGTTGCATATGCCAAATGCAACCGTGATCACCTACGGAAGTGGTACTAATTAGTTAGTTGTAATTGTTTATGCTTGAGGACAAGCATCGGTTTAAGTTTGGGGGTGTGATGAGTGGATTTATATCCACTTGGAGCGTTCCATATCGGCTTAAATTGATTGTCTTGGGCTCAAGTTTGTTGTAATTTTGATGTGTTTTGCTTAGTTGTGCAGATTTACGAGAATGTTGATTAAGGTGGATGCTTCTATCGTTTTTGGAGAATTAATTGATTGAAATTCGGATTTCTGAGACGGTTGCGCAGTCTACACTGTTTTGGACATATCTTGAGTTCTAGAAGTCCGTTTGAGGCCCGTAAGCAGTCCACGCGAAGATAACGAGATTCTCTATCATTCTAAGGTGGTCCAGAGGTCCAATTATGATTGGAACGTTTCAGAAATCCTTAAGAAAAGGCAGCTACGAATTTTCCTTCAAAACCGAATCAGTTTAGGAAACGTATTATGTGCCGAGCTGCAGAAATTCAACTTTGACAAGGAAATTGCTATAATTCCTACTTCTAATAAGTATGGTAATTTCTCTGGGCGGCTAGAACATTCCAGAATCAGATCTATACATGGAATTTGCAATTCTATTCTCATTCAAGAACGGAAATTGCCAATCTTCTATTCCAACTCTGAAACGGCAATTGCTTGGTGGGCAAGACTTCTAGAGCCTATATAAACACATCCAACCCTTGTAATTTGAATCATTAGGAGAGAACCATTACATATCAATTGCTTAGTTTTATTTGTATCTTTTCATACTTTGTTTTTATCATGGTTTCATTAGATCCCATGATGACGAGAGGTTCGATTATGAACTAATCGTTGTCATGGGATTCTAACGGATTTATTTATGGAGCTTTAGTATCTTGATTGCTTTAAAGATCTGTGTGTGATGTATATCTGATATCCTTGTATGGTTGTGCTTAATTGCTAGATGCGTAGCTAACATCTAATTTGTTAATCTCTTGTGAAGTGAAAGTGGATCTTGAGATTTAGAACTTGCCATGCTAGCATAGGTTCATGATTGTTTATCAACATGATTCGTAGTATGAGATGAAAATACTTATATTGCCCTGTGTGATCTTTATGGATAACTTGTTCTTCAACCGTTATGTTTTCAAATTCTATAGATATATAGGGTCTAAGCATAATTGGTGTCTATTCATCTTCTATCTCTTTTGTGGATGTATGTTTATTTTGGTATTCGTATACTGAGAAGTAGCGTATACTTGTTTCGTGTTGTCCGATCAGATATCATAACCATTGCATATAGTGATTAAAGGCGTCAGATCTAAGCAAAGTATTTAATGAAGTTAGGATTCCATGCTTTCTCTTGCAGCAGTAATTAGATTTAAATTCTCGTTAGTTAGTTAATTCTTAGTTTGTTGATTTGTTTCTTAGTTAATTTTTAGTTAATCAAACTCCAATTTGTTAATTGTCTTAGCAGTGAATAATAATCATACATTGTTGCATAGGTACATCTACTAAATTAAAACCATAACCAGATCTCTGTGGGAACGAACTCGACTTATTCATATATTACTTGTGACCGTGTACGCTTGCGCGTTATTAGCAAACAATAGTATGATGTCTTCATCCGTTGATGCTCTTTCACTTAGATAGAATTCTATAACATAGAATATTTACAATTGGTTATTCTATTCTGCCTATCCATTGATGGTCAACATGACTCAAGAATCAAAACACTATCAACTGATAATTGGTGACATTGCAGCATGCTACAAAACCTCATCTGTTGATTAGCTACCTGTCAACGGATAGAGTTATAAATCCTCATCCGTTGACAGTTACAATACTTGTACAATTTGCTTGAATGTAAAATTATCATCAACTACAACATATTCCTAACAGTACATCTCACCCTCCCCAGACCCTGCTCTGAGCAGGATATACTGAGTATGTTTGGTTTGGTTTGGTTTTGAAATGTTGTTTCATATTATTTCTAGAATATTGGATATATAAAATTAAAAAAATATTGTAATCGATTGATCTTACTGTACAATTTTGTTTTTCCATTTTTAAATACTTGATATAGAAAAAAACAATTAAATTATACATAATGTAACCGAGTCCAAAAAAATATTAGATTGCCAATTTAATGGTTATGAAGATACGATTTTTCCTTTATATTTTTAAAAATTACAAAAAATGTCATCTTTTAATAATTATGTAAAAAATAACGAAATGATGTTAGTGTTAAGATTCAAACCACTTACTTTCTTCTATCAAACTAATGATATAACCAACTTTTTTACATTTAATTTTGAGTTTTGTTTAAAAAATCTATAAGATAAATTACATATTCTCTTCTTGTCTATTCCTCTTTTATTTTTATTTTTGACCAAATATAATATTGATTTTATATTATTTCTAGAATATTGGATAAATAAAATTACAATAAATATTCTAATAGATTGAGTATACTATACAATTCTGTTTTGTCATTTTATATAATTGGTATAAAAATAAAATTTTATATTTTACCTACTATATCTGAGTACAAAAAAATATTTATTTATATTCATTTCCATGTAGATATTAAATTCATGAAATAAAAAATAAAAATTTGGTTTTAAGAAATGTGTAAATTTTAGTAATCAAATCATACATAATTAAGAATCGCGTCACATCAGTTTTAGGTATATAAAAATTTAAATATGTGACTTCTATTGGGGGGTCTTCGTCGACCAACTATTTAGACTTTCAACGAATTAAATATATGATTGGTCTAAAAACATAAATGAAAAATAATTTAAATTATGTTAAAAAGATGATAAATCTAAAAATATGATCTACGTTATATATAAAAGTAACATAATTAACATTCAATTAAATCAAAAAAAAGATATAAAATTTTAAATCCTAAATATTACAAAATTACAATAATTATTTATAACGATCAATTAAACTGTAATTCGACTATAAGGTATGGTACCTATGAATTTTTACATAATATGAAATTGATTAATATAATATATAATGGTTGAGTACTTGGATTAGTATACGATAAAATAAAAAAATTTGATTGTGAAATTCATATACACACATGGGTCATTAAAGTTATTTTATCATAGTTAACATCGACTAAAATACTTAGAAAATTTTAAAATTGAGTTAAAAAACAATTCAAAATATAATATAAAAAATTGGTATACAAAATAACTATAATAAATTTCATCGTTTATCATATTTTTAAATATAAAATGATTTGATATATATACAACTTTAGACGAAAATCAATTCAGTAACCGTGCCTTCCACGGGCTTTTACGCTAGTTTTATTATAATATTAAGATCAATATTATATATAAATAGTTCGGTTTTCGGTTAGATCATAGGAATAAAATTGTAATCGTTACCAAATCACACTTGTTAAGGCGTAAAGGTGAACCTAGTAGCCTAAAGGCGTTAAGGCGCCCGCCAAGCCTTACATTAGGCGAGTTAGGCATTTTATTATATATTGGCATATATTTCGATATTATATAGATATATTTTAATTGGTTTTAATAATAATTACAATAATGTGAAGATTAGTTTATTTGATTGAATTAAATAGATTTTATACATTTTTTCTTGTTTAATTTTGAGACTTTTGTCACGAGTACGGTTCAATAATACAAGTTTATGAATTTTACCACTAAAATGAGAAATAAACAAAGTCGAATTATATATTAGAAAAATATTTTTTGTATAATTAAACACCTAACTCGTCTAGACGCCACCTAGGCACCGTCAACCTTGCCTAGACGCCGCCTAGGTACTGTCTACCTCAATTAGGCAATTCTAGACGGTTGTTTTTCAATTTTTACCTTATTTCAATCTAGGCGACACCTTGACAACTATGCCAAATGGTTCCATCGATTCGATTCGGTTATGATTTTTTTTGATTTTTATCAATTTTGATTTTTTCGATTTGATTTTTTAATTTTTAAACTCATTTTCAATTTTAAATTTTTTTTTTTGCTAAGTGACTCAACCTCGATGGGCTGGCTATAGGGGAAAAAAAACTAGCCAATTATTATTTCTATACTCACCAAGTAGACACTTTGTATACTACAAATTGATAACTAGTTTTACTTAAAGAGAGCAACTCCCATCGGCTTACTACGTACTTATCCATCATATGATTCCAGCCCCTCCCTCTGTCAAATATCAAAAGTTCTTCAATGTCATTATCAACTATCACATATATTTATGTTCCGAAAACGACTTCAAATATTGTTGTTATGAAATTTTTCCAACAACAAAAAAAAATGAATAAAATTGACTTATCATTTTAGTGATCCCGGATAGAAAAAAATTAAAGATAATACTTCACTTAAAAGTAAAGTATTACATTGGTTATTGCGACTATTTCTAACAACATTTTATAGTTCTCTTTATTTATATTATTTTCATATTATAATAAAAATTTGAATTCAAATAGAGAAAAAGTTTGGAGGGAATCAATAAAATATTTTAGTAGTAAATATAAATTAAGAGCCGACTAAATGTTCTTAAAATTGAGGAGAGAAAGTGAGTTCTTAAATCTTTATAAAGCCTTTCGTAATCTCTGAAAACTCCAATTTTTGCAATATTCTTTTTAGCACAAAGAGTCTTTTGAAGGTGCTCTAAGCAAGCATACGATAAAGATATTGATAGTATATGCTATAACCGTCATCGCTTGTCCGAATACGCGTGCTGGCCACAACCGCCCTCGCCATAGCGGTTGATACGTGGATTTTATATCCACTTGGATCGCTTCATTTTGGCTTAAATTGATTGTCTTGGACTCAAGTATGTGGTGTTTTTGATGTGTTTTATATAATTGTGCAGGATTAGTTATTTCGGCTAGGGTTGGAATTTTTCGTCAATTTTGGAGTTGAAGGTTAGCATTGGAATGAGGAATGGGAACTTGCTTTAAGCTTTCATAAAGATTAGAAGGCTAAAGGATTAAAGACGGAAGCTAGCAGAATAGAAACGGAAGAAAACAAAATCAAAATGAAGAAAAACGAGCTGAAAAACCAATCTGGCAAAAGCAAGGTGCGCAGACTGCGCCCTCTACCGTGCAGAGTGCGCCAGTGACAGTCTTGCCGCGCAGGGTGCGCGCCTACCGCGCCGGGTGCGCACGAAGATGCTGAAAAATCTGATTTTCTTTCCTATTTTCGAATTAAATTGCCATTTTATGACTTTTCTTGCTGGAAAAGACTTCTAGGTCCTATTTAAACACATTGTATCAATGTAATTCATATCAATAACTCAGAATCACAAGAGAGAAAAGCAGATAAGAATTCAATAATGCTCGTGACAAGTAACGGATCTAGATCTACTTCATCTTTTGTATTCTTTTCTTAGAAGTACATTGGATTCCAGTTTTCGGATTTGTTTTCTAAGCTCAACTTTAGTTTTATTATTATATTCATTCAGCCTTTGTTTTATATCATGGTTTCATCATATCCTATGATGACGAATGGTTCAATTATGAACTAATCGTTGTCATGGGATTCTAACGGATTTATTTATGGAGCTTAGTATCTTGATGCTTTAAAGATCTTTGTGTGATGTATAATTGATATACTCGTATGGTTATGCTTAATTGTTAGATGCTAGCTAACATCTAATCTGTTAATCTCTTGTGAAGTGAAAGTGGATCTTGAGATTTAGAACTTGCCATGCTAGCATAGGATTATGTATGTTCTGGCATCATGATTTGTAGCATAAATAGAAATATATTATGTTGCCCTATGTGATCAATATGGATAGCTTGTTCTTCAACTGTTATGTTTTCAAATTCTATAGACATATAGGGTCTAAGCATAATTGGTGTCTATTCATCTTCTATCTCTTTTGTAGATGTATGGATAGTTTGGTATACGTATGCTGACAGGTAGCGTGTACTTATTTCATGTTGTCCGATCACATATCATAACCATTGCATATAGTGATTAAAGGCGTTAGACCTAAGTGAAGTATTTAATGAAGTTAGGATCCCATGTTTTATCTCGCATAAGTAATTCAATTCCAATTCTCGTTAGTTAATTAATTCTTAGTTGTTAATTTGATTTTTAGTTAATTCTAGTTAATCAAACCCAATCTTGTCTTAGCAGTGAATAAAAACCATACATTGTTACATAGGTACAATAACTAAATAAAAACCAAAACCAGATCCTGTGGGAACGAACTTGACTTATACTTATATTACTTGTGACCATGTACGCTTGCGTGATTTAGTGCAAACAAGTTTTTGGCGCCGCTGCCGGGGAACTGGTGTTTTGTTTTATTTATAGTTTATGTTCTTGTCATCAGTGTTCGTTAGAGTTCACTGACTCAGATTGTTTCTTATATAGTATTTGTTTCTTTGTGTTTCAGGTACTTGAACGTGTATGTGAACACGTTCTCAAACTCGTAAATTGGAAGAAGAACTTGAAGCAGCGAAAAAGATGGGAGAACCAACAGCTGAAGCTAAGGCTTTGAAGGATTATTCTCAGCCTATGATTAATGACATCCAATCTAGCATGTCAGGTCAGCCATTGCAGCCAACACTTTCGAAATCAAGCCTGGCACTATTCAGATGGTACAGAATTTGGTTCAGTTTGGGGGTGCTCCAACGGAAGATCCTAACATGCACATCCGCAACTTCATTGAGATCTGTGATACTTTCAAGTTTAATGGTGTGTCTAAAGATGCTGTGAAGTTAAGGCTGTTCCCATTCTCTTTGAGGGATAAAGCTAAGGGCTGGTTACACTCTTTACCAGTCGGTTCCATTACTACTTGGGAGGATCTTGCTCAGAAGTTTCTTACTAAATTCTTTTCCATGGCTAAAACAGCAGTAATAAGGCACGCTCTAACTCAATTTGCACAGCAGTCTGGTGAATCTTTATGTGAAGCTTGGGAACGCTATAAGGAGATGCTAAGAAAGTGCCCGCATCATGGTATGCCTGATTGGATGGTAATTAATGTTTTCTGCAATGGGTTGGGAGCACAATCTAGACCTTTGCTAGACGCAGCATTAGGTGGTGCTCTATGGGCTAAGAGTTACGGGGAAGCTTATGATCTAATTGAGACAATGGCTGCCAATGAATATCAAAATCCAACTCAGAGATTATCTCAAGATAAGGTAGCAGGTATTTTGGAAGTTGATGCAGCTTCAGCTATTGCAGCTCAGTTGAAGGCTTTAACTATGAAGGTGGATTCTCTTACCAACTATGGAGTTTAGCAGGTTGCTAGTGTTTGTGAGTTATGTCCAGGCGCACATGAGACGAATCAGTGTGCTATCTCTTCTGAATCAGCACAGTTTGTGAGTAATTTTCAGAGACCTGCTGCACCAGTTCCAGCCACCTATCATCCGAATAACAGGAATCATCATAATTTCAGCTGGAGCAACACTCAAGATGCTCAACAACCTCAGCAGCCTTATTAGCAATATGGAGCGATGCCGTTTAATCAAGGCTATCGGTAGCAGTATGCTCCAAGGCAACCACATGCTCCGGGATTTCAGCAACAGCCTCATGCAAGTGCGGGGCAATCTTCTTCTAATAATTCTGAATTGGATGGATTGAGGTTGATGGTTAAAAGTCAGGCGGTATCATTAAAGACCTTGGAGAATCAGATAGGGCAAATTGCAAGTGCCTTACTTAACAGGCAATAAGGAACTCTTCCTAGCGATACGGAGGCTAATCCAGGCAAGAGGGATGACAGAGAACGGCAAGAGGGATGGCAGAGAACAGGTGAAAGCAGTAACTTTGAGATCGGGAAAGGTTACAACAGATCCAAAATCAGCAGCTAAGGAAGATGAAGAAGTTCAAAATTAGCAGGTTGAAAAATCTGCAGTGCTAGAAATTGAAAAATTTGACTTGGTAGCTGATCAGCTAGACGGTGAAGTGGTAAAGAGCAAGGAACCTGTTGAAAAACCTTCTGTGGAGCAGTCTACAAGGAATAATCAGATCTATCCTACTCCTCCATAACCTAGAAGACTCCAGAAGCAGAAGTTGGATAAGTAGTTTGCTAAGTTTCTTGAGGTGTTCAAGAAGTTACAGATTAATATACCTTTTGTGAAAGCTCTTGAACAGATGCCGAGCTATGCAAAGTTCATGAAGGGTATTCTATCTCGAATATTGAAGCTCGAGGAATTGGAGACAATGGCTTTAACAGAAGAATGTAGTGCTGTTCTGCAGCAAAAGTTTCCACCTAAGCTTAAAGATTCGGGAAGTTTCACCATCCCGTGCACTATCGGTAACTAATCATTCAACAAGTGCTTGTGTGACTTGACAGCTAGCATTAATCTCATGCCATTGTCAGTATTCATGCAACTTGGTCTACCAGAGCCAAAGCCAACCAACATCTCTTTGCAGTTGGTAGATCGATCGATCACTTATCCGAGGGGCATAGTGGAAGATGTTTTGGTGAAAGTTGATAAACTCATCTTTCCTACTGATTTTGTTATATTGGACTTCGAGGAAGATAAGAAGATTCCCATCATCTTGGGAAGACCATTCTTGGCTACGGGTAGAACTTTGATTGATGTGCAGAAAGGGGAACTCACCATGAGGGTGCAAGACCAGAATGTCACTTTTAATGTGTTCAATGCAATGAAGTTTCCATCAGATGAGGAGAAATGCTTTTAGGTGGATTTGGTCGATTCTCCATTTACTACGAAGATCGAGCAATTGCTTAAGTCAGATTCTTTGGAAAGAGTTCTAGTTGGGGATTCTGATTTTGAAGATGAAGAAGTAGCTGAGTAGCTT
Organism: Saposhnikovia divaricata; assembly: GCA_036435485.1. NCBI lineage: Eukaryota > Viridiplantae > Streptophyta > Magnoliopsida > Apiales > Apiaceae > Saposhnikovia > Saposhnikovia divaricata. The sequence goes on along the minus strand of CM071598.1, from coordinate 190,036,141 downwards.
CAACAGTTAAATTCAGCTCCGTGGAGAAGAAAGTTTGATATGCCATTTGAATCTCTTGGGTTAGCAGAGCTTAAGAACTCTCAGGGGCGTCTTAAACCATCTATTGAGGAGGCCCCTACACTTGAACTCAAACCATTGCCCGAACACTTGAGGTATGCTTTTCTAGGTGATGCATCTACATTGCCTGTTATTATTGCTTCTAACCTTTCATGTAGTGAGGAAGACAAGCTTTTGCAATTCTGAGAGAATTCAAATCAGCCATTGGTTGGACCATAGCAGATATCAAGGGAATCAACCCTTCTTATTGCATGCATACAATTTTGCTAGAGGAAGGAGCTAAGCCTACTGTTGAACATCAGCAAAGACTTAATCCTATCATGAAAGAGGTTGTTAGGTCCAAATGTGTTGTAGGGGGGGGTGAATACAACTTTTCGAATATGAGAAGCAATAAATACGATGCAATAAACGAACACACAGATTCAAGGAATATATGTCTTATATATAACTTGAAATGGTTGCTACAACATTCATTACAAAGTATAACAGAAGTTCAGAGAGAAGTGAATGATACTAAGCTCTGTGAATGCACTCTCTCTCTTTTTCTCTTGTGTTTTTCTCAAGAATTGCTCACTAACTAAAACATTACACAAGTACTTCTATTTATACTACATGTAATCTATGTCCTGTAGTCTTCAAAGACTAAGATATACGTGGCCCAATGATGTCCACATAAATCTTGCCTTAACTTGAAAGCTTGGAAATCTGCCAATCAGAAGATGCCATGTGTCATGTTGAAGCTGCACTCTAAGTAGAACTTCTACTTGAGAATTTCTACTTAGCCATCTCGAATTTCTAAGTAGAACTTCTACTTAGAAACTTCTACTTGGTCATCTAGAATATTTAGTACTTAGAAAATATTCTGGTCTTCAACTTGAAACTTCAATGCACATCTTGAACTTGTGATATCTTCATGTCTTCTTTATTCTTCACCAAGCTCTTGAATATGGATCTTTATTACTGACATAAACTTGCTATCAATGTCCTGACACTTGATGCACTGGTCTGGTTCATAAGTGACTAGTCTTGATAGTGTTTTTGCTTCTTGAATAAATTACCATATCCAATTAGTAATATGGCTTTCCAATATTTGCTTTCCTTCTTGTTCACTTGAAATCAATTGGCCTTATTGATACTGATAGTTATGATCTTGATTCTTGGCTTTTCAAATCACTGAGGCATGAACAACTTTGACTTGAACTTCTCTCAATGATTTCTTCTTGGCTTGATCATAGTTAACATGTTGAATTGTATCAATTACATTGTCTTCATTTAGTGTTGATTTCTTGTGACTTCTTGTTCTTGATTGTCTTCTGGTTAAGTATCTTTTCCTTTAGTTGAGTTACATTATTTATAGTGTTACAAGTTTACACACTCTGCCTTTCAATCTCCCCCTATTTGATTGTCTAACAATGACATTCAAATAAATGAAGGATAACTCAACTAAACAATGAGACGAGAAAAGATAATTAACATTACAGTCTTGAATAATATACAATTGAAAAGTACTTGAAAACAATACAAAGAACTTAAACTAGAAACAGAATTCGAATTTCGAATTAAAGATCATTTGAGTGATTCCTATCACCTGGATTATTTCATACCTTTTAGTCAAACTTGTATCACCTTATTGGATTCACTCTAAGGTGAATTTTCCTCAAGTGAGTTAAAGCAACCGAAAGACATGAAGTTTTTCCAACTTCAAGTTCACACCACTCTGACCTTTAACCCTAATTCCGTTTCCTCTTTCTAGCTTCAGCAGCTTGGTCTTTCTCTTCTTTCTGCCTTTTGCGCTTCTCCTTCTGCTGCTGTTCTTTCTTGTACACTGGATCACGAAGCTGCTTCCACCTAGCATTCAACAGACTTACAGCTTCCATTTCTAGAGGATTCTTGGGCTCTGGATAAGGATGTTTGAAAAGCCTTCTGAGTTTGTCCACCTCCTGAGTAGTTCTGATCTTTGGAATGTCCTCAAAGTTCTTCATTATGAGCTGAGGTTTCCAGTGAGATTTATCAGCTTTAAACTGACAATAGATCATCTTGGGGTAGCCCTTGACACGGTCAGTATTGTGGACACTAGCCGCATCTCGCTCCATCCGCTTCTTTTCCACTACTACTTCAGACAGGTAACTCATGAGTCTCTGCTTTTCTTCCACATACATATCTTCCACTTCGCCCCATTTGAATACATGTAATACTCTCTCCAGAAATGCAGCATCGTGAGTCTGTAGCAGCCATTTTCTACTCATATGCAAGAATGTTTGATTCTGGTCTGCATCTATGAATACTAAGGCATCAGCTGTATCTTCAACATAAGCGTGTATCTAGTATACACTATCACTTCCTGGAACACCAATAGCCTCCCTTATCTCTCCTTGTTCTAGTGCTCCAGAAGGAAGAGTCAGAGCTTCATCTACATTCTTCATTGCTTGAAGAATATTCCATTTCTTCTCCATCAGCTCCGGCTCAATCTTCACGTTATCAAGAGGGTTTGGAGCAATGATATCACACTTCCACACCTCATTGCTCTTCTTGAATATAACTCTTTCAATGATCTTCACGGATTTTTCTTTAAGCTCAGAAGCGAATCCCTTACTCATCATTTGTCTACAGACAGCTTTGAGAGATTCCACTGAAAGCTCCATTAGATCATTTTCCTCCATGCTAACCCTCTTCATCTTTCCGTCAACTACCATCCGGACAAAATTTGGATATGCTAAGAATTCTGGACCCTTGTCCTCTGCTAGCTGCATTAACTGATCCCTATACAGAATGCTTAGCTCCTCAGAATGAGAGTATTGAATTTTTGTCGCTAGCAAGAACAACTCTGACGCAGATCTTCTCGTTATGAATTGGTCATCCACATAGAGGAAAGATGTTGGGACTCCTTCTACCAAGGACAAAATAACCTGCCACTCCTTAAGTGTTGCATTGTATCCAACCATGACTTTAGAAATTAATCTCTTCAAAGCACTTATATAGTCCCCAGTCATTGGATTCTGCAAATTCAAGTTGTAGAACAGATCATCTGCATCCTTGTTATGAACTCCTTTCGCACAGGGTCCCATCATTATCTTCCTTGCTTCATCCCACTTCTGTCCTATCCTCCTCTTGTCAAGATCAACTTGAGGATCAGCTAGCCTTGCAAGCTCATGAACATACTGCTTCCCTTGGAGCTCCACTTTCTTTTCTAGGAAGGCAGCACATTCTTGCATCATCTTCATTTTATGGAACTGAGCTTGTTCCAAGGCTAACTGTTGAGCTTTAAGGGTTTCCTCATCAACAGGAATTTCTTCAGGCATTCCGGAAGACATCCCAGCACCTCCACCTTGTTCCTTCAAAGATCTCTTAATAGCATGTGCCAAAGGTACGTCTTCCATATCAGAATCTGAGTCAAGTACCTCCTGTACTGTTTCCTGATGACTCAGGTCAACGAATGGTTAATCAACCATCATTGCCTTACCCTTTTTCCTCCTCAGAGCCTCTTCATCAACAGCAGGCTCAATTTCTGTTTCCTTGACAAGATCAGCGGGTTCTTCAATTTCTTCGATGTGAACTGCCTGCTGTCTCGTCTCCATTCCACTCTCCCCCTTAGGTGAGTTATCCTGAGCTCCACCTTGGTCTTCAGATCCACCAGCTGCATAAGAACCTCCAAAACCAGAACCAGAGGCTCCCGCTCCACTAGTACCACCTGCACCACCTGCACCAGCATCGGGGGGAGGTTGTTGCGACTCGAAACACTCCGGGGGCACAAAACTCCTGACTGCGAACATCATTCTACTGATCTCCACAGCCATTGTATGCATTGTAGACTCCAATGCCCCCATCCTCTCATTGAGAGTGCTTCCCAAGACACCACCAGCATGGCCCAAGTCATTGACCTTATTTGTCAAAGCATCAAAAGCTGTAGCTTGACTTGCCATTCTTGCTGCGTAGTCGTCCAGAGCCCTTTGATTGTTTCCAATGTTAATCCCGAACTGCCCCATCGTCTGCCCGAACTGCCTCATCTGATTTTCCATAGAAGTCATACGTGTATCAAGATTTTCAATGTTAAGGGACGGTGTTTGGTTTAGGTGACCTCGCTCTAATACTCGTTCTATTGGTATTTGGCACTCGGTTTCGGGCCTTAAAAATGAAGGTCCCTCTCTCCCTAACCTCTCACACACACTCCCTGTCTCACGCTCGTGTATGTCTTCAATGATTGATCCAAAGTATGAAGCAGTACCTGCAGAAATTGGATAAGCAATATAATTGACAGTTATGGGATCTATGTCTGTTATGTACTGAGTTGGAATCTCAGGCTGAGTGGCTGCAAGGTGTTCTTGTATGACATCAGAACCGATCCTCTTTGCAGCATCAGTACGTACCGGTGAAGGTACGGTTGAAGTTGTTAAAACTCCATGTCCTTTTGAAGCAACAGGATCTTCAAAAGGTACATAATTGTCATCAAAATCCCTATGTGCATATTGTTTAAGGGGAGAACCACTCTCGTGAGGTGGAGTGGTTGCGTGTGACACACTAGGGTTTGACTGGATTTTTGAAGTAGCAGCATGAAAAAGTTTGGCTTTCTTTCGAATAAGTTGCTGCTCTTCGGGTTCACTCTCCTCATCATCTTCTACATATACATGTGCTGGCTTTCTGACTTCCGTTAACAGGGGTGAAAGAGAATAAGAATGTGTATCAGGCTCAGAAATATAGCTCTCACCCTGGGATAGATCCTGCGGGTTAGCAGTCTCTTGGGTCTCGGAATCAGATACATAGGAGGAGGAATGAATAGTATGCAGGGAGAGATTACCTGATTGATTACCTTGTGCATCATCGCTTTGCTCATCAGGAATCTCATCAAATGCCTCAGCATGAACAGATGGATTCTGAGCATGTGATGAAACTTGTGATGATGCCTCCAAATTGGTAACTCCTGCATCATATGTAAGCCACATTTGTATATTTTCAGGAATTGACATCGGTTTACCTTGATGTTTATCCTGATTAGCAATGGTTGAAAGTGACTTAGTGCCTATCCCTAGCGGTGCAGATGTTGGGCTTCTGGCAAATCCCTGTCTAACAGCAAGAGCATCCTTCGGTATTAAATCATTAATCAGCATTTGTAGGAACCGAGGAAACCAGCAGACAACATCAGTTGTAGTGAGGTCTCTGCTTGCAGGAGATCCCATTGAGGCCACTATCTCAGAGAGAACTATGCGTCCATAATTTATATCCAGTTCTCTTGCTAGGGCAACTGCAAAGGTTTGCATTGGAATTGGAATTTGATGAAAATCTTTTTCGCGTGCCCGAAAACATCTTGTGATGGCCTCGAAAAAGTAATTCCATTCCACATGGAAGAATTGTTTTTGGATATTTCCTGTGATCGGGCCTTTCGGAGGATAACATCCAATTTCTTCAAAGAATGTGAGGCGTTGTTCTGCTGTAGGTTCTGCATCATAAACATCTTTGATTGGGAATCCCAGAACCCTGTTGACAATTTCTTCAGTCACCTCATATTCCTGACCCGCTAAGGTAAACCTGAAACCGTAGGGGGTTGTTTTGCTCCCAAAAGTAACCGCACTAGTCCATAATTGCTGTAAAGCATCATGTACTAGTGTAGGTTTAGCAGTAAAAGCATGGCTAGCCTTGGAATACAAATTAAGAAATCGTATCCAAAACTTAAACCGCGGGAGTTGATCACCAATTTCCGTAGAAATATTATAAAAATTGTTTTTAGCAAGTGAAAATTGGTGAGCCATTTTAATTAAATGTTTTTCTTTAAAAGATATGAATTTTTTTTTTAATTTTGAAATACAAATAATTTACGAATTAACAGTTTTATCCCTTTTAATTTTTCGAGAATATAAAAAAAAACAATCTGAAAAGTTAAACTACGGGATATGAACAGTTGCCAATTACTAAATCTGAATATTCAAAGAGGATGAATATTCGTGTGTATATCAGTGAAATCGTGTGTGTATATGGATGAAGAATGTGGAAATCGTGTTTTGAACAGATACACAAACACTTGATGTTTGTGTGTATGTATATGCGCGTGTATATGCGGTTACAAAACACACCAACACAAAGATTAATGATAACACAGTGAATAGCAGTCAAAAAATTGGCAGTAATTCGTGATTAGTATGAGTTTAATCACAAAAACACGGATTAATGGTATGAAGTTTGTGAAATCGCCTTGCTTTTGTGAAACGGCTGCTGTAAAAATGAAATTAGGTAAAGTGAATGATGCATCGAGTTAGAGATGTATATATAGATGATTGTGAAATGACAAAAGTATCCCTGTTGAAAAGAGTGTTAAAGTCTAAGTACATACAGGGAGGACTTAAGTCGAACTCTATCTCGAACATCAAGTCGAACTTCGAGATGAAGTTCGAGATAGAGGTTAACTCGAACAAATAATCACTAACCAATTTTACAGCAAATACTACAGGGAAATCCTATCTCGAACTTTATTTACTTGTAGTAAACTTGGAAAATTCCCCTCCAGTAAAAGAAATACAGGGAAATTCGAGATACATTTCGAGTTAGAAGTTTAACTCTATCTCGAACATCAAGTCGAAATTCGAGTTGAGTTTCGAGATAGAGACTAACTCGAAGTTATTCTCAATTCTTTCCAAAAATACCCCCTTGAAGCAAAAACTACAGGGTAATTCAAGATATGTTTCAAGTTAGGAGTGTAACTCGAAAAATTCCCTTTAGCTTAACTGAGAACTCTATCTCGAAGATCAGGTCGAAATTCGAGTTGAGTTTCGAGATAGACTAAGAACTCTATCTCGAACATCAAGTCGAAATTCGAGTTGAGTTTCGAGATAGACTAACTCGAAGTTAATTCTCAGTTCTTTTCAAAATATTCCCTTAATGGAAACCTCATCTCAACCTTTGAGATAAAATTTGAGATAGACTTTATCTCGAATATTTTGAAGATAGAACTAGGCACACTAGTAACTCGAACTCGAACTCGAAGTCGAATTTCGAGATGAATTTCGAGATAGCCAACTCGAAATTCTTCCCAGACTTAGAATTTTCAAAACTTCACTCTGACAGCTTAAATCGAAATTCAAGTCGAATTTCTAGATGAGTTTCGAGATAGAACCTAACTCGAAATTTTGAAGTTTTTTAATTGTAAGGCCTCTAATTACATGAAAATCATAGGTAAATTCATCTAAAAATCATGCAATATTTAGAATATTATGAATTTAACTCCCCCTATGATCATGCAATCTAACAAGCATAAATTCACAGATTTGTGCTATAAAAGACACTTAAAACACAATGAATTCATGCAAAATCACACTATATGCAAACTATAACAATCATTAATTAGGCATTTTAAAGTCTAAGCACATAATGATTGAGTAGCTTGCACATACAAACATAAACTTGGATTTTACAGATAGAAGGCTTTACTAACTTGTGTTAAGCATTCCCAATTCACCAACCAATTTATTGAATGTTACTTCATCAAGAGGTTTGGTGAATATATCTGCAATTTGTTGCATTGTGGGCACAAAATGTAGCTCCACAGTCCCCTCCTCGACATGTTCTCTTATGAAATGATACCTGATGTCGATGTGCTTGGTTCTTGAGTGATCTACAGGATTGTTGGTTATGGCAATGGCACTTGTGTTGTCACACATAATTGGAATTTTCTTGTGCTCCATGCCATAATCCTTCAATTGGTTCCTCATCCACAGTATTTGAGCTACACAGCTTCCAGCAGCAATGTACTCAGCTTCAGCAGTAGAAGTAGATACTGTATGTTGCTTTTTACTTTGCCAGGACACCAATCTTCTGCCAAGAAATTGACAAGCACCAGATGTGCTCTTCCTATCAATCCTGCAACCTGCATAGTCTGAATCCGAATAGCCAATTAAATTAAAACTTGTATCTCTTGGGTACCAAATCCATAGATTTGGTGTGCCCTTGAGATACCTGAAAATTCTCTTGACGGCTACGAGATGTGATTCTCTAGGATCCGCTTGGAACCTTGCACATAAACAAGTTGCGAACATTATATCGGGTCTACTTGCAGTTAAATAGAGGAGTGAGCCAATCATACCTCGATAGCTTGTGATGTCAACTGGTTTACCTGATTTGTCTTCATCAAGCTTCGTGGCTGTTGCCATGGGAGTCTTAGCTGCTGATGCATCTTCTAGATTGTATTTTTTGAGTAAATCTCTGACCTACTTGGATTGACAGATAAAGATACCATCTTTTCTCTGACTGATCTGTAATCCAAGGAAGAAGGACAGCTCTCCCATCATGCTCATCTCATATTTTTCCTGCATTAGCTTGGCAAATTTCTCGCACAAGCGCTCATTTGATGACCCAAAAATAATATCGTCCACATAGACTTGAACAAGTATTAAGTCATTTCTTACAATTTTATAGAACAATGTTTTATCAATTACTCCCCTAACAAAACCATTTTCAATTAAGAATAAGGATAGGGTTTCATACCATCGCCTTGGGGATTGCTTGAGGCCATAGACAGATTTGAAGAGAAGATACACAAAATCTACATGTTCTGGATCAACGAAGCCAGGCGGCTGTTCCAGATACACTTCTTCTTCTAACTCTCCGTTCAGGAAGGCACTTTTCACATCCATCTGGAAAACCTTGAAGTTCTTATGTGCTGCAAATGCCAAGAACATCCTGACTGCCTCAAGTCTTGCAACTAGTGCATAGGTTTCATCATAATCAATTCATTCTCGCTGAGAATAACCTTTTGCAACCAAACGAGCCTTGTTTCGTGTTACAAGTCCGTTTTCATCCAGTTTATTTCTGAATACCCACCTAGCTCCAATTACTGATATGTTCTTTGGTCGGGGTACCAATTTCCAAACTTTCTGCCTTTCAAACTGATTGAGTTCCTCTTGCATTGCAATCACCCAATCAGCATCGCCAAGAGCTTCTTCTATTTCTTTAGGTTCAAGCTTGGATAAGAACCCAGAATATAAGGAAATATTAGCCAGGTCAGCTCTTGCAGTTCTTCTAGTAGTCACACCAGCATCTGGATCACCAATAATTAATTCAAACGGATGATCTCTATTCCATACCCGTTCTCCTGGAAATTATCTTGATGATTCAGCTTTACTTTCTGAGTTAGGGTGCTGACTACTTTGATTATTCTCACTAACTCCCCCTGAGTTAGTGCCAGCTCCTACAGAACTACTGTCAACTCGTCTCGAGCCTTGAACAGTTGTCCTTGAGCTGCTATTTACTCCCCCTGAGTTATTGCCGGTTCGTACTGAAGGAGTCTCTTCTGATCTTGTAGAATTAGCTTGTTCACTAGACACAGGTTCTTCACGTACACTTGGAACATTTAATGGGACAACTAACTCAGGTTCATCTTCAAGTTCATCTAAGTCCAGATTTTGACTCAGGTTCACTAGAATCTCTAGAAATTGATGGGAGTTTTGTATCGTCGAATCTGACGTTGTAGCTTTTAGTCACTTTTCGATCATTCACTAAGAACACTCTATAAGCTGCCACCACATCTGTAGAATAACCAACAAAGATTCCTTCACGAGCTTTTGCTGCAAACTTGCCTAGATTTTCATCATCTATAAGCACATAGCATTTTGCTTTGAAGACATGAAAGTATTTGATTGTTGGTCTTCTGTTGTTCATTAATTCACATGGTGTCTTTTCTTTATCTTTTATAATCAAGGTTCTATTTTGAGTGTAACAAGCGGTACTCACTGCTTCGGCCCAGAAGTACAAAGGAAGTTTTGAATCATACAACAAAGTTCTTGCTGCTTCAACCAAAGTTCTATTCTTCCTTTCAACTACTCCATTTTGCTGTGGAGTTCTCGGGGCTGAATACTGACGACGTATTCCTTTAGATACACAGAAGTCATTCAGCACTGCGTTTTTGAATTCAGTGCCATTGTCTGATCTAATCGTCTTCACAGTAAGTGTTGAAACATTCTCAATTTGAGTGATGTGATCAATGATTAAGAAAGGTACTTCGTCTTTCGTCATTGCGAAAATATCCATGTATACTTGGAAAAGTCATCCACGATTACCAATGCATATCTTTTCCTAGACAAAGATAGGACATTCACTGGGCCAAACAAATCCATATGAAGAAGTTGCAGAGGCTCAGTAATACTAGAAATTTCTTTGCTTTTATGCGATGCTCGCTTCTACTTTCCCATTTCACAAGCTTCACAGAGTCCTTTCGGAGCGAACTCCATTTGAGGTAGATCTCTCACCAATTCTCGCCTCGCGAGAGCATTCATCGTTTTGAAGTTTAAGTGAGAAAGTTTTTTGTGCCATAACCAGCTTTCATCATCCGAGGCTTTGCTGTAGAAACAGGTGACCTCATTCTGATTTGCTGAATCCATGTCTGCAACAAAAAGATCTGCCTTTCGAACTCCTCTCAAAGCCAGTGAGCCTTCCTTGATGTGAGTGATTGATACACCTTTCTTGTTGAAGACAATTTCGTAACCTTTGTCACAGAATTGACTGATACTTAACAGATTGTGCTTCAGTCCCTCAACATAGGAAATATCTTCTATGATGACATTGCCAGTTTTCAGTTTGCCATATCCCTTTGTCACACCTATGCTGTCATCTCCAAAGGTAACATAAGGGCCAGCCTTCATAACCAACTCTGTAAGCAGGGACTTGTTTCCAGTCATATGCCTCGATGCTCCACTGTCTAGCACCCATATAACTTTATTTCTATTCTGCTTAACGCCCTGCAATGACAGATTGGTTAGACATTCTTCGGAACCCAACTTGGATTGGGCCCGACTTTTCGATAAGATCGAGAATCAACAGATTTAACAACAGGAGATGCATTTTTCTTAACATTACTAGAGCTTTCGACTATCTCTTTTCCTTTCTTAGACTTGACAGATTTGTTAGTCTTAGGAGAAGGTTTGTCACTCCCAACTTTAGGAGGACTGACAGTCTTGGCTCTCACATGCTTTTTCTTGATGTTTGAACTAGCAGCAGTATTTAAACATGACTGGCTAGATGCATTCATTAAATGCACAAAAGTTTGCATGATGTTTAAAGTGCATGGCATACAATTAGGTTGACCACACTGTGCATGATTCTGATGCAGATTATTCATTGTATGTGTGGTAGACATGGCATGTGCAGCAGGAACATTTATGTTAGCTTTACATGCATAAGAAAGATGTTCAGTAGATTTACAGTGATAACATGCTTTCTTTATTCGTTCAGCCTTAACCTCTTTTATGCCTTTTTCTTTCTTTCCTTGTTGTTTAACAGCCTTAGCTCCTAATCCTAGTCTAGATTCATCTCTAGGGAAATTGATTTTAACTTGTTTGATAGGAGTTATAGGTTGTGCTTTCTGGCGATCTTCCATCTCAATCTCATATCTAGCTATCAATTCAGTCTCTTCTTCTTCTATTCTAGGAACAAGGTGTTTGTACATAGGTTTGACAGCTGATTTAAGAATTCTAGGTGTTTCCTTTTTAAGGTCACTGGAACTAGGGTCATTAGGTTTCTTTCCTTCTTTCTTAGGAAGGTCAGAATAATCAAGTCCTACACCTACTCCAGTTATCCTCTTAAATGTGTCATTATCTACATACACTTTACTAGCAGCTAGTTTGTAAGCTTCGCATTTAGTTTCTAACTCAGCTAGATTGTTCCTAAGACAAGATTCTACTTCTTCCTTAAGGACGAGCTTGTGTTCTAGAGATTTAATAAAGTCTCTTAGGGAAGTATCTACAGTGCAAGCAGCCTCTAACTCTTCCACTTTTGCCTCAAGCATTCTACATTTGGCAACAAGTGTTTTCTGTTCCTTTTGAGAAGAGTCTAGGCTTTTGCACAACATATAGATCTCTTCACTAAGAGCCCCGTTCTGTTCCTTATAATCATCAATAGACATTTCTACTTTAAGAGTCAGAACTGGCACCTCTGGTTCCTCTGATGTCTCAGCCATGAGGGCAAAGTTTGCTACATGAGTAACATCTTCCTCATCTGAATCATCCCAAGCTCTTCCTTCTGTCACCAATAAAGCTCGTTTTCCATGTCTTTCCTTCACCAGCGATTCATACTTGCTTTTGAGGGCTTCATATGTCTCTTTTGAATAAGTTTGTTTAGGCTTTTTGCAGTCCGAGGCAAAATGTCCAGCTTCACCACAGTTATAGCATTTGAACTTCATTTTGAAATCCAAAGGAGATTTGTAGCTGGTATTCTTGCCTTTTCCTTTGTAGCCTGACGAACTACCACCACCCCTAGCAGCCCGATAATAAGATGAAGAATTTCTCTGTGGTCGGTTGCTCTTTCTGAATCTCATGTTGCTGAACTTCCTTGCCATGTATGCCACGACACTATCATCCATGTTGTCCAGCTCTTCTTGGGTGTAGTAGTCATCATCACTGTCAGATGCGCACTCGTCATCATTATCAACTTGATGTGGTGCAAGTGATGATTTAGGCTTTGTTGCAACCATTGCCTTCTTAGACTCTTCCTCATCAGCAACTAATCCTGATGCAGTTTCTTTTCCCTTTGAATCATTGTCCCATGCTTGATCTTGAAGTGTTTCCAGCTCATAGGTCTTTAATATTCCATAATACTCTTCCAGAGAAGTTGTATGCAAATCTCTGGTTTCTCTTATTGCGTAGACCCTATGTTCAATGCTTTTTGGCTGGTTCCTCGGATATCTCGTATTAGTCTCAACCATGGGGAGAGTTACACCTCTCAGATTCAAATCCAATACCAACTGACTGAATCGTAGGTAGACGTCTGTTATGCCTTCTCCTTTTCGTATTCTAAAGGTGTCATACTCCATCTTGAGTATGAGTGTCTTGTTACTTCTAACCTCTGCAGATCCTTCCATGACAACTTCTATCTTGTCCCAAATCTTCTTCGCTGTAGTCAGACCTTTGACTATGTTGAACATTTCATGATCAAGAGATTCCATCAAGGTTTGTCGTATGGCAGTATCATAAGCTATTTGTTCCTTGTCAGCATCTGAAAACTCCGAGGCCTTTTTAGGCTCAGACCGAGGTGCTATAACCACCCCTCCTTCCATATGCGCAGGAATAACCACCATTGGAACAAATTTACCCTTGTCAAGGACTTCCAGATATTCAGGGTTAACAGTCTCTAGGTATAGTCTCATTCTGAAAACCCATTCTTCATAGTGATCTCGGTTGAACATTGGGATCTTGAATGCATTTTTAGGAGCCATTTCAATTCTGGTCACTAAAAGTTTCTAAGTACCCAAGATTAGGCTATGTAGAATATTTATGTAGAACTTTTGCCTAAGTCGAAATTTCTCTAAGTAGAAATTTTGCTCAAGTCGAACTCACCAAGTAGAAATTGTCCAAGTCGAAATTCTATGTAGAAAATCTCAAGTAGAAATTCTATGTAGAACTTTTGTCCTTAGAAAATTTTCTGCAGATTACTTTAATATTGAATAAACAATATTATTTCTTTAACACCTTTTGACTTTTGATGCTTTACTCACCTAACCCACCTAACCCACGTGCTAGGTACTGAGTATGTCTTGTTTCACTTTCGGCCGTGAATAATGCAAATCACAAAGTCCAAAAACACCTTTTTATTCTTTTACTATTTTTTTTGTTTGAAAAGGAGATCAAAAAGTTGTTGGGTTGTCTTCTTTGATAAGAACAGATGATGAACACTCAAGAACACCAAATATGAAAGTACCCAGATTAATTAAAAAAAAATTAATTAAAATACACCCAAGCTAAATAATCACACCTGGAGTATTTAAATAATTTTTCGGATGAGTTTTTCACTGCCAACGAATTAAAGCACACTTTTCGAGAAAATGAAAAGTAGATCTAGAAAATGAAAAACTCACGATTCTTCCACTAAACACAAGGATCTATGTTTTGTATGTTAAACATATAGCTCTGATACCAATTGTTAGGTCCAAATGTGTTGTAGAGGGGGGGTGAATACAACTTTTCGAATATGAGAAGCAATAAATACGATGCAATAAACGAACACACAGATTCAAGGAATATATGTCTTATATATAACTTGAAATGGTTGCTACAACATTCATTACAAAGTATAACAGAAGTTCAGCGAGAAGTGAATGATACTAAGCTCTGTGAATGCACTCTCTCTCTTTTTCTCTTGTGTTTTTCTCAAGAATTGCTCACTAACTAAAACATTACACAAGTACTTCTATTTATACTACATGTAATCTATGTCCTGTAGTCTTCAAAGACTAAGATATACGTGGCCCAATGATGTCCACATAAATCTTGCCTTAACTTGAAAGCTTAGAAATATGCCAATCAGAAGATGCCATGTGTCATGTTGAAGCTGCACTCTAAGTAGAACTTCTACTTGAGAATTTCTACTTAGCCATCTCGAATTTCTAAGTAGAACTTCTACTTAGAAACTTCTACTTGGTCATCTAGAATATTTAGTACTTAGAAAATATTCTGGTCTTCAACTTGAAACTTCAATGCACATCTTGAACTTGTGATATCTTCATGTCTTCTTTATTCTTCACCAAGCTCTTGAATATGGATCTTTATTACTGACATAAACTTGCTATCAATGTCCTGACACTTGATGCACTGGTCTGGTTCATAAGTGACTAGTCTTGATAGTGTTTTTGCTTCTTGAATAAATTACCATATCCAATTAGTAATATAGCTTTCCAATATTTGCTTTCCTTCTTGTTCACTTGAAATCAATTGGCCTTATTGATACTGATAGTTATGATCTTGATTCTTGGCTTTTCAAATCACTGAGGCATGAACAACTTTGACTTGAACTTCTCTCAATGATTTCTTCTTGGCTTGATCATAGTTAACATGTTGAATTGTATCAATTACCTTGTCTTCATTTAGTGTTGATTTCTTGTGACTTTTTTAGTCACAGAGGCATGCCTGAATACATCTAATAACAAGCCCAAGTGGTTTGTAATGCTATGCATTACCTACATGACCTCTTAACTGAGGGAACCTCTAGTTGTAGAGTTTCTACTTGTTTGTACTATGTAATAGGCATCAAATTCTATCTGTGTAACTGTACCTACTAAGTCAAGAATAAAGCTTGAAAGAAGTTCTAAGGTTCATGCCTCAAGCAAGGAAATGAAGACTGTCAAATAATCACAGTTGGGATTTGAAGAATTGAAGAAATGAAGAAATTGCCTAAGTACTAATTCGAGAAGTACATTTGTTTATTCGAGAAGTCTAGCATTCGAGAAGTCTGGAGTTCGATATCTCAGAAGACACTATTCGATATCTCTCGATATCTCATTCGATATCTCAGGGATTCGATATGTCTATTACACGGTTCGAGAACTCAAGGAGTCAACAGTTCGAGTTCTCAAAGGGTCAACAAGTCAATGCTACATTCGATATCTCAAAGACTCAATATGCTATTCGATATCTCAGGGATTCGATATGTCAAAATGCTCTATTCGATATCTCAAGGAGTCCCAGAGAAAAGAGCTATTCGAGAAGTGATTCGATATGTCAAGATAACACTATTCGAGAACTCAGAGTTATCGATCAAGTCAACTCCAGTTCTCGAATCACTCACTTAGTCACTTCTCGAATACATTCTTGAGGACAAAATACTGAAGAATTGTACAAGTCAGAAACCTGCAACAAGCCAGGATACTTTATTTGACTCTGTCCTATAAAGCATGCTGGAAAGCCTACAAAGAAGCTTGGAGAGATAAGACAAGGGACAAGGAGCTGAAGAAGTGGATCTAAACAGGCTTTTCAAAGTCAAATCTGTAGCCGTTTGGACTCTTACTAAAATGAGATAGACAGACTGGAAAGTGTTTTTGTTTTTACCTACCTCATTTGTAGTAAGTGGGTGTATCCATGTCTATAAGGATACAGCCTCACTTCCTTAGCTGTTAAGGTGTTGAAGTTTCTCAAATACCCAGAAAATATCTCTCTGAGAAAAACGAAGCTGAGAATACTATCATTTGTATTCACAGATTGTAGCAAAATCTTTATCTAATAAGATATTAGATTAAAGTGATATTGTGTTGTGTTTGTCTTTAATTATCCGCATCTTCATATCTCACACACTCATCACTTATCTTGCTGCAAAGATTCAAGAACGAAGAAAAGTTCAAGAATCCATTCACCCCCCCCCCTCTGTATTCTTTTACTGTATTCAATACTCAACAAGTGGTATCAGAGCAGGCTGTTTAATCTAAACAGAAAACGATCATGAGTTCGAATACACCAAAGACTACAGGTACGGTAAAGGTCCCTAAGTTCGACAAAGAGAATTACAACCTCTGGAAAATAAAAATGTTGTTGTTCATCAAAGCTGCCAATCCTCTCTACCCTGACATTCTCAAGAATGGTCGATTCATACCACAACAAGAAGTTGCTGAATCCACAGTGGGCGCAGTAGTCATTCCTAGATCATACGTTCCAAAAGAGCCATCCAAATGGACGGACTCAGAGAAGGAAAAGATTGCCCTAGACAGCCACCTCATGTTGTTAATCATAGACTCCATGGATATGTCGATGTTTGCCAACATAGCATCATGCAAATCAGCCAAGGACATGTGGAATCACATCGAGGTGTTATGTGAAGGGACAGAGGAGGTAAGAGAAAATAAGAAACAGATACTGGTCACACAGTATGAGGCGTTCATGGCACAGTCCAAGGAAAGTATCACTGATATGTTTGAAAGATTTCACAAGCTGGTGACTGAGCTCCAAATGAATGGGAAGGTTTACAGCACTAAGGAATTAAATATGAAGTTTCTACTATCGTCACCAAACCATCTAGAGCAAAGGGTCATATCCCTAAGAGAAAGAGATTTGAACAAAGTCACGTATGATGTGCTCTATGGGGTTTTAAAGACACACGAGCTTGAGTTGCTTCAAAAGAGGGCTATCCAAGCTAACCAAGGCAGAATGATAAACACATCCTGTGCCTTGATTGTCAACAAATCTATTCAAGACTTGGAAGCATCTGCAAGTCAGCTGAGAATAGAAGAGATAGTAGATGATGAAGAAACTGAGGAAGTAGTGACTGAACCTGCTGATGACAAGGAAGAAGATGAGTTCTACACTCTTGAAGAGCTGGATGGCATGGAAAATACATCATATGCTTTTATGGCTAGAAAATTCCCAAACATCAGATTCAAGAGGAATCTGCCCTTCAAGCCTAGACCTCAAAATCATTCATTCAACAAGAGCAAGGCACCTATGAAAACAAACAAGAACAGATTCAAAACCAGCTATGTGGATAGGTCATCTGTAAGATGTTATAGATGCAATGACCTAGGGCATTTTGCCAGTGAATGCAAGAAGCCTAAAAAGAAGGATAAGGAGTTTCTTGAGCTTGAAGCTAAGTATGAGGCCCTTCTAAAGAAGTAGACACCAGGTAAGGCTTACATAGCTGAAGGGAAGTGTTGGGATGATTCTGACAGTGATGGGGAAGAACAAGAATTCTGCAACTATGCCTTGATGGCCAATTCCAAGGAAGAACCATCTGCATCAGACTCACAGGTACCATCTCTCACTACCATAGACATGTCTGTTTCTGAATATAAATCTTTGGTTGAACAACTATCCGTTGAGATGTTTAACATTCATACTAGTATGACTGCTGCTAATGAAGAGATTGCTAAACTGTCTACTAGGAATGAACTGTTAAATAAGAGAAATGAGGAACTAGAGCTAACTACTGTGCAAATAGAAAATCTTAAACAAGAGATTGAGTATCTAAAGAATAAAGTTCTATGTGCTAGTCAAGTTGAGAAAGCTCTTAGGGATGAATTAGCTGAAAATGAATTTAAGTTGAAGACATTTAAGAATTCCTCTAGTCTATTGCAGTCTTATCATGAGAAAAATCTAGCTAGACCTAAGGCTGCCATTGGACTTGATTATGACACTCTTAAACAGAGGAAAGGCTATGCAGTCATTGAAGATGACCTTGTTGTTCAAGAGGAGGTGCCTCAGGTTTTGAAAAAGACTGAGAATCCAATATTTAAATCACCAACACTTGAGATTGATGAGGATGCCTTACTCATCAAGCAAATGTTGGAGGATGAAGATGAGGCACAATCAAATGAACAACAAGCATCCTCTGAGAGTAAGAATGTCAAAACCAAAGCCAAGGAGCCAGTAGAAGGTAGACCTAGACTTGAGAAATCTGTAAATTTTGTTTCAGCTGGAAATTATGAGACTAAGAAGAAAGTGACTAATAAGAGACCAAACAGGAATGGCAAATTAGGGATTAACAAAGATAACAACTATGCTTATGTGCCAAATGCCCCTAGGAAAGTTTGTCAAAACTGTTTTAGCTCTAATCATTTGACTCATGCTTGCAAGAAACCATCTGGTAGTGTTGCTAAACCATTCTATGATTGCTCTGTGCCTTTAAGACATAGAGACTCTCCTTTCTGTGATAAACTTGATTGTATGCCATGTAACATGAATGTGATGACTAGTTGTTTTAATTTGAGAAGACAATTCATGGAGGGCTGTATCAATCATAATGTTCACACACACTACACAAGGACAAAGTCTTCAAGTCCTCCTAAAGTTAGGAAGGTACCTCTGTCACCTAAGTCTAAGAACCCTGATTCTAAGACTCCCAACAGTGACAAGAAGACCAACATCAAGAAAACTGATAAGCATGCTGATTTTGATAAAACTGTCACTAAGTCACATGGACCCAAACTCGTTTGGGTACCAAAGGAGAAGTAATACTTTTGTGTTTGCAGGGCAAAGAAAGTAAAAAGAAGGTCATGTGGATTTTGGACAGTGGATGCTCAAATCATATGACTGGTGATATGGCCCTGCTATCACAGTATGAGGAAAAGGCTGGCCCAATGGTTGCTTTTGGAGATGACAGCATTGGCAACACACTGGGATATGGCAAGTTGGAAATTGGAAATGTCATCATTGAGAATGTAGCACTGGTCAAGGGGCTCAAGCATAATCTACTGAGTGTTGGTCAATTCACTGACAGAGGCTTCAAAGTGAACTTTGACAAAGATGAATGTTTGATCACCCACAAGAAGACTGGTGATTTTGCTCTGTCTGGAGTAAGGAAGGGAAGCCTGTTTGTAGCCAATATGGACTCTGCAAGCAAGGACACAATTTGTTGCTTCTACTCAAAAGCATCAAATGAAGACAGTTGGCTGTGGCACAAGAAGCTATCACACCTGAACTTCAAAGCCATTAATTCCCTAGTCAAAAGGGAGTTAGTGAGAGGCATGCCCACACTTGAATTCTGTCAAGAAGGAGTGTGTGAGGCGTGTCAAAAGGGAAAAATGAAAAGATCAAGCCACAAGTCAAAAACAGTGACATCTATAACCAAGCCCCTGCAACTGATTCATATGGATTTGTTTGGGCCTGTCAATATTATGTCACTAGGAAGGAAGAAGTATGCTCTAGTGATGGTTGATGATTTTACAAGGTATACATGGGTAGAATTTCTGGCATCAAAGGATGAGGCTCCACAAGTAATCATTGAGCACATAAAGAAAGTTGACAAAGAAGCAAAGGCCATAAATGCAAGTGTGATTGCATTAAGAAGTGATAATGGGATAGAATTCAGAAATGCCATGCTTGGAGCATTCTGCAAAGAAAATGGTATTTCTCAACAATTCTCAGCTCCAAGGACCCCACAACAAAATGGAGTTGTTGAGAGAAAGAATAGGACTCTGATAGAGGCTGCTAGAACAATGCTACTTGATGCAAAGATGCCTACATGTTTTTGGGCTGAGGCTGTGAGCACTGCATGCTACATCCAAAACAGAACCCTCATCAACAAAAACACTGGAAAGACACCTTACAACTTGATGACTGGAAAGAAGCCTACTCTAAAGTATGTTCATACTTTTGGAAGCAAGTGCTTTGTGCTAAAAGATAATTCAGAATATGTTGGAAAGTTTGATGCAAAGGCATTTGAAGGAATCTTTCTTGGCTATTCTATGGAAAGAATTGCATACAAAGTTTATGTCATTTGTCAAAAGAAAGTAATGGAGAGCACAGATGTAACATTTGATGACAGCAAACTACCTGGATTAGAAGAAGCCAATGATGAAGATAAAGATCCCTTGAAGTTTGACAATCTAGATGATTCTGATGAGGAGATTGAAAGTGAATCTGAACTCATAATCCAACAAACTCAAGTGAATGAAGAACCTGTGTCAACCAACAATGAAGAAACAAGCATCCAAGATACACCTGTGAGGAGTGACAACTTCACAGGGGGAGGAAATGTAGATGATCATGATCTAAATGATGAAGCAACATCAAGGATGAGAAATCAATCTGAACATACAAGGAAATGGGATAGATCACACACTGCAGATCAGATAATTGGAAATCCAAATGCAGGAGTAAGGACAAGGAGAGCAACTATAAATGAATGTCTCTATGGCTGCTTTCTATCCCAAGTTGAGCCTAAGAAACTTGATGATGCATTGTTGGATCCTGACTGGATAATTGCTATGCAAGAGGAGCTAAATCAATTTGAAAGGAGCAAAGTATGGGAACTAGTGCCTGCACCAAAGGATAGAACCGTTGTTGGAACTAAATGGGTTCTAAGGAATAAGATGGATGAAAATGGTGTAGTCATAAGAAACAAAGCAAGGTTGGTTGCAAAAGGATACTCTCAACAGGAAGGTATTGACTATGATGAGACCTTTGCCCCTGTTGCTAGACTAGAAGCCATCAGAATTTTCTTGGCATTTGCTGCACATTCTAATTTCAAGGTCTATCAAATGGATGTCAATAGTGCATTCCTGAATGGGGAGTTGGAAGAAGAAGTATATGTGCAACAACCACCTGGCTTTGAGGATCCACAGTTCCCCCACTTTGTCTACAGATTACTTAAAGCATTGTATGGACTCAAGCAAGCTCCTAGGGCATGGTATGACACACTATCACAATTTCTACTGGAGAATCAATTCACTAGAGGCACACTGGACAAGACACTGTTCTACAAGAAACATGGTGATGATATTATCCTAGTTCAAATCTATGTGGATGATATCATATTTGGCTCTACAAATGAGAAGCTTTGTGAAAAATTCTCTAAGCTCATGCAAAGCAGATATGAGATGAGTATGATGGGAGAATTAACATTCTTTCTTGGACTGCAAGTTAGTCAAAGGAAGGATGGCATTTTTATAAGTCAAACCAAATACATTAAAGATTTACTGAAGAAATTTGATTTGGAAGAATGTTCACCTGCGAAGACACCCATGGCCACTGCCACCAAGTTAGATGATGACGCTAAGGGCAAAAAGGTAAATATCTCAATCTACAGAGGCATGGTTGGTTCTCTACTCTACCTCACTGCTAGTAGGCCAGATATCATGTTTGCTACATGCTTATGTGCAAGGTTTCAATCAAACCCAAAGGAATCACACATGATAGCAATAAAAAGGATCTTCAAATATCTGAAAGGCACACCAAACTTGGGGTTATGGTATCCTAAGGACACAGGGTTCAATCTGGTTGGTTATTCTGATGCTGATTATGCTGGATGCAGAGTGGATAGGAAAAGCACATCAGGTAGCTGCTAGTTTCTTGGACAAAGTGATGTGGAAGCACCGAATGCCAATTTCAAGTGCTTTGTTCGGTGGTTGTCTGAATCATACATCAAGAGTGCGCTCTCAGCCAACCCAACTCTGTACATAGATCTATTGGAACAATTCTGGAGGACTGCTACTGTGGAGGTCATCGCTCTTGAGAATGCTATCACCTCTTATATTGTTCACTGCAAGATTCAAGGAGAGGATATCACTATCACCACTGCAGACATGAATCAAGCCTTGGATATGCAGCAAGAGACGTATGATGCTCTGGCCTCCAATGATGAGTTGGAAGAATTCTTTGACTTCATCAACTACTCTGATACTATCAAGCTGGGAAAGTTGAATAGGAAGTTCTTGAGGAAAGAATGGAGCTTTGTATTTGCTACACTCCTTCAAGTATTCACTGCACGGAAATCAAGCTTTGATCAGATTAGTACACCCGTGCAGCAGCTTGCCTATGCCTTGGCTCATGGGAGAAAGATAGATGTTGGACTTCTCATCCTACGGGAACTCTATGGGAGACTTGGTCAGACCACAGCCAAGAGAGGTAATGAAATTTTCTTTCCTCGCTTTATTCAATCAGTGCTTAACTTTAAAAATGCTTCATTGATTGAATTGCCTGGAGTAGATAAGAGTAAAATAGGCTATCCTAAGTCCATGACCAAACTCATTTTTGGTAATTTGGAGACTAGGAATGATGTGGATGTAAGACTTAACATAACTCCCCACATGGAGGGTTTGTTTAGGTCTTACCCCCACAACATGCCAATATTTGATTCAAAATCACAGTTAGCACAGCCTAAGCAAGGAGAACAAAGTGCTAACCCAAGGCCTGCTAACCAACCCCCTCAGCCAAACACTCTATCCAGCAAAGAGCCAACTGCATCATCCTCTCAAAAGGGTGATGTTAGTAAAAAGAAGAGAAAACAGGCTGCTTCTGAACCTTTAGAAATCTTAACTGAAGCAGCCTTGGCTGTAGAACTAGGGTTAGAAAGTGAGACACCTGAGTCACCTATCATAAGCCTAAAGAAGAAGAAGAAGTCTAAAACCACCTCTTCAGTCACTCAAATGGCTGAAGTTGTAAAATCAGGGGCACACAGCTCACTAGATGTATCCTCTCAACAGGATGCATCGATAGAATCAAGCATCCTCCCCAATGCACCTATCTGTAAAGAGTCAGCACAAGGGAGTGATAAGGCTGGCACAACACTGAGTGGAGAGCACATCATAACTGAAACTCCCTCTATTTCTCAGGGGGAGTTGCCAAAATCTTGTCTACAACACACTTCTCTTTCAGAATCTACCACTCATATTTCTTTGAAGCCTGCAACTCAAGCAATTGAGGAGCAAGGCATTGATCATCAAGATTTCTTTTCCTTTGATGAGCCAATGAATTCAAGTGACTTGGTGCATGACACCTTGCTCACCACCCAGGTACCACATTTGGATGGTCAGGGAATGCATGCTGGGGCATATCCTAATGACACCATCACAAACACAGAGGATTCACTAGTTCTTACTAGAGACTCTGTGCCTGTGTCAACTACTGTTGTAACTCATCCCACTTCTGTGGAGACAGCAGTAGTAGAGTCTGTTCATCCGGTTGCAGAAGTTGCATCTGTAACTGAGGAGCCTAGCAAGCCTAGCTCTAGCTCTAACTTTATGTCTCAATGGCTGAAGCCTGTGCAACATGACAGTGCTTCAGGATCAGGGTCTGTTCCACCACAATTGATGGTTGAAGCACTTCAAAGCTTAGTTGTGGATCAGATCCCTGAGTTCACAAAAATTGCTCAGCACCTTCTCACTGCAAACATGCCCAATCCAGACTATGAAGCTATTCTCCTATGTCACAAAGAGGATGTAGAGCTACAGAAGGAGAAGATCATAGATGAAACTGAGAGAGATGGGAATATCGATGCTTGGCTGCAAGGAACCAATTCAATCCCTCTCTCAGAAGGTCTCCAGTACCTCAGAGAAGAGTACATCACTTCACTAGGGTCCAATGCCAAATCTCTCAACCCTACTGATGTGTTTGAAGCAGTGAATGATAGCTATAAAGGCATTCTCAAGGCTGCACACTATCTTGGTAAAGGCTTAAAGACAGAAATTAATGAAGTGTGTTCAGCTACAACCAAGGAGGTGCATGAGATCAAGAGGACTTTTGATGCTAAATTCCCTCAATGGGAGACTGTTCTCAAGGACATTCGAACCTGCAATGCTACTTGCACCAGGATGGACAATGGTTTGGCTATTCTCAAGGATGCTGTCACAGGTCTGGGGCACAAATTTCAATCCTTATCAGATCAGACAACTGATGCCAATGCCATGCTCAGGACCCTCTTTGCAAATCAATATGGAGACAAGCTGGTCACTGAGGTTCCTGTGCATGAGATGTCAAGGTTCGAAGTGCAGAGACTGAAGGATCAATCCCTATCTGGTTTTAAGGCCAGTGAACTCTTCATTAAAGTGGATACTCTTGAAAAGGAGGTAGTCTCTCTCCACAAGTCCAATGCTCATCTTACAGACACTGTGACAACTCTGACTGAGCAGTTGAACACTCAAGCCACCACCACAGCTGATGTTCTTCTGCATCAACAATCAATGTTGTCTGCAATGATGAAGCACATGGGTCTCCCTCTACCTGATGAATCTTCAACTCCAAAGGTGCCTCCTACAGCCCCTGTGTCTGTCAACAAGCCTAAGGGGGAGAAGAGGATATCAAAGAACTCAAATCCAAAGGGGGAGAGACCACTAGAAAAGGGCATCAAGATCATTGAGGGTGGCCATCAGAGAACTTTGAAATCTACTACTCATGTGCCTGGAAAAGGAAAGGATAAAGTTGATGAGCCTCCCAAGCCTCCCACTTCTCTGCCAGTTGTCACTCTACCAACTGTGCACATCACTACTCCTGATGGTCAAAGGCAGTCTGTCACAACCACAGTGGTTGCAGGGAGTATGCCATCTGACAAGCCTCAAATCTCAATATCTAAGAGTGTCAAGCCAGTAGAAGTGAAGGTGGTCACTGAGGCCAAGCTACAAGAAATTGCAAACTCAAATGTCTATCATGATGATGCATTCTTGGAGTTTCTGAAAGTCTCTAGAGAACAGGCTGGTGATGCTCTGCTATATCATGAGAGTTTGAAGAGTCAGATTGACTGTCTCACTGTAGTACCAAGGAGGCTTAATGATCTATGGCTCAAGGAGATATTGATGGTAGGAAAGAACAAGATATGGCACTTAACCATCAATACTCTACAGAGTCTAAAGCACTCAGAAGTGAATGTGCTCCTTGGACTAATTGAGAAGGGAAATGAGAACAACAAGAGTCTTCATGATGACTTGAGGAATGGTTAACCTTCAAGGCTACCTGAAGTTTTCACAGATCCTAGAACTATTATCTACCAGGCTGGAACAAGAATTGAAGATATCAAGCAGCTGGTCATTCCTAAGCATCTAACTCCTCAAAATAAAAATCTCATCATAGCCATCATTGAGAAACTGATCAAGAAGAAGGGATCAAGAACAGCAGAAGAATTAGAAGCTATATCTTATCTCAGGTCATATATTGTAACTGGCATTGTATCTGAGACTGCTAAGTTCAACCCAAGCAAAGATCAAGACAAGGATGAAGATAAAAGTGACGGAAGGAGAAGTCATCACAGGAGTAATAAGGGTGATGAAGACAAGAAGATGAAGAAGGATGATGAGAAGAGGAAGAATGATGATGATCAAGGTAAAGGCTCTGAGAGGAAAAGTGGAAGACAGCAAGCCTCAGGCATTGCTGACAGTAACCTCACCACAACGCAAGACTCTAAGTCTAGGGTGAATGCTGCCAGTAGTGACCTTTCAAAATTTGCATCTATGGCTTCTGCAACTGTCTTGCCACCTCAAGAAGAGAAGAAGATTCAAGTCAAGAAACCATCTGTATGTTTCAAAAAGCAAACTGCTAATGGAATACTACAATGGTCTACAAACAAAGGTCACATACTGCTGCCAAGTAATCATGTAAAAAGAATCAAGTTCAAGCAAGCTGCAAGGAAATCAAAGCCAACCATATCAAAAACCCTGACAATCTATCCAGGCCTAAAACTCCAACCACTAGATGAAGATTATGATGTAGACCAACTGCAATTTTTGCAAGCTCAAAGAATCTATCATGTTGCCATTGTTGATAATTGCCTTGAGATTAAATATTCTGATGGAAGGGAGGAGAAATTCAAACAAGGAGGATGTCAACACTGGGGCAAGCTATATGACATAGAGAGAATCATTGCACTGTTGAGCTCAGAAGATAAAGTGGAGAGAGTATGGAAGCTGGAGCTAATTGATTTTGTGAAAATGAAGAGAGATCATGAGGAAAAAGTCAAAAAAGGGTGTTTTGAGAAATGGCTGGCAAGAGAGAGAGAAATTGAGAGACTGGAAAGTGAAGCAGAAAAGCTGAGGAAAAAGGGTTTGTGTAGAGTTCAGTTCAACCCCTACATGGTAAAGTATAGGAGGAGAAATGGAAATCAAGTCAACATCAGAATGAATCTACTCAACCACTATCCTGCAAATATTCTGGAACCAGTACTTGAAGATTTCAAAGGCTCAATTTTGCTTGAAGAATTGGATGCTATGGCAGAAATAATAAAAGCTATGGATGAGAATACAAGGAAGGAGAAAGAAAGAAGAGAGAAAGAATATGATGAATTTCAAGCCAAAGCTATGGAAAGGGAATCAAAAGACAATGGCTAGTTCTTCATCATAGGCTGTAAGATTACTCACTCTGTAGTTCTATCCAAATTGCTAATGGAAATTCATACCTGTACTGTCAAGTTTTATCTTTATGTATGTTAGGCTTGTTATCAGACATGAAATTGTGACTAAGGGTCTTACTCACAATTTGGGGGAGATTGTTAGTCACAGAGGCATGCCTGAATACATCTAATAACAAGCCCAAGTGGTTTGTAATGCTATGCATTACCTACATGACCTCTTAACTGAGGGAACCTCTAGTTGTAGAGTTTCTACTTGTTTGTACTATGTAATAGGCATCAAATTCTATCTGTGTAACTGTACCTACTAAGTCAAGAATAAAGCTTGAAAGAAGTTCTAAGGTTCATGCCTCAAGCAAGGAAATGAAGACTGTCAAAAAATCACAGTTGGGATTTGAAGAATTGAAGAAATGAAGAAATTGCCTAAGTACTAATTCGAGAAGTACATTTGTTTATTCGAGAAGTCTAGCATTCGAGAAGTCTGGAGTTCGATATCTCAGAAGACACTATTCGATATCTCTCGATATCTCATTCGATATCTCAGGGATTCGATATGTCTATTACACGGTTCGAGAACTCAAGGAGTCAACAGTTCGAGTTCTCAAAGGGTCAACAAGTCAATGCTACATTCGATATCTCAAAGACTCAATATGCTATTCGATATCTCAGGGATTCGATATGTCAAAATGCTCTATTCGATATCTCAAGGAGTCCCAGAGAAAAGAGCTATTCGAGAAGTGATTCGATATGTCAAGATAACACTATTCGAGAACTCAGAGTTATCGATCAAGTCAACTCCAGTTCTCGAATCACTCACTTAGTCACTTCTCGAATACATTCTTGAGGACAAAATACTGAAGAATTGTACAAGTCAGAAACCTGCAACAAGCCAGGATACTTTATTTGACTCTGTCCTATAAAGCATGCTGGAAAGCCTACAAAGAAGCTTGGAGAGATAAGACAAGGGACAAGGAGCTGAAGAAGTGGATCTAAACAGGCTTTTCAAAGTCAAATCTGTAGCCGTTTGGACTCTTACTAAAATGAGATAGACAGACTGGAAAGTGTTTTTGTTTTTACCTACCTCATTTGTAGTAAGTGGGTGTATCCATGTCTATAAGGATACAGCCTCACTTCCTTAGCTGTTAAGGTGTTGAAGTTTCTCAAATACCCAGAAAATATCTCTCTGAGAAAAACGAAGCTGAGAATACTATCATTTGTATTCACAGATTGTAGCAAAATCTTTATCTAATAAGATATTAGATTAAAGTGATATTGTGTTGTGTTTGTCTTTAATTATCCGCATCTTCATATCTCACACACTCATCACTTATCTTGCTGCAAAGATTCAAGAACGAAGAAAAGTTCAAGAATCCATTCACCCCCCCCTCTGTATTCTTTTACTGTATTCAATACTCAACAGACTTCTTGTTCTTGATTGTCTTCTGGTTAAGTATCTTTTCCTTTAGTTGAGTTACATTAGTTATAGTGTTACAAGTTTACACACTCTGCCTTTCAGAGGTGGTGAAGAAGGAAATTCTTAAGTGGCTGGATGTAGGTATCATCTATCCTATTTCAGACAGTTCTTGGGTAAGCCCGGTACAGTGTGTGCCTAAGAAAGGAGGCATGACAATTGTTGCTAATGAGAAGAATGAGCTTATCCCTACTCGGACAGTCACAGGGTGGAGAGTTTACATGGACTATAGGAAGCTGAACAAGGCCACCAGGAAAGACCACTTCCCCCTTCCGTTCATTGATCAGATGTTAGATAGGTTGGCCGGCCATAAGTACTATTGCCTTTTTGATGGTTATTCGGGCTACAATCAGATTTGGATTGCTCCGGGAGATCAAGAGAAGACCACATTCACGTGTCCTTTTGGTACTTTTGCTTTTCGACAGGTTTCTTTCGGATTTTATGGTGCTCCTGCCACTTTTCAAAGGTGCATGATGGCTATCTTCTCAGACATGATTGGCACGAATGTGGAGGTTTTCATGGATGATATTTCAGTCTTTGGTACTTCTTTTGATGAGTGCTTGCACAATCTTGTCTTGGTATTGAAGTGGTGTGTGGAGACTAATTTGGTTCTTAATTGGGAAAAATGTCACTTCATGGTGCAAGAAGGGATTATTCTTGGGCACAAGGTTTCTAGTAAAGGGCTTGAAGTGGATAAGGCCAATGTGGAGACCATTGAGAATCTTCCTCCACCTATCTCAGTAAAAGAAATTTGCAGTTTTCTTGGTCATGCGGGGTTCTACAGGCGATTCGTTCAAGACTTTTCAAAAATCTCTAAACCCTTGTGTAATCTGTTGGAGAAGGATGTCCCTTTCAAGTTTGATGAAGATTGCTTAGCTGATTTTGAACTTTTAAAGAAGAAGTTGACTACTGCACCAGTTATTACTGCACCAGATTGGGAACAACAATTTGAGCTGATGTGTGATGCAAGTGACTATGCAGTGGGAGCTGTGCTTGGGCAAAGGAAGAATAACGTGTTTCATGTGGTTTTCTATGCTAGTAAAACCCTCAATAATGCGCAGCTAAACTACACCACTACGGAGAAGGAATTGTTGGCAGTTGTCTATGCTTTTGAGAATTTCAGATCTTATTTTCTTGGGACTAAGGTGATTATTTACACAGATCATGTAGCTATTTGTTACCTGATTTCGAAGAAGGATTCAAAACCTAGGTTGATTCATTGGGTTCTTTTGCTTCAAGAGTTCAATTTGGAGATCAAGGATCGGAAAGGTACAGAAAATCTGGTAGCAGATCATCTATCGCGTTTGGAGGACCACGGTAAGGATTCACGTGACAAATCTCTTATCAACGAATCTTTTCATGATGAGCAGCTTTTTGGTTTACAAGATGAAGAGCCATGGTTTGTAGATATTATGAACTATATTGTGAGTAATGTCATCCCTCCGGAATTTTCTTATGCTCAAAGGAAGAAGTTTCTACATGATGTGAAGTGGTACCGTTGGGATGAGCCATTTCTGTTTAGACAAGGAGCAGATCAGATGATCAGGTGATGCATTCCGTATAGTGAGACGGAGAGTGTGTTACGAGATTGCCACTTAACCATTTATGGTGGCCATTATGGTGGTGAAAAGACAGCAGCTCGAGTGATTCAAGCAGGTTTCTACTGGCCTACATTGTTTAAGGATGCTCATCAGTTCATGCTAAGATGTGATCATTGTCAAAGGGTTGGCAATATTTCTAGAATGAACGAGATGCCTCTTAACATGCTTCTTGAGGTGGAGATCTTTGATGT
Organism: Saposhnikovia divaricata; assembly: GCA_036435485.1. Taxonomy (NCBI): domain Eukaryota; kingdom Viridiplantae; phylum Streptophyta; class Magnoliopsida; order Apiales; family Apiaceae; genus Saposhnikovia; species Saposhnikovia divaricata. The sequence continues at coordinate 190,006,541 of CM071598.1, read as the reverse complement.
TTGGGGGATTGACTTCATGGGACCATTTGTTTCTTTGTGCAATAATCAGTACATCTTGTTAGCTGTGGATTACGTGTCTAAATGGGTCAAGGTGAAAGCTTTACCGACCAACGATGCTAAGGTGATATTGAATTTCTTGCATAAGCAAATTTTCACGCATTTTGGGACACCACGTGCAATAATTAGTGATGAGGGGACACACTTCTGTAATCATTAGTTTACTACGTTGATGGCAAAGTATAATGTGACACATCGTGTTGCTACGGCATATCACCTTCAAACTAATGGTCAAGCTGAAGTATCTAACAGGGAGATCAAGAGAATTCCGGAGAAAGTGGTGAATCCGTCTCGTAAAGATTGGTCATTGAAGTTGGATGAAGCTGTTTGGGCTTATAGAACAGCTTATAGGACGCCCCTAGGTATGTCTCCGTTTCAGTTAGTTTTTGGGAAAGCATGTCATTTGCCTGCAGAACTAAAGCACAAGGCATATTGGGCGTTGAAGAAGTTGAATTTGGATATTAAGGCTGCGGGTGAAAAACGGTTGCTTTAATTGAATGAACTTGAGGAGTTTTGTGAGCAAGCTTACGAAAATAACAAAATGTATAAGGAGAAGGTCAAGAGGTGGCATGATAAAAGGTTGATGCCAAAGGCATTTTTGCCTGGTCAACAAGTTTTGCTATTTAATTCTCGCCTCAATCTTTTTCCGGGAAAGCTCAAGTCAAGATGGTCGGGTCCATTTATTATTAAGACGGTTTTTCCACATGAAGCTATTGAAATTTTTGAAACAACACCGGATCAAGCTTTCAAGGTGAATGGACAGCGATTGAAGCATTACTATAGCGGTTCGTTTCATCGTGAAAAGGTTTCTGCCGTTTTGGCAACCACTTGAATTCGAGGTAATACGTCAAGCTATTGACATAAAAAAAGTGCTTCTTGGGAGGTAACCCAAGCATTGTTGTATACTTGTGTACAGTATAGAGATTTGAAAAAAAAAATTTGGCAGAAACTGACCGCGCACCCTGCGCGCTTTCCGCGCAATCTGCGCCCGTGTACAGTGACAAACCGCGCACCCTACACCGTGACCGCACAGCCTGCGCATGCCAATTCTTCCAAAAAACTACTCATGCATCTATTATCACGGGGTTGTGCGATGTTGTGGGAGTGAGAGGGTACGAGGATGAGCCTATGCAGACAGCCATGGCACCTATTGATGATGCTTCTATTAACCGGATGGCAGAATGGTCAGGCGGCATTCCACATCCTAGAGGGTTAGGCTATGTTGTGGGTGGTGCTGGTGGTCAGGGAGCGGGCACTCCACCATGGGTTCCTCGAGTTCTGAGAGCAGGTCCGTCTCAGGGTATGGTGGATATGACAGTGTTTGATACACACTTCTGACGCCTGAATAGGCATATTGATTCTATGCATGCTAGTAACCGTGAGTATGCTGAGGACATGACTGCAGCTTTGAGTACGGCATTCCAGTCCACGGGTATTACAGTCCAGTGGCCAGTCTATGGAGCTCGTACACAATATCCACCGCCAGATTCACCCGAGGAGGGTGATGATGCCAACGAGTAGGTATGTTTTCTACTATCCCTTGTATTTACTTCCATTCAATGCGGACATTGAATATCTTAAGTTTAGAGGTGGTTTGGGGGATGAGTAGTGTATAGTAGTTATGTATAGTTATATCTATGTTATTTTGTTCATGTAGGAAATCATATATGTGGCATGTGTAGTGTAATTCATGCATGTTGTTCGTATTATTGCAAGTTTGTTTCATTTAGGACATTCTGTTATTTTTGTTTTTGTTTACCATGTGAGTCCATTTTAGTTGCATTTTCATGGCATGCATATTTCATGATCCCTTAGGACGAAGCTAATTCTGATTGGTAGGTAGATGTTTTATTGACTATGGTATTGATGAATAGAGGGTTGATTTATAGTTCCTATGAAATTGACTTGCATGCTATAGAAACAAATTATTTTTAAAGTCTCATTAGGTTGCTTTTGGGCAAGGTTGAGGTTATGCTTGTTTGGTTGTTTTGAGATCTAATCACTTGATTATATTTAGAATTTTCTTTATTCCTTTGATGGCCTAGAACACTAAAGTCTAAGTTTGGGAGAAACCAGGAATTTCATGCTAGTTGTTTATAGTTGTTAATAATGGCTAGGCGTCAAATGGCTAGTAGCCAGCTCATATTTTTATATGAGTAGTCTAGGGTTGGATGAGAATTCTCATTCCAGATTGTATTAAAAAAAATAAAAAAAAGGAGTTATGAGAGTTGTTTAGATGTAGAATTAACCAGGGTGTGACGCCCCGGAAACCCGGTGCCACTAAAAATAATAGAATAATAAATAAAGACTAACTCGACCCCACAAGGTAGGACCGTCAACAGTTCATGGCATCAAAACAATACTACTTAAACAAAAGTTATTACAATATCTTATGTTATCAGTACATCTTCGAGAAGAGGATTTCTGATAACCAAATGTCTAGATGATATTACAACGTGAATTCGGACTTAAATTCTTCAACTAGTTATTACATAACTTAACAACTAAAAGTACGGCACACCTGGATGGGAAACACAGGGTATCTATACCGTCCTGAAGTCTGCTTACGGGTGGTTTGGTAAGTACGAGCCATCTGAAAAGTAAAGTAGTTTTGCAAGAGTGAGCGAAGACGCTCAGCAAGTATATGAAAATATTTAGCACTATATATATACACCAATTCCTGTAAAAGAAATGATATATCCATAGCAATAGAGTGTAAATTTTTGTAACAGTATCTTTTATTAAAACAACAATATTTCCTGCCAAAACTTAAATTTTTCCCTTAAGTAATATGTGGAATATCAACAGTTGCAAGAGTTAAGCCGATGATCAGTCCTGCTTAACCCAAAAACCATGCACACATGATGTACAGGCTATAAAAAAAAATATGGATCCTGATGGCACTTATTGCTATTGGCCTTAAGATGACACTGATTGGCATTGGTACATCTCAAATAAAAGCTGGACCTGCAATCGGCCTCTTACGCTAAACATATTCACATATTAAAACAAAACATTTTGTCTAGAGATCAAGGGATAAGCATCTCTATAATTTCATTCCTAACATATATCGTAGGAACAACATTTCAAAATAATTGGGTAGTAACACCACCAAATCAATGTAATCTTTTAAACAAGTTAAACACATGCTCAATAATAAATTTCACATGCTCTAACAGAAATGGAAGTAGTAAAAATCGATTGAATTACTTAACAGGTTTTAGTAAAAATTTTGAGTTGTTTAAATAAAACATTCCGTTTAAAAAAATTTTTAAAGTAAAGACATATTCTGAATAAAGGAGTATGGATAGGGAAACTTGCCTTAAGAGTAGAATCTAGACGTATAACTCAGGGAGATCCAAAGCTAGCTACCCTTCGTGTCTACTAGATCCTATCAGTAAAGAATATAACGTTTAGGTCACTAAAGTTGACATACAAAAAAAAATTTATTATCCTAACACATATCATATAATGTTATACAAATTTAATTGACTCGATTTAATCATAATAACACATAGCAGGTATCAATTAAAATAATTTAACTCAACTATAAACAGTTATTTGACTCGAAAAACAATAATTGGTTCGACATTTATAAATGTCTTTAATAAAAATAATTAACAAATATTATCAACGTACTATAATACGTGTCTAATTGATAGAATAATTTTTAAGAAAATTTTTGAATTTTATTAGGGCTGTAAATAAATTTTTCTCCCATTTTTAACTGAAATTTAGATTTTTAGGATTAATCTCCTAATATAAATAATTATAAATAATTATTCATAAATTATGAAATTTTTATTTAAGATAAAGTAAATTTTTATCTAATTTATAAATAAATTTTAAATATTACTTAAGATAAATAAAATGATTAAAATCTTAATTTTAATTCAAATTCTAATTAATTTTCATTTAAATTAATCAATAAATAAATCAATTCCTATTTAAACTAACTTAAAATAAAATAAATAATTTTTCGTAAATTTTATTTAAAGTAAAGTAAAATATTTACTTTAAATAAATAAATAATTAAAAATTATTTTTGAAATTAAATTTAAATAACTTATTAATTAAATAAATATTTTTCGAAATAAATAAATAATAAATAAATAAAATTTCGAATTAAATAAATAACAATTATTAACCTTTTAATTAATTAAATAACTCAAATAATAATTAAATAATTAAATAAAAGTATTTTTATGATTTTTAGAAAAATAAAATAAAAAAAATAAAATTTTTAACCCAAAAACACTATTCATCTTCTTCCCCACCTGGGAAAGAAGATCAAAGCACTACTGTTCATCGTCTTCCTCATGAAGAACACGAAGAACACGATGAATGCTCCACGCCGGCAATGGCGGTTTCCGCCGCCCGCCGCCGCCGCCGGCCAATTTTCCGGCAACACTACGTAGCCCAGAAAATTCCCAGAAAAAACCTATTTCGACTCTAATTTACGTTTTAAACACAATGGCAATCTCAGTTTTTACCAAAAACGTACCGAACAAGATTCCGGCCAAAACTAAATTTTACGACGAAAAATCAAACTTCACAGAAAATTCCAAATAAAATATATATCATACTACAAACATCTAGCAACACAGTAATCAATTCAGAATCATAAAACAACCAAGAACTTGCCGGAAGTAAAATTCACAAAAATCGACCGAAATTTTCCGGCGATCCAAATCGTGAACAATTCTAACATTTTTATACATGAATCGACTCTAAACAATGTCCTAAGCATGATTCTAACATTCATACAATCAAATAATCACCCAAACAGAAATTCGATTAAAAATCTTAAAAATGGGTTTTTAAAAATCCACACCATTCGATCATGGTTTTATATGTTTGATAGCTCAAATCGTTGCTGTGATTACCAGGAATTCGAATATGGAATTGCATGCAAGATTAGACTAAGTTCTAGAAATCAAAATTTTAAAAAAAATTACAGTGTGTATATGTGTGTGTGCGTGCGTGTGTGCGTGTGTTAGTGTGTGTGTGTTTTTGAGAGAATTAAGAAAATAATTGCTAAAAAAAAGAAAAACGTACCTTGGTTACTAATTAACGAATCAATTTTAGCTATTTATACTTTTTAAAATTAATACCCGAAATTTATATATTTGTTTCGTAAAATCTATTTATACGATAGAAAAATATATCTATAACGAATCTTTCGTGTCGTTTAGAAGAATTTTGAAATTCGATACTTTGTAACTCAAAAATTTAAGAAACGAATGAAACATACTAGCACGTATCGTTTATTTATTAAAATAATAATATTATATTAAAATAGTAATCAAATCATACCTCTTTGAAAAGAAATCGTATCTACAATAATTTTAATAATACGTACAATTAAACACATAACATTTAATATTACACATAATTTCTAATTTAACGATGGAAATGCATCAAACTGGAACCTATTATTATAATAACTTCTTATTCTACTAATATATCCACTTCTAATATTACGAATGTTACATCCTCCCCCCCTTAATAGAATTCTGACCTCAGAATTTACCTTAAGAAAATAAATGAGGATACTTTTCCAGCATTTCGCTTTCAAGCTCCCAAGTTGACTCTTCGACCTTGGGATTCCTCCACAAAATCCTTACTAACGCCACTTTCTTATTTCTTAGAATCTTCTCTCGGCGATCTAATATACGCACTGGCATCTCGACATAGGATAAATCTTGCTGAATCTCTACCGGCTCGTGCTCTATAACATGCCTAGAATCATGTGTATATCTCTTAAGCAAAGATACATGGAAAATGTTGTGGATATGGCGCATGGATGGGGGTAATGCCAACTCATAAGCAACTCTTCCCACGCGTCCTAAAATCTCAAATGGTCCAACAAATCTGGGGCTAAGTTTTCCTTTTTTCCCGAATCTGGATAAACCTTCCCAAGGTGATACTTTCAGCAGCACTGGCTCTCCTATCTGAAATTCTATATCCTTCCTTTTTAAATCTGCATATTTTCTTTGTCTGTTCTGAGCAGCTTGGATCCTTTTTCGAATAAGCTCTATTGATTCTTTAGTTTGCTGAATTATCTCCGGACCCAAAATTTTTCGTTCACCAACTTCATCCCAATATACCGGAGATCGACAACGTCTTCCATACAAAGCTTCATAGGGAGGCATGCCAATACTTGCGTGATAACTATTATTGTACGAGAATTCTACCAAAGGTAAATGATCATCCCAATTTCCTTCAAAATCCACTGCACACACCCGAAGCATATCTTCAATTGTTTGAATGGTTCTTTCGCTCTGTCCATCTGTCTGAGGATGATACGCAGTGCTCATGTTTAACTTGGTTCCTAAACTTTCTTGAAATTTTCTCCAAAATCTTGAGTTAAACCTTGGGTCTCGATCTGACACGATTGATACTGGAACTCCATGACGCATTACAATTTCTTTGAGATAAAGCTTGACCAATTTATCCATTGAAAACCTTTCATTGATTGGAAGAAAATGCGCTGATTTCGTTAATCGATCTACGACAACCCAAATTGCATCGTGGTTTGCTCTTGTCTTTGGTAGACCTACTACAAAATCCATGGCAATCTGTTCCCATTTTCATTCGGGAATTTCCAATGGTTGTAACAAACCACTGGGTCTCTGATGTTCTGCTTTTACTCTTTGACATGTATAACACTTACTGACCCATTCTGCTACTTCCCTTTTCATATCCGGCCACCAATAATTTTCTTTTAAATCTCGATACATCTTCGTACTTCCGGGGTGAATTGAAAACTTTGAATTATGTGCTTCATGTAAAATCTCATCTTTCAATTCCTGTACGTTTGGCACCCAAATCCTCGAGGAAAAACGTAAGATTCCTTTATCATCCTTTTGGCTACTCAATTCCTCGCCTGTTAGACTTTCAGTATTCTGATTCATCACTTCTTCTTGACATTTCCTAATCTTTTCCAACAACTCTGGTTGAAACGTCATCGTATATAACATCTCATTGGCTGAATCAGGCATTCGTATATCAATTTCCATTTTCTCAAATTCCACTTGTAACTTTTCTTGTATCGTTAGCAAATTCAGTCTTTCCTTCCGGCTCAATGCATCCGCTACAACATTAGCCTTCCCTGGATGATAGTTGATACTGCAATCATAATCTTTGATCAATTCTAGCCATCTTCGTTGTCTCATGTTTAACTCTTTCTGAGTAAATATATATTTTAAGCTCTTGTGGTCTGTGAAAATCTCGCACTTCTCTCCATATAAATAATGTCTCCAAAGCTTGAGTGCAAAAACTATCGCAGCTAACTCCAAATCATGTGTTGGGTATTTTTGCTCGTGTTCTTTCAACTGCCTTGAAGCATACGCAATCACCTTCCCATGTTGCATTAATACACACCCCAATCCTCGTTGAGATGCGTCACTGTAGCTCACAAAATTCCCTTGTTCATCTGGTAATGCTAAAACTGGAGCAGTTACCAATCTCTTTTTCAGTTCCTGAAAACTTTCTTCACATTTCTCATTCCATTCAAACTTCTGATTCTTCCGGGTAAGTTTAGTCAAAGGAGTAGCTATCTTAGCAAAATCTTTCACAAATCTTCTATAATAACCTGCCAATCCCATGAAACTTCTTACCTCAGTTGGTGTCCTTGGTCTCTCCCAATTCGTTACTGCTTCAATCTTAGTTGGATCTACTTTAATTCCATCTTTACCAACTACATGTCCAAGAAACTGTACTTCTCTTAACCAAAATTCGCATTTCGAAAACTTTGCATATAATCTTTCTTTCCTTAGAATCTCTAGTGCAATCCTTAAATGTTGTGCGTGATCTTCTGCTGTCCGTGAATAGATCAAGATGTCATCAATAAATACTATCACGCATTTGTCCAAATATTTCTTGAACACTCTATTCATCAAATCCATAAAAGCTGCGGGCGCATTTGTTAAACCAAAAGCCATTACTAGAAACTCATAATGTCCATATCTGGTTCTAAATGCCGTCTTAGGAATATCTTCCGTCTTCACTTTTAATTGGTGGTAGCCTGAACGTAAATCAACCTTTGAAAAATACTTGGCACCCTTCAATTGATCAAACAAATCATCAATCCTCGGTAAAGGATATCTATTCTTGATAGTTAACTTGTTCAATTCCCTATAATCAATGCATAGCCTCATGCTACCATCCTTCTTCTTTACGAACAACACTGGTGCACCCCACGGGGATGTACTGGGTCTAATTATTCCTTTCTCCAACAGATCTGACAGTTGTATGGCCAACTCTTTAAGTTCTACTGGTGCCATCCGATACGGAGCTTTCGAAACTGGTTCTGTGCCAGGAGCTAAATCAATGCTGAACTCTATTTCTCTGTCTGGAGGCAATCCTGGAAGTTCATCTGGAAACACATCTTGGAATTCGTTCACCACTTGAATTTCCTCTATCTTAGGAGCTTCCTTCTCCAAGTCTCGTATGTGAGCCAAATAAGCCTCACATCCTTTACGCATCAGTTTCTTAGCTTGCATTATAGTTAAAAATTCCTTGTGTTGTAATTTTCCTTGGAAAATAACTTCTACGCCCTCTGAGGTTTGCAACGTTACTCTCTTCTTCTTACAATCTATCTGGGCATTATAAGATGCTAGCCAGTCCATTCCTAGGATTACGTCAAATTCTCCTAACTCAAAAGGTATTAAATCGGCAGAAAATGAATATCCTAGTATATCTATGGCGCATCGAGGACAAACTTGATTTACTAACACTTTATGTTGAGCAGCTGTTTCTATCATTAAAATCTCATCCAAAAATTCAACTTTCCATTTCGTTTTAAACAAAAATTCCTTAGACACAAAAGATTTACTTGCACCAGAATCAAATAAAACTTTAGCATCCACTGTATTGACAGGAAATGTACCTGTGACTACATCCTTGCTTTTACCGGCATCTTTCCTTGACATGTTGTATGTCCTTGCAGTCCGCTGTTGGTTTGCTTTCATCATATTGTTTGCTGCCACAGGAACCTTGCAATCCTTTGTAATATGTCCAGTCTTTCCACACTTAAAGCACTTATTTCCCACCTTCTGACCACTGCACTCATTTGCAAAATGTCCCTTATCTCCACACTTATAACATGTAATGTTGACCTTGCACTTTCCTGGAGCATGATTCTGATTACAATCCCTGCATCTTGATAATGGTGGTCTCTGCTGATTATTATTCTGGAAACGACTTCCTTGAGTATTCTGGGGAACATTCCTTGTTTCTGACTTCTTATAATTCATATTCCTTCCTTGCTGAAATCCTGGTTTCCTATTAGGAGCTGTCTGATGATTTCTTGCATAATGACTTGTAGTCTCAGTAACCTCAAACTTCCTCTTAAGCCCATCCTTCTCTCTCTGTTGTGCATTACTTTCTCCTTCGGCGATCATGGCCTTCTGTACTATTCCTGCATAAGTAGTCAGTTCCAATATCGCCAATTTTCCTCTTATCCAAGCTTTCAGTCCTTGCTGGAATCTCATTGCCCTCTTTTCATCCGTATTCACATACTCTGGCACAAATCTGGATAATTCAGTGAATCTGGTCTCATACTCTGCTACACTCTTATCACCTTGCTTCAATTCTAAGAACTCCAACTCCATCCTACTTTTCATATAACGAGGATAGTATTTCTCCAAAAACAACTCTGTGAATCTTTCCCACGTAATATTCTCCTCTTCTTCCAAAGCCTTAACTGAATCCCACCAGTAATTTGCTTCATTCTTCAAAAAGTAACTGGCAAAAACTGTCTTCTGATTTTCTTCTACCTTTACTAGCTCAAATGCTTTCTCTATCTCTTTCAGCCAAGTCATGGCCTCAATCGGATCATCTGAACCCTTGAACTCTGGCGGCTTAACAGATTGAAATGATTTGAAGGTAACAGCGGGATTTACATGATGTTGTTGTTGCTGAAGTTGTAATTGCATTTGCTGCTGCTGCTGAGCAATTGTATCATTCTGCTGCTGCATCATATCCATCATCCGAGCTAAAACTGGATCCATCTGACTATTGCTATTTCCAGCAGTAGTAGTATTTTTCTTTGGAGGCATTGTTCTGATAATAAACAAACAAATTTTTATTTATTTTTGTAAATTTTGTTTGTTATTATAAGATTTGCAAACAAGGAAAAATCTAGATACTGAAACTAGAAATAAAACTAATCCATAACTGAGAAAGTATATCCACTAAACCAAAAGCTTATATAACATAAGAACATTCTCGATAATCCATGGTTTCCACAAAACAACATCTAAGTCAACAAGATGGCCCAACCAACAGCAGATACAAACATCTGATATACAATCCAAAAGACTGACCCGTAAGGTCTAACTATATAACATGGCATCAACTACACCAAAATACAACATACTGCCTATACATATACTAGAGAAACATCTAAGTCCAAAAGATCAGGATCTAAGTAATCACTCCTGGGGAGCACGGGAACTGGCCTCAGCAGGGTCCAACATCTGCATCAACTCTCTATTCTGACCAAGCAGGAAATCTCTTTCCTTAGCCATATCAGCAGAAACATGATATGGAACAGGAGCGGGTCCTCTCATCTCAGGAGGTGACACAGAACAAGCAGAGGGGGCTGAAGCAACTGGCGATACAAAAGATGTGGGAATCGCCCTCAAGGGTACTGGCATAGGAACAGGAGCTGGTATGATAGCTAAAGGTCCATAAGTGGTATCTATCTCAGGAGAAACTGGAACTGGGTACTCTGGCTCAACTGGAACTAACACTGGGTGCTCAGACTCATCACTAATCTCCATGGAAGGATCATCCTCCTCTCCAGGGGTCTCCATCTCCAACTCGGTATCACTCTCAACATCAATGATCTCAATCTCTCCCTCAGAGTCACTCGATATCTCAATAATCTCAACACTTGATAAAGACTCTGTCGATCCACCAGAACTCGAACTGCCACTAGGTGTCTCAGGAAACTGCAATTACATAATATCCATAAGTTCTAATTAGTAGCTTATCATAATAATATTAATTAGTTAAGATTGACTCCAGCGATCTCAACTCAAACCCGTTGTGAGTTTGATTAATCGTGACTACCCTATCTATATCTGTCTATCCTTATCTTATATTCAATTTTCCTATTATTGTTTTTATTTGCCAAAACTGTTGCTCTGATACCAACTTGTGACGCCCCGGAAACCCGGTGCCACTAAAAATAATAGAATAATAAATAAAGACTAACTCGACCCCACAAGGTAGGACCGTCAACAGTTCATGGCATCAAAACAATACTACTTAAACAAAAGTTATTACAATATCTTATGTTATCAGTACATCTTCGAGAAGAGGATTTCTGATAACCAAATGTCTAGATGATATTACAACGTGAATTCGGACTTAAATTCTTCAACTAGTTATTACATAACTTAACAACTAAAAGTACGGCACACCTGGATGGGAAACACAGGGTATCTATACCGTCCTGAAGTCTGCTTACGGGTGGTTTGGTAAGTACGAGCCATCTGAAAAGTAAAGTAGTTTTGCAAGAGTGAGCGAAGACGCTCAGCAAGTATATGAAAATATTTAGCACTATATATATACACCAATTCCTGTAAAAGAAATGATATATCCATAGCAATAGAGTGTAAATTTTTGTAACAGTATCTTTTATTAAAACAACAATATTTCCTGCCAAAACTTAAATTTTTCCCTTAAGTAATATGTGGAATATCAACAGTTGCAAGAGTTAAGCCGATGATCAGTCCTGCTTAACCCAAAAACCATGCACACATGATGTACAGGCTATAAAAAAAATATGGATCCTGATGGCACTTATTGCTATTGGCCTTAAGATGACACTGATTGGCATTGGTACATCTCAAATAAAAGCTGGACCTGCAACCGGCCTCTTACGCTAAACATATTCACATATTAAAACAAAACATTTTGTCTAGAGATCAAGGGATAAGCATCTCTATAATTTCATTCCTAACATATATCGTAGGAACAACATTTCAAAATAATTGGGTAGTAACACCACCAAATCAATGTAATCTTTTAAACAAGTTAAACACATGCTCAATAATAAATTTCACATGCTCTAACAGAAATGGAAGTAGTAAAAATCGATTGAATTACTTAACAGGTTTTAGTAAAAATTTTGAGTTGTTTAAATAAAACATTCCGTTTAAAAAAAAATTTAAAGTAAAGACATATTCTGAATAAAGGAGTATGGATAGGGAAACTTGCCTTAAGAGTAGAATCTAGACGTATAACTCAGGGAGATCCAAAGCTAGCTACCCTTCGTGTCTACTAGATCCTATCAGTAAAGAATATAACGTTTAGGTCACTAAAGTTGACATACAAAAAAAAATTTATTATCCTAACACATATCATATAATGTTATACAAATTTAATTGACTCGATTTAATCATAATAACACATAGCAGGTATCAATTAAAATAATTTAACTCAACTATAAACAGTTATTTGACTCGAAAAACAATAATTGGTTCGACATTTATAAATGTCTTTAATAAAAATAATTAACAAATATTATCAACGTACTATAATACGTGTCTAATTGATAGAATAATTTTTAAGAAAATTTTTGAATTTTATTAGGGCTGTAAATAAATTTTTCTCCCATTTTTAACTGAAATTTAGATTTTTAGGATTAATCTCCTAATATAAACAATTACAAATAATTATTCATAAATTATGAAATTTTTATTTAAGATAAAGTAAATTTTTATCTAATTTATAAATAAATTTTAAATATTACTTAAGATAAATAAAATGATTAAAATCTGAATTTTAATTCAAATTCTAATTAATTTTCATTTAAATTAATCAATAAATAAATCAATTCCTATTTAAACTAACTTAAAATAAAATAAATAATTTTTCGTAAATTTTATTTAAAGTAAAGTAAAATATTTACTTTAAATAAATAAATAATTAAAAATTATTTTTGAAATTAAATTTAAATAACTTATTAATTAAATAAATATTTTTCGAAATAAATAAATAATAAATAAATAAAATTTCGAATTAAATAAATAACAATTATTAACCTTTTAATTAATTAAATAACTCAAATAATAATTAAATAATTAAATAAAAGTATTTTTCTGATTTTTAGAAAAATAAAATAAAAAAAATAAAATTTTTAACCCAAAAACACTATTCATCTTCTTCCCCACCTGGGAAAGAAGATCAAAGCACTACTGTTCATCGTCTTCCTCATGAAGAACACGAAGAACACGATGAATGCTCCACGCCGGCAATGGCGGTTTCCGCCGCCCGCCGCCGCCGCCGGCCAATTTTCCGGCAACACTACGTAGCCCAGAAAATTCCCAGAAAAAACCTATTTCGACTCTAATTTACGTTTTAAACACAATGGCAATCTCAGTTTTTACCAAAAACGTACCGAACAAGATTCCGGCCAAAACTAAATTTTACGACGAAAAATCAAACTTCACAGAAAATTCCAAATAAAATATATATCATACTACAAACATCTAGCAACACAGTAATCAATTCAGAATCATAAAACAACCAAGAACTTGCCGGAAATAAATTTCACAAAAATCGACCGAAATTTTCCGGCGATCCAAATCGTGAACAATTCTAACATTTTTATACATGAATCGACTCTAAACAATGTCCTAAGCATGATTCTAACATTCATACAATCAAATAATCACCCAAACAGAAATTCGATTAAAAATCTTAAAAATGGGTTTTTAAAAATCCACACCATTCGATCATGGTTTTATATGTTTGATAGCTCAAATCGTTGCTGTGATTACCAGGAATTCGAATATGGAATTGCATGCAAGATTAGACTAAGTTCTAGAAATCAAAATTTTAAAAAAAATTACAGTGTGTATATGTGTGTGTGCGTGCGTGTGTGCGTGTGTTAGTGTGTGTGTGTTTTTGAGAGAATTAAGAAAATAATTGCTAAAAAAAAGAAAAACATACCTTGGTTACTAATTAACGAATCAATTTTAGCTATTTATACTTTTTAAAATTAATACCCGAAATTTATATATTTGTTTCGTAAAATCTATTTATACGATAGAAAAATATATCTATAACGAATCTTTCGTGTCGTTTAGAAGAATTTTGAAATTCGATACTTTGTAACTCAAAAATTTAAGAAACGAATGAAACATACTAGCACGTATCGTTTATTTATTAAAATAATAATATTAAATTAAAATAGTAATCAAATCATACCTCTTTGAAAAGAAATCGTATCTACAATAATTTTAATAATACGTACAATTAAACAATTAAACACATAACATTTAATATTACACATAATTTCTAATTTAACGATGGAAATGCATCAAACTGGAACCTATTATTATAATAACTTCTTATTCTACTAATATATCCACTTCTAATATTACGAATGTTACACAGGGTGAGCTCTTTAATACTCGAGTAATTAAGTCTGAGGGGACTTAGTCCTAGTAACCTAAAGCCCTTTGTGGTTTGGGATTGCTGACCTAACGCTCGCTACATGGGTATTATTGTATAAGCCTTTAGGGGTCTCATCCATTGCACGATTAAATAAGCATGCGTATTGTATATATTGTTATGTATTATAGTTGTAGTAATAAAGCATGAATTCCTGTTTAACTCAAATGATGATGGAGGTGTTTCTAGGTTATGAAATGTCTACAGTCTATTCTGTTTATAAATCCGTGATTGTCTTGACGAAGAGCACGTATGATTTTTGATAGTGTTAGGAGTATATCTGATGAGCATCGCACACATGCACGTTCTATTCATGTATTGTTAGTATCCAGGGACTTAGTCGAGCTCTATTTGGATGTATTGCATTCTTTGAGATATTTGCTTATTAGTTGGTTTTGGTTAGTCTAAGGGGATCGTTGCATTTCATATTAGTTGCATTCAAGCATTGCATTGTTTAGTTAGATGGATTTTTTGGGTACATTCGCCATAGGCCCTCACGAGACCTCACTCGTCCACTAGGGCTACCTAGGGGTTTAAAGGGCTTGTTGCATATGCCAAATGCAACCGTGATAACCTACGAAAATGGTACTAGTTAGTTGTATATAGTTATATTTGTTTATGCTTGAGGACAAGCATCGGTTTAAGTTTGGGGGTGTGATAAGTGGATTTTATATCCACTCGGATAGCTTCATTTTGGCTTAAATTGATTGTCTTGGACTCAAGTATGTGGTTTTTTTGATGTGTTTTGTGTAATTGTGCAGGATTAGTTATTTCGGCCAGAGTTGGAGTTTTTCGTCGATTTTGGAGTTGAAGGTTAGCATTGGAATGAAGAATGGGAACTTGCTTTAAGCTTCCATGAAGATTATAAGGCTAAAGGATTGAAGACGGAAGCTAGCGGAATAGAAATGGAAGAAAACGGAGTCAAAACGAAGAAAAATGAGCTGAAAAACCAATCTGGTAGAAGCAAGGTGTGCTGATTGCGCCCTCTGCCGCGCAGGGTGCGCGCCTACCGCGCAGGGTGCGCACGAACACGTTGAAAAATCTAATTTTCTTTCCTATTTCGAATTAAATTGCCGTTTTTTGACTTTTCTTGCTGGAAAAGACTTCTAGGTCCTATTTAAACACATTGTATCAATGTAATTCATATCAATAACTTAGAATCATAAGAGAGAAAAGCAGAGAAGGATTCAATAACGCTCGTGACAAGCAACAGATCTAGATCTACTTCATCTTTTATATTCTTTTCTTAGGCGTACATTGCAATCTAGTTTTCGGATTTATTTTCTAAACTCAACTTTAGTTTTATTATTATATTCATTCATCTTTTGTTTTATATCATGGTTTCATCAGATCCCATGATGACGAACGATTCAATTATGAACTAATCGTTGTCATGGGATTCTAACGGATTTATTTATGGAGCTTAGTATCTTGATGCTTTAAAGATCTTTGTGTGATGTATAATTGATATCCTCGTATGGTTATGCTTAATTGTTAGATGCGTAGCTAACATCTAATCTGTTAATCTCTTGTGAAGTGAAAGTGGATCTTGAGATTTAGAACTTGCCATGCTAGCATAGGATTATGTATGTTCTGACATCATGATTTGTAGCATAAATAGAAATATATTATGTTGCCCTATGTGATCAATATGGATAGCTTGTTCTTAAACCGTTATGTTTCAAAATTCTATAGACATATAGGGTCTAAGCATAATTGATGTCTATTCATCTTCTATCTCTTTTGTGGATGTATGGATAGTTTGGTATACGTATGCTGACAGGTAGCGTGTACTTGTTTCGTGTTGTCCGATCAGATATCATAACCATTGCATATAGTGATTAAAGGAGTCAGATCTAAGCGAAGTATTTAATGAAGTTAGGATCCAATGTTTTATCTCGCATAAGTAATTCAATTCCAATTCCCGTTAGAATTAATTCTTAGTTGTTAATTTGCTTTTTCGTTAATTCTAGTTAATCAAAACCCAATCTTGTTATTTGTCTTAGCAGTGAATAAAAACCATACATTGTTGCATATGTACAATAACTAAATAAAAATTAAAACCAGATATCTGTGGGAACGAACTTGACTTATATCTATATTACTTGTGACCACGTACGGTTGCGTGATTTAGTTCAAACAGCGGTCGCGGTCGCTACTGTGAAAAATGATTAAGCACTTGGCATTATTTACACTCCATTTGGGAAATACCCATGTTCTAAATACAATCATACCACGTCGTACCACTGTCATAATATTATATTTAGGCATGTACAAAGAATGTTCTTTGAGTAGAAGGTGAAAATTAACCGTTACAACTAGATTTAATGGGATATTCTTAACAGAAAATAGATGCTCTAATGCAGATCATGACCTCCTTTCCTTAAAATCAAGTGGGCCCTCAGAACCAGGCCACTGTAGCTGACTGTTTAGAAAGAAGGGGGTCCCAACACAACGTGGTCAACGAACATAGTGAGGCATATAGCCAGCCTAGAAGAGCGCACTCTATCATTTCACGCTTAAGCTCTTCCCAAGAAACCAACCACAAAAGATATGGCTGTCCTGATCACCGTCCTGAAATATGGGAACGCAACAGAAAGCGCAGGGACCTGCGTAAATTCCTAACAGACAAGAAAGCTGAATATGAGAAAATGAAGACGGACTACAAAAAGGAGCAACGCAGAAATGACCGCCGTGACAAATCACCAGTCCTAATCACGGGAAGTGCTCAGCCCACCAATACGGATATGCTCAACACACTGTTAGAAGTCAAGAAAAAAATAGAGGGAGGAAGCACTGCTGAAATGGGTGAGTCGCCTTTCACGCACCGCTTGGAGGTGGAGTCTAAGCAAAAGAGCAAAAACAATACAACTTCAACTCATTTGACGGGCTAGGAGATCCCGAGGATCACCTCAGCTACTTCGACCAACTAGCACTCCATTACGAGTATAACGACTTGACTCGTAGTTGCTTCTTTGTTGCTACCTTCTGGGGAGGTGCTCAAAGGTGGTTTTATCGCTTGCCACCAAGATCGATTGATATATGGGAAAATTCAAAAAGTTATTCTTGAACAAGTTCAAAGCCAACCAACAACACGAGGTTCATACCGTCTTCCTAGGGACATTCGCTCGTAGAAATGGAGAATCCCTCCAAAGCTACATCTACCACTTCAAGGAAGCGGTAAACAAAGTGGTTTGCATAAATAAAACAAAGGCATTGGTACATCTGAGACGGGGCCTCAACCCGTACGAATGTGAAAAATATGTTTGTAAACTAATGGAAGCCAAACCCGCCAGACTGGCTAAAGCGTATGATTTAGCATCCCAGGCGATCAATGAAATGGAATCACTCAATGTGCTCAAACAATCCAGGGCCTCGCTGTCAGCTCAAAGAACTCCCTATTTCCAGAGAGAGAGAAACATACCCTACTCAAAAATAGCACAAGTACAGAACCAAGTCCAAATAAAACATAGCCCATCGCCGGCTCCAAGGCCGCCACCTACTATCTCTGTAAAAGACCGCTTCGGACCCACAAACCCGCCAAGGCCCTCGAGAAACCCAGAGCCCCAATGGACCAACTTTACATTACCGAGAGCAACAATACTTAAGGAAATAAAGGGAAAACCATTCTACATGCTTCCTCCACCAATGTATGCCCCACCAGAAAATAGACCCAAAGATAAGCATTGTAAAAACCATAAAACATATGGACATCACACAGAAAGCTGCTTATCCCTCAAATACTTCCTTGAGAAATAGCTGATGGAATGGAATCTTAGTCAATACTTGCCCCGCCAGATCAATGGAACTCCCACTTCCCAGAATCGCCACAAGAATGTGGTAAACACGGTTTTTGGCAGACGAGTTTCGCCACCCAGGGAAAATAATCCCGTGTACATAATATCACAAGGGACCGTGGTTCCAATTACTTTTACGGATGCAGATTACTAGGGAATCAACCCAAATCACATGGAAGCACTGGTCATAACTTTGGATGTGGCGAATAATGAAGTTAAACGAATCTTGGTTGATAATGGTTCATTTGTAGACATATGCTTCAAGCACACGTGGGATCGCCTCAAGCTTCAAAATTCTGAATTAGAACTATGCCCCGACGAGGCCCCTCTCTAAAATTTTGGGTATAACATTAAAAATGATGGATCTTGATGCCCGTACGGTTGGGTCATCGAGAAATATTTCTTAAAAAATTGAATCTTGTTTAGGGGTTCCGGCCAAAGTATTAGTTAACCGTTCAATTACCCAATCAACTCAATTTTTTTTCCTAAAATTTTGGGTATAACATTAAAAATGATGGATCTTGATGCCCGTACAGTTGGGTCGTCGAGAAATATTTTTTAAAAGATCGAATCTTGTTTAGGAGTTCCGGCCAAAGTACTAGTTGACCGTTCAATTACCCAATCAAATAATTTTTTTTCTAAAATTTTGGGAATATCATTAAAAATTATGGATCTTGATGCCCGTACGGTTGGGTCGTTCAGAAATATTTTTTTTAAACCGAATCCTTAAATCCTGACGAAATCCTATTTAGGGGTTCCGGTCAAAGTACTAGTTGACCGTTCAATTACCCAATCAAATAATTTTTTTTCATGAAATTTTAGGAATAACATTAAAAATGATGGATCTTGATGCCCGTATAGCTGGGTCTTGGAGAAATATTTTTTAAAAAATCGAATCCTTAAATCCTGACGAAACTCTATTTAGGGGTTCTAGTCAAAGTACTAGTTGATTGTTCAATTACCCAATCAAATAATTTTTTTTTGAAATTTGGGAATATCATTAAAAATGATGGATCTTGATGCCTGAATGTGTGGGTCGTCGAGAAATATTTTTTAAAAAATCGAATCCTTAAACCCTGACGAAACCCTATTTAGGTGTTCCGGTTAAAGTACTAGTTGATCGTTCAATTACCCAATCAAATAAAAACAAATTCTGAAATTTTGGGAATAACATTAAAAATCAGTGTAAACTACAGCCACCATTTTGTTTTTTTACTCTTGATACAATCCCAAATTATTTAAAAAAATTATAACCCAAATTATCTAAACAATTTTTTTTCCTTTTTACTTATTTAATTTTAAGCTAGGAAAAAATTGAAAAAATTGAATAAATATGGGCGGTAACTTTCCCCCTAAACCCAAATTATTACTCGTACACTTTCCTCTTTCCCCCTTAAACACTTATACAATTACATATTCACACACTTAGGGATGACAATTTTTACCGACCCGATGGATACCCGATCCATACCGATTCGATTGGATCTTACCGAACCCAAATATTTGGGTTTGGGTTTATTTTTTAAACCCGAACTATTTCCGGGTCGAGTTTGGGTTTTGGCCTTACCGTACCGAACCCAACACGAAACCCGTTTCAAACCCGATCGAACCCGAATTAAATATAAATCATATAATATATTTATATTATTGTTTTTATATGTGTTCGATTTACATATGTTTTTATCAATAGAATAATAATGTTGAAACAATAGCATATGTTTTTTTTGAAAGAATGACATTTCTACCGCATAATTCTGTATATTTTACTAAATTACCGTTGTGTGTAATAGGTGGCCAATAATGCCAACCTGTTACGCATATGATAGAGGCTTAATAAAAAAAACACATATTACGCATTCAAGGAATGCATAACTTAAAAAAAAAAAAAAAAAAACTTACCTATATGCCAAATGCATAACACCTTAATACTCAGACAAGAATAGCGTAATAGCTTAATATTTGGGGTTAAATAGTTTCCATTCGGGGTTCAACGGGTTCCAATATTTAGGGTTTAAAAATATTAAATTTTTTAATTAAAATTTTTAAATTTATTTATTCCCTTATGGGTTCAACAAATAACTTTTGGGGTTCAACTTTTCCATTTCGGGTTTTAGAAATATTCGGAATGACGAATAAACCGTATACGGACTTACAACCCTAAACCCTAGACCCTAAACCCTAACTTATAGCATTTAAAAATAAAGCCGTCGGATTCAATTTTTTAATTAAAATTTTTAAATTTTATCTGTATTTCCTCGGGATTTCAACGGTTAACCTTTAGGGTTCAATAATTCCATTTTGGATTTTAGAAATATTCGGTATAACGAATAAACCGTATACGGTCTTAGGGTCAACCCAAAACCCTAGACCCAAAACCCCAATTTATCCTGATTTTTAAACGCGTTAGCGTTTAAAATTTAGGCCGCTGGACTAATTAAATTATTCCTTTTTTAAAATATAATTTTTAAATTTATCTGTATTCCATTAGGGGTTCAACGGTTAATCTTTGGGGTTCAACTTTTCCATTTTGCGTTTTAGAAATATTAGAATAACGAAATTAATACGTTTATTAATTATACGTTTTTAATAGTGTATTTAAATATATATTTAAAAATAATTAATATATATTAGCCCAATGAAAAATGCGTGATACCCTATTACGCATCTCGCAAATGGGTAATAGATTGTATTACTCTCTGGAAAAATGCGTAATAGCAAAAAAAATAATAATATGTTACGTATTTTGAAAATGCATAGCAAATGTTAAGCATTCTCAAAATGTGTAACTGAGTGGTATATATGGCGAGGAATTGTGGACTCGGCATTCTCGTCGCTTCCTTTTTAAAAAACTGGTAAAGATGGCTTTTATCCAATTTTTTTCTTAATTTTTTGTACGTGAAGATCAACATCTTGGAGAGAGAGAAGGGTCAGTGGAGAGAGAGAAAGCAACATGAAGCTTTTCTTTAAGACCATCACACAAACAACAACCAGGCTTAGAGTAAAGTACAAGTTGTTTTCTTGTTTTTTATCCGCCTCTTTCTTCTCCTTCAACAACACTACCACCGCCCCATTTCAATCTCCCACCTTCACTCATTTCTCCACCCCTCTGACCAACAGCAAGCCCCACAACAGTTACCACCATTTCTCACCCCATCCTCCATCCAATTTCAACAACAGCCACCTCCCCTTTACTGCGGCCACCAACCACCGGCTGTGGTGTAAAACGGGTTTCGGTAAAACCCGAACCCGATGGGTTCGATTTTAGTAATTTGGGTTTTTCCGGGTTCGGGTTCGGTGAAAGGGTTCGGGTTCGGATTTGGCCAAACCCGTTTCGACTGACCCGATTGCCATCCCTACACACACTCCCTCGCTCAGACACACTCACACTCCCTGCCACCGTCACCGCCATAGTTTCAAAAACTCTCTATTCTCTTCTCTTCTTTATTTCTTGAATTAAACAAGAACTCCCTGCTTTAACTATGTACATAACGAGAACACCAAACCAAGAGATAAAATTACATCATCTATTCATTGATAAGCATCTCTGAACCTTTACAATAGGAAAATGAATATTACTCTTAAAGTCTTGATATTGAAGATACAATAGAGATGTTTTATACTAGCTACTAGTTGTCACATTCTGTTACGATAAGAAATACTACTTATTACAATTCTGTTACGATAACGTACTTATCATATCAACTCAATGATATGACTAAGTACTTATACTCCAATATTCCCCCCATCCTTTGAGATTGAATGTGCTTGCCTCACATTCAAACGTGAAAGAATGTTCCAATGTGCATGTCGAGGAAGGCCTTTGGTTCGAATATCAGCTAGTTGCAATGTACTGGGAATGAAAACAGGACAAATAAGACCAGAATGAACTTGCTCTCGAACAAAATGACAGTCCAAAGCAAAATGCTTGGTTTTCGGATGAAAAACCGGATCAGAAGAAATGTCCAGGGCTGCCTGATTATCAAAATGGATGGTAGTAGGATTTGGTTGTGTAGCATTTAATTCAGACAATAGCAAATAAAACCAGGACAGATCACACGCGATATCAGCTAAGGCTCGTAACTCTGCTTAGCAGTTGATCGATAAACAACTTGCTATTTCTTAGAAGACCAAGTAATCAGAGAAGTACCTAGCAAAAGACATATTCTTGTAACACTTCGAGAAGAATGATTACAAGATCCCCAATCACTATCACAAAAAGCCTCCAAATGAAAAGAAGAATTAGCAGCATAATAAAGACCCTGAAAAAGGTGTAGCCTTCAAATATTGCAAAACTCATTGAACTGCAGTAAGATGAGGTATTCTGGGTTTTTGAAGAAATTGATTCAAATGTTAAACCACAAATGAGATGTCATGTCTCGAGACAGTCAAGTATAACAACTTTCCTACAAACTTCCGATATAAAGAGGGATCATCTAGTAACTCTCCATCATCCATGGAAAGCTTAGCTGTTGAATCCAAAGGGAGAGAAAGCGGTTTTGCATTTACCAAACCAGCTTCAAGAAGCATATCATGCATAAACTTGTGTTGATGCATAAATAAACCATCACCTGTTTTGTGAATTTCCAAACCAAGGTAGTATTTGGCTAGACCCAAGTCTTTTATTGTAAAAGACGAATGCAAGACAGATTTGATATGAGAAATTAAACTGGAATCAGTACCAGTCAATAAAATATCGTCAACATAGACTAAAACGATGGTAAAAGTATCATCCCTAGATAATATGAATAAAGAGTAGTCTGCAACTGTTTGAACAAAACCCAAACCAAACAAAACAGTAACTAGTTTCTCAAACCATTGGCGAGATGCTTGTTTCAATCCATACAAAGATTTGAGTAAACGAAAAACAACACCAGGAGTCCCATAAAGGGGATGTCATTTGGGTAATGCCATATATACTTCTTCAAATAAATCACCATGTAGGAAGGCGTTATTGATATCCAACTGATATATGGGCCAAATTTTGGCATTGGCAAGAGCAAGAACAGTACGAACAGTAGGTATTTTAACAACAGGGGTGAAAGTATTGTGACAGTCTTCACCTTCTACTTGAGTATACCCCTTAGCAACTAAACAAGCTTTGAATTTATCAAGAGAACCATCTGCTTGAAACTTAGCTTTATAGACCCATTTACACTCAACTACCTTTTTGCCAGGTGGTAAATTAACAATATCCCATGTGTTATTGGATTCAAGAGCAGATAATTCTTTATGCATAGCATCAACCCAACGAGGATCAAAGGCAGCTTGACCATATGTATTGGGTTCTTTAAAAGCAGTTTGAGGACTAATAGCACAAGCATAAACAGGAGTGCTAGAATGTTGTATGGAATAGTTAGAAAAACTATATTTCGTAGCATCAATGGGACAGTTTAATAAGACTGTGTGAGCTTGAGGTAAGATGTAGTCCTTCACCCAGGTAGGTTGAGACTTGTGTCGAAGAGAAACTCTAGAAGGAACATCAACAAAAGTTGTTAGAACAGTAATAGAAAGTGGTGGAGCATTAACAGAAGGTGGTGAATTAGATTCAGAATTGTGTGAATGTGAATTTGATAAAGGTGAGACAGGAGTGACATCAGTAGTTTGTGAAGTAGAACTATGATGTTCAGATAATTCAGCTGGTGTAGGATAATAATCCAGAGGAGTATCAGGATCTGAAAAATAGTCAGGAGGACTACAAAAGATTGTAGATGGTGGATGTAGGACAACATTATCAGTGTCTTTGAAAGGAAAAATGTGTTCATGGAAAATTACATGTTAAGAAACATGTGTGAGTTTAGTAATTGGATCATTCAATTTATATCCCTTTTGATGTAAAGGATAACCAATAAAAATAGTTTTGAGTGCACGAGGAGCGAGCTTATCAGAATCATGAATGGACATATAAGCAAGACATCCAAGAACCCTAAGAACACTGTAATCTAGTTGGTGCATAGTAATTTTTCATAGGGACTAACAAAACTCAAAATAGATGTAGGGATATGATTTATAATGTGAGTGGCAGTAAGAAGACAATCTACCCAAAAATGTCGAGGAAAACCACCTTGAAACATCAAAGCTCTAGTCATTTCCATGAGATTTCTATATTTCCTTTCCACTCTCCCATTTTGTTGGGGTGTGGAAGGACAAGAAGATTGATGTATAGTGCCATGACTATTAAGAAAATTAGAAAGATCTGTATTAAAGAATTCACCTCCATTATCTGAAGGAAGAGTTTTAATCGAGGTATGAAACTGAGCACAAACATGTACAAAAAAATCTTTAATGGACTGAATAGCATGTTGTTTTGTTGGCAACAAAATAGTCCATACAGATCTAGTACAGTCATCAACAAGAGTCAAGAAATATTTGCATCCATTATATGTGGGTGTCCGATAATGACCCCAAAGCTCAAAATGTACCAAATCAAAAGGAAACTTAGCTTGAGAACTTCTAAGTGAAAAAAACAATTTACACTGCCTGTCTAGAGGACAAACATTACAAGGAATATTACATTATGTTGTTGTTAAGCCAGAAATTTTAGACAAAATACGAGATGGTATGTGACCTAATCTATGATGCCAAGGAGCAGGAGCTGAAGAAGATTACGTTGCAGAACTGAAAGAAGAAAAAGATGAAACTGGAGTATTGATGAATTGATATAGACCTCCAACCATGTTACCAAGAACCAATTCCTTCTTTTGGAATTGGTCCTGTAGATAACATGAGTTAGATTCGAACCATATCTTAGAGTGTAACTGAGATGACAACTTGCTTATAGATAAAAGATTGAATGTGAAAGTTGGAACAAATAAGACATCAGGAATGACTAATGAAATAGAATGTAAAAGAACCGAACCAACATGTGTAACAACAGTTTGTTCACCATTAGGAAAAGTAACAGAATAAGGTGAGGCAATCGAATGAACATCATGCATATGTGAAAGAGTGCAGCACATATGGTTCGTAGCACCAGTGTCAAGAATCCACACATTTTCAGAAAAATTGAGAGAAGAGCTTAATGAGAAGGCGGTACCTGCTATATTGGTAGAAAAAAAGATGAAGATGGACCTGAATTCTGATGTGGAGAAAACTGAGATACAACAGGAGATTTGTTGTTGAAACATTGCATAAGAGTGCTCATCTGATTCTGTAAGGCTTCCATTTGAGAGGTTAATGTAGTACTAGGAATTTGTTGAGAATCTGCTGAAGAACCATTCTGATGAGACTCAGAAACCTGCATAGCATGACCTGATCTGGGAAGTGACTGTGATGTAGAAAACCTACTATTGTTACCAGGACGTCTCTTGCCTCGATTGTTAGGGTGAAAAGGGTGGTCAAAAGGATATCCAACAAGTTTATAACACCGTTCCCTGGTATGACCATTTAGATGACAATGAGAATACTCCTGTAAATGAATAGGCTTCTCATTAAACTTGTAGGTAGAAGAACGAGAACCACTTCCATTTGCTTGCATAGCTATTGGCTGAACAGTTAAATTGTGAATTTGCCTCTGTTTCTCCTCTTGTTTGAGTAGCATAAATGCTTGATTAACCGTTGGCCAAGGTTGCACCATAAGCAACTCTCCTCGAGCAGCAGTAAAACTAGAATGAAGGCCCATGAGAAATTGAATAAGCCTTGTTTTCTCAACCTGTAATTCCCAGTCCTTGATAGCCCCACAAGAACAATTAATGGTAGGCTCTAAAGCCTTGAGTTCATCCCAAAAACCTTTTAATTTGTGGAAATAAAACTCTACCGAATCATTGCCCTGTTCCAGCTTGAATAAATCCCTCTGTGTCTCATATATCTTGTGACCACTAATGACTGAGAATCGCTCATTAAGTTCATACTAAACACTGTAAGCACTATCCATATAGTTCATGTTGTTGCTAATGTCATCAACTACGGTGTTGAGGATCCAAACACCATATCATTCACACGCTTCCAGTGAGGATAGAGCGTAGAAGTTGTCTCAGGAGCAAGAAAAACACCATTCATAATAACAAGTTTATTCTTAGCAGATAACGCAATCTCCATTGATCGCTTCCAAGAAGCATAATTCTCACTACTAGTTAACTTTTTGGATATCAACACCATTCCAGGTTGATCGTTATTGTGCAAAAACTAAGGATGACTATTATTATCGATGGATTCACCATACATGTGTGTAACAGGTGGAGTAGATGAAGTTTGTGGAGGATGTGAGGTTTGTGAAGAAGAAGCATTGTGTGTCGTTTGAGTCGCCATTACAACGTGAGCATAAGAAAAAACAGGATTAATAGGACGATTGGGAAACATTCATGAAAATTGATGCCAGATCTTTAGATCGAGAGAGATTTCTTTTCAAGAGAGATTACAATCGAGAGAGATAACAATCGAGAGATTACAAACAGTTAATCAATCAATTAAACAAACAATATCAACAAAGATCTATCAATCCAGACAATAACGATCAAGAAACACGAACAAAAAATGAGCGATATGACATGATTAGATCGAGAAACTCACGAAGAAGATGAAGTAGACCAGTATGAGATCAGAAAAAATTTGCGAAATGCTCTAATACCATCTTGAATTAAACAAGAACTCCCTGCTTTAACTATGTACATAACCATAACACCAAACCAAGAAATAAAACTACATCATCTATATTGATAACCTTTACAATAGGAAAATGAATATTACTTTTAAAGTCTTGATAATGAAGATACAATATTTTATATTAACTACTAGCTATCACATTCTGTTACGATAAGAAATACTACTTATTACAATTCTGTTATGATAACCTACTTATCATATCAACTCAATGATATGACTAAGTACTTAGAGCAACTCCAACCCTCATGACCCATTATGTAAAATTGACGTGGCAGGCCCAAAATAGAAAACCAAAACAAAAAAAACGACTCCAACGCAGTTCACTCCTTCGGTAAAAGTTTAGAGTTCTGTATATGAATTTTCCATATCTACTAGTCTCTCCCATTCTCTAAAACAACTTTCCACCTAGATTCGCGCTATTCTCAAACTCCCGCTCTCAATTTTCTTCCATTCCCGCTATTTCTTGAGTGCATATCTTGATTACTTGCAAACCTTTTGCAATTTACTCTCAATTTTTCTTTGGTTCAAGAAATCAACATCTAGGTATGTGAGTTACATATTTGATTCCATGTTTATTAATAAATGGGGGAAATTAGGATTATCCACTTTTTATTCCTGCAATTGAATGTCTAATTGATAAATTCTTGTTTAAATTTACTTGTTGATATGTATTTTGGGTGAATTTAGATTGTGTATATTATGATGCCTAATGATGAATACTTGGTTCAATTTCATTGTATTTTATCATTATTTTGCCTATTTTTAGACTTTGAGATTGATATCAAAGTGCATAGAACACAAATATAATGCTCTAAATGTTCCTGGTTAGAAAAAATTTTCTGATTAGTGACTCTATCTTAGCATTTAGTAGTTTACATGTTTGTTGAATTTTTATTGTATTATGTATCTTGATTTTTTTGTAGAAAATGGATTCATTTTTCACTCAATTGCTAAATGACGGTGTATATAACGGTACTGAAGAACTGAGTTCGCAACCACCTCCACCATCACAAACAGAAGACTTAACGAGCAAATCAAAAAAGGGTAGATCGAAAAATTTTACAATCCAAGAAGATATGCTACTTATATCCGCTTGGAAAAATGTGAGTATGGACCCGATTCAAGGGAACAATCAAACACAACAAACATATTGGTCTAGAATTGCAAGCTACTACAATGAGTATAAAACATTCCCAACTGAACGAACTTCAAGCTCCTTATGTAACCGATGGTCATCGATTCAACTTTGTGTGAGTAAGTTTCAAGGCTTTTATAATAAAATAGAAGAACGAAATCAAAGTGGAATGAGTGGAGAAGACAAGGTACTTATATTTATATTAGTTTCATAGTTTAATTATTTGGTATGGAGTTTTGTGCTCTTTGTTATAGACTTAGGCAGCAGATTTATGTAGCAGAATTTGCATTTTTTTGGAGTTTTCTAGTAGCAGTTTTCTGCAAATTTCTGCAGATTTTTTTCAGCAGAATTTTGCAGTCTTTTGATGCAGTTTTCTGCAATTTTTCCAGAGCAGTTTTTGCATTTTTCTTACAGTTTTCATGTAGCAGTTTTTGCAATTCTCTGCAGATTTTTTTCAGCAGAATTTTGCAGTCTTTTGATGCAGTTTTCTGCAATTTTTTCAGAGCAGTTTTTGCATTTTTCTTGCAGTTTTCATGTTGCAGTTTTTGCAGTTTTCTGCAAATTTCTTCAGATTTTTTTCAGCAGAATTTTGCAGTCTTTTGATGCAGTTTTCTGCAATTTTTCCAGAGCAGGTTTTGCATTTTTCTTACAGTTTTCATGTAGCAGTTTTTGCAATTCTCTGCAGATTTTTTTCAGCAGAATTTTGCAGTCTTTTGATGCAGTTTTCTGCAATTTTTCCAGAGCAGTTTTTGCATTTTTCTTACAGTTTTCATGTAGCAGTTTTTGCAATTCTCTGCAGATTTTTTTCAGCAGAATTTTGCAGTCTTTTGATGCAATTTTCTGCAAATTTTTTGCAGTAGTTTTTTCCCCACATTTCTGCGTATTAACTTCTATCTCTTGTTGATGTACTTATTCAGGTTCGTGAAGCATGTGCAATGTATCAAACTATTCAAAAAAATGCATTTCCATATATGCATTGTTGGACAGAGTTACGATATTCGCCAAAGTTTGCATCAAATTTGTCTAAATCAAAAAAAAACAAGACTTCTCCAAATGATAAGTCATCTCCCACACCATCTACTGGAAGTCCAGTGAGTGTTAGTCTTGAAGCAGAAAGTGATGAAATGATGGAAAGACCTATTGGAAGAAAGGCAGCTAAAAGACTGAAAAATCTGAACTTTGAAGCCAAAGAAGATCAATTCAAATCGATACTTAATGAAATGAAAGAGAATTTGACGGTTACCGCACAACAAAGAAACGAGGCATTTGACAAGGTAGTCAAGATGGAGGAAGAAAGACATGAGTGGAAGAGAGCAAAGGAAGAACGAGAAAGACAATTGTACGAGACCTCTATAATGGAAAAAGATACTAGTACCATGGAGCCTCATCTTGCTAGTTACTATAATTCTCTCAAAGCAAATATCTTGAAAAAAATGTCCTAGTTTAACTGTTATGTTATGATCTTGTAGCCTTGTATGTTGACAATTAAGAAAGAAATATGTTTCTTTAAAATGTTCTCAAATCAAATTATTGTTATTCATTCAAAACAAGTACCACAAAAAAAAATACAACAAAAGAAAAATGCAATAGGAATACAACATTATTACATATCACCGCCATGGATTTGCCAAAGATGCTCGATAAGATCATTCTGCAACTGGATATGAGCTTGCTTGTCTCGAATTTCTAGATGTGTTTGAATAAATTCTTTGATGTCCCTCCGACGACCAATATTCATTGAAATAGTTGGTGTGTCAGCATCCATGTCATAATTATAATCTGAAATATGTAAGTCCCTTTCGTCTTCAACAATCATGTTATGCAAAATTATACAAGATGTCATTATATATTTCATTGTGTCGATATCCCAAAATCGTGAAGGTCCACGTATTATTGCAAATCGAGATTGTAACACTCCAAATGCTCGCTCAACATCTTTCCTAGCCGCTTCTTGTGCAGCAGCAAAATGCTTTCTTTTGTTGCCTTGAGGAGCTGAAATTGTTTTAACAAAGGTTGGCCAAGAAGGATATATACCATCAGCGAGATAGTATCCCATCTTATATTCATGCCCATTGATACTAAAATTAACTTCAGGTCCACGACCTTCTGCTAATTCATTAAAAAGGTTAGATCTATCTAACACATTGATATCATTTAGAGATCCAGGTAATCCAAAAAAAGAGTGCCAAATCCAAAGATCATATGAAGCTATTGCTTCTAGAATAATAGTAGGTTCATGAACATGACCTGTATAAGTTCCTTGCCATGCCGTTGGACAATTTTTCCACTTCCAATGCATACAATCGATGCTTCCTAACATACCTGGAAAGCCGCGTTGTTCCGCAACAGCTAACAATCTCGCCGTATCTTCCAGATTTGGTCGTCTCAAATATTCAGGACCATATACTTCAACAACTGCTTTCACAAATCTTTTAAGACTCTCGATAGCTGTACTTTCACCAATCCTAATGTATTCATCAACAGAATCTGCAGCCGTCCCATAAGCAAGCATTCGAAGTGCAGCTGTTATTTTCTGGAGGGAAGATAATCCAAGAACTCCCACGGCATCAATTTTTTGAGTAAAATAATTATCATGAGCTGTAATTGCTGCTTCAATCCTCAAGAATAGTGAGCGACGCATTCTAAATCTTCTACGAAACATTGTTTCTGGATATACGGGGGTTTCAGAAAAATAGTCACGATAAAGTCGAGCATGACCTTCTTCTCTGTTGCGATTGATAACACGATGATTCAATGTAGATCCACCATGTTGTGAAGCTAAATTTTCATTCTGTAGTTGTCGATATTGTTGAACAGCAGTAGTCATTGTTAACATTGCTTCAGCTTCTTCTTCTTCCGCCCTCATCATTTCCTGCATTAATCGGATAATATTTGACATAGTGATATAAGAATTATAATTTTTGAATGAATCTTGTCTTCAAATTTTACAAATTGTGGCATCTATATATAGGATATGAAAATAGAGCTGTTGGAATGTCACATTGAAATGCGTGCCTTATCATATTGATAAGTGTTGTATTGACATGCGTGCCAGTTTATCTTTTTATAGCTGTTGAAAATATATCCGTTAAATATAACCGTTAAAAATGTAGCCGTTGTAAATATAGCATGTTAAAATTTGAATAATTATAAAATATTGATTTAAAATTATAGATAACCAATATAGAGAATGCCATTGGAACAAAACACCTTTTTGATTCTTTATAATTTAGAGAATCATTATTATACATTATTTTAGCTATTCATTATAAAGAATGTGGTTGGACATGCTCTTATACTCCAATATTATTTCCTTTTCTCTTTTCTAATTGTCGATCTAATTGGTTTTTGATTTTTCAGGTGATTAATTAGGGTTTTGCTTTGGGGCTTTCAATTAGGGTTTTGGTACCGAGAGGGCCAATTGGGTTGATGGTGCTATTGGTGTTGAAATCAACTAACTAGTTCAAAAAATATGAACTAGTTCTAATTGACCTAGGTTGATTTTTACTTTTGAACTGTTTTTAGGAGTTAGATTTGTTTTAAGATTGATTATAACCCCTTTCACCTTTTCTTCTCTTTTCGCTGTTCACCCCTTCTTCTTCTTGGTCTACTTTCAGTTTGATTAGGTTGTTTTTCCCCTTGTTTTTGGTTTTTCTTTGAGTTGATATGTGTTACTATGTTCTGCGAGTCGTCACTGAGTTTACCGAGTTTATTGAGTTGCGAGTTTGTAATTGAGTCTGACTGATTAATTGAGTTCTGAGTTAATTCGTTGCTTTCTATTTTTAGTTTGTTATTGTAAATTGCTGTTTTTAGGAATTAAAGCTTATAGTCTGATCTTTGTGATGGAAATCAACTTATCCTGATACGTTGAAGATTTACTAAATGTAACTGGTGGTGGTTTTGAATGTTTTCCAAAGGTATAATTTATTTGTTACTGTGTATCTATACTTGCTGACGATGACCGAAAGTAATGTTCCATATTGTAAGATTGATATTGCAAGATACGCAAATGTTTAAATCAGATAGTTGATATTGCAGGTAAAGGTTTATTTTTCTTTCTTTTACTTCTTTTATAAATTTCCCAATATTTCGAAACAAGTGTTGTCATGAATTTTCTACTTCGCTAGATTCTTTTTTATTTTCCTTTTGCTAAGTGTATCAGGTTACAGGTACCACTATGTAGCAGTCATATAAAGGATACATTAATAGTGAAATTCTATTGAGATTGCTCTCTAATGGGAGGCTCAGAGACTAAACCTAGATCAAATTCAATTTAATAGATCATGTCTTATTACTTTTCTTAATTAACAGAACCTTAAATTAAATGTAACCGATTAATGTACAGAACATAAGGTATGTATACAATTATTTGTAGCAACTACAGGTTGTCACAAAAGTACATTGACATTTATCTGTTTATACATTTATTATTTTTCGGATAAACAAATGATGTAAAGAACAAACTTTTCTGTTTTAGAGGTGTGCACGACTTGACAAATCTTGTTTTGATGCATGAGCTTATATGTGCAAGCCTTGTAAATTAACTGACTGTGAACTAGGCGTACACTAATTAGTAAAAGTCATGGTCAGCATTTTATTGTAGTTAGTTGCAGCAATACCTTTTTAGCCAGATTTGATTGTTATGCAAACAAGAGGATATATGAAAACTTCTTGCCAGAAAAGTTATCAGACTCAAGTGTACATGATAATTTATCATGTAAACTGTTCTCTTCTTCAAGGCATTGGTTTAAAAACTAGCTTTGTACTCTGAACGAGTTTTTCCTTTGTATACAGGTTACTTGTTATTCGGTTGGTCATGGGTGTATACACCACATCTATTTCAGACTCTTAATGAGGCAAGCTTGTGCACCAAGTAATTGGACCTAATCTGCCTTAATTGGATTGAATGCTCTGTGACTTCCTTTAAAACGTTGAACTACGACTTGCTCGTTGGCTTCTGGTGATTAGTGTTCTGTTACTATGGGGAAGATTGCTGATTGTGCTGCTGCGAATTATCTCAGTTCCACTTATTTGTTGGTAATTTACTTGTATCTTGATTCATTTTGTAATTATTTTAAGTTCTACAGAATTTTACATGCGATATTGATAATGTCCGTGACTTGAATAATTGATTTCCTTCGTATTGTGCTACTTCAATAACTTACGGTAGTTTTAACATGAAACTGAATCCGCTTTTAGTTGGTGAATATTAGTCAATGAAAGAACTTCTGTTGATACTTAATAGTGATATGCATGTAATAATCTGTAGGTGTTTCCATAGTAGAGATTGAGTGGAGTGATTATTTAGATCCCATGAAACAAATCCTCTGTTACTGACTCTTTACGTTAATAGTCACCTATATTTTTTCAATTGTTTTAGCCAAGTTATGATAGCAGTTACCCCCCCCCCCCCTCTCTGGCAACATCCACTGTATTTGTTGGCAACACAAGCATTTAATATACATATAAATAAAATAAATGTCTTGCTGAATGTCTATTGTTTAGTGTTGGCAACTGGTGTGGAGTTTGCGGCTGAGCTTCATGATTTTGTATCTGAAGATCTAGTAAAGCTCAATCTCAAGGTTAAAGGTTTGGTTAAGATAACACTTCTGGAAGCAGATCATATTTTGAACATGTAATTTGATTAATGATACCCATAAATCCGCATGATTTGTCAGTTTTAATGATACCAGCCATGAATCTGCATGCTAGATCTTATCCGAAGTTGCATGTGTACTTACTACCTATACCCTAGCAAGTTTGGAATTCTACATTAAGTAGGTTACCGCAACAAGCACGCACCTACAAACACAAGAAAAATACTTTACGGCACGCAAAATCCAGCACTTGGAACCTGTGTTAGATATAGGAATTTGATAATAACAAATTAAACCTTTTTTTTTGTTATTTTCCTCACTCGATTGAGATAGTTTAGATATATTATATGTCATGCACACCTGAGAATTTGTTCTGGTAATTTATGGTATTTTAGTCAATTTGCAGTTACAACCTATGTAAATGATAATATAGGAGATCCTGTAGTGTGCAATCTATATAACTCATAATAAGTATAGATGAATTATTTAGTTATTGTTTATACAGAGGATACACTGCTCATTTAACTTTTTATGGTTTTCTAATTAAAATCTTTATTTTTACTTCTAAATTTGCTTAGAGTACCAGCTGTGCAGAAAAGGTTGTGCCTCATTCAGCCTGACTCTGGAAGAAGACAAAGGTTCACATGTTTGTGGTGAGCATACTCCTAAAGATTATTTTACATTCTCTATTAATGTTAGTACCATGTAGACTATATATTCATTTTATAAATGCTTGGAATTAAACATCCCATATTCTAGAGCTTTTCATTTCTTTTAATATTAGATTTAAACAAGCATACATAATTTAATTTTTTTTTATCATTTATAATATATGCGAATTCATGTGTTGTACTACGAATGAAAAACTTAAAAAGTGTTAACTTTTTAACACTTGACTATTTTCTGTTTATTTGTGGTTCGAGCAATAACCTATCTATATATTTGTTTTGTGTTCCTTAAAAATTTACACTTGTTATTAGTATTTCAGTTCTTTAAGAGAAAGTGAAAAAATAGAAAGAATTATTGTGGATTTTCATCATCTATAGGATATTCAATCGTTTCATTTGTGCAACAGATCCCGAAGGGAAATATGAAGCATTGGAGAAATATGGTAAAGATTTGATAGCCATGGCAAAAGCGGGAAAGCTTGACCCGGTGATAGGAAGGGATGATGAAATTTGCAGGTGCATTCAATTTCTTTCCCGAAGGACCAAGAATAACTCTGTGCTTGGATTAGAAGTCGTAGGTACTTGGACTATATTTTGGTGAAGCGGTGGATGAAGGAGATCTGTGAATCTTTTGCTCTTGTATTTGATTAGATAGCGTTTTGTTGGTTTGTAATGGGATTACTATACGTACAAAGCGGATATTTTCAATTGCAATAGTTACTAATGTTGCCATATTAAATTTTGTATTGCTAATAAGCAGATTTTCTGTAACATTAGAAAAACATAGTGGTACACTAGCCTTTTGTATTTATTAAAAGAAGATTGTAGTGTTGCATTAAATAATTATGTAGTGTTGCAATAGGGAGTGGGCCCCATATGCCACTTGTCAGGTGACTTCCCCACATGTCACGTGTTAGGTGGGCCCCACATGCTAGGTCCTTAGTACGATAAAAGTTTGGTAGTTGGTAGTCAAGTCCACAGTACAATAAAATAAATAAGAATTGTTAGATCTTAAAACATATAGATAAAAAAACGTTGGATCTAGCATAAAAAATATTTAATATTTTGACATGTAAACTAAAAATTGTATTTATATTGAAATACAAAAAAGTGTTTGTAAATGATTTAAATAATATATAATTAGGTTTTCTATATTGAATAGCATTATTAATTTAGGTATTCTACACTAAGTAAAATTAATGTAAAAATTTGTAATTATATTTTCTCTTGAAATTCTGAGTGTTTTCATTTGAATAATAATTGTTAAATCACCACTAAATTAAAGATAATTTTATGAGTTTCGCGTGTAATGTAAAATCATCCAAATCTCATTTCTATATCTCGAGAGATAAAGCCTAAAAGGTAAATATGAACCTTTTTTTAATGTTAATAAATAAATAAATAAATAAAATTTAATTTTAATACAATTTTTTATTTTCTTTTTAGATTATAATCAAAAATTTGAATAAGATCTCTCTTATGTTATTATATATAAGGATATAATAATTTATTTTTGTCTGAAATTGACATAGAATGCATTTGATTATCAGGCGGCATGGGGTTGTCTCTGCTTCTGTAGTTAAACTATATGTGCGGCTATTTTCTATATCCATACCTATCTACAGTCAATGAGTGGCAACATCTACATTCAATTCAATCCATCCTTCTCGTTGATTGCTAGAAAAGCACTCCTGTCTATGAATGCTCAAGCACAAAGTCCTGGTCGACGGGTCCCCCTGCATCATCAGATGAGGGACTTTTAGCCTCCACAGGTCTTAGAGCAACTCCAATAACCTTATCTAAAATGGTTCCCTAAATTATATTAAAATAATGATTCCCTAAAATATGAGGAAGCAAAAAATTATTTTACTCCAATGGTGTTACCTATATTTATTCCCTATACTTTAAATATAATATTTAAAGAATATTTTAGATATATATCTTACATATATTTTAATATGTAGCATGGTTGGAGATGGTACAACTTAAATTGCTTACCTATATTAATGATGTGGCATGTTTTAGGGGTTGGTAATGGATCCCCAAATGTAAGGAACCATTTTCTCTCACCTAAAAATTTTAGGTAAGGATGATTGTGGTTGGAGTTGGTTTTTTGGAAAAGATCCCTAAATACATCCAGGTGGCAAAAATATTGGTAAGGAATATGGTGGGTTGGAGATGCTCAGAGTTGGATAGGTGTTACGTTACATATAGTTGAGGGCAAATCGAGAGTTTACCCAATATTTATTATATTTTTTTTATTATTTATTTGTTATTAGTTTACATATCAATTGTTTGTTATGAAATTAATATTTACATAAGATTTTACACGTTTAATTTATTATGTAGTTTTATCTTGAATTCTTAAAACTTGATTTGGATGATTTTACAGCCAACGTGAAATTAACAAAATAATCTTTAATTTATTGATGATATAACAATTTTCTCCAATTAAAACTACCGAGAAACAAAAGATAGATGAAATTGACAATTTTTTATATTGAAAATTCTAATTATATTTTATTTTGATTATCAATATAACCTTCTTATTATTTGAAAATAGTTGTACTAATAACTAAATACAGTTTTATTAATAATTGTAGGAGGGATTTTGTCCAAAATTTTGGTAGTCGGTAATCAGGTCCTCAGTACGATAAAATAAATAAGAATTGTTAGATCTTAAACGTTGGATCTATCATAAAAAATATTTAATATTTTAACATATAAACTAAAAATTGTATTTATATTGAAATACAAAAAAGTGTTTGTCAATGATTTAAATCATATATAATTAGGTTTTCTATATTTAATAGAATTATTAATGTAGGTATTCTATACTAAATAAAATTAATATAAAAATTTGTAATTATATTTTCTCTTGAAATTCTGAGTGTTTTCATTTGGATAATAATGTTAAATTATCACTAAATTTATGATAATTTTATGAATTTCGCGTGGAATATAAAATCATCCAAATCTGATTTCTATATTTCGAGATAGAACCTAATATGAACCTTTTTTTAATGTTAATAAATAAAATTCAGTTCTAATACAATCTTTTATATCCTTTTCAGATTATAACTTCTTTTTAAAATTCAGTTCTAATACAATCTTTTCAATTATATCCTTTTTAGATTACAATTTTCTTTTTAATATGATATAATCTTGATCATCTATTTTTAAAAAATATTATATTCGACGGATGGGATTATTTTCACGATACAGTTATCAAATCAAAATTAGGATAAGATCCTGTTACACTTATTATATATAAAGATATAATGTTTAATTGATTGTAGTTAAACCTCTATTAGCTCGACTAAACATTACAATCACATTGTTTATTTTGTCCTTACAATTTCACTACGCTCCTACATTATATTTGTTTATTTTTGTCGGAAATTGACAGATGGATGAGACCAAATTGTACGTTTGCTTAGAAGCAAATCAAACCCAAGGAGGACAACAGCAGAAGCATGTCTACTTGATATGCTCTCTCCCGTTCAATGACTTAGCCTCAACCACAGTTTCAGATTCCCCGTCTCTCACTACAGAAGCTTTCTTTGAGGGCTACCCGTCTATGGGTTGCGGCTATTATGATTCCAAGATTGTTTTTGCTGGTGGCCAACTACCACAAGAAGAGGAAATCGAAGAAGAAAACGAGGAATTAGCAGAGCAAAGCAACCATGATGCCGGTTTAGACTATCAAGATATAGTAGAGCAAAGCAACCATGATGCTGGTTTAGACTATCAAGATATAGTAGAGCAAAGCAACCATGATGCCGGTTTAGACTATCAAGATATAGTAGAGCAAAGCAACCATGATGCCGGTTTAGACTATCAAGATATAGTAGAGCAAAGCAACCATGATGCCGGTTTAGACTATCAAGATATAGTAAAGCAAAGCAACCACAATGGGCTGTTGACCTTTGATCTCAATACTAAACAACTCTCTTCTGATTCATTCCCCTCCATGCTACGAGGAAAACTCAAGCCTCTCGTTTTTCAACTTCATGATAAACTATACATTATGGACACCGTCTCTGGATATTACGATGGCTCCTTCGAGTACTTCTATCCAACTACTGGAGAATGGAACCTCCTACGTCAGCCAGGCTACGACAGTTATAAAATTTTACATCATGGTCAACGGGATCGCAACTACCCTTGCCTTGTTTACGGAAACACATGTTATCTTGCCATTTCCATTTTGGATGACAACTTCATCTTTATGCACCATCCCAACCTAACCTACAAATCTTGGTTGGTAGCAGAAGTCTTCAGACCTGGCGAGCAGCTTCCCTTCTCTGGCATGGCCACTTTTTGCTATCAAGATGACGTTGATGATTTTCTCATCATCTCCTTTACCAACAGGGCTGTACAAGTCCGTTCCTTTGATATATCTGGCCGCTGTCAGCTAGCCTCCAGCAAAACCCTTTTTACCCTACCATCCTCCCCTGGATCTGTTGGAGACGAACAAGTGTCAGGTTATTTTGCTGATTTTGGAGATGGCATCTTCACCCTTACTGCCTCTGATTCTGTACGCATCTATGTCATCACTTTTAAGATTTTTGGAGCAGATGATCCAATTCTGTTTCAGTTGTTGTCTCACCACGAGTACAACTTTGATGCTTTATCTTTGGGAGTGGACATTATCAGTGTTGTTGGCTGCTTTGCACCGTAAGTTTTTTTTTTTTTTTTCTCAATCTTTCCTTCAAGTTAATTGATCTTTATAAGCATTTATCTTTGCTTTTAACTTAATGTAGGCAAGTTTTAGCTTTTTTCATTAACAAACTATCATGTGCAGATATCCAAATTCTTCAGCCATCAAGCACGCAGAAAAGGCTCTGAAAGAAAACTACTGGCTGTAAGAATCTACCTTTGCCCTTTGGACTTTTTCCGGAGTCTAAGACTGTTGAACGAGACAATTCTTTTTTTTTTTTTTTTAAATTAACAATTTTAGTACTCTAGTATTTTGATTTGGGATTGGAACTTACCTTTCTGTTTTTTTCTCGTTAAGGTTTGCACAGAGATCTGAGGATGATCCAGATACTTTTGAATATTGCGGAGTGAAATTTGAGGTATATGTTTATTACTATTTTGTTATTGATGAGCGTGTAATGATTAGTGAAACCATGCATCATATATTTATCTTGCTATACCATATTTAAATCGATGAATTGGACATTCTAACATCCTTTGTATCGAAATCTTTGCAGGTTCCGGAAGGACCCCCGGGGTCTCTTGTTTCTGTTTCAATCAATATTCCAATGGAATCTGACCCCGTGAAAGTGTTTTGCATCTTATCTGAATGAGTGCTGATCGGCTTCTGTAGTGACTAGTGAACCTTTATTGAAGGCATATTTTTGCTTTTCTATCTTTGAAAGTCCTAAATTCTGCATGATCGATGTTTAGTTAGTTTATATTGTGTTTGCTGAAGATGAAAAACTTGTCTATGAAAAATACAATAAATGTGCTTCTTTGGTTGTGCCCTATGTGTGCAATTTTCTTAATGCCCCATGTTAAACTAATTTCTTTTACTACAAATAATGAAATTCTTCACTTGTTAAATGTTGTCTAAAGGAGAATTTTACGTTTTTCAACTTATGAGCTAATTTATGTTATTATGTACATACACACAATTGGAGATTGGAGATGGGAACTGTCTAATATTTAATCCTTTCGTACTTGGCAAGGAAGCCCTACTAGTTTACAAAACAGCTGCTTTTAGCGGAATCTATATCGGTGACTTGACATTGTTGGCAGCCTTCATTGGCTCAGCTGGGTGGAGATTCTGCTTGATAGAATATCATGTATTGTAGTAATGCTAAATTAGTCTCTTTTTTCCCCATATATTATTAAGAGGTGTTAGTCTTCCATTGGATGGGCTGTACGGGTAATTAGTCATCAAATCTTTTAGAAATATGGTCTGCGCAATTAACTATTTAAGGTCCCTGATACTACTACTTATCTTGGGTGCAAATTGTAAAAGCTCTGGGCCAATTAGGCAACAAAAAGTATACACCAATATATAATGTCATTTAAACCATTTTTTCAACTCTCTGGGTATTTAAACATAATTTCATGTAAACAATTTGTTCAAGTCTCTAGGTAGGATGATATCTTTAGGCCTCGTACATTACATAATGCACAGCCTTCTTTATCCTCATTGTATCCCTCGAAATTGTTGCAAATCAGCCATAAGATTATTCTACCCAAGCACGGAAATAACTTAAAACCTCCGATATGTTAATATTGTTTTAATATTTTAATAATAATGTTAATAAATAAATAATTATATGAGCTACAGCCTACATTTTAGATATATCAAACTATCAGTTATAGTTGATATATTTATGTTATTGGGATATATAAAGTGATATTTGAGGAGTTCCTAAATGAGTAAATAGCCAATAACAGTCCCAATTTTCTAAATGAGTAAATAACCAATAGCAAGCCCAATTTAATACGACAGGACAATTTTTTTAGGCGGTATGACAGATAAATGGTTATAGTTTCAGATTAAATGGCTTCTCACTACCCATAATATCACCACTACAATTGTATTATGAACTCGGGCTTATGTAGTGGGTTTATTAAGTTCAGAATACTATAAGTTATTCCAATTAAAATTAAATTATATTAGCGTTCTACCCGTTCTACCCACCGACCGATAAATTGTATTAATAAATTAATATAAATATATTATTTTGTTTTATTTAGAAAAATCAATAATTTTAATAGAATTTAATTAACTTATGTATAAAATTACTTATCTGTGAATTCATACAAATTGAATTAATATTAATATTATGAACCAATCATCAGAACAAATACAACCCCTGTTGAAAAGTTCAAATCCCTCTTTATTGTTTTTTTTCTAATTCAACTTTCATTTTATTTCTCCCTTTGTTAGAGAATATTTCTACGTATCATGTTAACAAATTTTTCACCCATATTCTGAGAATTCGGTATATTTCTACGTATCGTCAAACAGAAATTTCATTAAGAAGCCCAATAAGAATCTATTAACAGATACAGATCTTGTTTCAGTGACATTAACATATGCAGTTACAGTGACATCTGACTAGATTTAAATACCTCTCTGATAATTGAGAATATAAAAAGTCAAAAGACTCAAAACGTATTTGTCGTTCATAGCTAGTACTAGCAGCAAGTCACAGAAAACATATTCCAACGCAGGACAATACTAAGACCATAATGATTGCAAGAAGTTACTTAATATCCAATAACAGCTTACAGCTAAATCAAGCAAAAATACTTGCAAAGTTTTGTGGTTTTTTAACTTTTGTTTGTGAAGTAATAGGAGTGACATGGTGAAAAAAATTTGAAACTGCAGTCAGCCATGGGTAACATGAAAAAGAAAGCCATACCATTGAATTCATGTAATTATCTTGCAAATACTTTGTGAACAAGACCAGGGGGACCTATTACAGTAAAAGAAAGGCCCTCAGAACTCAGAAGACCGTCAGCTAAACCTCGTGTA
The DNA here is from genome assembly GCA_036435485.1 of Saposhnikovia divaricata. Lineage (NCBI taxonomy): Eukaryota > Viridiplantae > Streptophyta > Magnoliopsida > Apiales > Apiaceae > Saposhnikovia > Saposhnikovia divaricata. Next base: position 189,964,707 of record CM071598.1, on the reverse strand, counting down.
TTAAAGTCACTATGGAGTTAACTTGTAAATATTGTAGCATTCTAAAACTGAACAATCAAACTAAAAATTTATTAGCACAGCAGTTGCCAGTAGTGTATTAAAGTCACTGAAACATCAAATAATGTAAGATAAACTATCAAACTAAACAATCATCCCCAAAACTCAAATAACTACAGACATACGAAGGTATACCAGCACTTTAGTTAGTTAACTAACTGATATCCTTATCAGTAGGTTGTCACCGGAATCTCAGTTAAGTAACTAACTAATTTCACAGACTCCTGGGAACTCATGGCAGCAGTATACATGTGAGAATTCCACAAAATATTAACTATGTATGAATGATGCTGAACAGAGCAGAAAATGCTTACTGCCTAGAACTCCGGATCCCAATCATTAGAGCTGTAATCACACGCCTTAGACAGTATATCCTCAGAAGCTTTTCCAGATTGACCTATTAAAAAATTTAACAAGAACAAGTTTAATTAATACACTACAGTCTACAAGTACAACATATTAATAATTAAAGAACACAAAATTTAAACGTACCATCCTTAACATCCGGGAGCCAATCTTTGACACACATTAAAGTTTCAACCGAGTCATCATTTAGAGAGGAACGAGTATCGGTGATAATTCTACGACACTTACTAAAAGAACTCTCGGATGCAACGGAAGAAGTTGGTATAGCCAAGATATCTTGAGCCATCCGTGCAAGAACAGAAAATTTGGGACCATTAAGCTTCCACCAATGAAGAATGTCAAACTCAACTTCACTATCCATTGGAAACAGTCCTTCGCTTAAATATTCCTCAAGCTCACTTTTTTTTTGTGTTTTTCCTTAAGTTAGTAGTCGCAACAAAGTCTTGAAAACCTCCCAACCATTCTCCACCAACTAAACTTGCACTATTGAAACTTGCACTACTAGAATTATCTACAATCCCCCTTTTATTCCCAAATTTTTCAGAATATTCATCAAAAATTTGGACCAAGAACTCACGTATCTCATCTATATAAATTTCAGCACGGTGACCATACATACCCTCATAAGCATAAGTGACAATTGCCATTTTATATCTAGGATCAAGAATAACGGCGGTAGTTAACAACTTGTTGCATTCATCCCAATACTACTACTTATCTTTGGTGCAAATTGTAAAAGCTCTGGGCCAATTAGGCAACAAAAAGTATACACCAATATATAATGTCATTTAAACCATTTTTTCAACTCTCTGGGTATTTAAACATAATTTCATGTAAACAATTTGTTCAAGTCTCTAGGTAGGATGATATCTTTAGGCCTCGTACATTACATAATGCACAGCCTTCTTTATCCTCATTGTATCCCTCGAAATTGTTGCAAATCAGCCATAAGATTATTCTACCCAAGCACGGAAATAACTTAAAACCTCCAGTATGTTAATATTGTTTTAATATTTTAATAATAATGTTAATAAATAAATAATTATATGAGCTACAGCCTACATTTTAGATATATCAAACTATGAGTTATAGTTGATATATTTATGTTATTTTGGGATATATAAAGTGATACATGAGGAGTTCCTAAATGAGTAAATAGCCAATAACAGTCCCAATTTTCTAAATGAGTAAATAACCAATAGCAAGCCCAATTTAATACGACAGGACAATTTTTTTAGGCGGCATGACAGATAAATGGTTATAGTTTCAGATTAAATGGCTTCTCACTACCCATAATATCACCACTACAATTGTATTATGAACTCGGGCTTATGTATTGGGTTTATTAAGTTCAGAATACTATAAGTTATTCCAATTAAAATTAAATTATACTAGCGTTCTACCCGTTCTACCCACCGACCGATAAATTGTATTAATAAATTAATATAAATATATTATTTTGTTTTATTTAGAAAAATCAATAATTTTAATAGAATTTAATTAACTTATGTATAAAATTACTTATCTGTGAATTCATACAAATTGAATTAATATTAATATTATGAACCAATCATCAGAACAAATACAACCTCTGTTGAAAAGTTCAAATCCCTCTTTATTGTTTTTTTCTAATTCAGCTTTCATTTTATTTCTCCCTTTGTTAGATAATATTTCTATAACGTCCTTATAAATTTTGTATTTATAAATGTTTATTTAATATTAATTGTGAATTCTATTATGTGGATATTGTCGTGAAGACCAAATGTATGTGATATCATGTTTAAAGGTTTATATTATAATTTATATGTGTTAAGGAGTACCCGTGTATTTTTAGTTGCCTTTTTCTATAATTAAATTTATTTAAAACATGCAATAGTGAGTTTCGGGGAATTTTACAAAATCATCGGAGTTAGTAAAATTTGTGAAATCTTTTACATTATTATCTTTGCATATTTAAATGATTTTTTAAAAAAAAATATTAGAGGAATTATTTTTAGCCTCTAGAGATTTTAAAATGATGTTATGAATTATTTTGCATTTTTGTGGATAGACATGTCAAAAACATGTTTTATTCATCTTCTACGAATTTTATAAAATCACAGGAGTCGTTAACAATCACGAAATCTTTTGTAATATTACATTTGCACATTTGTCTAGTTTTTAAGATTTTTAAGAGAATTGTTCTCAATCTTGAAAGATTTTAAAAATGATTTTTATGAATTGTTTTGTATTTTAAAGATTTAAATCTTGTAAAAATTCATATTTAATTCATTTTTATCCTAAAAATATTTTAAAAATATGGGGATGTTTGTAATTTTATAAACTTTATTTTAGAAATTTTAAATTTATTGTTTTTTACAAATTTTCTGTTAATTTTGATTTTTAAAATGATTTAAATTTGTTTTTACTTGATTTCAGCTTGTGAGAAAGTACAATTTTGCCCTGTTGTTTTTTTACCACAAACCCAGACTTCTCTAGAGTGTTCTAGGCATGTCTATTTTTTTTCTCTAATCTCTTCCACTCTCTCTGGTCTCCCTCCCTCTCAAGAATCTCTCGGCCTCTCCCTTCTCCACCACCTTTTTTTCTTTCCCTTCAATTTCTGCCATCACCACCACCAATCCACCTTGTTTTGTAGCCAAATCGAACCTGTAACCCTTAATTCGTTATGAATTGGGTTTTTTCTTATTTTTGCTGATTTCGATCCATGATAGCTTTGATTTCGCACTTAATCTTCAGTTCTCCATTTCTTCTAGTGAGTACCGCTTTGTGTACCACTATATCCGAGTTTATGAATTTTGATTTCGTTGGAAAATCTTTAGGTGGCCTGAAAACAATTTATAATGTTTGTTTGTTAATTTTAGTTCCATCATTGTATAGATGAATTCAGTGGATCATTGTTCGCGTATTTTTTCTAATTTCTTAGTTTGATTCCGAGTTCGCCAGGAAAAGGACGATGTTATGGATTATATGCAGTTGGGACTTGTTTTTTGTAGAGTTTTACTGGGTAATGGATGTAGAAGGAAGTGAATTAAGTGTAGGAGTTGAAATGGAGGGTGTTGGAGCTGTTGTGCTGGGTTCACAGTACGTGTAATGTTAGTAAGATTGTGGGATTGAGAGGTAGACAGGGGAAGACAGATGGGAGCACTGGGAAATAGTGTATGTGCCGTAGGTTTGTGGAGGTTCGTGTGTAGGTTTGTGGTGCATAACCAAGAGATATAATGAGAGAAGAGAAGAGGTGGACAAGAGTAGGGAGCTGTATTAGTGTGTGGATGTGGCAGGTTATGTGTGTGCGTATGTGGTTATATATGAAGGTGAATTTTGTGTGTGGTTGGTGTGTATAGTAGATAGTGAGGGGAGAGAGAGAGGGGAACAAAAAAAATGGAAAGGCTTGGTTGTTATGGAGATGGTATATCAAAATGGTGGTAGTTATGGATGGTGTTTTAATTGGTGTAAGTTTTCATTCGTGTCCTTATTGGCATATGTGTATAGATGTTAAGAATTGATGAAGTTAATTATACTTTGAAAGATGTCGTTGTAATAGCTTAAATTTGAAATTGCTAGTCTTATAATGCTAGGGGTCGTATGGGGTATGTTTTGTAAATCAAAAGTTTGAGTGAAGGTATATGAAAGATGAAAGGCTTAATATATGGATTGTTTGGGTCGGTTATACTCCGACATCCGACAGGTAGTGTATCAATACAACGGAGATATTGTTGAAGTTATTTTGGATAAAATAATTTTCCGTATTTTATAGATGCACTGTGAATTATGATTAGTATGTGATAATATGTGTTACGTGCTTACTTGAATTATATGATTACGATATAAGTATTTTATAAGTATAGTCTTGTATATTATACAAGTTATTCTGTTACACGAACTAGGGAACGTATGGGTAGTTTAGAATAAACAGTGAGGCTCTGATTGGTTTTGTACTGAAATAGTACTTTACCTTTCTATAGGTACAAAAAGGACGCCGACTAAGAGCCAGCACCAGTGTAGATGGAATCTCGAGGAATGGAATAATTATCGGAGTGGACGAGTGTGCTCAAGTAGAGACTAACAAGTGATAAAAGAAAGACGAACGTGTGATCCAATAAAGATCAATGTATAAAGAAGTCGAGACTGATGTGAAGTGACTAAAGAATTGAGATATGGGAATTGGAAACTGCATGCAATGAGGCAAGTGTACTATTCCCTGCTTATTGTTCAAGTGGGATAAGTTTGTTTTTGTTATTTATACAACGTTTCTGTCAAATTAGTTTGCAAGTTACTATCCCTCACTCATTGTTCAAGTGACGTGAAATCCTATTGTATTAATTATCTGTACTTTCAAATTTCTTTCTTGCAAGCATCTATACCCTCTCTTCTAGTTTCAATAATGAGAATTTGTTCTATTAATTTATGATACTCCTTTTAAATCATTTTGTTAGTGCCTATACTCTTTATTTTTTTTATTTCCTGTGATATTCTTCTTCTGTGAATTATAAACATACATTCTTAGATTTTTCTATTATTGTTTATGCTTCTCACCTATCGTTCGGGTGATGATTTCTTTTAAAATCATTTTATTGCAATACTCCTCGTCTATGCTTATATTTTCCAAAGGATGTTTTCTTTTAAATTTAAGTAAACTAATTCGAGGTTTATACTTTGTTGAGGCATGTGTTGCCCAGTAACGGTTAAAATCAAGAATGAATTGAGATCTTCTTAATTATTTAAACTCATATTTGTCATGCCGGTTCTGGCAGCTGAAGCCTATAAGTGCTTAGCTGACAAGAGTGAGACCTTAAGTAATTGAGAATTTCTTAAATCTTCGTTTTAAACTATTCGAATCTCTCATGTTAGTTTAAACTTGGTAACGGATTTTCACCAATGGACCCCTTTAGGAGAGGTTTTCTTCAACCTGTCCTACAATTTTATTGTCTTGGAGTTATTTTACAAATTATCATTTTAAAACTACTTAATTCGCTTATGTTGATTCAACTTGACAATGTGTTGGTAAATTTTATTAAATGCTTAGCACTTTACTATACCCTTGCTTTATTTTATAATTACAATTGTTGTTATTCATGTTGCAAGTAAATCATTTCACTCAAATGAACCATGCTTTTCGTCACTTGATCATTATATTAATTCAATTTATTGTTGATATTATTGCTCTTAAATTTTCAGTAAATATGAATAGCTGTTTATCATATTCCCATTCAATAGTGCTGAAATTGTTGTCCCTGTTTCACTGATATATTATGGAATAATATCCTTCTCTATATCGAACTTGTCGATATCTAGGTCAGAATTTTACTAGACCTCATTTCTTCTTGAGATTTGAGTTGTTAACCTGGAACGTGAGTTTCCAGGGTGTTTGGCTGGTCGAGGTGGTCGATTGTTCCGACACCTGACGTTCAGATTATAGCATTGGACTGTTGTTGTTTTTTTTTTAAATGTGGACCGTAAAGGGTCGGACCAGATTCGTGGTCAGAAGTTATTAAGGCCAATGTGTGTCGTGGATCCATTAAAGGACATTGCTGTGTGCGTTTGTCCGGGGGTTAGTGCGTGACTGATCAGCAGCCTAACCTTATTGTTTTTATTAATAAAATGTAAAATAGTCCAATTCTATTCCATTTCCTGAATTAAATAAAATGTTATATCCTTAAAGTTCTTGAGCTTCTGTAATTGTGAATTATTCCTTTGAGATAAGTTGGTCAGTGATATGTTCACCAATGAATCATTGTAGTATTATTGTTTCACTATACTGTTCGCTTGCTTAGCATTCTTTGGCTCACTCTTGCTTCATTTTCTCTAATCTTTCAGTTAGGAATAAGGGTGGATGTCTACATCGTACGAGTCATATGAGAGCAATGAGGCAGCCTTTATAGGATAGATCTCGAAGCTAGAGCGGGTAAGCACGGATTGGAGTTAAGCTACAGAGTAAACGGTATAGTTATTGAAATCAGAATAGTAGAAGAAATTGTAATAATTTTTATGGTTTAGATTCTTGTTTCATACCATAACCTGGAATCGATCCTCGATGAGGAATCGTTGGTGTATTAAGTTTTATTTGTAATTGTTAATTAGAATTTGGTTTGGATTGAAATACAGGTGGATAGTCCGATTTCCGAATACTTCATGCCAAAATTTTCTAAAATTCCCCTGTATCAAAGTCTATTTTATTATAAAAAGTATATTTTCAGTATTGGGAAGTCGGGGCGTTACAGGTTGGTATCAGAGCAACAGGTTATGGTCACTGAAACAAGTTAGGATGATTAAGTATACGTATTTAAGTGGGACGTGATATAGGACGAACGATTTAGGATAAGATTCGCCTTAGGATATTAGGACGATTGTTGCAACATTATTTGCTATTTCGATGTATCGCGTGAGCAGAAATTCGATTCATCCGGAGACTCAATTTAGGACGAGGCAGATAATTCGGAACAGCATACGTAAATAGACGACCAGAGTTATAAGTTTGGAGGATGCTACGTGTAGACTTTTGTGTACTTTCTAGAGTTTCTTTTGCGACTTGAGTTACCCCGCGAGCGATATAGAAAGTGCGAAAGGATTGTAAACAAGATGTGAAATACGATTACTAGCATGGATTGGAGGAATGGCGTGGTTATTCGTTACTAGCCGCTGATTTCAATTAGTTTATTGATTAAGGAGATTCAATCTTTCTTTCTGTACTTCTTATTTTGATAAAACCCATCACCTTTGATAATCAACTTTATTTCAATTGCTAACGAATTTTTCAGATTCATTTAAACATATCTCTATTTTTCAGAGATACCTCTATTTTCCAGGGGATCACTTGATTCAACATGATGCATATAAATTATTGAGATCCTTGAATTCTTTCTATTTTCCCCGAATATTTGCTATTCCCTATTCAACATTGTAAATATATAAACTTTTGAACTCTTCTTGTACTCTCTGAATACTTGACCTTATTATTCTGACTGGGATGAACAACCCTATGTATATAGGGGATTCAGGGACATCTTATCTATGTGATAGAAGTCTGGTGGGACGCCACTGATTGTGTTTGTCATGAAAGTACAGAAGGCTAGCCCCCTTCTTGTGCTATGGCGGTCGACCTAAGTGACAAATGCAACCTGAAATCAGTTCAATGATCATATTGATCTCTCAGTTAAATTCTTTTATAAAATTCTTTTCAAACAAAATTCATCTTATAGTCACACACGTTAATACCTGTCTATTCTATTGATTCTTATTTTTTTTTTAAAAAAAAAAACCTTGTAATTTCTAAAAGTTATCAATGATTGAGAGCAGTAAAGGTAGAGATGATGAAATTGGAGTGGTGTGGGCTACATCTATGTCAAATGAAAATTGGATGAGCAGGTTTGAGAATTGAGGTTAAAGCAGAAACTGAATATCAAGTTAGCTTACGCAGTGGATTGACAGCACACGTACAAGATTCGATAATACAGAGAAACTAATTATGGATATGGAGCAGATAACAAGGTCATGAAATGATAATTTTGTTAAAATCAGAAGTAGAGTGATGATGGAGTTAGTTAGTATGTGATAGCTATGTCGAGGGAAGATTGTTGAGGGACACTTGTTTATCGCGTATTTCACTTTGGACGTAGATATGAGAATATTATGATATTTTAAATGTTTGAGACTAATTGTTGGATATAGTAATTTTAGAATCAAAGTGGGAAAATATGAGCGAAGCAAAGTTAAGCTAGAAAGATTGTTTTACAAACTTCAACGAGAATTGGAACTTTGGATAAAGGAGAAAAAGTATTGTGTTGGAGATAGTACTTAGATTAATATAGTTCGAAGGATTACGAATATTAAGGGTATAGAGAGCTTGACGGAAGAAGACACTAAGAAAAGGAGGATGGAAAATCAGGAAATTTGGAGGAATTGTGCTAGGAGAGGATGCGAGATTTGGCTAGAAAGGAATGTAGGATCTAGAAGATTTTAAAGACCAGGACAACGAGGAAGGATAGCGACCTATAGGATATGAATTACTGAGACCAGCAGGACCACCATTAATGGAAGGTAAAATTTCGAGAAAAAGTATACTGCAATTGTATTAGGATAAATGTGGAAAAAAAGGTAAGTGTGAGCAGAAGGAATAGTGTGGTGAGAAGTGACAAAATTAGAAGCTAGAAGTTTAAAATGATTATAAACGACGATATGAAGAATATGAATGGGATGGCAGCTAAAGGAGCTGAGTGTGAGTTAGGATTGGATTGTATAGTTGATTATAAAGTACAGGCAAGGTGTGAGGATAAGAAGGTGAAATTATGATTTTAAGAGAGATGCAAGTTGTCTTTCAAATCAGAAAGGGGATAAAGGAGTTTTAATGGTTACGCAGACTAAGAGGCTATGATGATAAGATTTTAAGGTTATTTTATATATGTGGGAGATATCGATAAGGAGATAATTAAAGTGAAGTAGATTTCAGTGGTCAAGATTTCTCGGATATATGACTTGGTAAATTACCAGGATTATCACCAGACAGAAATATAAAGTTGATTAATTAATTACAACTAGGAATGTAATTAGTTTTGAGGATTCAAGATCCAAAGACATAGTAAGATATTTAAGGATATAGAAAGAGCATGTATAAGATTTCTAAGTATGAGTATTGGAATGGAAAGAATTATAATTTCAAGGATATGACGAAAGGATCGAAGTGAAGGCCGTGACGACGAAGCAGTAATGAATCGAGAAAGGCCTAAGACGCCATTAGAGATCGAAAACTATGAAGGGTCAGCTAGGAATTATCGGAGGTTGTCAAAGATTTAAACAAGATAGCTACAGCAGTGGATAAGCCTACAAATCAGGAAACGAAAGGATAAAGGTGGAGAAAGCTTTTAGGAGTTGAGGAAGAGATTGAAAACCGTCCCAGAGATTGTGCAACCGGATGGAAAAAAAAAGAGAGAATATGGTTATGAGTAGAAGCGTAGAAGTTTCGATTATATGTTTGCTGCAAGTCAAGGCAGATTTTGTTTTAGTATTGTATATGAATGAATTGTTTATGGATGATTGGGTTAGTAATTGAGGTACTTTCATACAGGGCGTAGTCCATTATACGAATAGGTCATGCCCGATTTTCAGTACAAAAGGATCGTCACGTACGAGTGATAAATATCTAGAATTAACGAGTCATGTAAACCAAAGGTTTAAGTTATGTTGGAATTTACGGGCTTAGAGGACGAGCCTAACGAGATATGAATTGATATAAAGGAATTCAAGAGTGAAATGAATGACTTGGGAATTGAAAAAGAAATGTTTGATAATACCGTCATATGTTTTGTTTCGGTCGATTCTGAGGACAGAATCTTATTAAGGGGGGAAGGATATAACGCCCTTATAAATTTTGTATTTATAAATGTTTATTTAATATTAATCGTGAATTCTATTATGTGGATATTGTCGTGACGACCAAATGTATGTGATATCATGTTTAAAGGTTTATATTATAATTTATATGTGTTAAGGAGTACCCGTGTATTTTTAGTTGCCTTTTTCTATAATTAAATTTATTTAAAACATGCAATAGTGAGTTTCTGGAAATTTACAAAATCATCGGAGTTAGTAAAATTTGTGAAATCATTTACATTATTATCTTTGCATATTTAAATGATTTTTTTAAAAAAAACAATATTAGAGGAATTATTTTTAACCTCTAGAGATTTTAAAATGATGTTATGAATTATTTTGCATTTTTGTGGATAGACATATCAAAAGCATGTTTTATTCATCTTCTACGAATTTTATAAAATCACAGGAGTCGTTAACAATCACGAAATCTTTTGTAATATTACATTTGCAGATTTTTCTAGTTTTTAAGATTTTTAATAGAATTATTCTCAATCTTGAAAGATTTTAAAAATGATTTTTATGAATTGTTTTGTATTTTAAAGATTTAAATCTTGTAAAAATTCATATCTAATTCATTTTTATCCTAAAAATATTTTAAAAATATGGGGATGTTTTTAATTTTATAAACTTTATTTTAGAAATTTTAAATTTATTTTTTTTACAAATTTTCTGTTAATTTCTATTTTTAAAATGATTTAAATTTGTTTTTACTTGATTTCAGCTTGTGAGAACGTACAATTTTGCCCTGTTGTTTTTTTACCACAAACCCAGACTTCTCTAGAGTGTTCTGGGCATGTCTATTTTTTTTCTCTAATCTCTTCCACTCTCTCTAACTCTCTCTGGTCTCCCTCCCTCTCAAGAATCTCTCGGCCTCTCCCTTTCTCCACCACCTTTTATTCTTTCCCTTCCATTCGCTGCCATCACGACCACCAATCCACCTTGTTTTGAAGCTCAGCTGCCAGGAACAAGCAGACCCAGTCTCCTCCTATGTAGCCAAATCGAACCTGTAACCCTTAATTCGTTATGAATTGGGTTTTTTCTTATTTTTGCTGATTTCGATCCATGATAGCTTTGATTTCGCACTTAATCTTCAGTTCTCCATTTCTTCTAGTTAGCACCGCTTTGTGTACCACTATATCCGAGTTTATGAATTTTGATTTCATTGGAAAATCTTTGAGTGGCCTGAAAACAATTTATAATGTTTGTTTGTTAATTTTAATTCCATCATTGTATAGATGAATTCAGTGGATCATTGTTCGCGTATTTTTTCTAATTTCTTAGTTTGATTCTGAGTTCGCCAGGAAAAGGACGATGTTATGGATTATATGCAGTTGGGACTTATTTTTGGTAGAGTTTTACTGGGTAATGGATGTAGAAGGAAGTGAATTAAGTGTAGGAGTTGAAATGGAGGGTGTTGGAGCTGTTGTGATGGGTTCACAGTACGTGTAATGTTAGTAAGATTGTGGGATTGAGAGGTAGACATGGGAAGACAGATGGGAGCACTGGGAAATAGTGTATGTGCCGTAGGTTTGTGGAGGTTCGTGTGTAGGTTTGTGGTGCATAACCAAGAGATATAATGAGAGAAGAGAAGGGGTGGACAAGAGTAGGGAGCTGTATTAGTTTGTGGATGTGGCAGGTTATGTGTGTGCGTATGTGGTTATATATGAAGGTGAATTTTGTGTGTGGTTGGTGTGTATAGTAGATAGTGAGGAGAGAGAGAGAGAGGAACAAAAAAAATGGAAAGGCTTGGTTGTTATGGAGATGGTATATCAAAATGGTGGTAGTTATGGATGGTGTTTTAATTGGTGTAAGTTTTCATTCGTGTCCTTATTGGCATATGTGTATAGATGTTAAGAATTGATGAAGTTAATTATACTTTGAAAGATGTCTTTGTAATAGCTTAAATTTGAAATTGCTAGTCTTATAATGCTAGGGGTCGTATGGGGTATGTTTTGTAAATCAAAGTTTGAGTGAAGGTATATGAAAGATGAAAGGCTTAATATATGGATTTTTTGGGTCGGTTATACTCCGACATCCGACAGGTAGTGTATCAATACAACGGAGATATTGTTGAAGTTATTTTGGATAAAATAATTTTCCGTATTTTATAGATGCACTGTGAATTATGATTAGTATGTGATAATATGTGTTACGTTCTTACTTGAATTATATGATTACGATATAAGTATTTTATAAGTATAGTCTTGTATATTATACAAGTTATTCTGTTACACGAACTAGGGAACGTATGGGTAGTTTAGAATAAACAGTGAGGCTCTGATTGGTTTTGTACTGAAATAGTACTTTACCTTTCTATAGGTACAAAAAGGACGCCGACTAAGAGCCAGCACCAGTGTAGATGGAATCTCGAGGAATGGAATAATTATCGGAGTGGACGAGTGTGCTCAAGTAGAGATTAACAAGTGATAAAAGAAAGACGAACGTGTGATCCAATAAAGATCAATGTATAAAGAAGTCGAGACTGATGTGAAGTGACTAAAGAATTGAGATATGGGAATTGGAAACTGCATGTAATGAGGCAAGTGTACTATTCCCTGCTTATTGTTCAAGTGGGATAAGTTTGTTTTTGTTATTTATACAACGTTTCTGTCAAATTAGTTTGCAAGTTACTATCCCTCACTCATTGTTCAAGTGACGTGAAATCCTATTGTATTAATTATCTGTACTTTCAAATTTCTTTCTTGCAAGCATCTATACCCTCTCTTCTAGTTTCAATAATGAGAATTTGTTCTATTAATTTATGATACTCCTTTTAAATCATTTTGTTAGTGCCTATACTCTTTATTTTTTTATTTCCTGTGATATTCTTCTTCTGTGAATTATAAACATACATTCGTAGATTTTTCTATTATTGTTTATGCTTCTCACCTATCGTTCGGGTGATGATTTCTTTTAAAATCATTTTATTGCAATACTCCTCGTCTATGCTTATATTTTCCAAAGGATGTTTTCTTTTAAATTTAAGTAAACTAATTCGAGGTTTACACTGTTGTTGAGGCATGTGTTGCCCAGTGACGGTTAAAACCAAGAATGAATTGAGATCTTCTTAATTATTTAAACTCATATTTGTCATGCCGGTTCTGGAAGCTGAAGCCTATAAGTGCTTAGGTGACAAGAGTGAGACCTTAAGTAATTGAGAATTTCTTAAATCTTCGTTTTAAACTATTCGAATCTCTCATGTTAGTTTAAACTTGGTAACGGATTTTCACCAATGGACCCCTTTAGGAGAGGTTTTCTTCAACCTGTCCTACAATTTTATTGTCTTGGAGTTATTTTACAAATGATCATTTTAAAACTACTTAATTCGCTTATGTTGATTCAACTTGACAATGTGTTGGTAAATTTTATTAAATGCTTAGCACTTTACTATACCCTTGCTTTATTTTATAATTACAATTGTTGTTATTCATGTTGTAAGTAAATCATTTCACTCAAATGAACCATGCTTTTCGTCACTTGATCATTATATTAATTCAATTTATCGTTGATATTATTGCTCTTAAATTTTCAGTAAATATGAATAGCTGTTTATCATATTCCCATTCAATAGTGCTGAAATTGTTGTCCCTGTTTCACTGATATATTATGGAATAATATCCTTCTCTATATCGAACTTGTCGATATCTAGGTCAGAATTTTACTAGACCTCATTTCTTCTTGAGATTTGAGTTGTTAACCTGGAACGTGAGTTTCCAGGGTGCTTGGCCGGTCGAGGTGGTCGATTGTTCCGACACCTGACGTTCAGATTATAGCATTGGACTGTTGTTGTTTTTTTAAAATGTGGACCATAAAGGGTCGGACCAGATTCGTGGTCAGAAGTTATTAAGGCCAATGTGTGTCGTGGATCCATTAAAGGACATTGCTGTGTGCGTTTGTCCGGGGGTTAGTGCGTGACTGATCAGCAGCCTAACCTTATTGTTTTTATTAATAAAATGTAAATTGTCCAATTCTATTCCATTTCCTGAATTAAATAAAATGTTATATCCTTAAAGTTCTTGTGCTTCTGTAATTGTGAATTATTCCTTTGAGATAAGTTGGTCAGTGATATGTTCACCAATGAATCATTGTAGTATTATTGTTTCACTATACTGTTCGCTTGCTTAGCATTCTTTGGCTCACTCTTGCTTCATTTTCTCTAATCTTTCAGTTAGGAATAAGGGTGGATGTCTACATCGTACGAGTCATATGAGAGCAATGAGGCAGCCTTTACAGGATAGATCTCGAAGCTAGAGCGGGTAAGCACGGATTGGAGTTAAGCTACAGAGTAAACGGTATAGTTATTGAAATCAGAATAGTAGAAGAAATTGTAATAATTTTTACGGTTTAGATTCTTGTTTCATACCATAACCTGGAATCGATCCTCGATGAGGAATCGTTGGTGTATTAAGTTTTATTTGTAATTGTTAACTGGAATTTGGTTTGGATTGAAGTACAGGTGGATAGTCCGATTTGCGAATACTTCATGCCAAAATTTTCTAAAATTCCCCTGTATCAAAGTCTATTTTATTATAAAAAGTATATTTTCAGTATTGGGAAGTCGGGGCGTTACAATTTCTACGTGTCATGTTAACAAATTTTTCACCCATATTCTGAGAATTCGGTATATTTATTCAATATCGAATCCTTAAATATTTATTATATTAATTCATTGAAAATATTTGTATGATCGTGATTAATTTTTCGATTACATATTAAAAATGTATAGAAACTTAATCCTCACGGCTTCAATAAATCATTAAACTGTCTATCAAAAAAGTTTGCATGTTTTAGCGATATGAGAAAGGATATCTACTGTGTAAGATATATGAAACGAATGTATTTATAACAATAGAAACTTTCATCTAATCTAGTTTGTTGTGTGATTGTTCAATATCATTTTTACAAATTATATGTCCTTTTATTAATGAATTGATTTTGTAAAATCCTGTAATTTTTTAGATTAATAATTAAAAAAATAATACAAAAATGATTAAAGTTAGATTATAAAAATGATTTAAAATTGGATTTGAATAATGGGCTTAAAACATAGATCAGATTTGAATACGGATTACTAGTAGGTCTAGAATTAGGGTTGTAAGACATTATAAATACATCATATTCTCAATCTCCATCTTTTTAACAAAATTCGTAGGACTTTTTCACACACAATTAAGCAGTCTTGTAAAATTCTTAGAAAATTCAGCATAATTCGGAATTCATTGATTCTGGACTTGTCGGAAAGGTCTTTTCGTGCTCTACAACTTTCGTTCTTTGAGGTTTTCAGGAAAACATTGTTTGGAGGGTCAAGAAGTGAAAATACAGATTTGATCATGAGTGGTTACATGTTTTGGATTCTTGTTTTGCCGTTTAGAGGTAAGTTTCTGATTGATTTTTCTAGTGTTTTTAAAATTATGTATTATGTGTACGAATTTGTTATCAAAACTCGGGCTAAGTGATTATATCTTGAAGTTATACATGTATTATTGTATATGTGTTATGTGTAAGCAGCAATAGTCTTGGAACTCTGATTTATTCCATGGTTTGCGAAAATAAGAATAAGAATAAGGACTGAGTCACCGGGTTGTCGTGATAGTTTTTTGAAAATTTAAGACCATTATCACCGGGTGGTAGTGGTCGTGGTATGAATTATGGGTTTCAAGTTATTGTTGTTATGTGCTATCGAATTGTATTGAATAAGTGCATCATAAGTGATTGTTTCGTATATCGTTATTATATCGTATTGAATATTACACTATCTTGTATTATATGTGTTACTTGGACTTACTAGTTGGATCGATCGGTTACTTGCTGGGCTATATAGCTCATTACTTACAATTTTCAGGTTCGGTGTAAGATCGAGTGGGATAGCATTGGAGTTCAAGGATCTTAGGTTCGGAGTAGATTGTCATTGTTAACTGCGTTATTGTAATAAGTACCTTTGTAATTGACTTTGGATGAATAAATTGTATTTTAGTTCAGTTTTCGATTTAGAATTAATAATCCGAAAAGTCGGGCTGTTACATATTTACTATTAAAAAAATATTATCAACTAACCAAACAAATTCAATATATCGCGCCTTGGAGTAACATATGATTGTTAGATTTTATGGTGATTGCCCTTAGATTATTTGTAAAGACAACTTAAAATGTGAATTTTCAGTTTGGAAGTTTGTATTTTGGTTTTTTAATTCTTTTCTAGTAAAACATGGAATAATAAATTTTAATTTTTTTTTTTTTGAAATCAAAATTCTAGTTTCTTTTATTCTTATGGGGGGTTTGGGTTTTCGGGACTTACACGGTTTCAACCTGGCTTTGTTAGGAAAACACGTATGGAGTTTTGTAAATAAACCTCAATCTCTTGTTGCACATGTTTTTAAGGCGAGATACTTTCCAAATGAGCATGTGCTTCAAGCGAGAAGAGGAGGGGGAGATAGTTTTATCTGGTCTAGTATTTGGCAAGCAAAAGAGGCGCTTAAGAAGGGGTTCAGGTGGGTATTAGGTGATGGAAGAGATATTGAAGCGTTCTCTGACCCATGGTTGAGATTGAAGGATGGGTTTTGTGTGGAGTCTGTGATAGAATCTAACAATTCTATAAACACTTAATTCTCTAAAATAGAGACAAGGATCGCAACAACATATTCGATTATCAAGATTAAATCATTAAGCCGAAGCTTACCTGTATCCATGATCAAGTAATAGTGGTAGGAGCCCTTTCCTTTGTGTACTTGTTATCGTCTTCCTCAATCAAACACCCTTAGGTTTCCACAACAAGCTCTCTCTGATGGGCAGAAGAAAAGCTCTGTTATGTGTTTTAATATATTGGGGACTATAACCCTTTCATATACCGCCTAATTAAATCTCCCATTATAATTTAATTGGACTTGGTATTGGGTATCCTCTCATTTAGCCCACACAGTAACAATTAAAATCTAAATGGGTTTTTTATTTGATCACTTTATTTAACCCAATAAAACAAATAGTTAAATATAATTGAATATTAATATGTAGCCCACATAAATCATTATTATTAAAATAATAACAACAATCTCCCACTTGGGCTGCATACTAATCCGAAATCAATTATACGTAATCTTTAGTGCACAACCTTATGCTATTCATTATCCTTTAGATTTTACTAAAACAATTCGGTCCGTCTACTATATCAGCATGAGATCCTGGCGGCATTCGTTACTATTACAACGTGACTAAACCTTCCGTGATCACCACACAAATATATTCAATGACATGAATCAATGCATGGATGAGTGACATGGAAATTACATACAATGTGATCTGTATAATGCCTATTTCCATCTAGTCCTTATCCAATCTCTAATGAGATTGATTCCAATTTTCTCAACTCAATGTTAAACTACAATAAGAAAATCAAACAAAAGCAGAGTGACATTTAATTAAATTAAATCCTTCAACTGTATTCTGCAGAACATGAACAACTCAATGTTTATAACATAAAACACCAAAAAAATACAAACTCCCACTAAACCAAAGTATCACACAAGGTAACTTCTATATGAGCAGTATGCTCGTGAAAAACCTTAGGTGCTAAAGCCTTAGTGAGCGGATCTGTAATCATGGAGTTGGTCCCAATGTGTTCTATCGAAATCTGTCCACTCTGTATATTTTCTTTAACAACTAGGAACTTTATATCTGTATGTTTTGCTTTTGTAGTGCTCTTATTGTTGTTCGAATATTCCACTGCCGATTTATTATCACAAAATATCTTTAATGGTCATTCAACACCATCAAGGACATGCAAACCAGTGATAAAGTTTTGCAGCCATAATGCTTGATTGGATGCCTTAAAACATGTTATATATTCTGCAACCATGGTGGATGAAGCTATGAGCGTCTGTTTGGAAGACCTCCATGAAATCGCTCCACCAGCTAGTAGATAAACATAGCCCGAAGTAGATTTTCTTTCATCTATGCATCCTCCAAAATCAGAATCTGAATATCTAATGACTTCGAGATGATCTGACTTCCTATACGTGAGCATATAGTCTTTTGTTTTCTTTAAATACCGTAGGACTCGCTTGACTACTTTCCATTGTTCCATTCCCGGATTACTCAAATATCTTCCCAACATTCCAACAATGAATGCTATGTCAGGACGAGTACAAACTTGAACATACATTAGACTTCCTACAGCCGAGGCATATGGTATCATTTGCATTTCCTTTATCTCAAGTTCATTTTTTAGACACTGTTTGAGACTAAATTTGTCTCCCTTAGACACGGGTGTATCTATTCTAGTACAATCTTTCATGCCATGCCTTTCAAGGATCTTTTCCAGAATTCCTATTACAAAAGAGGCATTACCAAGGTCCTTCATCTCAAATTGACTAGTGAAAAATTTCTTGGTATCGTGCAATAAGCCTATATCATTAGTGGAAAGTAAGATGTCATCAACGTATAAGAGAAGAAAGATAAATTTGCTCCCACTGAACTTGTGATATACACAATGTTCCACCAAGTTCACTTCCAAAACCATATGATGCGATAACATGATGAAACTTGTGATATCATTCACGTGAAGCTTGCATGAGACCATAGATGGACTTCTTTAACCTACAAACTATAGTCTTTGGATCTCTAGAGACAAAGTTTTCTGGTTGCACCATATAAATTATCTCACCAATGTTACCATTGAGAAATGCCATCTTTACGCCCATCTGATGTGTATCTAGGTCATAATGAGCCACAAGTGCCATAAAAATTCTAAATGAGTCTTTCGAGGAAACTGAAGAGAAATTCTCATTGTAATCGATACCTTTCTTTTGAGTGAATCCTTTTTCGACTAGACAAGCCTTATATCTTTCGATGTTACCATTCGAATCCTTTTTGGTTTTAAATACCCATTTGCAACCAATAGGTTTTTATCCTTCAAGCAACTCGACAAGATCCCAAACGTCATTGTCTTTCATAGATTGCATCTCTTCATTCATGGCATCAATCCACTTCTGTGAATGAGGACTCTGCATGGATTGTTGAAGATTAATAGGATCATCTTCTTCAATGCCAATTCCATCTTCATGTTCTTGTAGAAAAACAATATAATCATCTGGAATTGCACTTTTTCGCTCTCTAGTGGATCTCCTTAATGGCACTTCTTGCAATTCAAGAGGTTGTTGATTTTGCTGAATTGGTTCCTCATGGGGAATTTCAATGTTGTCTTGAATCGAAGGGCCTTGAGCAATGATAGGTACCATAATCTGATCATTGTTCTCAGCAGTATCATGAATAAAACCATGACTATCTTCTTTAAAGACAACACTTTTACCTATACCTTCCCTCCCAAAATCAGCTTCCTCAAAAAATCTTGCATTATCAGTCTCAAAGAAGGATCTAGTAATGGGATCATAAAATTGAAATCCGCAAGTACGCTCCGGATATCCAACAAAGTAGCAACTGACCGTCCTAGAGTCCAGTTTCTTTTCATTCGGCCTATATAGCCTTGCCTTAGCTGGACAACCCCAAACATGAAATTGCTTAGTGCTATGCATTTTCTTAGTCCAAAGTTTGTAAGGGGTTTCCGCCACTTCTTTTGTTGGAACCCTATTAAGGATATAAATTGCAGTCTTTAGTGCATCTCCCCAAAGTGCCTCAGGTAAAGAAGAATGACCTATCATACTTCTCACAATATCTTTAAGAGTACGGTTTCGCCTCTCATCAACACCATTCATATTAGGTTTTCATGGCATGGTGTACTGAGGGACAATTCCACACTCCTTTATGAAGTTAGCAAAGGGTCCTGGATGTGGCTCACCTGATCCATCATATCTGCCGTGGTATTCACCACCACGATCAGACCTGACAGCTAGTATTTTACTCTTCAACTGAAGCTCAACTTCAGCTTTATATTCTTTAAACACGTCCAAAGCTTGGGACTTCTCATGTATTAAGTATAGGTAACCATATTTTGAGTAATCATCTATGAACGTGATAAAATACCGTTGACCGTTCCAAGAAGCCGTAGGGAATGGTCCACAAATATCGGTATGAATTAGTTCTAAGACACTTGTTGCTCTATTGGCACCTAACTTTCTAGAGTTTATTTGTTTTCCCTTAATGCATTCTATGCAAACCTGGAAATCAATTAAATCTAAGGGATCAAGAATTCTATCATCCACAAGCTTTTGAATTCTCTGTTTAGAGATATGACCTAAACGCTTGTGCCATATGACAGAATTCTCAGTTAACTTACACTTCGTACCTCTTGCACTAGAGTGCAAAATCTCATATTAAAAGTAACAGTATCAAGCATATAAAGATTATCAATTAAAAAACCAGTGCCAACCAAATTTGAATTTAAAGAGAAACTAACTTTATTATTTCTAAAGGAACAATTGTAGCCAAATTTGTCCAAACAAGAAATAGAAATAAGGTTTCGTCTAAAAGACAGTGCAACAAAAGTCTCAAATAAATCCAAATGAACACCAGTTGTAAATAGTAATCTAAATGTTCCAACAGCTTCAACTGGAACTTTATTGCCATCGCCCACATAGAAGAATCTTTCAGCATCAATTGGTGGTCGGCTCCATAGGCAACCCTACATTGATACACTTATGTGAGTAGTAGCACCAGAATCTACCCACCTAGTATCCTTAGGTACAGAAGGTAAATTAACTTCAGAACAAACAAAGACAGAAGTCTTACCCTTCTTCACACGCCAAGCAGCATATTTGGAACACTCTTTCTTCATGTGTCCAGCCTTCTTACAAAAGTAGCAGGTTGGTCCTTTATCCCATTTCTCTTGAGACTGCTTGGGTTTTCCACTTGCATTATCCTTACCTCTCTTTCTCTTCTTAACATGAGAGCTAGATGTCAAGTGATAACTTTCAGTCTTGTCTAGCAATACCCTCTCTTCCTCTTGAACATAGTGTGAAATGAGCTCATTAAAAGTCCATTTTTCCTTCTGAGTGTTATAGCTCACCATAAAGTGACCAAACTGAGGAGGGAGTGAAATAAGAACCAAGTGAACAAGTAACTCATCCGAAAGTTCCAACCGTTCCTTAAGTTTGCCAGCAAGATTAGACATTCCAATGATGTACTCCCTTATGTTCCCCTTTCCCTTATACTTCATGATCACGAGTTTTGACAGAAGATTACTCATTTCCGCTTTCTCATTCTTAGAAAATTATTGCTCAATTTTAGAGAGGAACTTCTTGGCATTTGTGCTCTCAGCAATAGAGCCCCGAAAACCAGTTCGAATCATCCGCTTCATGATCGCCAGACACATGAGATTAGAGCGTTCCCATTTCTCAACTTGATCTGTTTTCGGATCAGTCGCAGTAGGAACAGGTTGCTCTTTCCTTAGCGCAAGGTAAAGATCCATGCACCCAAGAACGATTTCAACATTCTCTTTCCATGTGATATAGTTTGTCCCATTCAACATTGGAATCATGCTCAATTGAGCGGAAACAAAGTTAACATTATCAGTAACTGAAATAGAAAACAAATATACAAAAAATGCTCAAAACTAAATATATGTGATACATTAAATATTGGTAATACCATCACAAGATACCTAACGCAACACTGAATTTTAGTCTTTGGACAGAAAAATCAATTTGCAAGTGGTACTCTCAACGCAATAATCAAGTATTAGCAATAAAATTCTGTCAAATAATATGTCTTTCTTTGGGCCAACCTATTATTCACATGAAAATCTTAATATTGCTACACACTTATTATTACAAGAATATTTTAATTTTGGCCAAATTATACCTTCCTTTGGGTCGATAAAAATTTACATAAAATTAAATATTCAAACATCATAACAATATTTTTAAATTAATTAATCTACACAAAAGAGGTCACTTTGGAAACATATTGCTTCATTCAACTAATTCCAAAATATTAGTCCACTTAAATAAATAAGTTAATGTTAATTGCCAATAATCAAATTTTATCCATATATATGTACTTTATTTACGATATTTTACCAAATGTACCATCTAACATAATCAAAATATCATCAAAAACTCTAAAGATGGATGATGCAGTTTACAATAACAACCATACATAGAACATAACTTGCACCTTAAAAATAATATTGACTCAAAATCATGGCCACATGTATGTTCTTAATTTATCATAAATTGTTAATTTAAGTGTATGTAATTGTAAACCAAGACACCACTCTTAGGAACTAATAAAACACACACAGGACAATATAGCATATGTATGACGGCTTCACAGATAATACAGGATCATAATATCACATGCTATCATCAATCACTGGTTGTATATTCAAGTCTTAATCTTTACAAAAAAGAAAAAGGGCATGGAAAACAGGTCAAAAAAACTCAACCATAAACCATATCCAAGCCAAATCTGATCGGAAAACAATAACGAACTTCTTCAAAAAACATAAATTAATATCTCAATAATAAAATATGAAGAGGCTCTGATGCCAATTGATAAAATCTAACAATTCTATAAACAATTAATTCTCTAAAATAAAGACAAGGATCGCAACATCATATTCGATTATCAAAATTAAATTATTAAGCGAAAGCGTACTTGTATCCATGATAAATTAATAGTGGTAGGAGCCCTTTTCTTTGTGTACTTGTTATCGTCTTCCTCAATCAAACACCCTTAGGTTTCCACAACAAGCTCTCTCTGATGGGTAGAAGAAAAGCTCTATTATGTGTTTTAATATATTGGGGACTATAACCCTTTCATATACCGCCTAATTAAATCTCCCATTATAATTTAATTGGGCTTGGTATTGGGTATCCTCTCATTTAGCCCACACAGTAACAATTAAAATCTAAATGGGTTTTTTTATTTGATCACTTTATTTAACCCAATAAAATAAATAGCTAAATATAATTGAATATTAATATTTAGCCCACATAAATCGTTATTATTAAAATAATAACAACAGTATGATCCCTCTAACGATCACAGGCAAGCTAAGGTTAGTGAGTTCTTTCTTTTGGGATGCTAATAAAGTCTATAGAATGTTTCAACATAGTGATGCTGTTTGGATTTTGGACACTATTGTTCCCAAGAATCAAGTTAGAGATCGTGTTGCTTGGTCCCATTCGACTGATGGCACTTATAGTGTCAAGTCAGGTTACAAGTTTTGGAAAGAGAATTACTCTGTCTGTATTACTATTGCCCCGTCTGATGGTTGGAATAAGATCTGAAGAGTGTACTTACCTCACAAAATTCGTGTGTTTTTATGTATGTTCTGCCGTAATAATCCCAGTGAGGAATTTTCTACATAGTAAGGGAGTTAATACCACTACTTTGTGCCCTTTTTGTATCGCTGATGTGGAAAACATTTTACACGTGTTTTTTTATTGCAACTTTGCAACTCAATGTTAGCAACAATTGGGATGCATCTATGACATGAGAAACGTGGAATCTGGACAGGAATGGTTACTGCAGAAATTGAGCATAGAGGGTAGTGAGGAGATTATTAGAGTTGCTACTGGTATGTGGGGCATCTGGAACACACGTAATAAGAAGCTATGAGAAAATAAGAGTCTTAAACCAGCTTTGGTAATGGAGTGGAGTGAGAAGCAGGTTCTTGAATAGCGAGGGGTAAGGAAGAAATAGAGGACTATTCAGGCGAATGTAGAGGCAAAGATTAGTGCTTCAAGTAAGAGGTGGTCTGTTCCGTCAGAGGGTGAATTCAAAATGAATGTTGATGCTTCAATTAAGGAAGGAGAGGCATTTTTCTCAGTAGGCATGGTAATCAGAGATTGTAAGGGACAGTTTGCTCGAGAAAGAATTGCGAAGTTTTCAGGTGCTGTAACTGTTCTTGAAGCTGAGGCATTTGGGATTCGAGAAGCGTTGTCTTGGCTCCTCAGTTTACCAGCTATGATGATCACAGTCGAGTCAGACTCTCTTGTCACAGTTAATGCTCTTTGCAAGGGCAATGACTATAGGTAGGAATAGGGATGGGAATCCGATCCGACGGATACCCGATTCGAAACCCGAAATTTTGGATAACCCGAACCCGATTTTTTGGATTTAGATTTGGATTTGGATTTGATTTTCAGACCCGAAAATTTTTGGATTTGGATATTATGAAACCCAATCCGAAACCCGAAAACCGATCCAAACCCGATCCGAACCCAAATCCCGAAAAAAAACCTGGATATATATATATATATATATATATATATAATTTATACTATAATATATTTCATAATGTAATACATTTTATATAAAAGTCATTGGTGCATCGTATAACAAATAACCTTGTATTATTAAAACCAAAATATTAAAACAATTTTAGATTCTTAGTGTTTAAGATGTATTTCATATCAAATCTATTTGGTTATTTTAATGATTTAAATTCATTTAAAAATTGATTATATGTAAAATTTTATAACAAAATTAAATATTAAAATATTAAAATTAATGCAAAGAATATAATTTATTTATATAATATAAATAATACTTCTTATAATGTATAAAATATTAAAGTGTATATTATATAAAACTTGATTGAAAATTTCGGGTTTTTGGATTTCGAATTTCGGGTTTCGGGTATTATCCAAATCCAAAAATTTTCGGGTTTCGGATATACCCGAAATCCACCTGAAATCCATTGGATCGGGTTTGGGTTTTAGTTTTCGGGTTCGGATCGGGTTCGGGTTTTATCCAAAAAATATGGTTTGGATTTGGATTTTGCCAAACCCGAGCCAATCCGACCCGATTCCCATCCCTAGGTTGGAAGTAGGTTATGTTCTTGATGAGTGTCGCGCTATGCTTGAAACTAGTGATTTGATCTCGTTGCATTTTGTTAGAAGGCAAGCGAATAAGGTAGCCCATCAAATGGCGTGAGTACCTTGTTTTCTTAATTGCCATAATGTGTTTTTGTCTCCTCCCACTTCCTTACTGAAGACTCTTGTAAGCGAAAGTTTGATTCAATAATATTTCCAGTTTTTATTTCAAAAAGAACAAAGAATATCATATATTATTTGTCGAAATCAAAATTAAACGCCAACAATTTTTACACACTTTCATTGGTCGACTCTATAAATGCAGGAAATTTTCAAAAATGCTTATAACAATGAGATGGATAAAATGTAGAGTCTAATCAATTCTGTGTCTACCCAGAACACTATAAGTTCCTCTTCTCTGGCCCAATCATGCTTTTAGCTACAATTGTACAATTCTTTCATCCTCTTGAGCTGGGTTTGAAGACCCAATTTCTTTTTTATTTATAGGTTCTTGACTAAGCCCAGTATTTATGTTGTTTGTGTTGTCACGGCCCTTTTACATCTTCAATTTTTCGTGATACTAATCTGGTGCTATTTCTTCTTCTTTTGCTCTATAATTTTATTCATTCATATTTGAGTGTATAAGCTACAAAATAACGGGTGAAGGCCCTAAATAATCAAAAATAAATATTGTTTGCCCAAAATATTGAATTTCAAATATTTTGCCTTAAATACTGACGGGACACGTTGTTTCGTGTTCCGTATTGCAAGGATACGTTATTTCGTGCTCCGTATTGCAAGGATACGTTTCTCCGTGAAACGTGATATACACAGATACGGAGCACCGTCCAACGTGATATACACAGATACGCGGCACCGTCTAACTTGATGTTTTCCGGTTGTGTTCTTTACTCCGGCGACGATGACGGAGATGAGCTGATTGTTTGATTTATGCCCCTACGGGGCCGTCACAGAATAACGAAAGTATCGTGTTTCCTTCACAAGTAAATAACCAATGAGATGAATGCTCAGAAATTGGGCGTTCATATGCAAGGGTGGGCGGCACCACAAGTGAATGAAAACGCAGTCCATGCTGGTCACTCTACTTCCAGGAGAAAAAAATCTCCTTCCATAAGTTTTATTCAAAACTTATGGTCCATAAGTTTCACTCCATAAGTTTTATGTTCCATAAGTTTTACTCCATAAGTTAGTTTCCATAAGTTTTGGATAGTTTTATTCAAAACTTATGGTCCATAAGTTTTACTCCATAAGTTTTACTCCATAAGTTAGTTTCCATAAGTTTTGGATCAAAACTTATGGGAGTGCTCCATAAGTTTTTCTTGCACCGTCCAACGTGATATACACATATACGGAGCACCGTCCAACGTGATATCCCTCAATACGGAGCACCGTCCAACGTGATATACACAGATACGGAGCACCGTCCAACGTGATATCCCTTGTACACGTAACACGATTCAACGTGTTAGGTCGGTAAATAGGACCATTATTCCATTTTTCAGTATTTTGGGCCACTAAGTCTCAGAAATAATTATCAAATACATTTTAACGAAAGTTAAATGATTTACAAAAAAAGTTTAAATGTGTGTGTGTTTTAACTTTATCTTTACTAACTTTATGCACCGCGTGTTTTGTAAATATGATTAATGAATTTTTCATATAAAACTTTTGTTTTTAAACTTTTTTTTGGAGAATCGTTAAATAATGTTTGTAAACTTCCATTACATTGATGATATTTATTTTATTAACACTTACTATTATTATTTAATTGTTATTGTATTTTTTACTTGATATTTCATGTTTTTCTAATTTAAAAATTATTAAATGTTACTATTCTTATTCTTTTTTCACTTAATAAGTTTATTTTACTCTATATATTTAATAAGGTGTACAATTTAATAATATTTTTAATTTCTACTTAATATAATTTAAAAATATAATTATTATTAGTACTTCTTAAATGACACATCTACACTGTCAAACTCCTTTACATAAATTAGATAATGTCCAAAAATCTGTTCATAATTTTTGAAATAAGATGTACAATTTAATAATATTTTTAATTTCTATTTAATCTTATATGAGAATATAAAATATAATATTTTTGAAATGACAGATCTATCCCTGACGACCAAAACATACCATAGGAACTCTCTTACACTAAATGTTGTGGAATGAAAAGTAGGTTACGAATTATAATTAATGATAGGGTTCGTGAGCTTCGTGCTTTAATGGCTGTGCTTGTGTTTCGAGACTGATCGGTCCTCACAAGATGCCTACGTATCTCGTATTGAGAATCAAGCCTAGTTCTGAGAATGAGGGGTCAAGCCCTTATATAGGCTGAGAAGCCTTAGAATTATGGTAGGAGTTGGAGACTTGGTGGGCAAGCCACCGCCTTGAGGAAGGTTCTAATCTCCTTCCTTATAGGAATAAGTTTCCATGTTAAAATAGATGTCTTGGAGGCTAAGTTAGGCAGGAGTAATATCCTTGTTTAACTCTTATCTGCCGAGCTGTTTATTGCCTTAAATATTAATTACGAAATTAATATCAAAAATAGGATTTGGGCCCATCTGGTGGGCCCCACATTTGGACCATGCTGGATCTAATTAATGCCACATTAAATGTGTCTTTAGAGCTTATTTTTAGCCCATATCATTTGTCCCCCAACTTCTAGGAAAACTGATCAGGTTTTCCTTGAAGTTATAATGGCCTTTTACGAGACTCGGGTCAGGGTTTATCTTTGTACACTAGTGTTTCACGAATATTGTATTAATGTAAAGCGTGGAGTGACCGACGCACTTACGACAATGTTTAAACAACGCTGATTGGCGATAAACGATGCTAAACGGCACTAACCAGTCTTAAACGATGCTTAACAATGTTAAACGGTGCTAGACGGTGTTAATTGGCACTAATCGGTACTAATTGGTGCTATTCGGTGCTAATCGGCACTAATCTGTGCTAATCGGCACAAAACAGTGCTAAACGACGCTAACGGCACTAAACGGTGCTAAAGGCGCTAAGTATGAAATCTGAAAACTTTCACTTTTAGACCAAAAAATTGTTGAACATTGAATCATCAATGTCATGTTTGAATCATCAACATCATGTTTCAAAGTTCTAGACCACTTCAATGAAGTTTGAAGTGAATCAGGGGTGTTCTGAATATCATTGGACACGTTCGAATATCGTTGGACACGTTCGAATATCGTCGGACACGTTCGAATCACCCATCAGCTGCCGGGGGTCGTCTAAAGCCTTCCCTGACAGCAGGTCGGCTGCCATGAGGTCGGCTAGGCCCTTCCAAGATTGTATAAAATTCAGTGAGCTTCACGTGGACCATAAGATCGTCCAAATCTGATATCTGGAACTCAAGATATGGCTCAAACAGCGTGAGGGCCTCATGGGCGGCCACTTGGCTGGCATCTGCTCGGCTAAGGGCCTCTTGTGCGGCTGGTCGGCTGACATATGCTAGGCTGGGACCTTCTAAGGTTGTAGAAAACTCAGTGAGCTTCACGTGGACTGTAAGTTCGTCCAAATCTGATATCCGAAGCTCAAGATATGGCCCAAACAGCGTTGAAGGGTCCAGTTTCACGTTTTCTTGAAAATCAACCTCAGTCAGCCGACGGGCTCAAAAATCAACCTCAAGACTTGATCATAAACCTCAAGACTCGGTCATCAACCTCAATCGGCTGATGGCCTCCTCGGGAGGTCAGTCGGCCAGCTCTCGATTGAACATCACGTTTCGAACATCAACTTCAAAACTTGATCATCACCCTCACTCGGCCAAGGCTTCAAGAGGATCCTCAGTTGATTGTTAAGGGTCTCAGACCTTCCATGAGTTAGCTTCAAACTCCTTTTAAGGGTTTCATGCTTGCCTAATGTTAAATAGAATTACTTCGAACTTTTCAATCACTATGTTGGAATGTTGATTGAGTGGCTCACTCTTGATCAATGCTTGAATCTCTTCAAAAATAGTGAATTTTTCGATCAGGATCTTGGTCGGAATAGGGGCCTCTTAATGGCTTGATGTTTGTTGAAGATGTTCGAAGGTTGATGATCATGCTGTATTTGCGCCAGAGAATGTTCGCCTTTTTTTTATTTTCCGAACCTCAATTTTACAACAAATCTGTAGGAGGTCGGCCAAAACCTTCCCCTGATAGCTGGTCGGCTGCCAGGAGGTCGGCCAAGCCTTCCCCTGATAGCTGGTCGGCTGCCAAGAGGTCGGCTAGGCCTCCTTGTGGCACCTGGTCGGCAGCCAGGTGGTTTGGCCCTCCTCTGGCGCCCTGTCGTGCCTCCCGGAGCTTTTGTCGTGTCATTTTTCAGCCTTGAACGTCTTGTAAACGGTGTTCAAATGACGTTTGAATGGTGCAAAGGTCACTAGAAAGTGCATATTCTTCACATCTGTATTGATGTTCAGAGGCTGTTGATCATGTTTCAGGGTTGACAGTCATGTTTGAAGGTTGAAAATCATGCTGGAATGTCGAAAATCAACTAGTGGGCAGCCTCACCTAACAAGAGGTTGGCTGGAGCTCCTCCTAACAGCTGGTCGGCTGCCAAGAGGTCGGCTGGAGCCTCCCCTGATAGATGGTCGGCTGCTAGGAGGTCGGTTGGGCCTTCTTTTGGCAGCTGGTCGGCTGCCAAGTGTTTTGGCCTTCCTCCGGCATCTTGTCGTGCCTCTCGGAGCTTCTTCATGCCTTTCGGGGCTTGCTTGTGATGATTGAATCCATTCGTCGATCTTGAATCATGATTTCTGCTGTCAACCTTGAATCATGTTCATCAACATTCAACCATGTTCATCAACATTGAATCATGGTCTTCATACTTGGTTGTTGACTATCAACCTTTCTTTATATTGAATCATGTGTTTCATGTTTGAAGTATTCTTGAATCTCTTGATCCAAGGTTGGCTTTAGTAGCTTTTTTGGCCCTCATTGGCTTCAACTTAGTTCCTTAGGCCTTCTAGACTGCCAACACAAGGTTTCAGGTTGATCATCAAGGTGAGGCCTCGAACATCAACATCAAGACTCGATTATCAAACTCAATCGGCTGGAGCGGAAGCTTGGTCGATCGGAGCCTTCCTTGGGAGAATGGTCGGTCGTGGCTTGGTCTTTGAACCTCATCGTTATTATATGAACGTCAATATTTGGACCTCAACATCGGTAACTGATTGTCGAATGTCATTATTTAAAGTCGATGACCAAACGTACATCCTTCACTTCAAATTGGCTTTCATAACTATCGTGACCTTCTGGGCCTTAACTCGTTTGTTGAATCCTTGGGTTTAAACCTTAAATTCATTCATGATTGTTGGTTATCATCAACCCTTAACTCTCATGTAAAAATGATGAAGCCCCTTAGTTTTTGCCCCCTTGCTACATATGGTGGAGTTCTTGCTTCTCGATTGATTGTTCAAGAAGTTCCCTTGCCACTCAGCACTTGACTTCAAGTCTGGTGTGCCTTGGCTGGTTGTTAACCCTTTATCTTGATTCTAGGTTTCCAACCTTCTTCTTATGCTCACAAGACCTTACTTTGGTTTGAATTCGATTGACGGCTCTTGATTCAAGTCGTTAAACTCAAACGACAAACTCGATTGGAGGCAGACAGCCTTTTTTAGCCATCAAGGCTAAACTTTTGTGTCGGGATTTGAGGTGGATTTGAGATTCAAGATTTTAAGTATGGAATTACAAAGGACCTCTTATCTCAACACCCTCACTAACAGTTTATGTGCCTTCAAGGCATTATCAGGGAGCCAACCAGTCTTAAGATGAGATTTAAGAAGGTCTATCCTTCAGCTTACATCAACTGGTGCTACCAATTTCGAATTGATGGTGGGGTCTTCAGGACCTAGAAGTAAAAACTCTTCCAACGTAGTTCTCCATCTCAGAGGAAGCAAACTTTGAGAGGGCATCGGCCTTAATGTTTTCTTCCCTCGGGATGTGTTCCACATAACACTCATCAAACTGAGTCATAACGGCCTTCACGACTCTCAAGTACTTGGCCATAGTTTCATCCTTAGCTTCAAATTCACCATTTACTTGCGAGACTACCAGTCTTGAATCTCCACAAACTTTGAGGTTCTTGACCCTCATGATTCTGGCCAAGCATAATCCGGCTATCAAGGCTTCATACTCAGCTTCGTTGTTGGTTGTTGGAAAATCCAACTTCAAGGCATACTCAATTGTGAACCCATCGGGGCTTTGCAAAACTAAACGTGCACTACTAGATTTTATTTTTGATGCTTCATCAAAATAGAGCACCCAGTATTCCTTCTGATCAGGTACAAGCTCTTCATCTTTATCCTCACTTCCAGAGGTGGTTATTACCTCTTGCCCCCCAACTTCTTGGTTGCCAATGGTGCATTCAACCACGAAGTCAGCCAATGCCTGAGCCTTGATAGTTGTTCGAGGGTTGCATGTGATGTCGAATTCTCCCAGTTCAATTGCCCACTTGATCAACCTTCCACTGGCTTTTGGGCTATGCAATATGTTCCTCAATTGCTGGTCCGTCAGGACTTCAATCTTGTGTGCCTGGAAGTATGGTCGTAGCTTCCTCATGGCTTTTATCAATGCCAAAGCAAACTTCTCAATGGTTGAGTAATTCAATTCAGCATCGTGTAAGACCTTGCTCACATAGTAGATAGGTCTTTGAACCTTATACTTTTCTCGAATGAGGACATCACTCAATGCTTGTTCCGATACCGCCAGGTATAGATTAAGGGTTTCCCCAAGACTAGGTTTGGCCAACAACGGGGCTTCAGTCATGTATTTCTTCAACTGTTCACAGGCCTCTTGGCTTTCAGGTGTTCACTCAAAATTCTTCACCTTCTTCAATGCTTGAAAGAAATCCAAGCATTTGTCACCAGATTTGGAGATGAATCTTCCTAAGGCTGTAACTCGGCCCGTCAACTTCTGTACATCTCGTATAGAGCGGGGTGGTTTCATGTCCAAGATCGCTTTGATCTTGTAAGGATTGGCCTCAATGCCTCTTTTTGAAACCATCAGATCCAAAAAATTTCCCGATCTAACACCAAAAACACACTTGGCTGGATTCAACATCATCTTATGGTGCCTCAGCACTTCGAATGCCTCTCTGAGGTACTTAAAATGGTCTGTCGTGATTAGGCTCTTGGCCAACATTTCATCAACATAGACTCCCATGGTTTTTCCAATCAGATAGGCGAATATCTTATTCACCAGTCGTTGGTAAGTAGCTCCTGCATTCTTTAGACCAAAAACCATAACAAGATAGAAGAAAACACCAAAGTCAGTTATGAAAGATAGCTTTGGGATGTCACCCTTGTGCATCTTAATCTGATTGTAGCCAGTGAACCCATCCATGAAGCTCAACATCTCATTTCCAGTTGTAGCATCTAAAAATGTGTCTACCCTTGGTAGGGGGAAACAATTCTTCGGGCATGCATCATTTAAATCAGTGAAGTCTATACACATCCTCCACTTCCCATTCGCTTTCTTGACCATCACAGGGTTAGCCAACCATTCGAGAAACTAAATTTCTTCAATTAACCCCGCTTCTAACAGCTTATCAACCTCTTGCTTGATGGCCTCTCGGCTGGCATGTGTTCGGCCTTGAGTGTTGAACGTCGATGTTTGAAATCAAGGGTTTTCAATCTCAATGGTTTTTTAAATCACCAAAGTATCTATCAGAGCTATCGGTCCAAGGCCAGGGGGTTTCTGATCAGCCCCATGAGGTCTTGAACCTTCCCTAGGAGGTTTTCAATCTCCATTTTATTGTTAATATTCAAGTGTTAAATGCTGGTGTTCAGATATTCAACATCGGCATTCTGGATCGAGAATCCAAAATTACATATCGGTTTTCAAGTTTCAACATGAAGTTTCAACCTTTGGATCTTAATTGGAGGTTCATGTCCCCCTCAATTTTGGCCTTCATAACTAATCTTGAACTTCATGGCTAATAACTCGTGTTTTTCAACCTAGGATTCAGGGTTGATTCCTCGATTTAGATTTCGATAAATGCAATCCCGTGGGCTTCTTGCCTTTTAAACTTTTAAAACGAGAACTTGCTTGATCTTCTTAATCCTTTCTTAAGGTTCTCTATTGGCCTTCATCCTTGGATCCTTAATCCAGGTACTTAATAAATATTGAAGAGTAGTTGGTCCTTAACATCCTCGGCCTTGCATGGCTTTGATTGTTGCGTGTGGCTTTTATTTCTTTTCTTTTATCCAGGGTCCTTCACGGACTTAAACTATTATTTGGTCCTGCTGTAACCTAACTCTTGACCCTTCAGGGTCTTTATTATTGCATTTATTTGTTTTCCATTCATGTATTATTTTATTTTCGGTACTCGGTCATCCTTGACTTGCACTCATCAGGTGCTTGGCACATAAATAAAATTACACAATCAATGAATGGAAAACAAACTTGCATTAATAACTTGAAATGGGTTCAACCTTACATAGAGTACTACTGTCCTACTCGGAGCAACATGCTCTGCAATGGTTTCAATGAACCTTATTTCTACTTCTACTACATAAATATGAAGATAAGTCCTACTAGGATAACTTGAGCCCATCGGGGCTTTGCAAGACTAGGCCTGCACCACTTGATTTTGTTTTTGATGCTCCATCAAAATAGAGCGTCCACTACTCCTTCTGGTCTCCTTATTCTTATTCTGAAGTTCACTTCCTGCTTGGGGTACTACCTCCTGCCTCCCGACTTTTTGGTTGTCAATGGTAAATTCAACCACGAAGTCAGTTAACGTCTTAGCCTCAATGGCTGTCCGAGGCTTCTGTGTGATGTCCTCTGCTGGCCTTTCTTGGTGTTCCTTAATACTACGGACATCCATGTCCTCAATCAGGAGGTCCTACCCCCCGACTCCATCAGGCCTTAACGAGGCTACATAACAGCTTCGTGCCATCTTTTGATCACCTTTATGTTCTCCAACACCATTCCTGGTTGGGAACTTGATCTTCATATGATAAGTCGAGGCAACAGCCATGAATACATGAAGTCTAGTCCTTCCGAGGATAGCATTGTACGTTGAAACCGCCTTGATTACCATGAAGTTCAACATCCGAGTGGCCTCCTTGGGCTCCTGTCCAATAGTTACAGGTAACTGAATAGTCCTTTCAACTTTGGATTTTACTCTATTAAATCTATATATAGGCATGTTATTGGGGGTCAACTGAGAATCATTGTACCCCATCTTCATAAATGCATCATGAAATATAATGTCAACGGAAGCTCCATTGTCTATCAAGACTCGTTTCACCTCTAAGTTTCCAATCACAAGAATTATGACCAACGGGTCGTCAAGGGGGAACTTCACCCCTTCCAAGTCTGAGTCATCAAAACCTATCACTACCTCAGTTTTTGCATGATTCGGGGCCTCTCCCACGATGTGCATCACTTCTCTAGCATAAGCCTTCCAAGAATTCCTTGTTGTCCCGGTCGCGGTTGGGCCTCCTGAGATCATGTTGATTACTGGCCCTCGGGGCTGTAGGTTGCGATCTCGATCATCATCACTCCTATCATACTCTCTTCTCTGATTACCACGGTCTTCACCCTTAGTGAAGTGACTCAGTTTCCCTCTTCAGATTCAAAAACTCGATCTCATCTTTGAGTTGCTTATAATCATCAGTGTCATGCCCTACATTTCTATGGAATCTGCAATACTGATTCTTATTTCTCTTTGCGGGGTCACACCTAAGTGGCTTCGGACATCGGAAATCCTTATCCTTTTCAATGTCCAACAAGATTCAACTCCTAGGAGTATTCAACCGTGCATACTCAGTGAACCTTGGCCCTTGGTTCTTCTTAGGGGCAGAGTCGGAGTCCTCGTCGGTTCGGGGATACTTGTCCCTAGCATCGTACTCTTGCTCTTGTTTCCGTTTCTTTGAGTCGTTGGCACCCTTACCATTACCTACTGTGACCTCCTTCTTCATGCTGTCCTCAGCTTTAATATACTTATCAGCTCTTCGTTGAAGTTCAGCCATATTCTCCGAGGGGCGTTTTGCCAATGATCTTTTAAAGAACTAATCAGTGGATCCGTGCTCTAGGGCTACCATGGCCACCTTATTCTCCAGGTCAGTAATATTCAGCATCTCCTTAGTGAATCGCTTAAGGTAATCTCTCAGATTTTCGTTCTTCCCTTGTACCAAGTACATAAGGGATGCAGAGCTCTTCTCATGAACTCTCCCACTAATGAATTTGCTGACGAAATCAGCGCATAACTCCTTGAAATATCCAATCGAGTTTGCAGGCAAGCAGCTGTACCACCGTTGAGCCATACTCGACAGGGTTTGAGGGAACACCCTACACTTCAAGGCATCACTTGCAGGCTGCAGCAGCAGTGCGTTTAAAAACGTTCTTACATGATTTACGGGATCACCCATTCCATCATAAGCCTTGATTGTTGGCATCTTAAACTTCTTAGATATACGAGCATTCATCACCTCCTCAGTAAATGGGGGTATGGGATCATCAGGATCTCCAAGTGGCATCAGATCTTTGGGGTTTCCCTTGGGGATTTCCACCCTGGTTGTTTTTTCAGTTGAGGCATCAGCCCTTTTCTGCCTCCTTGAAGGCCTCTCCAGATCTATAATGGGGATCCTCCCTGTGGTTGAAGGAAGTAGGTTTTGATTCAACCTAGCTTGTTCCCTTGCCATATCTTCCTTTAAGCTCAAGATCTCAGCCTTATGAGCCTTGATCCTCTCAGCAGTTGTCAAAGGGGGTCCATCATGGATGGTTCGAGTCCTCCTTCGAGGTTCTCTACTAACACGGTGCCTCCTCGGGGCTTCATCACGATCATCATCATCATCAGATGACGAATCATCAGTATAAGGGCCAGAGTAGTCGGTATATTCTCGATCTCGGATCTGCAAAGCATGAACACTTGGTCTAGTTCCTTGAATAGGAGGGTAGTTAGGCAGACCATACCTCGGGTTGGTATTCAAGGGGAGATCCGTAGTGTGAATCTGTATCCCTGGTGGTGGGTTGTCAGGATTGAAAAGGGGAAAAACCACCATCTGGAGAGGGTTAGTTTCTTGATTTGCTTGGTTGCCCACAGGCAACGTACTCTCAACGTGAGGATCCCCCCTGATTGTTAAGAAACTTGAGATTGGGTGATCACGCCTGATGCTGAAAAAGCATGTTGGACGATCGCCCCTGATGCTGGAGAAACCTGTTGAATAATCGCCCCTGATGCTGGGGGAACCGGTTCAGTGGCAGGTGGAGCAGAGTTGAGAGGTACGGCCTCGGCTGAGGCTGGTGTTGTTCTTCGTGTGTTCACCATGGTTGATGTTGTGTTCCCACAGACGGCGCCAAATGTTGTGGAATAAAAAGTAGGTTATGAATTATAATTAATGCTAGGGTTCGTGACCTTCGTGCTTTAATGGTTGTGCTTGTGTTTCGAGACTGATCGGTCCTCACAAGATGCCTACGTATCTCGTATTGAGAATCAAGCCTAGTTCTGAGAATGAGGAGTCAGGCCCTTATATAGGCTGAGAAGTCTTAGAATTATGGTAGGAGTTGGAGACTTGGTGGGCAAGCCACCGCCTTGAGGAAGGTTCTAGTCTTCTTCCTTATAGGAATAAGTTTCCATGTTGAAATAGATGTCTTGGAGGCAAAGTCAGGCAGGAGTAATATCCTTGTTTGACTCTTATCTGCTGAGCTATTTATTGCCTTTAATATTAATTATGAAATTAATATCAAAAATAGGATTTGGGCCCATCTGGTGGGCCCCACATTTGAACCATGCTGGATCTAATTAATGTCACATTAAATGTGTCTTTAAAGCTTATTTTTAGCTCATATCACTAAATTATATATAGGATATAATTTTTGTATGATATAGTGGAAAATATCCATTTTTTTGCATGATTTATTGAAAAAAATTCATTTTTAGCATGATCTAGTTGGAAAAAAATTCGCATTTCGCACAATTCGAATATTTTAAGAATTTTTGGACCCCCTCGCATTATGCTCTAGGTCCGTCACTATCAACATCTACGTATTCTGTGCTAACATCTACGTATTTGCACAATCCTCCATTTTCTTTAATATGTAGATTTCCTCCTGGCTCTTGAGGATAAATGTAGCTTTGTTGGTGTTCTGTGTGTACATGTCTGCACATATTTAATATAAAGGAGCCTTACGAATGCAAAAGAGAACTCATGCACTTCTTGTATGTAAAGAAAACGATAGTAAACGAAAGCTTTGATCTATTCATCACTCAACGAACTCAGTTTATACAATGAATCATGATATTCAAGTTACAATGATCAAATCACCTCATTTCTATATATACAAAACACTTAGTCTCTAACTAACTCTGTAACAACTTTATTATAACGAACTTGTCCTTGAATTACTATTATGTCCCTGACTGTTGTACTGATATTACTACAATGTCCCTGCCCCTGGTCTTATTACTCTGCACTTCATTACTCCCCCTCAAGCTTGCAGTGTTGACTGTTGGAAACACCAAGCTTGTTGAGAAGATAGGTATGTTGCTTAGCAGACAATTATTTAGTAAACAAATCAGCAACCTGTGCATATGAAGGAACATGCTTTGTAACAATATCTCCAGCAGCTACCTTGTCTCGAATGTAATGACAATCAATTTCCACATGCTTAGTACGTTCATGAAGAACTGGATTAGCTGCAATAGCTAATGCAGCTTGATTATCACAATTGAGAACTGTTGGAGGTAAATCTGATAATCCCATGTCATGCAGCAGTGTTGACAACCAAGTAACTTCACAACTAGCCAATTTCATGGCCCTATATTCAGCTTCTGCACTAGATCTGGCTACCATTGTTCGTTTCTTGGATTTCCAGGATAATGGTGAATTTCCTAGCATAATACAAAACCTTGATGTTGATCTCCTAGAGTAAGCACAGCTTGCCCAATCTGAATCACAATAGGCGGTCAACTGAGCTACCGACTTGCTAGCTAACAAAATTCCTTGTCCAGGATTTCCTGCCAAGTACCTCAATAATTTCTTTGCAGCTTGCATATGTACTGTAGTAGGTTTCTGCATATACTGTGTAAGAATGTTAGGTCCGATAAGATTGTAGAAGGGGGGGTTGAATACAATCTATACCATTTACTCAAAATTTATTCGTTAAACAATTTTCACTTAAACGAATATTTGTGCGGAATAATATAACACAAATTTCAAGTTGAATATAACAATATATTAACTTGATGGGTGTTACAAAATCAGTCCAAATGATTATCAAGTAATTAATAACTAATTAGAAAATTCAACATGAACTTTGCTAATTTAGTTAACAAAATCAAGATATCAATTTGTGAACTAGGAAACTTAATTCGCTAGTAGTACAAGAATCACAAATAATCAAGTTCCACCGGATAAAATATTACAAAGGAGATGAACTTGATTTTCTAGGAATTAATTTGTTCTTGCTTGAGAGAGAGAAAAATGGAGGCTGCTGTATTTTCTTCTGTTCTGATCGACTGATTCCAGTTCTTCTGCATTCTGCTGCTTTATATAACACAGCCATAGTCATATTGCTTTGTTTTAACTGATATAACAATCAGTTAACACTAATATGACATTCGGTATGACTATCGAATGAATGTAATATGACTGTCTCTTTAAATATAACTTTCGGTATGACTATCCAGTCCAATATAACTTTCGGTATAACTATCCAGTCCAATATAACTATTGGTATAACTATCCAGCCTGTCCTCTTGAATGAAATATGACTATCCAGTTTGAACTGAATATGACTGTCAGCTTTTGAACTGAATATGACTGTCAGCTTTTGAACTGAATATGACTGTCAGCTTTTGAACTGAATATGACTGTCAGCTTTTGAACTGAATATGACTGTCAGCTTTTGAACTGAATATGACTGTCACACTTTGAACTAAATATGACTGTCACACTTTGAACTAAATATGACTGTCACACTTTGAACTAAATATGACTATCGGTATAACTATCAGTTGATAGTTATATTATCATATTTTTCAGCTTATAATTAATCAAATGATTTATAAAAATCATTTAAATAACTATTTCTTTTTCATATTAATTCTGATTTAATTAATTAATTGATTAATTTAAAGAATAAATTAATTCTGATTGAATTAATTTATAAAATAAATTAGCCAACTAATTTAATTTAATTAAAAGACAATTAATATGAAGTCTTTTTATAATTATATTAATTCCAACTTAATTAATCTTTTAATTAATTTATTGAATAAATTAATTCCAATAGAATTAATTTATCAAATAAATAAATCAAATGACTTAATTAATTAAGAGAAAATTAATATACCTCCTTGACAGCATAATTATATTAATTCTAACTTAATTAATCTGTTAAATAATTTACTGAATAAATTAATTCGGATAGAATTAATTTATCAAATAAATAATTCAAATGACTTAATTAATTAAGATAAAATTAATATACCTCCTTGATAGCATAACCCTTGTGATCTTCCATATTTTGATATCTAATCCTCCACAAAGATTATTCCTTAGCCAGTCTTGATTGCAAAACCATTGTGGTTAATTAATTTAGTACCTCTGTTGCTTGCACAATGATTTCTTCCCATACCAGTCATGATAGCTTGAACCACTGAAGTTAATGATAAACAACCACTGTTTAATGTTGACACTCGATGTACTGTCTGGTTCATGAGTGACTAACCGCAATGACTGTTCTTCATATATTGACTTTAAAATCTGGTTCCTTTTCTTTTCTTTTTCTTCTCTCTCTATTAATTCTTCGTACTGTCTCTATCACTGTCGAAATCTCTATCACTTTAAATGAATCCACTTCTTTAACGAATACTTCACTGAGGCTTGATCAAATGTCTGAACTTCTTTCAATGTAGTAATTCTTCAAGTCTGTAGATTGACCTTGATCTTTTTCTTCTGACAGATAATACAATCTGAGATTCCTTGTGACAGTCTATATACTGTTTACTATTACAATCTTGTTTAAGTTGAGTTGTATCCTCGAAATACAAATAGGCTACATCATATGCCTTTCAATCTCCCCCTATTTGTTTGTTAGACAATAACAAGCAAATACCTAGAGGATAACTCAACTAACTCACTTTAAAAAAGAAAAAGATAAAACTTTTAGGAATTAAGTAAATAATACAAAAAAAATTTCTCTGGTTTAGATTTAACAATTCCAGAATCTTCAGTTGATGAAATGATAGATGATTGTTCCTCTAGCACTGAACTGATCTTCAATAGAGAACT
The DNA here is from genome assembly GCA_036435485.1 of Saposhnikovia divaricata. Taxonomy (NCBI): domain Eukaryota; kingdom Viridiplantae; phylum Streptophyta; class Magnoliopsida; order Apiales; family Apiaceae; genus Saposhnikovia; species Saposhnikovia divaricata. Next base: position 189,924,945 of record CM071598.1, on the reverse strand, counting down.
CATCTTCATTTCTGATTCTTCATATCTCTGCCTGATAATCATTCACATCTTACATTGGTGATTATCAGCAGTTCTTGATTTACAATCACTTCCCATTTCTGACACAACTTTTCTCACTAAAGAAAAATAGTTGTTCCTACTATATAGACAATGGTGAATCAATACCATTTCTATAACTTCTGGTGAATTTACTACTCTTCCACTTAGCCTTTATACATAGTACATTGAAAGACTAATAGAATAGTATTGTGATGTAATTCTCCTTATATCTCCACTTTCATAACAAATGAAAGTTCTTTTGCTTCTTCATCTAAGGCTCCCCCTTAGTAACTTGACTTGCTTCTCGTCCTAAGTACAGTCTTTACTGCTCCCCCTTTCTAACTCACTCTTCTTTTACTTGTACCCCAATACTTCTCCCCCTTAGTTGAGTATATCCTACTAAGGTAAGCTTTAACTTGAATATATCTTTTTCAATATATCTCTCCCCCTTAGTTGAGGAATCCTCCATTCAACTAATTGACAAAGTAGTTGATACCAAATTGTTACCAATTTATATCAATCGTTAGAGTACATTGAAATCAATTGATAAAGCTTTGTTAGAAAGGAAGTTTCATTTTCTTCCTAGCTGTGAGTGTGTGCTAGTGTTTAGTGTACCTCACAAGTGTTTCACTCTTCTCTCCACTCATTTGTGTTGAGTGTCTCACTTCTCTCTGTGTTTACACTCTTCCTCACTGGTGTATCACTCATTGCTCCAACATCCTTTAGTGTACCTGCAAAGAAAAATCACCCTAGCCCCTTCAAGAGAGGTCACTGGTGGTGCAATGGGAGTTCGCAAATCCCAAATCCTCGTTGGACTCGTCAGACGAATCTGAGTCATAATCTACAAGTTGTTAATTTCCTTTTTTTAGGGTTTTCAGATTTGAATTCTGAGAAGGTAAACAATGATCTATAAATTTAGCATTGAGATCAAGGTTCCCTTCTAATGTCTGTGAAGACATCACCTTGTTAAACTCATCAGGTAAAATCTGAATCATAGTTCACAAGTTGCCGATCCGCACCTATGTCGGATCCGTTACCCGTAGGATCCAGAGATGTTCCCTCTGGGGAGTTAGATAATGATCTTGTTGAATTTTGCATTTGAGATCAATACCTTCTCTCGAGGTCTGTGAAGACTCTTGATTCATTAAAGAACCTTTAACTTATGATCCTAACCGTAAAATGGTTGGATTACAGGTTTCCGTCAATTCATCCTTGGTGTGTGCAATCTCACTTTGTGCATATGAAATATTATGGATAGTGTATAAGGTAGTGACTCTCCAACTGAATATCCCACACATCCTTGTTTGCTGCATCAAGTGCAGTTACTCCCTGGTGACCTCTAGTCTGATAGATAACTTCCATTTAGGGTGTAAAATAGAATGTGTTTGAGTTTGACTGTAGTCTTGGATAAAAGTTGTTGGGTTTACAACCTTATGACTAAACATGTGAGAATACAAAATTCCATGTAGATGAACCCGTGTCACAGAATATGAGCAACATAGAGATAGAATGCATTTTTAACATTGAAAAGTTTTCTGAGAAAATATTGCATTTATCTTAAGTGAAATGATGTACAGTTGTGATTTCAAAAGGTTGAACATATAAGCAATCACAACTGTAAAAAGAGATTTTGAATTTGGGGAAGATATAGATCTTGAGCCGGTTTTACAAAACAAGAACATAGGCAAAAATCCAATTAATAAATATTAATCGAATCAATGTATGTTAATGTTTAAACCAATACAAACAAAACTATTTTATCATGTTTTAGGTCCTGCATGATAGATATCAACTATCAGAAATTGTTAGCACTTGATAGGTCTTGTCTTCCAATTCTTAGAACCTGAAAATTAAACATTAGTTCATAACCAATTGTATAGACACATACCAATTTGATACCAACATTGGTCAATTGTTAAGTCCTTAACACTAAGATCTGTTAACATCAATCACAAAACAAAGATTTATACTTAAACTGCAGGTTTTGTGTGTGTTAAAAAGAACAACAAAAGAACCAAGTACAGGGACCTGTTTGTAAGTTTTGAAAGTATAGTGACTAAACTGTAAAAACTATACAAACTATTTATATACACATGAAAAATAATATTCAAAAATAAGAAATAATATACATAATAATATTAAATAAAAACTATAAGAAAAGAAAAATTCGAATAAAAAAAACTATACATAAGTAATAATTTACATAGCTTAAACTATAAACGAACATACGACTACAATAAAAAGACAAACACTACAAAACATGTTAAATAAGATTAACATTTAAAAATTACAATACATGTACAAAAACATTGAGTATATATAAGAGTATTTATAATAGGTTAGCAAATCCATATATTTTCTGACAAAACAACTTTCTACTAGAAAATTATTTAGAGAGAAAATATGTTTTAATAAACTATCATAAATATGGCAGCTATTTTAAAATAATAAAATTTTCAACAAAAATAGCTTCCTCAAAAATTCTAACTAGAGAATTAGAGAAAAATATTTTTAGAGGAAATTATTATTCTAAAATAAAGAAACATGGATTAACGCATTAGAATGATTATGACAATTCTTTTTAGAAAGATGACAAATTCGAAAAGAATGTCATACCAGTTACTTGGCGCTCAAACCTTGGCACCAACTTCCACGTTTCTTGTTGTTCCAGATTCGCAAGTGCTTTCTCAGATTCCTTAGGTTCTATACCTTGATTCTGAGAAGCCCTTTTAGTTCTTACTACAACATCTGGACAGGGCCGTTCCATAATAAACGGAGGCCTTGAATGATATTGTTCAAAATCCAAACTCCAAAACACCCAAAATTCTGAAATCCCAAGTATGATGATTGCTTGGCCCCTGATTGCTTAAGTCTTGATAATTACCCCTTATGCAAGTTGCTTAGTCCTTGAGTGTTCCACAGAGTTGTTGGAGATGAAATTGATTTCTTGTGTTTTCCTGCTTTCGTACAACTCATTTGATCTGTCTCTATGTAGTAAAACATGTAAGAACTGATGTCTCTAGGGTACCATCTCCGTAGATTTGGGTCCAACTTAAGACATCTGAAAATCATTTGTAATAACTACAAGAATAGATTCTCAAGAATCCACTTGGGACCATGCACATTTGCATAATTGAGAATAAAATATGTGTGTAAGTAATCTATTAGCAATTGAATAAGATAATGAGCTGATGATTCCTCTATAGCCTGATTAGGTCCTAATTAGTAGATCCTGAACTTGTTGGGTCAAATATCTCTAGAGTACCATTTCCTAAGATCTGGGTCCATCTAAAGATTTTTGATTGCCAACTTGTTAGGCCCAAGCTAATAGGTCAAAAGCCAGCTATAGTGATTTGTTGGTATGTAGTCTTGACAGGTCTAGAATCTTCTGAATAGAATCAAAAGATCCTTGACTTATTTTTATTGTCATCATTCTTTTGGCTTACTGAAGTAAATCAAAAGAACTGCAACTTTACCAACATCAAAACAGCAAATATCTTAATATCAATTTATAACTAGCAGACCAACATATAATATAATCAAGATATCATTGCACATATATGTTAATAATGTTTGTGCCTAATGATGTAAAGAGTTCTATAAATATAACACCAATTGTTAAAAGATACCAACTGTTAAAGATTGATATCAAATATTAAATTATAGTTAGGGTGTCATACCATGTCTTCCATGCTTGCTTGAGTGATGATACCAGTTTATACTAACCTGTAGAGATCTTCAATTATCTCACCAACCAGGAGTGCACTTGTTCACATTCCTCTAGCATCCAGATTCAGTAGGTCTAGATGTCCATTATAATCTTGAATGTGCAGCAGGTGCCTGATATCCTCAAGTCTTGTCACTGGTGCTTCTTATCAAATATATTGTTTGATCAAATTGTAACCTAGCATCCAGTTTGGCTTTGTCCCTCATAACAATGCCTTGACATCATCCAGGTAGACTTCTGGTTATCCTTGTACCAAATACAGCCTTGTTGTTTGGTCTAGATACCAGCTTCCCTTCAATCTGCCTTTTGTACTGATTGAGATCATCTTGCATTGCAATCACTCAACCTGGATCTTTCAGAGCTTTTGTAGCTTTCTTAGTTTCTTTTAAAAGAAAACTAAAGAAATAATCATTAGTACTTGAAGCTCTGTTAGTCTTTTACTTCCACCATTAGAAACACTAAGAACTAGAACAAAGAGTTAATTGAGTCAACACTCTTTGTCTTGGCAGACATGTTCTCATAGTGTCCTTTGACTTTCAGTGTGATGTTGAGTTGACCAGATGATCCTTCTTTTGCTCCCCCTAAGCTGTTGCTGGGTTTACATGAAGATTCTCAATGTTGACATTGCTTGGATCTGAATCATCATTACCATTGACAGCTGAGAGCTAGAAGTCGATGAACATCACTAAGACTTTCAATCACCTTCTGTTGATTAATAACAATCACCCTGTAGGCTGTTGACTCCACCAAGTAACCAAGGAAATTATCCTATTGAGCATTAGCAGATTGATAGGATGCTCACTTTCATTTATCATTGCAAAACAATTTTCTTCATAACTTGTGGGGTCTTCCTATATTTCTTACTGATCAGGGTTTAATCATGTCAGTAGCAAACTATTGGCTGCTTCAGCATTAATACTCTTGAAGGTGTAGAAATCATCCATAACACTAATTGATAGGTCCTTTAATCTGATCTCCAAGATGTCATAGTCAATTTTGCTTCCTGACACACTTCTAGATATGATCAATAACCATCAGTGGTGTCTTGTCTTCAGATTGTTTGAACAACAACTTGTTTGTGGAGAGAAGTCATCAGTCATCACCACTTAAGTATATTTTTCTTTGATGTAGAACTTCTGTGTGATTCGTTTTGACTTCCCTTTATGCCATGCCTCATAATTTTATTTTACTTTAATTCCAGATGAGGCAGTCTTCTTTACTGATTCGATTTCCAGGAAAAAATCTCTTGATATGACATTCAGGTGAGAGAGCTCCTTATGTCATAGCTGAACTCCTGTCTGATGAAGCTTTACATTTGAACTTGTTGACTTCACCTTTGACTGAGATTCCATGTCAGCTACAGATAAGTTCTCTTTCCTTAATCCTCGAATAGTAGGCTCTTCATCTTTTAAAAGATGCTTTATTACTTACAACATTCCTTGACTATTGAATAGCCTTGACCCTAGGTCATACCCTTGCTGTTGTCTCCAAGGGATAAACCACTTGGCCAAATACCGTCACCACTTTTGATAGCAGGGCTCTATCTTCGGTCATATGCCTTGAACATCCACTGTCCAGAATCCACATAACACGATGTACCTGTTACACACCCTGCAATACCAAAACAGTTAAACCCTTTTTGGGACCCAAATTTGATTGGGTCCGGAATACTTGAAGTATTGGCCTTTGTCAGGCAAAACAACATTCTTAATCTTAACACCATTAGTCAGCAAACATTTTACCCTATAAACAGATTTAACAATCTTTGATTTCAGTTTAGGTATCCATGTTTGTTTAGTAACAATATCATTGACTGGACATTTTACTTTGTAAACAGCCTTCATAAAACTTTGTTTAGGCTTTGGTACAAATGTCTCTCTCCTAACATAAGGAGGACTAGCAGTCTTTGATCTAACATTATTCCTGTTCATATGTTGTCGAGGAGTAGTCTTATCAGCACATGCATGATTACCGTTGAAGTAAGCAGTCATAACATTAAAAGCACAAGACATACAATTGACAACACCACATGCCTTATGATTAGCATCAATGATAGGCATGGAATTCATGTTAGACATGTTATTGTTCTGTTTCAACTTATTACCTCCTAATCCAGTCTTAGAAGAACTAGTTGTTTCAACAACCTTGACTGGCACTTTAGATACATCTTTCTTGGATGAAACATTTTCTGGATTAGTGTCCTCAACAGATTTAGCCTTAACAAAGATTGTGACATCTTTCTTGGATGAAACATTCTTTGGATTAGCGTTCTTAACAGATTTATCCTTAACACATTTATCCTTAACAAGGACTGTGCCATTTGCACTATCCTCATTTCTCATTTCTTCTTGTATAACCATAGAAAGAATATCTGGTGGGCCATCATCAGATTTTGTAAACATTGGTTTTTCAACATTCTTGAGAATATGTGGTATACCTCTTTCTTTAGCTGAGATAGAATTAGGAGAATGATTACTCAAAGAACCAACAGCTTGACTGTAATAAAATCCTATTCCTACAGCTCGTTCTACTGCTTGTTTGTTGAAGAACTCTTTAGAAACTTTAACAGTATTATAACAAGCTCTAACCTGTGTTTCAAGTTCTCTAATCTTGGTTTCTTGTTCAACAATCCTATCAACTTGTTTTACCATGTATTCTCCTAGACCCTTTTCTCTGTAGTTAAGTCGAGCTATTTCTTCTATATTCTTATCTTGATTAACCTGCACCTTTTTTAAATCTAACATTTCATTTTCAAGGTTAGTGTTAACAAGACTTATTCTCTCGTACCCTCTTTGTGCATTATTCAAGCAACTACGTAAACTATCAATTAACTCAGCATCAGTAAGAATTACCGGTGTGGTGTAATAAGTTGATGATTCAGCATTTGCCACCAGCGCAAAGTTTCCATATTCTTCATCTTCGCTATCTGTGTCATCCCAGCTTTTGCCTTGTACCACATAGGCCATGTCTGTGTTCTTCTTACCAGATGCATACTCTCTCCTTGCATCTTGTTCGGGTCGATGACACTCAGTTGCAAAATGTCCCATTTCATTACAGTTGAAGCACCTGATCTTGCTTCTGTCTACCATTCCAGTCTCATAGCCAACCCTTGTGCTACTTGAGGATGAACCTCCTTGCTGGAATCTGTTCTGAGTAGACCTGAGTCTGAAATTAGGATTTCTTCTAAATCTGAAATGATTAAACTGTCTTACAACCAGTGCCATTGATTGATCCTCCAACTGCTCCAGCTCCTCTGACGAATAAAATTCTCTACAACCCTGACTTGTAGCTGTCTTCCCATACTCTGCTACAATCAATTCCTCTTCAGAGCTGTAAGGTTGAACAATCTTAGCTTCCAATCTATTTTCCCTGACTTTCTTAGTTCCCTCGTTTATTGTTATAATGGTGTCCCAGATATGCTTGGCATCTGTACAGTTAACAACATGGTTGCACATGATCGCATCTAGGGATTCCACCAAAATTAATTGTACATTAAGATAAAGGGCAATATCCACTTTGTCATCATTTGTATAAACACTAATGTCCTTTGGATATGTCCTTGCAGGAACTACAACAACTCCTTCCACGATTATTTCCTCTTCAGTAATCATAGGAACTATTGGCCCGGTTTTCAATATTCCTAAATATTTAGGATTGGCCACTTGTAGAAAAAGGATCATTTTCTTTTTCCATAGTTCATAATTCTCCTTGTCAAATATGGGTATCTTAACAGTTCCAATTTTTGAAGACATGATGAATTTTTAAGTGAGTTAAAAATTCGAAATGGATTTTTGATTGAATAAAAATAGGATCTTGATTTGTGTATCAATCAATAGGCTCTGATACCAATTGTTAGGTCCGATAAGATTGTAAAAGGGGGGGTTGAATACAATCTATACCATTTACTCAAAATTTATTCGTTAAACAATTTTCACTTAAACGAATATTTTTGCGGAATAATATAACACAAATTTCAAGTTGAATATAACAATATATTAACTTGATGGGTGTTACAAAATCAGTCCAAATGATTATCAAGTAATTAATAACTAATTAGAAAATTCAACATGAACTTTGCTAATTTAGTTAATAAAATCAAGATATCAATTTGTGAACTAGGAAACTTAATTCGCTAGTAGTACAAGAATCACAAATAATCAAGTTCCACCGGATAAAATATTACACAGGAGATGAACTTGATTTTCTAGGAATTAATTTGTTCTTGCTTGAGAGAGAGAGAAATGGAGGCTGCTGTATTTTCTTCTGTTCTGATCGACTGATTCCAGTTCTTCTGCATTCTGCTGCTTTATATAACACAGCCATAGTCATATTGCTTTGTTTTAACTGATATAACAATCAGTTAACACTAATATGACATTCGGTATGACTATCGAATGAATGTAATATGACTGTCTCTTTAAATATAACTTTCGGTAACTATCCAGCCTGTCCTCTTGAATGAAATATGACTATCCAGTTTGAACTGAATATGACTGTCAGCTTTTGAACTGAATATGACTGTCAGCTTTTGAACTGAATATGACTGTCAGCTTTTGAACTGAATATGACTGTCAGCTTTTGAACTGAATATGACTATCAGCTTTTGAACTGAATATGACTGTCACACTTTGAACTAAATATGACTGTCACACTTTGAACTAAATATGACTGTCACACTTTGAACTAAATATGACTGTCACACTTTGAACTAAATATGACTATCGGTATAACTATCAGTTGATAGTTATATTATCATACTTTTCAGCTTATAATTAATCAAATGATTTATAAAAATCATTTAAATAACTATTTCTTTTTCATATTAATTCTGATTTAATTAATTAATTGATTAATTTAAAGAATAAATTAATTCTGATTGAATTAATTTATAAAATAAATTAGCCAACTAATTTAATTTAATTAAAAGACAATTAATATGAAGTCTTTTTATAATTATATTAATTCCAACTTAATTAATCTTTTAATTAATTTATTGAATAAATTAATTCCAATAGAATTAATTTATCAAATAAATAAATCAAATGACTTAATTAATTAAGAGAAAATTAATATACCTCCTTGACAGCATAATTATATTAATTCTAACTTAATTAATCTTTTAAATAATTTACTGAATAAATTAATTCGGATAGAATTAATTTATCAAATAAATAATTCAAATGACTTAATTAATTAAGATAAAATTAATATACCTCCTTGATAGCATAACCCTTGTGATCTTCCATATTTTGATATCTAATCCTCCACAAAGATTATTCCTTAGCCAGTCTTGATTGCAAAACCATTGTGGTTAATTAATTTAGTACCTCTGTTGCTTGCACAATGATTTCTTCCCATACCAGTCATGATAGCTTGAACCACTGAAGTTAATGATAAACAACCACTGTTTAATGTTGACACTCGATGTACTGTCTGGTTCATGAGTGACTAATCGCAATGACTGTTCTTCATATATTGACTTTAAAATCTGGTTCCTTTTCTTTTCTTTTTCTTCTCTCTATTAATTCTTCGTACTGTCTCTGTCACTGTCGAAATCTCTATCACTTTAAATGAATCCACTTCTTTAACGAATACTTCACTGAGGCTTGATCAAATGTCTGAACTTCTTTCAATGTAGTAATTCTTCAAGTCTGTAGATTGACCTTGATCTTTTTCTTCTGACAGATAATACAATCTGAGATTCCTTGTGACAGTCTATATACTATTTACTATTACAATCTTGTTTAAGTTGAGTTGTATCCTCGAAATACAAATAGGCTACATCATATGCCTTTCAAAGAATATGCACTGCAAACACAATATCTGGTCTTGTTACTGTCAAGTATATCAATTTACCCAATAGCTTCTGATAAGATTGAATATCTATCAAAGGCCCCCCCTTATCTGGAGTTAACTTGAGATGAGTCTCCATTGGATGCTTACTAGGAGTTACAGCACTCATGTGATACTCTTTAAGAAGATCCAACACATATTTCTTTTGAGAAATGAAAAAACCATCACTAGACCTATGCACTTCCAAGCCAAGAAAGTAACTGATCTCTCCCAGATCCTTCATGTGAAAATTCTTAGACAACATACCTCTGAGCTCATTTATCATGTCAACTAAACTTCCAGCAAGAAGCAAATAATCTACATACACTAAAATAAGTGTTATAGTAGACTATGTTACCTTTGTAAACAAGCTTTAATCTGCTTTTGATTGTTGAAATCCATCGACCTTTAGTGTTGCAGACAACTTGCTAAACCAGCATCTAGGTGCTTGTTTTAGACCATACAAACTTTTAATCAGTTTGTAGACCAATCTTGTAGAAATAACAAAAGGAGATTTAGTAGCAGCAGCTATAGAATCACTGGATATTCTACTTTCCCAACCTGTATAGCACTGTGGAAATTCCATGTACACCTCTTCAAGCAAATCCCCATGCAAAAATGCATTTTTCACATCCATTTGATGAGTAGTCCAATTTTGAATTGCTGCCATAGCAAGTAAGGTTCTTACTGTGGCCATTTTGGCCATTGGAGCAAAAGTTTCCCCATAATTGATACCTTCAACCTGTCTACAACCCAGAATAACCAATCTGCTCTTAAACATGTCAATAGATCCATCAAGTTTATATTCAGTTTTATATAACCATCTACAAGCTATTGCTTGCTTGTCAGGTGGTAAAAAAGTGATAATCCAGGTGCCATTCCTTTCTAAAGCATCCAATTTTGTATTCATAGCTTGTATCCAGTGAGTACATTTGACAGCTTGTTTGAAAGAGGTAGGATCAGCACTAGTTGTAACTGAAGTCAAAAAACATTGAAATGAGGATGGCATTACTTGATTTACAATTGTGGAAATAGATTGTGCATCTGACTGGGAATAACTGGCTGAGTAAGTACTCATTCAGGCTGGTGGTTTCCTTATTCTTGAAGACCTCCATATAGTTGTAGACTCTACATTTTGATCATTGTTAGTTGCAGATTCATCACCATTAGATTGAGTGTCTGCAGAATGTTCAAAATCCTGATATTCATGATGACTGTGATTATCATTCTGAGAGTTCTGATTTGTAGAATTATCAGCTTGGTCATTTGTAAGAAAATCAAAAAGAATCAAACACTTGTTTATGAACAGGTGGATCCACAGGAACTGGATTTAATTAGGTTGAATCAGTCTTTTGAGTAAAAGGAAACACTGTCTCTTTGAAAATCACATCTCTAGAGACAAATTCAGATTTTATTTCCAAATCCAGAAGTTTATAACCCTTTTGAAATGGAGGATATCCCAAAAAAATGTAAGCAACACCTCTGGAAGCAAACTTATCATGAGTAACAGATGGATTTGCAGCAAATGCAAAACAGCCAAAAGATCTGAGCTCCTCATAATTTGGCAACTCATTGTACAGTACTTCATATGGTGAATGATTTTGTAAGACAGAAGATGGTATTCTATTTATAATATATACCGAAGTTAATACACAATCACCCTAGTATTTTATATCTAACCCAGACTAAAATCTCAAAGCTCTAGCCACTTCCTGAATATACCTATGCCTTCTTTCAACTCTGGCATTCTGTTGAGGTTTATAAGGACAAGAAGTCTGATGTATTATTCCCTTATCAGCATAAAATCCAAGACACTCAAAATCTTTAAACTCTAGAGCATTATCAATTCTCAAAGTCTTGATATGCTTAGTAAAATGTGTGATAACATAGTTATAAAATACTTTCAGAATCTTGCAGAAATTAGACTTATATTGTAGTAAATAAACCCAAACCATCCTGGAATGATCATCTACTAAAGTCAAGAAATACCTGTATTTCCCTTTAGTATTCACTTTGTAGGGTCCCCAGATATTAGCATGCATCAGAACAAATATCTCACCTATATATGATTGACTTAGAGAAAATGGTAGCTTAGTAAATTTTGCCAATGGGCAAGTAACACAAATATGAGATGGAACTGCCTTTACGAGATTCTTAACATGATCAATCAGCATGACCTTTGCACTTGGTGCATGTCCAAGCCTATTATGCCATACTCCATATGTGTCAATCTTTGTAGAATTACACTTCTTATCACAACTATCAGAATCAGACATATAATACAATCCATTTCTCATGTAACCAGTACCCAACACTTGCTTTGTCTCATTCTGTAGAACTAAGCATTTCTCAGGATAGAACATAACTTGACAGTTGTTATCATGTGCTAGTTTATGTATAGACAACAAATTATGATTAAAGCTGGGAACATACAGCACACCAAGTAATTGCAAGCCATTCTTAAGTTACAAATTTCCAATATGAGATATTGAAGCTGTATCTCCAGTAGGTAATGTTACTGTGAATTGTGCAGGTGCCTTCTGAACATTAGACAACAGAGATAAAGATAATGTCATATGATCTGTAGCACCTGAGTCTATAATCCATTCTTTTCCTTGCTGAATAGCAGTATTACACATTACCATCCCAGAGAAAGGACTATCCAATTCACGTGTCTCTTCTCTTTTAGCAGGTAACATCTTCAACAATTGTTCAAGCTGTTTTACAGTTATCACCATTTTATCATCCTTTTCTTGATTTGACACAACTACATAATTTACCAATTTAGATCATGCACTCTTGGTATTCCACTTTCCAGCATTGCTACTACCAGATCCTTTTTGATAACCTAACTGCTTGTACTTATTATGCCACTGAGGATAGCCTATAACCTTCCAACACTTTTCTTTAATATGTCATTTTCCTCCACATTAAAAACATGTAATGACTCGATTTGTATTATGTTTACTATGCATTACAGTAATCTCAGGTGAAGGCAACATAACAGATTTCAAGGTTTCTCTCTGTGATTCTTCTTGTTGAATCACAGAGCAAGCCATCTTAACAGTAGGCAACGGAAGCATCATTAAAATTTGACATCTCTGAGAATTATAACCCTCATTTAAACCATTAAGAAACTGAAACAACTTAGTTTCTCATTTTTGAGCCTCTAACACTATTAGAAATGCTTTAACTTCATCAGTTTGAGTTACAATACAGGCAATGTGTTCATATCATCAAGTTCTTCCCAAACAGTGCTAATATCAGTATAGTAATCTACAAGTGATCGCCCATTCTGCTTTATACTAAAGATCTCTTCGCTTAACATATATTTCCTAGATCCATTCGTAACATGAAATCAAGTTTCTAGAACTTTCCAGACTTCGCACGCAGAATTAATGAACAAGATAGATTTCTTAATTGAATCAGAAATGTTGTTGTGAATCCAAGAGATTACCATATTGTTACATGTATCCCATTGAATTGCATCAAGAGCATCAGTAGTACTTCTTGTTTCTGTGCCTTTTACAAACCCTAGATTACGCTTCGAGGCCAATTGAATCTCCATAGAATGCTTCCAAGTTCTGTAATCACCTGCACCTTGCAGTTTTGTGATATTAATCGATGTCGGACCATCACTTGGATGCTGAAACAAAGGATTTTGTACATTTGCAAATGAAAAACGACTTCCAGACGTCATTGTTGTAGGCTTGAAAGCTTCAGATTACCAGAATTTCACAGATAGATCAACAAGCACAACAAGTGCGATGATCACTACAAAGATCACTATAAATTCGCTTTTGATTACAGCTCTGATATCATAAAGAAAACGATAGTAAAGGAAAGCTTTGATCTATTCATCACTCAACGAACTCAGTTTATACAATGAATCATGATATTCAAATTACAATGATCAAATCACCTCATTTCTATATATACAAAACACTTAATCTCTAAATAACTCTGTAATAACTTTATTATAACGAACTTGTCCTTGAATTATTATTATTATGTCCCTGACTGTTGTACAGATATTACTACAATGCCCCTACTCCTGGTCTTGTTACTCTACACTTCATTAGTATGTAGGTTTCGTATTTTAGTCTTAGTATTATCATTTTTTGTCGATTGGCAGTAGATGCCACGTGTGATGAATTGCTTGTAGACAACAAAACATTGTCAGGATTTATATAATTTCATGTAAACCATTTGTTGAAGTCTCTAGGTATTAAAATAATTCCATGTAAACAATTTGTTCAAGTCTCTAGGTAGTATGATTTTTTTAGGCCTTGTACTGTTGTACATAACAGAATTCATGAGTGTAAAACGATAAAAGTACCATGCCTACTAATAGTCTTGTTTAAACTTTGGAATCAATCCTTTATCCTCATTGGTTTTGTAGTATCCCTTGGAATTGTAACAGATCAGCAACACAACAAATGGCTTCTCACTTCCCATGAGAGAGAGAGAGAGAGAGAGAGAGAGTTCAAATTTTAGAATACTTATTAAGTTATCAACTCATCACTTAATAAGTTTCGTACCAGATTCTCTTTACAGTCATGACTTCTTCTGTGCCAGATTCTGGCTCTTTACAGTCATGACTTCTTCTGTGCCAGATTCTGGTTTAAATATATTATAATTTATTTATACTAACTTATAACCAGTGTATATTATGGATTATTTTTAATTTTTTAAAATTTATTTATAATGTAATATGATATTATAAATATTAATTTTAATATGTTATTGGAAGAATTCGAATCTTAAATTTTTGAATATAATAATTTTTAGTATTAAATAAATAAATATATTGTTGACGGAAATCGAACTTTAGACCTCTGTATATAATAACTTTTAATATTTTATATCTAATGATCATAATTTATTTGAATTGAAAATCTAACGGTTGTGAATAATATGGTTAATCAAGCTATAAAAAAATTACAAACTACAAAAATCTCTAGTGTGAGAATCGAACCTGATCAGTGATAGTTCTTTGCAAAAAATATCTGTTACGCTTTTTATGTATAAGATGTATGATTTAATGAGTCAACATGTTTTAAATTTAATTTCTGTTTTATAGTTAAAGTTAATGGTTTTTCTAGAGTCTCCGGCTCATAAATTATTTTTTTTTAGAATTTTTAAGAAAACAAAATTCTAAGAAATGTAAGATATTCTACAATAAATTTATCATTTTTGTAATTTTTTGTTTTACATAACACATGCAACACCTTACATTTTTTAAAGTAAATCTTTAGAACTTATAAAATAATTTTTAATTTTAATATGTTGCGTGTGAAATTTAAAATATTAAATTTCCTTGCGCTGATTATATATAGGATATAATAATTAGCCAAATGTCAACTTTTCAACTACTGCGTACTGCCTTTTCCTTGAAATTCCATTTTGCCTGGATTTTTACAAGTTAACAGCTTTTCATGAGTATGAGGAGATTGAAGTAGCCTGGAATTATGCAAGTCTTTTAATCTTGGGAGGTCATATTATGGAAGCCAAGGCTTCAAGACTTTGCCCTTGCCTAGTTTAGGTATCATATCCTTGAGGGAGCATGCCGTGCAGATGAGGCCTTGACAATACTTACTAAGTTGGTACCTGCACAATGTTCTATAATTTGGGGGAGAATACCCTCCTTACCCACATTGGCATCCATTATCTAGCAAATGCTTTAGGACCAGTTTGAGAGAGCTCTTTATAGACAACTGCAGGAGAATATATGTAGGTAAGTTTTGACTTTTTTCGTAAACAAATTATCATGTGCAGATATGTTAAGTATACTTCTCTAGCTACTAATAGTAGTGACAGCAAGGCACTACACGACAGCAACAATGCTTCACCATCTGATATCCAACCAACCAATCACGTTATAGAGGAATGCCAGCTGTGCTAGTCTGTTATTTTTAGCTAGCCAAGATAGAAGTTTACATATAATTGTTTTATGTGCCTTGTACGAAGACTAATCTATCACTCTAATGTAACAGTTTTATTCCTTTCTCTCTCTCTCTCTCCCTCTCTAGCAAATTATATCATGGTATCAGAGCTAATAAGCTCGATCTAATCTGTATCAATGGCGATTTCGTCAATATAGTTACTTGTTATTTCTCGTTGTTATTTCTTACATGATGACTACAGGAGCTTCATACTCATCTGCTACGATGGGATCTACAATAACTACCACACCCATCTTTGATGCCAATCATCCCTACTATCTACATTCCTGTGATAATCCAGGGATGCAACTCATAACTGTGGTTTTGGATGGAAGTAATTACAACCAGTGGAACAGATCCATGAAGATCGCCTTACCATCAAAATTAAAGATGGGTTTCGTGGATGGATCCTATGTTCAGCATGTTACTGGGTCTCCTCTTCATGTTCATTGGACTCAATGCAACAATATGGTAACGTCCTGGCTCTTAAACTCTGTTTCGGTTGATATTCGTAATAGTGTTGTTTATATGAAATCTGCTCGTGCTATTTGGCTAGACCTAGAAACTCGTTACTCACAAATAAATGTCCCAAAGCTGTTTAATCTTCGTACAAAAATTTCACATTTGACTCAAGGAAACCTATCCATTTCTGCCTACTTTACTAAATTTTGTTCTATTCATGATGAATAGGAATGTATTTTGTCTAAACCTCGCTGTACGTGCAATGCTTGTACCTGTAATGTCAATGTTAAACTAGATGCCCAGGATTAAGATGTTCAATTATCTCAGTTTCTATTATATGTTCCTTCATTCAGTTATAACCTCATGTTAGTGTCAAAATTACTTGAAGATAGTTCAATTACTGATAAATTTACCTCTTCGTCTTGTTATCTCCAGGCCCCTACTTGGACGAGGGACCTCGAGATTGGTAAAGCTAATAATGGGCTATATCTTTACTCCAAGACAGCTTCCTCAGCTACTCCTGTTTCCAGCTCTTTTTCATGTTCTATATCTGTCAATACACAACTCTGGCACTCTAGACTGGGTTATGTTCCTCTTTCTATTTTAAAGTTGTTACCTATAGATGGTATTACAAATACTCTAGCAGTTTTGACAGTTGTATGTTAGGCAAACAAACAAGGCAACCATTTCCTCATAGTGTTACTGTTAGTAATGCTTTATTCGAACTTATTCATGTTGACCTTTGGGGTCCTTAAAGACATAAGACTCACAACAACTGTACTTTCTTTCTTACTATTGTGGAGGATAAATCAAAAGCTACTTGGGTTTATTTGTTATCTATTAAAACTCAAGTTTTTACAGTTTTTCAAGAGTTTATTCCTTATGTGAAAAAACAATTTTTTCTACAATTAAACCTATCGTACTGACAATGGTACTGAGTTTGTAAATCTTGATCTATACTCTTTCCTTGCTAAAAATGGTATTGTTCATCAGAAGAGTTGTGTGTATACACCCCAACAAAACGGTTTAGTTGAATGCAAACACCGTACTTTGTTGAATGTAGCTCGTTCTCTTCGATTTCATTCATCTATTCCCATAAATTTTTGGGGAGATTATCTTTTAGCTACAGTACATCTAATCAATCATACACCTTCTCCTTTACTTGACAATAAGTCCCCATATGAGATTCTTTTTTAGCAGCAACTAGACTTTTCTAGACTTAAGGTCTTTGGCTGTTTGTGCTATGCTACAGTACTTCCTCATTCAACAGACAAGTTTTCACCTCGTGCTGTTAAAGGGGTCTTTCTTGGATACCCTTTTGCTACTAAAGGTAACAAAATACTCAATTTGGATACCAAATAAGTGTTTGTGTCTCGTGATGTTCATTTCTTTGAGGATATATTTCCTTTCAAAACTATACCTACACCTACTCTGTCTCAACTTTTTCCACAAACTACAACCTTTATTGACTGTGACCCTTTAGGTGAAACTGAACCTCATGTTTCTACTTCACCACCTTCTTCACCTCATACTTCTTCAACAACTAAAACAAACTCTTATATTCCAGATCCACCACCAAACCCACCTGTCAGTTCTAGGCCACAACGAACTAGACAGTTGCCAAGTAAATTCTCTGACTATACTGGTATTCCTACTCATCTTGCATCCTCTATTCGAGTTCTCACCAATCATCCTTCACAACCTTCGCCTCTGAATGACTATCTCTCTTATCTACCCTTTGATCCTGACTATGTTCACTTTCTGGCAAACATTACTACAATACCTGAGCCACAATTCTATAAACAAGCTGTCCAACAAGATTATTGGTGTGAGGCAATGAATGTTGAGCTTGCAGCTCTTGAGGCTAATAATACTTGGGAGATTGTTCCCTTACCTTCTCAGAAAACAATGGTTGACTGTAAATGGGTATACAAAGTAAAATATAAGGTCAATGGGGATGTTGATCGATACAAAACACATTTGGTAGCAAAGGGGTTCACACAAACTAAGGGTGTGGATTTCTTTGAAACCTTCGCTCCAGTAGCAAAGATGTCTACACTACGAATTGTTCTTACCCTTGCTATAAAATTTAATTGGTCATTGAAGCAACTCGATGTAACAAATGCATTTCTTCATGGTACATTGGATGAAGAAATATACATGGCTCTACCACCTGGCTATTTTCCAGATTCTCAACTTCAAGCTCAGTTTCCAAATCTACGTCTTATCTGTCGCCTATTAAAGTCAATCTATGGGTTGTGTCAGGCACCCAGAGTATGGTTCGTGGAACTCTCTTCTGCTCTAATTCAGTTTGGATTTACTCAAACTTATAGTGACAACAGTCTTTTCTTCTTTAAGAATGGACACTCTGTTGCCTTGGTTCTTGTTTATGTCGACGACATGGTTCTCACAGGGAATGATATTACTCTACTTGATTCAGTTGTTACTTTTCTGGCCTCTCATTTTAAAATAAAAGACCTAGGGCCATTGAAATATTTCTTGGGACTTAAAGTTGCAAGGTCAACTACTGGAATATATGTCAATCAGCGTAAATATACGCTTGACATCTTGAAGGATACTGGTCTTCAATAGTGCAACTCCATATGTATTTCCATGGAACAACATCACAAACTCTTGTCTGATAATTCACCTTTACTTCCAGATGCCTCAGTTTATTGTCGTCTAGTTGGTCGACTAATTTATCTAACCATTACACGACCAGACCTGGCATATCCAGTACATATTCTTGCTCAGTTTATGTCATCTCCTCGTGAGGGTCACTGGCAGGCAACTCTCAAGGTGGTACGTTACCTTAAAGGAACTTGTGGTCAAGGGCTCCTCTTTACAGCCACTAAATATCTCTCTCTTCAATCCTTTTTTGATGCTGACTAGGCCAGTTGTCCCAATACTCGTCTCTCTTTAACAGGGTATTGTGTACTTCTAGGTGGCTCTTTAATTAGCTGGAAATGTAAGAAGCAATGAATTGTTTCACGTTCCTCTGTAGAGGCAGAGTATCATGCCTTAGCTGATACCTGTTGTGATCTTACTTTGGTTGTTTCTCTTCTGTCTGAACTTCACCTCAAGTCAATCACTCTTGTTACATTGTTTTGTGACAATAAATCTGCTCTCCACATTGCGTCTAATCCTGTTTTTCGTGAACGAACTAAGCACATCGAAATCGATTGTCATTTAGTTCGTCAAAAACTTCAACAAGTAATGATCGTTACTAATCATGTCCCAACTTCTGAGCAACCAGCTGATCTCTTTACTAAGGCGTTATGTTCTATGCAGTTACAGTTTTTACTCTCCAAGTTAGGACTTGTTTCTGCCTCCTAACTTGAGGGGGGATGTTAAGTATACTCCTCTAGCTACTAATAGTAGTGACAGCAAGGCACTACACGACAGCAACAATGCTCCACCATCTGATATCCAACCAACCAATCACATTATATAGGAATGACAGTTGTGCTAGTCTGTTATTTTTAGCTTGTTAGCCAAGATAGAATTTTACATATAATTGTTTTATGTGCCTTGTACGAAGACTAATCTATCATTCTAATATAACAGTTTTATTCTTTTCTCTCTCTCTCTCTCTCTCTCTCTCTCTCTCCCTCTCTAGAAAATTGTATCAAGATATCTAAATTCTTCGGCCATCAAGCACGCAGAAAAGGCTCTGAAAGAAAACTACATTAAGAATCTACCTTTGCCCTTTGGACTTTTTCCAGAGTCAAAGCCTGTTGAATTTGACTGTGATTCTTTTTTGATTTTTTTAATAAGAAAATTGGTACTCTAGTATTTTGATTTGGGATTGGAACTTATATTTTTTCCCTCGTTCAGGTTTACACAGAGATCTGAGGACAATCCAGATGCTTTTGAGTTTTGCGGACTGAAAATTGAGGTATATTTATTACTCCCTCGGTCGGTGTTTGACTTTTCTGCACGTAACTTTAGATGTTTTGACTACATAGCTAAAATTATTATTTTTCAAAATTTCTTTTTCTAAATAAAAATTATAATATTATATTTTTATTCAAAAACAGAAAATTTGAAAAATAATAATTTTTAATATATAGTAAAAGCACCTAAAGTTACGTGGAAAAAAGTCAAATGCCTTATATAATGGACCGGAGGGAGTACAATTTTGTTATTGATGACCGTGTAATAATTATTGAAGCCATATATCATATATTCCACTTTCTATACCATATTTGAATCGATGAATTAGACATTCTTACCTTTTTTATCGAAATCTTTGCAGGTTCCGGAAGGAGCCCCAGGGTATCTTGTTCCTGTTTCAAACAATACACCAATGGTATCGCTGACCCCGTGAGAGTTGTTGAGATATAATATCCAACATCCAAACAGAGCTCCAAACAGAGCCTTATATCTTGTAATTGAATCAGTTACAAGATGATAGTCAATGACAGTTAGATTGAGTAGTATAAATATATACTTTAGCTTTCATTTATGTTTTAACCATCATAATGTAATCTCTCTATAATTTCCTGCTGTTGTAGCTCCATTGTGGAGCCTTTATCTAGTTATTGTAAATACACTTAGTATCAATATTATACAGCTTCTGTGTGTTATTCTTCACTGTGATTACTGATTGTTCAAGCATCAATCCGCTGCATATTACAGAAAAATAACATGGTATCATAGAAAGTGTATACGATCTTGATCTCTTTGATCTCCGGTGTCATCTTTGGCGATTAAGCGTTATCTCCAACGAACATTTTCTTCATCTCTTCTGTCATTGTATACCTAATTCCGCCATTGTTGAAGCTTTATATGATCTCTCGGTGTTGTTTGCGATCTTTTTGCTTGAGTTCTCGTTCGATTCGTAACAATAATCATCAGCTACTGCTTCACCAGTGTTGTGCTATCAAAAATGATTCCAATCATCTATCAAGTGTTGAAATCCATTCAGTCTACATAGAGTTATGTTCATCATAGTTCAGGTACTCTATTTTTGCAACTGTTCTTCTCAGATCCGTAGTAATTGATGTTCTGCTGGTTTGTGTTCAGTATAGACTTGTTTTAGTAATAAATAGTGTTTCAGTATTAAAAAAACTAGACAACAACAAAATAAGTAGTTTGATGTTGTCGTCGTGCTGAACGTCGCTGCTGTGATGATCTAAATTCCCGAATTCCTGAATTGTTTTACTAAAGTCTGATGAAGACTAAGTCCTGATGAGAATGTGCAACTCGGCCTCATGCCTAGCTACTGTCACTTCCAATTTCCAAGTTGGAGCCTAATAAAGCAGCATCAAAGTTCATCAATCAAAATATTTTTAAATTTCAAGTTGGATGTTTCTTCATTTCTTCATCACCTCCAACTTGAGGGGGGATGTTGAGATATAATATCCATCATCCAAACAGAGCTCCAAACAAAGCCTTATATCTTGTAACTGAATCAGTTACAAGATGATAGTTAATGATAGTTAGATTGAGTAGTATAAATATAGACTTTTGCTTTCATTTCTATTTTAACCATCATAATGTAATCTCTCTATATTTTCCTGCTATTGTAGCTCCATTGTGGAGCCTTTATCTAGTTATTTTAAATACATTTAGTATCAATATTATACAGCTTCTGTGTGTTGTTCTTCAATGTGATTACTGATTGTTCAAGCATCAATTCGTTGAATATTACAGAAAAATAACAAGAGTGTTCTGCATCTTATCCCAATGAGTGCTGATCGACTTCTGTAGTGACTAGTGAACCTTTATTTAAGGCATAATTTTGCTTTTCTATCTTCGAAAGTCCTAAATTCTGCATGATGTATAGTTAATTTATATTGTGTTTGCTGAAGATGAAAAACTTGTCTATGAAAAATAAATAAATGTGCTTCTTTGTTTCTGCCTTATGTGTGAAATTTTTTAAGTGCATGTGTAACTAATTTTTTTTACTACTGAAGGTAGTGTTTTTCGTAAGTTCGTTCACATGGATGGACTATCAATATTGATTTCAAGTAGATTATCTCTTACAATCTAGAAGTGTGGAAATGGGGGGGTTTTGAGTTTGTTGAGGTGTTTTATCAAACACCTTGCATACGATAAATTAATTGCTACAAAAATACAACTAAGTTAATGGTAATCATCCAATTTACCAACACAATAACACAATGAGTAAATTAGCAAGATAGGAGATATCTGACCCAAGGATAATGGCAAATCAAGCACTTCAACCCAACAAACAAGCAAAATATACCCAACTCTACCTAACCAAGATAATTGGTGAAGCACACAATTACTTATTTCTCTTCTAAAAATACCAATTTAGTGAAGCACATAAATTAGCTCTCTTGACACTAGCAACAAATGAAGCACTATCAATTTAACCAAGTCAAGGAATTAAACAAAGAGAGGCTAAGACAAATCCAAGGATGAGAAGCTCAACCTAGGTATTTGCACTTGAATTTTATGGATTTAGGTACACTAAATCTTGTGCTACTATAATGAATGAACTAACGATTACATATTAGAACAAATAATTAGCAATTGAAGATACAAGAAGAGTAAGGTGAAGCAACTTACAAATCTCCAAGCAAAATCATAAGCAATACATCACAAGCATTCAAGATAGAGATAAATAAATCTTACTTAAATTGAAATGGGTTTAGTACAAGAATTCCTCCTTGATCCAAATAAATGGAGTTAGTTACTTATAATCAATGCTAGATTATAAGTAATTAATGTCTCCTGTCTACTTCCTACTAACCCTAATTGTGTTCTTGAAAAGGGGAAAATGAAGATGAAGATGTTAGATGTGTAGATAAGATGTTATGTTATGTTGAGATCTAGACAATTAATACACAGCAGGTGTAGCACGACCGTGCAGTAGCCCGTGCAAAAGATTACCCAATCTGCACTACTTGGAACAATCTGCACGGCCTGTTGAACGGCCGTGCAGCAGACCGTACGAGATAAAATCTTCAAGATAATACATTAAACACCTCCCGGCATCGCGAGCTTGCATCTTCTAACTACCCTCTTGAGTCATCTTCGCCTTCCAAGTCCACAATAAGCCATATTTTCCATAATTAAGCATGAGGCACTGAAAGATGAAAAACATAATTAATATCAATAAAACAACATTCAGAACTAACAAAAATGCAAGAGAATGAAAGACAAAACGAGTATAAAATACACGTTATCAAATCTTCCTCCACTTGAACTTTGCTAGTCCCAAGCAAACTACTCTTAACAACAAGATAATTAAAACTAAATTTATTATTCCAAATGAGAAAATGGTTGAACAAAAGCATTCAAACCATCGTTTAAACCCCCAAGTAGCCTTGGAGGACGAGTTTCGTCTCGTGAGGGTTTATAGATGATGTACCCACAAAATCAAAAAAGTCAATAACAAACAAGAAAATAACAATACCTACTAATTAAGCTAACTACTACATCTACATGTCCGAATCGTCATACAAATAGGAAACAAGCCAAGCATGATGCTATATCTACTTGTTACTAAAATCAAACATATAGAGCTATTCACCATGTCATCCACTATAATGAGCTAACAACCAATTCAAGAATCAAGATAACACACCTCGTACGAAATGTAACCATGACATTAAAGCTAGAATGATTGCACTTAAATCGTGAACATTAGACAAGATTATCACAAGGCATACATGGCTTCGCATTAAGAAGATGAAATTTTATGATAAAAAATCTCACATCTCTCAATTATGTATCACACAAGTATGGATGAGAGATTTCACTCAACTCCAAGTCTAAATGCATGTGCCCTACTTGACCTTGCATGTCCACCTAAATTCCGGATTGCACCAAAAATAAGGAATTCATAAAATGGGTTGTAACGAGGCTAGGGTGAAGGTGTGAAAATTTATGCTCAAGGAAGGTGTAAAAGTCTCGCTAGTTGAGTCAAAATGACGCTTGCTCTTTTCATCCACCAAATTCTCAAACTAAAAATGCCTTCACTCATTTACAATTACAAAACACAACCACATTTACCAAGAAAATTGAATCAAAATAAAGTACAAAAATTTATTGCCTTTTTTTTCTTTTTTTTTCTTTTTTTTTACATCCCCTTTATTTTTTTGCGAAGGGGATGGGCATTACATATATAAATACAACAAAGAACTTGGAACCACATCAAGCCATACATATCAAGCTAGCTCCCACTTACAATGAATAGCATTCTTCCTCTTCACAACATCTCCAAATTCCCATGTTCATCAACCAATTATTTTCGAGACTCAACTAGCTCAACTAGGTCGAGAGTGAAGTATTTGGCTATGACTCATGTATAAACGGGGAAAGTGACGAAGAAAAATATGGATATAAGCTTCAAAGGGGTAACTAGGGATTATTTTTATGGTTCACAAGCTAAAAAGGTCAAAAAGGGTATCCTAAATAGAATTTCTTTATTATGGTGCATCCATGAATTAAGGTTTAATGCAAGCCCTAGAGCAAAAACACACATAAAGAGGGAGCAACAC
This sequence comes from Saposhnikovia divaricata, assembly GCA_036435485.1. Lineage (NCBI taxonomy): Eukaryota > Viridiplantae > Streptophyta > Magnoliopsida > Apiales > Apiaceae > Saposhnikovia > Saposhnikovia divaricata. The sequence continues at coordinate 189,900,463 of CM071598.1, read as the reverse complement.
ACAAGAACAAAAGAATTCATCGTTCAAGGCCTCACAAGGTTTACGTTTTAATAACATATTCTCGATTTGATTCCATGCATGCTAAGAGATAACCGTCATGCTCACAATTTAATTACAACAATCTAGACTTTTCATGCCATTTTAAGTGTGTGTGCAATACGGTGCATCAAACTTATAGATTCAAATCAAATTGGTAATGCTAGGCACGAAATAGGAGAAAACACAATTATAAGCTCACAGTGTCTTAATTTTACAAATAAGTAAATAGGCTCATGACTAAACTTGTTCCCAAGTGCAACGAAACGGACATCAAAATAAATAAAAGATAATAATAGGCTTAATGGCCTTTTAGCCCTCAAAGTTTTCACTGATATACCCATCAGCCCTCAATATTTCAAAAAGTTCCTTTTAACCCTCGAAGTATCCATAAAGGTCCTAATAACCCTTAAACCGGTATAAAAAATAAAAAATAAAAAAATGGTATAACTCGGATGGGCAAAAGAGACATTTCACAAACCGATACCGAGGGTTAAAAGGTATATTTTAGATACTTTGGGAGTTAAAAGGTATATTTTAGATACTTTGGGGGCAAAAAGGTATAACTCGTACAAAGTATTGTGTTGCTTTTAAGCATGTCAGCAAGTATTGCATTTGGTTTTGGCATGTTGTGGAGATGGTGAAGTTTTAGAATTTCTGTGCTCAGAACTCTCTCTTCCTGTGTCTATTTACCATGTCCAAGAGAAGCCGTCCTAATTGATGGTAGAAGCTACATGTTTCCAAGAGAACCAGAGGAAAAAATTTCCTAAAAAAGTGATACTTTATTGGTAAAGAACCTCTTTCAATAAGTATCACTTTTTTAGGAAATTTTTTCCTCTGGTTCTCTTGGAAACATGTAGCTTAAAGAACCTCTTTCAAATTTAGCAAAAAAAAAAAAGAACCTCTTTCAAAATTTCTCAGCACTTTCGACAATAAACTCAAAAGCATATGGTAGAAAGTTTATTGAATATTTTTCTGGACTACAGTGAAGCACAAGGACCAAAGATGTCGACAAACCTAGTTAAGATTTTAAATTTCAGGTCAGCAGTAGCAAACATACAGTACCAACTAATTTTACCTTTTCATCGTTGAATTTTGCCCAGAAGCGCACCTCAGATTTTTAAAATGGATCATTAGGGAGCACGAGAAGAGCTTCATTCCATGTTTCATGAATGGCTTCAAAATCACCAATGATTCGCAGACAGGCTTGCCGGTGTGCAAAAGCATAGGAATTTTCTTATGAACTGGATTATAATGGAGTGAAGAGAGGGCTCGAAATAACTAGTATGGCAGAAGAGAGCATCGAGAGTGGATGAGTTGGTTTCAAACCTCAGGAGAATACAATCAGGGTTATTGTTGAGCGGCACTTTTCGAAGAGGGAGGAGCATATGGAAATGGTTTTGTTGCTCAAGACTATAACGGATGTGATTGCAGGAGGTACCAATCTGAAGGAAGTTTGTGAAGCGACAGAAATTGCAGAGGCAATCAGAGTCAAGGAAATTCTGTGCTGGATTGCAGAGAATTTATGGCAAATGGTGGTAGTCGAATCTGATTGTTTAGTGGTTATACAAGCTATACGAAGTCCTGCTACTATGATTTTAATTTTGGGAGCACTTATAGATGCTTGTAAAAGTCTCTTAGCTAGCTTAAAAATGATTATTTATTGTTTGTTAAAAAGGTCTGCTAATAGGGTGGCTCACAGTTTGCTAGAGCATCTTATACTATCCCAGATCTAAGTTGCAGGGAGGGGAATGCCCGTCCCGTTTTTCGGTTCATTTTGTTGGCTGACATTGATGGTTAGGGAAAAAACTTTTATTCTTAAGAAATTACAATGCAGAACCTTGCACATTTATTCAAACTCGTTGATGTACAAGTAAAGTTTATGCATACACAGGGCCTTTGAAAATAGTTCATTTTGATGCTAAATTTTGGAACTTGGTGATGAGCTTGTCTCGATCTGGCCAGCTTTCCTTGAATGTTGGAATTTCATAAAAATTCTCAATCCATTTGGATAGTAAAGGGTAGTTCTCTTTGTTTATCAATGTTGTGCCAGCTACTTCCTCCAAGACATTTATCAGATAGGCCATCCATCCAAATAATAGATCGAGGTACCCAATTTTCTTACCCCCAAAGAATTTCCTTCCCTCAATTAGTTCTTCGACATGTTTCAGATTTTCTGTGCTAAGAACTCTCGCTTCTTCTTTCTCTTTACCATGTCCAATATAAGCCGTCGTTATCGATGGCAAAAGCTACATGTTTTCCAAAAAAACGTTAGTCAAGGCTTTATGCAAGAATTAAATTAACAGCCTTTCAAATTTATTCTTATATTTTCTGATTTATCTATTACTTGTTGAATAGTTATCTTCTGAAGAACCTGTTCTGTGTTTAATTAGCTAATAGATGTTCTGAGCATAGGTACTGTCACCATGCTGTCAGCTGTTCTGTGTTTAATTTGTACGAGTTATACCTTTTTGCCCCCAAAGTATCTAAAATATACCTTTTAACCCCCAAAATATCTAAAGTACACCTTTTAACCCTCGGTATCGGTTTGTGAAATGTCTATTTTGCCCATCCGAGTTATACCGTTTTTTTATTTTTTATTTTTTGTACCGGTTTAAGGGTTATTAGGACCTTTATGGATACTTCGAGGGTTAAAAGGAACGTTTTGAAATATTGAGGGCTGATGGGTATATCAGTGGAAACTTTGAGGGTTAAAAGGTCATTAAGCCATAATAATAATATTACTAGCTACGTACTACAATGATAAACATAGCAATCCTTCTCCCACTTAAAACATGGCATGTCCTCATGCATGACAAATAAAAAACAAAGTAGAAACAAAAGTGAAAGAAACTCCCATTAAAATGAACAAGGACCGGGAGCATCACTCATATTTGCCAAAATCCAACTCCGATATTGCAAGCCATGAATTGAATCAACGCCACCATCCATCATCTCCTTCCTCCTCAACCAACAATCAACTCGTCTTCACTCCATCTCCACCCACCTCTTTCTTCCACCTCCTCTTCTCCCTCAACCACCGCCTGCACAAGGTAGTGTTTTTCGTAAGTTCGTTCATAGGGAAGGACTATCAATATTGATTTCAAGTAAATTATTTCTTACAATTTAGAAGTATGGACAAAGGGGGGAGTGATGTTTTATGCAGAATGAAGCTCTAATCTCACGGTGTGCTACACGGTTTCTTGAACGCCCGTGCAGTTCCAAAATTGCAGCAAACTATTTTTAAAAAAAAAAAATTTCACACAAATCCTTGAATGCTTGTATAAAATATTAAATCCTGAAAACATGAACAAACACATCAAGATAAGTGTGGAATAACACAAAACAATTATAAAAATTAAAATTAACAATACTAAATATTATTGAGCGATCTATTATAAAATTCATTAGTCACACCACAAAAATACATAATAATTAAATATTATATATTTTTGAGTTGTTTTTCTTATGAATTAAAATAGATGAAAAAAGAATCTCCACTCACTAATATTTAGATCAATATGCATAACACCCTACATAAATGCAAGCGAGGAACAAAATCTAACACACACATAAAAATATATAAATACATACGTACCTTGGGTTACCTCCCAAAAAGCGCTTTGTTTATTGTCGTTGGCTCGACTTATTTATACAAGTATTATAACTAATGAGGTGAAAAAGCAAATAAATGCACATACCTATGAATCAATAATAAAAATAAGGTATGCAAATATACCTTTGATCCATAAAAACGTAGAAATATTTTTATGATCTTCACATCTTCAAGAGACTTTGAAAAAGCAAAGTAGCTAAAAAATTGTCAGAATAATCATTATAAGTACGACTCAAAAACTCTTCCCAAATTGGATCCTTATATACACAAGCAAAAATTTCAATTTCATCAATCTTTAATTCCTTCTCAATTTTCATTGGACATTCATCAATTTTTCTCTCATCTACCAATTCATTATGCTCAAAGGTATTTTTTAAGTTTGGTAGATTCTCAACTACATCTAATTTATCATTGCCAAGTTTAGGTAAATCATCAACTAAACAAGCAGATTCATCATGCACAAAATTTTCATCAATTACAAAACAAGAATCATGATTAGTAGGAGAGTTGACCTCCGCTAATCGATTCACGGTTTCGGCTAGTTGACTCATTTGCTTTTCCAAGCTGGATATGATTCGAGAAGTGTTCTTTTCCAAGTTGGATATTCTTTGAAAAGTGATGTTTTGAAATTGGAGGTTGTTTACCGCCATTTGTTTCATCATCTCCTCTAATGATGATAAGGAAGATGAAGAAGAACCTTGATGGCCTTGGAAATTATATTGCGGATCATAACATTGATTTTCAAAAGCATATGAATAATCAATGTTAGGAGGGTAAGGAGCATAGCATGAGTTTATAGAATATAAAGAATTCACCTGATACGCATTTAAATTCTGAAAAGAATTAAAATCTTGATATCGTTCTTGATCGTGGGTGAAATCTTGAGTGTTATTCCAACATAAATAACCATCCATCGTCTCCTGAAAGAGTTAGTTGTCTATCTCCAATAAACATGAAGACACACCAATAAAAAAAACTATATACAAAGATAAAATCTAAAATATAAGAAACAATTAACTCAAAATTAATATTGTTGCTTTCTCCGGCAGCGGCGCCAATTTAAAGGTAATGTTTTTCGTAAGTTCGTTCACAGGGAAGGACTCAATATTGATTTTAAGTAGATTATCTCTTACAATCTAAAAGTGTAGAAATAGGGGGTTTTGAGTTTGTTGAGGTGTTTTATCAAACACCTTGCATACGATAAATTAATTGATTCAAAAATACAACTAAGTTAATGGCAATCATCCAATTTACCAACACAATAACACAATGAGTAAATTAGCAAGATAAGAGATATTTGATCCAAGGATAATGGCAAATCAAGCACTTCAACCCAACAAACAAGGAAAATATACCCAACTCTACCTAACCAAGATAATTGGTGAAGCACACAATTACTTATTTCTCTTCTAAAAACACTAATTTAGTGAAGCACATAAATTAGCTCTCTTGACACTAGCAACCAATAATGAAGCACTATCAATTTAACCAAGTCAAGGAATTAAAAAAAGAGAGGCTAGGACAAACCCAAGGATGAGAAGCTCAACCTAGGTATTTGCACTTGAATTTTGTGGATTTAGGTACACTAAATCTTGTGCTACTATAATGAATGAACTAACGATTACGTATTAGAACAAACAATTAGCAATTGAAGATACAAGAAGAGTAATGTGGAGCAACTTACAAATCTCCAAGAAAAATCATAAGAAATACATCACAAGCATTCAAGATAGAGATAAATAAATCTTACTTAAATTGATATGGGTTTAGTACAAGAATTCCTCCTTGAGCCAAATAAATGGAGTTAGTTACTCATAATCAATGCTAGATTATAAGTAATTAATGTCTCCCCTCTACTTCCTACTAACCATAATTATGTTCTTGAAGAGAGGAAAATGAAGATGAAGATGTTAGATGTGAAGATAAGATGTAATGTTATGTTGAGATCTAGACAATTAATACACAGCAGGTGTTGCACGGCCGTGCAGTAGCCCGTGCAAAAGACTGCCCAATCTGCACTACTTGGAACACTCTGCACGGCCGTTCTGCACGGCCTGTTGAACGTCCGTGCAGCAGCCCGTACGAGATAAAATCTTCAAGATAATACATTAAACACCTCCCGGCATCGCGATCTTGCATCTTCTAACTACCCTCTTGAGTCATCTTCACCTTCCAAGTCCACAATAAGCCATCTTTTCAATTGTTATGCATGAGGCACTGAAAGATGAAAAACATAATTAATATCGATAAAACAACATTCGAAACTAACAAAAATGCAAGAGAATGAAAGACAAAATGTGTATAAAACACACGTTATCAAATCTTCCCCCACTTGAACTTTGCTAGTCCCGAGCAAACTACTCTTAACAACAAGATAATTAAACTAAATTTATTATTCCAAATGAGAAAATGGTTGAACAAAAGTATTCAAACCATCGTTTAAACCCCCAAGTAGCCTTGGAGGACGAGTTTCGTCTCGTGAGGGTTTATAGATGATGTACCCACAAAATCAAAAAAGTCAATAACAAACAAGAAAATAACAATACCTACAAATTAAGCTAACTACTACATCTACATGTCCGAATCGTCATACAAATAGGAAACAAGCCAAGCATGATGCTATATCTACTTGTTACTAAAATCAAACATATAGAGCTATTCACCATGTCATCCACCATAACGAGCTAACAACCAATTCAAGAATCAAGATAACACACCTCGTGCAAAATGTAACCATGACATTAAAGCTAGAATGAATGCACTTAAATCGTGAACATTAGACAAGATTATCACAAGGCATACATGGCTTCGCATTAAGAAGATGAAATTTTATGGTGAAAAATCTCACATCTCTCAATTATGTATCACACAAGTAATGCTAAATTGGTCTCTTTTTCCTTTCCCATTTATTAGTGTGTAAATGGGTTCTAAGGATTCTCAACATCTATGCCCTATTTTCATTGTAGTTTAGTCTTAGTATATGGTTTGTGTTGTGGAACAAAATTAGGTTATTGAATTGTATTTAATGCTTGGGTTCGTGAGCTTCGTGCTTTAACGGCTGTTTCCATATTTGAGACTGATTGGTCCTCACAGAGTGCCTACGTATCTCGCTATTGAGAATCAAGCCAAGACGTAGTTCTGAGAATGAGGGATCAGGCCCTCTATATAGGCTGTTAGAGCCTTAGAATTATGGTTAGGATTCAGAGATTTGGTGGGCAAGTCACCGTCTTGAGAAAAGTTCTAGACTCCTTCCTTGTAGGAGTCTGTTTCCATATCGAATTGGGTGCCTTGGAGGCTACTCTTTTTTTTCCCTTATCTAACTCTTATTGCTGAGCTATTTCCCACCCTTAATATTAATTACGAAATTAATATTGAATTAGGGTTTTGGGCCTCATGAATGGGCCCTGTATTTGGACCACACTAGGTTTAATTAATACCACATTAAATATGTCTTTAGGGTTTATTTTATCCAATATCATTTTCCCCCCAACTTCTAGGAAAACTGATCAGGTTTTCCTTGGAGTTTTAACTGCCTTTTCCGAGACTCGGGTCAGGGTTTATCTTTGTACACTAGCGTTTCACAAGTATCGTCTTGATGCAAAGTGTGGAGTGACTTACACATTTACGATGATTTGCCTTATCCGAGGCTAACTGAAAGTATTTATGTCTCATAGAAAATTTTAAATAATTTTCTTGTATTTTTCTCGTACCCACGGGTATTTTTCATTATTTTTGAGCTGATTATCAAAAATATTTGATGGTGCTTTCGAGCATAAAATATTTTTTTAGAAATTATTTGGGACTTTTGGGAATTTATATCCAATTTTCCCTATTTTTCCACAATTATCAGCCTATCTTCAGAATTTTATTCCTGAAAAATGGCTTGTCAACTGCAAAGGTGCACTAGGCGTGGGTACCCCCACCTAGGAGGCCCTTTCTCCAAGCACGCCCGGGAGATTTGGCTCCTTGGGCATAGGTGTTCCATCCCTCAATTTGTTAAAGGTAGCCTGGGCATGGGTACCCCCCGCCTAGGAGACCATATCCTCAGCCATGCCAAGGAAATTTGGTTTCCTGGGCGTGGGTATTTCATGCCTTCACTTAGTTGAATATGGTCTGGGCGTGGGTACCCCCGCCAAGGAGACTTTTTCCTTAGCCACGCAAAGGAAGTTTGGTCTCCTGGGCGTGGGTACTTTCGTGCTTTCAATTTTTAAAGAGAGTCTAGGCGTGGGTACCCCCGCCAAGGAGACCTTTTCCTTAGCCACGCCAAGGAATTTTGGTCTCTAGGCATTGGTATTTTCATGCATATCGTTTGTTCGTCCAGCCTTGGCGTGAGTATCCCCACCAAGAAGGCCTTATTTAGACCAACGCCTAGGAGATTTAGCCTCCTGGGCGTGGGGTTTTTCATGCCCTTCATTTGTTACCTCAACCTTGGCGTGGGTATCCCTGCCAAGGAGGTACTCTGTAAACTAACGCCTAGGGGATTTGGCCTCCTGGGCGTGGGTTCTTTAACACCTTTTACTCGTTTGGGCCATCTTTCTATTTTATTGATCTCTCTGCCTTACTATTAACTTTCTTTGAATTATTCTCATATTCCTTGTTTCATTTTCTAGGAATGTCATGGAATTCTCTAGAATCTGGTGGAATTCATACAAAGCTTGTTCAAATCATGAGAGAAAGATTGATGTTTCATCTATACGTGGTTGGCCACAAATTGTTGAGAGTTGGAACAGAACTGAGGATGCTAATTCACAACCAAGTATTTTTGCTCGGTCTATTACGAAGGTAACTTTTATATATACTCTAAATGGCGTGTTTTCGTGCATTTTATTAACAATTTGTGTCAGATGTTTTTACTTACCCCTGTATATTTTGACAGTTAGAGATGTTTTGGTGATAAAAACAATGTGGCTATACTTAGATCTTTTCATGATTTTATGTATTTTTTATTCCAGGCAAACTTCCTTTTCCATCAGAAAACAGAAATTATTATGCTTTAGATTTCATCATTATCAAATATCTACTTTCGGGGGTTTTTTACAACAAAATTTGTTCCTGCTCTTCATCCTTTTTTATTATCTTGGTATACTGATTTTCAATTTAGAGTACATGCAATGAGTATTAAGTATTTCTATGATTTGCAATATCACATTGCTTAACGTCATGATGAATATGATTGGATCTGGATTGTATCTTTGACATAGTAATGTGCACATTTTCTTTGTTAAAACTTAAACGGTAGGGATTAAATGGTTGAAAGCTGTTACTGCCAATGATTTATGATTGAACTTAATAAAATTTGTCTCTACAAATTTTTAAGAGAAGTTGAAGTCGAGATTTTCTTCAAACTTAGGTCCTCTTTAGTCTATACCTGAAATTAGAATAAAGTGAAATGTTATGGTGGTTTTACTAAAAATATCCTGTCGAACTTGGTTGCCTGTTTTTTAAAATATGCGACACACATGAACAACTTTTTTATAAATTGTAATCTAGGTTTATGGTCATGGTAGAATTTTAAATGACTTGCATATTCTAGCTCTTCCGCGCTCTCCTCACTTCTCGCGAGGGCAGCAGTTGATGGATAATGAGTACAACTAATCATTTCTTCTACAATTGGTCATTGTTATCTGGTTAGAGTCTTAGACGAAAAAGCTTGTTTGGGTTGTAGCTTTATTATTCTCTTGGAAATTGTCTCAAACAATTACTGCTTCAGTTGTTGATTCTTCTGTATTACATATATTTGATGGACCATTTGTAGGAAGTTGGCTATCTTCAACGTGTCTTATCACGAACCTTGCATGAGGCTGATGTTCAAGCAATATTTAGGTAAGGCTGCAAATGGACATCATAACTTAAAATTCATGGTGAGGTCTTTCTAAATTAAGTTCTTCACAAATAAATTAGAGGACAATATCCGAAGTTGAATTTACTAGATGAGAAGGCCTGGTTTTGTTTTAGAATTGCTAAATTGCTCGTTATTGTTTTCAAACTTGTTTTTAAGATTAGTGAACTAGTTGTTTTTGTGATGTTTCGAACTGGTTGCTTTATTTGGTTTCTATGTTGTTGAACTTGGTTGCTTAGAGTTTAATAATTGGATGTGTTTTATATCTAGTTTTGGTATGTTAAAGAAAATATGTTGTTACTAACATTGTGATGCAGGGATTTAGGGGGAGTTATTCTTAATTCTCCTAACCAGGTTGTAATCATCAAAAAGGGGGAGATTGGTAGTCTTATGATTTTGATGATCAGAAACAGCAAGCCAAAAGGATGGTATTTAGATATAAAACAGCGTGCTATTTGTGTATGCACTAACTTGGTTTTGCAGGATACTTCAGCTTACTGATTGTCAATTCGTATCTTAAAACAACAAGCCAAAGTCATAGCTCTGTTACAGTTTGGCAAGTAATTTCCGCAGAGACAGATCACAAACAGCATGCCATTTGTCAACCGTCCAGAAGATTTAGCCATTCCTCGTTTTGATATTTGACCTAGTTTACAAACTTGATATATGTTGGCAAAGTACAGAAACAATGTTAATGTTAAATAACTGTAGACCCTGTATTGGCCTCGCTTCTTCAGACTTGTTAAAACTCTTTGTATTGCTATCCACATACATATTTAATGGACAAATCTACTCTCTCAAAATTTCTACAAACAGCATCAACAATGTTGCAACAATGGCGGAGCCAATATTCTGGTAACATGCGGCCAGCATGTGTATCAGTTTATGCCTGTATTATATTGATATAATTGTGGACATGTTTGGGAAAACTTAAAATAAGACATTATGGACTTATTTTAGGATAAAAATTTCATATTTTGATAAAAAAATAAATTATATAAGTATTGAATGTATGTTTGAGATTCTATAAGTCGAAAAAAAAGTTAATTTTTCTCAGAAAAAAGTTAGAAACCTCTAACTTTGTCTTAAAATAAGTTGACTTATTCTGAAAATAAGTTCCCCCAAACACCCCCTGTTATACATGCAGCTGCTTTAAATATTGTTAAATATAACCACAGTAATGTAACAGCTGGAGCCTGCCTTAAGGTACTTCATGTGACATGATATACATAGAAATAGATATGGTAGTTTCTCATTGCTACTCGATCTGTCCCATCCATTTCTTTACAATTTCCTTTTTGGGACGTCACACCAATTTTTTACATTACTAAAAATAGTAACTTTTAATTAGAGTGATTAAAATTTGATTAACGAACCGATACAAATTTTCTAATAAGTGACTTAAATGAGTCACTTTTGCAATAAGTGACCTACTTGATACATTTGGCTCCAATTAGTGACTAGTTTGATAATTAACTCTTACATCCACTACTTCACTCCACTTTTCCAACACTATTAATTTACAATGCGATATCTATTGAGATTGGTGTCCTATGTTTATTGTTGATTTGAGTGATTCGATTATGTAGACGATGACGATTACTATGGAAGATGGTGGTGGTAGTTATAGCAGTTGTGGAGGTGTTTTGAATCGATGGTGATAAATGGATGAGGTGGTGCTGAAGATTTGTGATGTTGATTAAAGATAAAACAATGAGAGAGATGCCCCTCTATTTTTCTTTGATTTTCATCTGAAATTTTTGGTGACTTGCATGTAAATTTTGGTGATTCGGGATAAAATTTTGGTGATTATATGGTAATGTGGGGTTGGCGATGAGGAGGTAATGGTTGGTGGTCATGTGGTGGCTTAAACTTTGGTGATTTTGATTTTTAATTTGGAGATTTATAAGACTTGCAAGCCTCTCTTTGTAATATATAGTAGTATAGGAATCCAGGATCCAACTCGGATGGAAGTTGTGGATGTCTCTTAATATTATATTAAATGTTCCTTTCTTTAGGTAGAGTATTTGATATAATAATCATGTTTTCAGCTGTACAGATGTCTTAGTATTAATGTAATTGAGTTGTTGAGTGATAAGTGGATTTTATATTCACTTATTATCCGCTAATTGGGCCTAGATTGGTGGTGTTTCCTTAAGTATGTTGTATCTTTTGATTCATTTTTTGTTAATTAAGTTTTTGTTGTGCAGAACTCGCAGCTTTAGGTATTGTGGCGATAAAAGGCTAAAAACGGTGGATTTTTATCTCAATTTTATCAAGTGGACTGGCTACGAGGAAAAAGAATTATCATAAAGAAATTCTGAGTGATATATTCTTAATGCTGAAACCCCGGTTGGAATTGTTACATTTTTCGTTAAGCGAAAGAAATCTGGTTTCAGATCCTCCAGAGACCGCAGCTTGGGACTTATGGATTTATTTATATTAATAAATATTTTATTTAATTAGAAAATTATATTTATAAATATCTAATAATATTAGATATTTATTTATACTTTCGAAATTAAATTAATTATCTATTAATTAAATATATTTTGTTATAACAAGTCACCACCAGTTGTCCAGTTCATGTACAAGTAATAAACAAACGAAAAAGAAAAAAAGAAAAAAAAAAGAATAACTGAAATTGAAGTGTTGTCGGCTGTCGGCAAAATAAAAAAAGAAAAAAGAAGAAGAATAATAGAATGGTAAAGCAGGTGGTCTGCCAGAAACTTTGTCGCCATCCACTCTCCCACGCGCGCGTGGGAGACACGCGCCAGGAGAAAATGCAGTGACAGCTCGCGCGTGGCTGTCACGCGCCATGCATGCGGGTGGTTTTCCTGAAGGAGCCGAGTGCAGTTTTGTTTAGCTGTAGTTGGTGGTATGCTTTCGGCTACATAATTAAAATTTTGAGCTGTATGTTTTATTTTTTATTTTTGTATTTCTTTTTAATTCTTTTCATTTTTATTTTATTAATTTGGTGTGCTAATTTGTGCTATAAATAGGTGTAGATTCTAAGCTTGTATACACACCAATTTGTAGAGCAAAAATCCTCTCTAGTATTCTCTCTAGTTCTTTGTAATTTTAAGTTTCATTTTTATACACTTTAATTTTTTGCAAATTTAGTATAAGTGTTATTTTGGTTGAAGAATTTACGGGGATTATTTGGAGTGCACTTTTCTTTCATTGGAAGCTATTCCGGTTCTACGTTCTAAACTCTTGCAATTTCATATTTAATTTATCGCAATTTTTAATTTAGTTTTTATTATTATTATTATTATTATTATTATTATTATTATTATTATTATTATTATTATTATTATGTTTTCATTTAATCCCATGATGACGATCCGTTCGATTATGAACTAATCGCCGTCATGGGATTCTAATGGATTTATTTACGTAGTTTAGTAATTCGATGCCTTAATAATTTGTATTATGATAAAAATTCAGATTGCCTAATGTGGTTGCACTTAATTTATTAGATGCGTAGCTAACGTCTAAATTATTAATTCCTAATGAATGCGAAAAGTGGATTTAGAAATTTAGAATTTGCCATGTTAGCATAGGTTCATAATTGTCATGTACATTTACGATAAGTGGTAGGATTTTGGATCACATCACCCTATGTAGTCATAATAAAGGAATTTATTCGTAAACCAATTATGTTTTCAAATCTTATAGACATACAGGGTCTAAGCATAAAAGGTGTCCTCGCGACTTCTATCTTTTTTAAGTGGATGTTTGTGTGGTTTGATATGAGTTAAGGCTGAAAGGCGCTTATGTTAGTTTCCTGTTCCCGGCTAGCTTTCGTAATTATCAAAATTACTTTGAAATTAAGGCATCAATTCTAAATGAAATAAATAATGAAATTTGAATCCCATGTTTTTCTCACATATAAATTCTCATTTAATTAAATCAAGTAGTTTGAATTGTTTAATATTATTAATTTAATTAATCAATTTGAAAAATACAACAAAACCCCATTTATTATTTATTCAAGCAGTTTGTTGTTTAATCATACGTCGTTGCTTAAACATTATTTCTGAACAAACACCAAGTCTTCGTGGGATCGAATTTATTATATTACTTGTGACCGCGTGCACTTGCGCAGTTAGTTTTCGAATCAACAAGTTTTTGGCGCCGCTGCCGGGGACTTCGGTGTTATTTTCAGAATTTGTGTTTAACATCAACGGAGGTTAAAATTAACTGACTTGGATAGTTTTTTTTCTCTCACGACGTGTTTTCTCGCTCTGCCAGTATAAGGATCTTAAGTTGTTTATGCGAACACGTTCTCAAACTTTGAAAGATAAGCTGGAAGAAGAAGAGCTTGAAGCAACAAAAGAGCTTGAAGTGATAGTAGAAGCAACAATGGGCGATATAGTAGCAGCAGCTACGAAGGCTTTGAAGGACTATTCCTAGCTAAAGATTGATTACATTCAGTCTAGCATTGTCAGGCCAGCCATTGCAGCTAATTCATTTGAAATCAAGCCAAGCACAATTCAGATGGTGCAGAACTCAGTTCAGTTTGGGGGACCTTCAACGGAGGATCCTAATATGCACATCAGGGACTTTATCGAGATTTGTGACACTTTCAAATTCAATGGTGTGTTGGATGATGCTATCAAATTAAGACTTTTCCCATTCTCTTTAAGAGATAAGGCAAAGGGTTGGTTACATTCTCTACCAGCTGGTTCCATCACTACTTGGGAGGATCTTGCTCAGAAGTTTCTTACAAAATTCTTCCCTATGGCTAAAACTGCAGCAATAAGGAACGCGCTAACTCAATTTGCACAGCAATCTGGTGAATCTTTGTGTGAGGCTTGGGAACGTTATAAGGAGATGCTTCGAAAGTGTCCTCATCATGGGATGCCTGATTGGATGGTTATAAATGGTTTCTACAATGGGTTGTGAGCACAGTCTAGACCTTTGCAAGATGCAGCATCAGGCGGAGCTCTGTGGGCTAAGAGCTATGATGAAGCTTATGAGCTTATTGAGATGATGGCTGCGAATGAATATCAAAATCCAACCCAGAGACTATCACACTGCAAAATAGCAGGAATTCTGGAAGTTGATACAGCTACAGCTATTACAGCTCGGTTAAAGGCATTGACTATGAAGGTTGATTCATTAACGAATTATGGAGTTCAGCAGGTTGCTAGTGTTTGTGAGCTTTGTGCGGGTGCTCATGATACAAATCAATGTGCCATATCTAGTGAATCAGTGCAGTTTGTGAGAAATTTTCAGAGACCCCAGCAACCAGCTCCAGCCACCTATCATCCTAATAACAGAAACCATCCTAATTTCAGCTGGAGCAACAATCAAGGTGGTATTCAACAACCGTAACAGCCTTATCAGCAGTTTCAGGGTCAGCAAGCTAGGCCATTCAATCAGGGCTATCAGCAATAGTATGCTCCAAGGCAACAATTCCAACCTCCGGGATTTCAGCAGCAGCCTCAGGCTAGTGCAGGACAATCTTTTAATGAAAAATCTGAATTGGATAAATTAAGGTTGTTGGTTAAAAGTCAAGCAGTATCTCTCAAGACGTTGGAGAATCAGATTGGGCAGCTTGCTAATGCTTTGTTAAACAGGCCACAAGGAACTCTTCCTAGTGACACCGAGCCAAATCCAAAGAATGAGCGGAAGGAGACTTGCAATGCAGTATTGTTAAGAAGTGGTAAGGAGATTGAAGGGACCTCAAAGAAAGCTGATAAAGAGGTTATCAAGGAATCTGAGTCTAATGAAAAGCCTCAAGCGTTGGTGTATGAAGAATCCAGAAAAGATGAACCAGTTAAAGCACCAATACCAGAAAAGCATATTTATCCACCTCCTCCATTCCATCAACGCTTGCAGAAACAAGATCAAGAAAAACAATTTCAGAAGTTTATGGAGGTCTTCAAGAAACTATCCATTAACATTCCTTTTGTTGAAGCATTGGAGCAGATGCCGAGATATGCAAAGTTCATGAAGGATATTTTGTCACGAAAGAGAAGGTTGGAAGAATTTGAAACAGTGGCATTGACAGAGGAGTGTAGTGCGGTGTTGCAATAGAAATTACCTCCTAAACTTAAGGATCCAGGAAGCTTTACAATTCCATGCACCATTTGAAAGTTGTCTTTTGACAAATGCTTATGTGATTTGGGAGCTAGCATTAATCTCATGCCTTTGTCTGTTTTCAAGCAACTTGGTCTACCTGATCCAAAACCTACCAATATCTCGTTGCAGCTGGCTGATCGATCAATCACTTATCCAAGGGGTATAGTAGAGAATGTCTTGGTGAAGGTTGATAAGCTCATATTTCCTGCCGATTTTGTGATTCTAGATTTCGAAGAGGACAAGAAGATTCCAATAATTTTGGGAAGGCCTTTTCTAGCTACGGGTCGTACTTTGATCGATGTGCAAAAAGGAGAGCTTACAATGAGGGTACAAGACCAGAATGTCACCTTTAATGTGTTCAAGGCCATGAAATTTCCGGCAGAAGTTGAACAGTGTTTCAGCGCGGAAATGGTTGATACGAGCCAGGCAGAGGAGTTTGATCAGTTGTTTAGTGAAAAGTCGGATATGCACATGCTAGAGCATCACATCAGTGATTCCATTGACAGTTCTTCAGTTCGAGATCTCTCGAATGTAAAGCTCGGAAAACTTCCACCGCGGTTGAGGTATGTCCTTTTGAATGATGAGTTAGTAATTTTTGAAGAAGGGCATGATAATGTGTTAAGAAGGTGGATAGTCGATGATGCGAAAGAAGAGTGTGTGTCATCGGAGAGGGATAAACATCTTAGAGATGTGAAAAAGAAAACGAAGGTGAAGAAGTCGACAGGTGGAAAACTCAAGGTGAAGAGTGAAAGAAGAGTTGTGTTGGGACTAAGCAATCAAGATGTCAATGTTCGTATGAATGGTCTTTCTGTTGAGGACGGTTCGGTTATTCTCTTGAAACCGCCGTGAGTTGAGGAAGTAACGTCCGGCTAGATGACGTTAATGACAGCGCTTCATGGGAGGCAACCCATAGGTTTGGTGTTTTTATGTGTGGTTTGATTTTGTGTGATTTTGTTCAGTATTATGTCAAGTTTGCAGGTCATTGGCGAGTTGCAGGAACTTGCTTCTCTCAAGGTAGATTGGCCTCAGTTGGGAGCTCATTTCCACCGCCTGATTCAGCGCCCGAGGAAGGCGATGATGCTGACAGTTAGGGGAGTTCTCTTTTATCCTTTATCTATACCTTCAATGAGGACATTGAATATTTTAAGTTTGGTGGTGATTTAGGATATTGAATTAATCGAGTCATAATATTGCATATAGTTTCATGTAGTTCATAATACACCATAGTTTTATATAATTCATATTTTACCATAAAATATAAAAAAAAATTGCATATTCATGATTAGTTGCATATCATATTTTCCTTGATTTCGTAGCGCTTGGTGGTTCCGTTTAGTAGTCACTGATGAAATTGAGTGTGATAATGATGGACAGAGGGCTGATTTAAATACATATGAATTGACGTGCATGTTGCAGAAACACAATCTTACACAACTCATCGTTTGCTTTTGGGCTAGGTTAAGGTCATGCTTGTTTGGTTGTTGAAATTTAATCACCTGATTATATTTGGAATTTTCTTTATTCCCTTGATAGCGTAGAATCACTAAATATAAGTTTGGGGGAAACCAGGGTTCATGCTAGTTGTGTGTAGCTGTTAATAATGGATAGGTGTCAATTGGCTAGTAGCCAGCTCATATTTATATGAGTAGTCTAGGGTTGGAATTGAGAATTCTCATTCCAGATTGCATACTTAAAAAAAAGCAAGAAGAAAAGAAAAGAAAAGAAAAAGAGTGTTTATGATAGTGTGAGTATGCAGAATTGGCCAGGGTGGGCTCTTTAATACTCGAGCAATTAAGTTCTAGGGGACTCAAGCCTAGTGACCTAAGACTTTTCCGGTCTGGGATCCACTAACCTAACGCTCGCTACATGGGTATTATTGTATAAGCCTTTTGGGGTCTCATCCATTGCACGGTCAAATAAGCCTGTGTGTTGTGTATAGTATTATGCGTCATAGTTATTAGGAATAAAGCATGAATTCCTGTCTAACTCAAATGATGATGGAGGTGTTTCTAGGTTATGAAGTGTCTAGCGCTCATTCTATTTATAAACTTGTGATTGTCTTGGCGAAGAATAGGTATGGTTTTGATCTAGTACAAAATATTTCTGATGAACTTTGCACACACGCACGTTTCTGTACTTGTAAGTGTTAATATGCTGGTATTTAGTCGATCTTTATTTGGAATTTTTACATTATCTGAGTCACTCTGCTCATTGGTTATTGCTTTGCTTATGGGATCCTTGCATCGGTTGCATTCATGCATTTAGAGGTAGTCGAGTCTGTTTTCGCTTGAGGACAAGCTTCAGTTTAAGTTTGGGGGTGTGATAAGTGGATTTTATATCCACTTATTATCCGCTAATTGGGCCTAGATTGGTGGTGTTTCTTTAAGTATGTTGTGTCTTTTGATTCATTTTTTGTTAATTAAGTTTTTGTTGTGTAGAACTCGCAGCTTTAGGTATTGTGGCGATAAAAGGCTAAAAACGATGGATTTTTATCTCAATTTTATCAAGTGGACTGGCTACGAGGAAAAAGAATTATCATAAAGAAATTCTGAGTGATATATTCTTAATGCTGAAACCCTGGTTGGAATTGTTACATTTTTCGATAAGCGAAAGGAATCCGGTTTCAGATCCTCCAGAGACCGCAGCTTGGGACTTATGGATTTATTTATATTAATAAATATTTTATTTAATTAGAAAATTATATTTATAAATATCTAATAATATTAGATATTTATTTTTATAATTTCGGAATTAAATTAATTATTTATTAATTAAATATATTTTGTTAAAATTGTAACAAGTCACCACCAGTTGTCCAGTTCATGTACAGGTAATAAACAAACGAAAAAGAAAAAAAAAAGAATAACTGAAATTGAAGTGCTGTCAGCTGTCGGCAAAATAAAAAAAGAAAAAAGAAGAAGAATAATAGAATGGTAAAGCAGGTGGTCTGCCAGAAACTCTGTCGCCATCCACTCTCCCACGCGCGCGTGGGAGACACGCGCCAGGAGAAAAGGCAGTGACAGCTCACGCGTGGCTGTCACGCGCCATACATGCGGGTGGTTTTCTAGAACGAGCCGAGTGCAGTTTTGTTTAGCTGTAGTTGGTGGTATGCTTTCGGCTGCATAATTAAAATTTTGAGCTGTATGTTTTATTTTTATTTTTGTATTTCTTTTTATTTCTTTTCATTTTTATTTTATTAATTTGGTGTGCTAATTTGTGCTATTAATAGGTGTAGATTCTAAGCTTGTATACACACCAATTTGTAGAGCAAAAATCCTCACTTGTATTCTCTCTAGTTCTTTGTAATTTTAAGTTTCATTTTTATACAATTTAATTTTTTGCAAATTTAGTATAAGTGTTATTTTGGTTGAAGAATTTACGGGAATTATTTGGAGTGCTCTTTTCTTTGATTGGAAGCTATTCCGGTTCTACGTTATAAACTCTTGCAATTTCATATATAATTTATCGCAATTTTTAATTTAGTTTTTATTATTATTATTATTATTAGTATTAGTATTAGTATTAGTATTAGTATTAGTATTATTATTATTATTATTATTATTATTATTATTATTATTATTATTATTATTATTATTATTATTATTATTATGTTTTCATTTAATCCCATGATGACGATCCGTTCGATTATGAACTAATCGCCATCATGGGATTCTAATGGATTTATTTACGTAATTTAGTAATTCGATGCCTTAATAATTTGTATTATGATAAAAATTCAGATTGCCTAATGTGGTTGCGCTTAAATTATTAGATGCGTAGCTAACGTCTAAATTATTAATTCCTAATGAATGCGAAAGTGGATTTAGGAATTTAGAATTTGCCATGTTAGCATAGGTTCGTAATTGTCATGTACATTTACGATAAGTGGTAGGATTTTGGATCACATCACCCTATGTAGTCATAATAAAGGAATTTATTCGTAAACCAATTATGTTTTCAAATCTTATAGACATATAGGGTCTAAGCATAAAAGGTGTCCTCGCGACTTCTATCTTTTTTAAGTGGATGTTCGTGTGGTTTGATATGAGTTAAGGCTGAAAGGCGCTTATGTTAGTTTCGTGTTCCCGGCTAGCTTTCATAATTATCAAAATTACTCTGAAATTAAGGCATCAATTCTAAATGAAATAAATAATGAAATTAGAATCCCATGTTTTTCTCACATATAAATTCTCATTTAATTAAATCAAGTAGTTTGAATTGTTTAATATTATTAATTTAATTAATCAATTAGAAAAATTCAACAAAACCCCGTTTATTATTTATTCAAGCAGTTTGTTGTTTAATCATACGTCGTTGCTTAAACATTATTTCTGAACAAACACCAAGTCTTCGTGGGATCGAATTTATTATATTACTTGTGACCGCGTGCACTTGCGCAGTTAGTTTTCGAATCAACATTGAGCTGTTCAAGTTAGATTTTTCTGTTGAATTTGTTATTCTTCAGATAATCCACAAAAGAATGCCTCATTAAAATCGTTCGAGAGT
The DNA here is from genome assembly GCA_036435485.1 of Saposhnikovia divaricata. Taxonomy (NCBI): domain Eukaryota; kingdom Viridiplantae; phylum Streptophyta; class Magnoliopsida; order Apiales; family Apiaceae; genus Saposhnikovia; species Saposhnikovia divaricata. The sequence continues at coordinate 189,880,373 of CM071598.1, read as the reverse complement.
AAAATTCTATGGGAAAAAAACTTAAGACGGAAAAAGAGTGCCCTCCAAAATAAAAATGCCTAGTTTACAAAGAGGTTACAAGTTAAATTCGTAGCTTCTAGTAGCTATAGCGAAGTCCCTACTGCCATCAATATTTGTAATTAAACTGACTTATACATCGAGGTCCGTCATCCATCCCCTGTCTTCTACCTCTACCCATACAAAATTCCATAAAGTATCTTATTGACATTTAATTAAAAATCACAAAAATGACAAAAGAGAAAAACATAAGTCCATTTATATCATATAACAAAATAAAATTATATAAAAGATCTCGAAAAATAAAATAATATCATAATATAAAATAATATAATAAAGTAAAATCTGAGGGGATCCTTTGGTTAGATATTCATCTAAATAATTACTACAAACATATTCCAGCCATATTTAAGTACTATATAAAGGCATAAATAATAATACCTCTAACCAAAGAAAACTTCTTTGATTAAATACTTTATTATAACAGACATATTCCCACCCATCCTCATAGACTATAATTTAATAACCATTTAATTGTCAAAATCATAATATCATCTCTTCTGGCCTTTTTCCCAGCTTGATTTGTGGTAGTAATTCACATCTTTATTCTAATACTAAAAGTTTATAACTATATTTCTGTCTAAACACCAATAATGTTAGTACTACTTACCTTTCCTAAGCCAGAGCATCAATCCCATCGTAATTATGTTATTTACCTACATTTTCTATAATCATCTCTGATTGTATATACATTTGACCCCATTCTAATTTATCAACGGACTAAATCAAGGAACCAACCTTTCCTCTCAATTAGCAATTTTAAACTTACTCAAACTTTTGGCTTTATCAGAGATTTTAACGTCCTACTTAAAATCACAGCTGAAATTTTGCCGACAGATGAGTATTTTTGTATTAACCAGAGATTCGTTTCTACATTATAGCCTTTATCTCAGCTTTACTGCTAATCTTAATCTAAACTATTAATTTGAATATTTATATTTGAAAATGCCTTTAGTTCAGCATCAAAACTATTACAATTAAATTTACTTCCCACAAACTTATTGTCCTTTAATAGATATTTATTAAAAAAACATTTCTTATTTCAATCTAACCTAAAAGTTTTTCATACCTCCCATAAACTTATTATCCTTTAATAGATATTTATTCAAAAAAATATTTCTTATTTCAAACTAACATAAAAGTTTTTCATACCTCCCATAAACTTATTGTCCTTTAATAGATATTTATTCAAAAAAACATTTCTTATTTTGAGAAAAATATCAAAATCATCACCAGTTTCATCCAAATATTCAAGTAGGTCATTACTTTCCAATTTGACTTAATTTCATCACTAGGGAAAAAAAATTGTATCAAATTGGTCATTCAAAAATGTATCAACTTAGTCATTAAAAATGGTCTCTTTGATACAAAAATTTTAAATTAGTGATGAAGTTGAGCCAAATTGGAAAGTAATGACCTCTACTTGATATATTTGGATGAAACTGGTGATAACTTTGATATTTTTCCCTTATTTCAATCTAACATAAAAGTTTTTCATACCGTTGATACCAGCCAGCTTGTGATATATAATTTTCAAGAAAAAGTTACCAATATCAATGGTCACCAAGTAGTCACAATATGTTCTTCCCCAAAAGTTTATTATTTCCACAACTAAAATAAATTGTAAAAAGGTTTACATTACTTTCTTAATAGGTTCATATCTCTATGTTTAACTAACTTTATTTTTCCTATCAATAGTTTAACATATTGGTAATCCGGTTTAGAGAGATTCATTTCATTACTATTTCAGAAACGATTTTTCTAGTGTGTGTCCAATGACATATACTAAGAATCCGTGCTAGTTTAGTTGTCAAATTTTGATTGATGTGAATTTCATTAATAATGATGGCTCTCTTGCATTCACATAAATATCCACCAATCAAAATTTGACAATTCATCAAGTACGAATTCTTAGCATGTATCTTTGGGCACACACTAGACAAAACCCTTTCAGAAAAATCATAAGATAACTCATCTTGAGAGCAGAATTTGTGATACAATGTATCCAAACCCGCTGGGATATACTACCTCTTAAAGGCACAAAAAAGCCATCATTTATGGCCCCATGAACTATCGATATCTATGGCACAAAATTTCTTCTTTTTCTAAAGATGACCCAACTAAGAACCAACTTAATGAAAGAAAAGAGACAAATATGATGAAAACTCAATTCCGGAAACAATTTACTACTCATGTGCAAGCTTTAAAGAGAAACAAACAACTTTGACTCCAAGATTTTAATCAAGTAACCGAAATCATAACCACTATGAAAAGTAACCCGACTTACTGAATCATCCAACCAGGGATGGATTGGGGGGCCGGGGGTCTGACCCATCCTAGGTTAGGGAAAATTTAAAAAAATTGAAAAATCTATGTATGCCCTATTATTTACTTGTCCTTACCCCTTCTAAATGTTTTAATTGTCTTCTTTTATATCTACTTTTGTATGATTTAGTGGAAAATATTCATTTTTGCATGTTTTAGTGAAAAATCTTCATTTTTTGCAAAATTTAGTGGGGGGAAAATCCAGCACATGTATCATATTCGGGATTCGGGATCATATTTTATCCGGGCTCAAAATTTCCGCCAGATCCGTATAGTTTACAAAACGAATCTGAGACATGTATCATACTTTCGACCCGGATATAAGTCGAGATACCGGATAGTCAGGATCAATTTTCAACCTTAATTGGAGTATACACTTTTATATGAGTTACCCAACGGTCGAGATACCCATTTGTCAGTGGAATTCCCTTATCCAGTATTTGGGTTACCCAACTACAAGTGGAGTATCTTATACAAATTGGGATACCCAACTGTTAGTAGAGTATCCAAAAAGCTAAAATTGGCCACTTTTTTCAAAATGGTTATTTTTGTTAATTTTATCAAAAAAATGGTTATTTTTGTAATTTTTCAGTTTAACACATACTACAAAATACATTCTTAATATAAAACATAGTAACGAAATAAATAGAATATTAATGATAAAATATTTTATTAATAATATTAATAGAATACATTTCAATGTTATTTTATATTTGAATATTTATATTTGAATATTTATATTTGAATATTTATATTTGAAAATGCCTTTACTTCAGCATCAAGACTATTACAATTAAATTTACTTCCCATAAACTTATTGTCCTTTAATAGATATTTATTCAAAAAAATATTTCTTATTTCAATTTAACATAAAAGTTTTTCATACTGCTGATACCAGCTAGCTTCTGATATATAATTTTCAAGAAAAGGTTACCGATATCAATGGCCACCAAGTAGTCACAATATGTTCTTCCCCAAAAGTTTATTATTTCCACAACTATAATAAATTGTAAAAAGGTTTACATTACTTTGTTAATAGGTTCATATCTCTATGTTTAACTAACTTTATTTTTCCTATCAATAGTTTAACATATTGGTAATATGGTTTAGAGAGATTCATTTCATTACTATTTTAGAAACGATTTTTCTAGTGTGTGTCCAAGGACATATACTAAGAATCCGTGCTAGTTTAGTTGTCAAATTTTGATTGATGTGAATTTCATTAATAATGATGGTTCTCCTGCATTCACATAAATATCCACCAATCAAAATTTGACAATTCATCAAGTACGAATTCTTAGCATGTATCTTTGGGCACACACTAGACAAAACCCTTTCAAAAAAATCATAAGATAACTCATCTTGAGAGCAGAATTTGTGATACAATGTATCCAAACCCACTGGGATATACTACCTCTTAAAGGCACAAAAAAGCCATCATTTATGGCCCCATGAACTATCGATATCTATGGCACAAAATTTCTTCTTTTTCTAAAGATGACCCAACTTAGAACCAACTTAATGAAAGAAAAGAGACAAATATGATGAAAACTCAATTCCGAAAACAATTTACTACTCATGTGCAAGCTTTAAAGAGAAACAAACAACTTTGAATCCAAGATTTTAATCAAGTAACCGAAATCATAACCACTATGAAAAGTAACCCAACTTAGTGAATCATCCAACCAGGGATGGATTGGGGGGCCGGGGGTCTGACCCCTCCTAGGTTAGGGAAAATTTAAAAAAATTGAAAAATCTATGTATGACCTATTATTTACTTGTCCTACCCCTTCTAAATGTTTTAATTGTCTTCTTTTATATCTACTTTTGTATGAATTAGTGGAAAATATTCATTTTTGCATGTTTTAGTGAAAAATCTTCATTTTTTGCATGATTTAGTGGGGGGGAAATCCAGCGCATGTATCATATTCAGGATTCGGGATCATATTTTATCCGGGCTCAAAATTTCCGCTAGATCCGTATCGTTTACAAAACGAATCTGAGACATGTATCATACTTTCGAGCCGGATATAAGCCGAGATACCGGATAGTTAGGATCAATTTTCAGCCCTAAATGGAGTATCCACTTTTATATGAGTTACCCAACTGTCGAGATACCCATTTGTCAGTGAAATATCCCTTATCCAGTAGTTGGGTTACCCAACTACCAGTGGAGTATCTCATACAAATTGGGATACCCAACTGTTAGTAGAGTATCCAAAAAGTTAAAATTGGCCACTTTTTTCAAAATGGTTATTTTTGTTAATTTTATCAAAACAAATGGTTATTTTTGTAATTTTTTCAGTTTAACACATACTACAAAATACATTCTTAATATAAAACATAGTAAGGAAATAAATAGAATATTATTGATAAAATATTTTATTAATAATATTAATATAATACATTTCAATGTTATTTTATATTTGAATATTTATATTTGAAAATGCCTTTACTTCAGCATCAAGACTATTACAATTAAATTTACTTGCCATAAACTTATTGTCCTTTAATAGATATTTATTCAAAAAAATATTTCTTATTTCAATTTAACATAAAAGTTTTTCATACTGCTGATACCAGCTAGCTTCTGATATATAATTTTCAAGAAAAGGTTACCAATATCAATGGTCACCAAGTAGTCACAATATGTTCTTCCCCAAAAGTTTATTATTACCACATATAATAAATTGTAAAAAGGTATACATTACTTTGTTAATAGGTTCATACCTCTATGTTTAACTAACTTTATTTTTCCTATCAATAGTTTAACATATTGGTAATCCGGTTCAGAGAGATTTTGCGGTAACGTTATTTCATTACTAAACTATTTTTCTAGTATGTGCCTTTGGGCACGTATAAAGAATCCGTGCTAACTTAATTATCAAATTTTGATTTGATTGGCATTCCCACATTCACATAATATCTATTAATCAAAATTTAATAACTCATCAAGTACGGATTCTTAACATGTGCACTTGGGCACACACTAGACAAACCATGTATCCAAATCCACTGGGATATACTACCTCTTAAGGGCACAAAAAAACCATCATTCATGACCCCATGAACTATCGATATCTATGGCGCAAAATTTTTTCTTTTTCTAAAGATGACCCAACTGAGAACCAACTAAATGAAAGAAAAGAGACAAATATGATGAAAACTCAATTCTGGAAACAATTTACTACTCATGTGCAATCTTTAAAGAGAAACAAACAACTTTGACTCCAAGATTTTAATCAAGTAACTGAAATCATAACCAATATGAAAAGTAATCCGACTTACTATGCATTGGGGGTCCAAGGGGTCCCTGGCCCTCTTAGATTGAGGAAATTTAAAAAAAATTGAAAAATTTATGTATGTTCTATGATTTACTTGTCCTTAGCCCCTCTTAAATGGTTTAATTATCTTCTTTTATATCCATTTTTGTATGATTTAGTGGAAAATATTCATTTTTCGCATGTTTTAGTAAAAAAAATTCATTTTTTATATGATTTAGTGAAAAAAAAATTCAACGTATGTATGTCACTCGCCATGGACGATGACATTTGAATTTGCAATAACCAAGCAATGGAGGATGGTCGATTTAACGAATTTGATGACATTCAATGGAGGATGGTCGATTCAATTGGAGCACATTTACGTATGATGCTTAGTTTAGAAATACATTATGCATTTAACAATATATTTTAAAATCATGTTTCCCGTGCTTTACACAACTATAGGCAAGCATAAATGAAATTTATAGGTGATCAGAATATACTTTGTGATCGCAAAAGAAGAGTTATACGTAATTTTTTACAAGATTTACAAGAATAGTTATAATTAAAATTTATTAAATTATCACAATTTTTTTTGGGTAAATGGGGTGACGGCACCCCATTAAATATATTAATCACCAAACAAAAATTCTACACAAGAGGACTCTCAAGTCTCAAAGAAAAACATATGTGTATGCTTCCATATGTGTATGCTTGATCAACATTCAACAAGAAGATCTGAATTACAGTGTAGAGATACAAAACTTGGCTGACTAAAGAAAATATTAGAGTGATATATACAAGTAGAGAATGAATCTAAAATCAAACTATGCCAGATGTCCATAACTAACTTTGACTTATTCCTTGAGTTGACTTTCTACTTGAAAGCAGAGCAACATCTCCAGCTCAACAGCAAACTAGAACAACCACCAGCTAAAACAACTCTTCTAACATTATCTCAGTATAGCAATGAAATTAAAGATATATCTCTCTTCGCAGCCTTCTTGAAAGCAGAGCTACTGAACACCTTCTCTCACCATTCGGAGTACCAGACTCTTGATATGTTGAGCTGTTCTACTACGTCCTGGGTTATGCAGTCTGTCATTCCGTGCAGACAAGATACACAGTAACAGCAAAGTAGAGGAAGGATAAAAGCAAGTAGAGGGAGGATAAAAGCTTCATACCTGAGTTAATTCCCATAATAAATTGTCCATTTAAGAAACTTGTCCAATCCATAGTGAAGCTAAAGCCCGTCCCAGACATAATTTCCGTAACAAGAACCGAATATATGATCATTTGTTTCAGTGGCATTATTACAGAGAATACATCTAACATCAGTGTTCATACCAAATCTAGACATCCTCTCTTTCTTGAGTAACCTGTTTTTCAGCGCTAACCAAAGAGTAAAAGAACACTTCGGGATGGAGAGATTATGCCATACAGATTGAATCCATGATGGAGCTGAACCACGAGCCCTGATTGTGTGCCATATCATTGAGAGATTTACAAGATGGGCAGGCTGACCATCCCATTGGATGTTGTCATTCCGAGCAATACAGATTCTGGAAACTTGTCTACGAAGCTCAGCAATCCAGGGGTGGTTTGAGGATGGTAAAGACCACGAACCATTCTGAATGTAATTCCCAACCTCAGCTAGCTGTGTAAAGTTAGCCAACGAGATGATAGTTGGATGAAACTGTCTGACTAATTGAGTCCCATTAAGCCAGGGATCATACCAGAAATGGAACCGAGAGAGCGTGCTCACCTTATATTGAACATGGTTAACAGCCTCATGACGGGACTGCAAGATTCTACGCACACACCAAGCAACTCCAGAGGGGATATTCATATCCCAGAAGGACTTTTTTCCTTGAATGAACTTTTTAAACCAAGCAACCAACAGAGAAGATGGGTTGGGTTGTATGATTCTCCAAAGATAAATAAAAAAGCAGCCCGGCTCCATTCACATAGATCACGGATCCCCAAACCACCACCCTCTTTTGGAAGGCAACATTCCTGCCATGAAACCTTGACCTGTTTAGCATTAGAGGATGATCCTCCCCAGAGGAATTTGACAAAGAGAGACTGAAGCTTCCTGAGCACCAGAACAGGTAGAGCCAGGTGTATGGACCAATAACTTTGTATACCAAATAAGACTACTTTGAGTAGTTGCAACCGTCCAGCATGATTTAGAGATTTATTGGTCCATAAGTCAATCTTCTTGCTGATTCTCATGATAAGAGGCTGGCAATCACGCGTAGTCAGTTTGGTGGATATCAAGGGAACTCCCAGATAGCGAATGGGAAGGGTGCCTCGAGTAAAACCAGTAGCAAGAAGAACAGACTGAATAACTTCATCTGTCACATTCGCAAAGAAACAAACACTTTTATCCTTATTAGGGTAACGGCCAGAGATATCGGAAAATAATTTGACTCCATAAGGCAATCTATTGAGGCCTGATCTCCGTGCGAGTAAAGCAATACATCATCTGCAAACACCAAGTGAGTAATTGAAAGTTCTTTTGTATGCCAGTGGTGTTTGAAGTCAGCAGAAGAGGTCGAGGAATTAAGGCAAGCAGTCAAACCTTCCATAGCAATCACAAAGAGCTATGGCGACTTTGCAGTGTGTTGACCTCAGGTGTAGTGTCACAGAGTAACAAGTTCCCATGTCTGACAACAACTGGTTCTTATACGCAACCACACCACTTTAGGCAACCACAAACAAATCCACACACAAGCACCAACAACTGAGGCTACCCAGCAGTATTCTTCAATTGTGTTACATGAATCCTTGTTGCTTGTTTACTTGGAGGACGACAACATGCCCAAAATTTTCTCAAATCTCTGGAGAACTGCTTTCCTATTTACGTCCGAGAGAGTCCTGCACTGTAGAATTTTACACAAAGTGACCTCGCCAGGCAGACACGACATGAATTTGTCTTGCTTTGAGGGGGGGTGAAAAAGACTTTGTCCGCTCGCAGGGTTGTAAAACACCAAATCTCTTAGGACTGTTACAAACTTCTCCAGATATCTAAACATTTAGAAAATTAAATTAGACAGGATATGCAATAAAGCAAAATAAGAGGAAAACAAACAATAAATTTACCTTTTTAATGTAAGGAGCGAGTCTTTTGTAGTTTTATCTACAGAAGATTGCAAAGTCGTGATCTGTTTGCCTAATAAATCCTGCCTGCCATGCAGTAGCTACAGAACGAAACAATAATTAGCACGTAAAAAACAATTTAACTGGAAACCAAAATAAGTATAATAACAAATATTAGTAAGTAGTATCTATATAGTACCGTTAAGCATATAGTTGCAGACAAGACAATGACTCTTATGCAACAGATGTAGATAAGCTCCTGTTAACGATATAATATATTTAAAATTACTTAATTTCAGGTTTGCCAGACTTATGACTAATCCCCGCTTGCTTCAAACTTCAAAGTCATAAGATTAGGAGTAATTTGCACTATGCATGCCCTAGAAATGAGTCAATGGCACTTTTGTTTATATTCATTTTAGAAATGAACAGTTTTGCTTTTCAATTTTATTTTCCTGTTCAGTTTGCATCCCCCGCCCATTTGCTGTCTACATTTGCCATCATCGCGTTAATATTGGCCGGGGTAGTTTATACTTTTAACAGCACATATGCATCACATCACAATCGAAAAACACGCAAAGCTGAAGTTTTTAACACAACTGCACGCATAATAAAGAATTAAAAGTTAACATTCAAACTACATGCCATTGCTTATTAATTCTTCTTTTAATTATTATTGTTATTTAATTTCAATTCTCGCACATCCAAGGATTATCACAACATAATTATTATTAATTAGCATATAAATTATATTCAGAATAATATATGTAATATGCCTTTCACATCATTTATAGTCCTCTATTTTAAAATTATATTATTAAACAATTGTGTTATATAACTCACATATAAGTTTTTATATAATTTTTGGGACTTTTTATTAAATTTTGCAGTGGGCCTCCAAATTCGTCGAGATGACCTTCACTGCACTTATTCCTCAGCTTGTAAAACTGAATTTTTTAGAACCGAGCCTTGAAGGAATAGGGCATAGAACATAAAAAAGAAGGATAGCATGTGTTTTAAAGTAGGCATTAGGTACATGGATTAGTTGTTGGCTTGTTGCAAATAGTTTAAAGTCTGAATTAACCCTCAACTTAGACAGAAAGTCAAAGAGGGGATGCAAACTGACCAGAAAAATGAAATAAACTAAACTGTCTAAACTGAAAATGGGTATAAAGAAATGCCAGTGACCCTTTTCTGGGGATGCACAGGGCAAAAAAGATTAGCTTAAATATGCTTTCAATGTAAGACAATGAACAATGACTTGTTTAAACTTCAAAAATAAAATGAATATGAATTAGAATCAACTTGTAATCTACTAACTAGTCATTAACTGTAACTATAGTATCATCAAATATAATTGATGTGCACTTAAAAGTCTTAAATCTCTAATAGCTTCGGAATTTTCTTAATTTCTCATATTTTCAGATTTTTAAATATTGGCTAGGAAAAAAAATTAAATTATTTATACTTTCAGTAAATTTCGTTTTTTAATTTTGGTTTTCAGTAATAATCAAAGAAAATATTGGCTCAATTTATAACCAAATTTATATCGATTTGATTTTTGACAGCCATTTTAGGTAAATTTCGGTTTCGATGAGCCGAAATAAAATTTTGTTTTACTTTCAATTAATCAAATGCACACCCCTATTAAACTGATAACTATTGACAAGGATAAATTAAGTAGATGATATTACCTTGATATTATTTGAGATGTCAAGCCTAATTTCATCAACGAAAGAAGGATTCGAGCTATGAGGCCTTGCCGTTGCTGTCATTAAATCAAATTAATTACAAAAAGGTATTCGAATACACTTCAAATATAAAGACAAAGTAGGTTGTAATTACCTAATATAAAAGAAAAGATATTTAATGATTTGACGAAGTGCACAATTGGACTGTTTCCTTTCAGTATCTTTTCTAACTCACTGCACACATCCTCAATCAAAGTCGACCTCCCTCTGTAGCAAATATTAACAGAAGGTAAGACTTCTAACATAAAAAGAACAAGATGATTATTTTAGACACACTTAATTAGTTGGCACAAACTATATAAACACTTACTTTGCAGGTTGTTGTGGTATTTGATTAAAGCTCTGTTCCTTCGCAAAACCATGCATTTCCATGGCATAGTTTACAAACAACTTATCCACCTCTATTGCAAGTTCAGTGAATGACATCTACAAAAAAAATCATTAATGCACACAGATATACATATTTATACATTATAATTCAGAAAGAAAAAAAAAAGGAACAAACCAAACCAATCAGAAACTGGACGGTAAACAAATTTGATTTACATCACCTATAACAACAATAACTTTGAACAAAAATCATCAAATCTGAAATTTAAACTTAAAATATATATAACCACCCATCTAGACTCGAAATATATATAATCATCAAATCGTATTACCAAGTTCACTAATTTGTATCACATAAATCACCATTTTGTGTTAACTGGATATTCCGAGCAGAATTGTGAAGTCTTGTATAAGTGGTGGCACACTATGTGTGTTTGGAGTTTGTTCGTATGGAAATGTAAGTGACTGCACTTGGTAGTGAATAGTGATGTGTGAATAGGAGGGGTGATGTCTACATCCACGTACATAACATATATATACGTGACTGTATGTTTTAAGATTGGTTTCGATTTCATCATTTGCTATACATATAGGATCATGCTCTAAAGAAACACAATCAAGGGTCAGGTTGGACCATATAGTTTTTATTTACTGATTCTTTCATCAAAAAGTGGTGCAACCAAAAGCATCAGCAAATTTTCTGCTTGGCTAAGAGGAGCTAAGGAAAATCTAACATAGGGTAACATCAGCACAAGCATATAAGGGAAAAAAAATGTAATTCCTTTTCAGCAGTCAGCACTTACAATAATGATCTCGTAAAGTAGACAAGAGTATCATTCAAATATGATAAACACACGCACATTCATATCACATATTATGTTCACTCAATTCAATATTTTGAATCTGTACATCAGGATGACATAAATTACTTGAAAATAATTGGAGAGACTAAGTAAGCAAAACAAACACTAAAACATATCATTTATTGTTCATAAGGATGCTTCACGACTTCACGTAAACATCTTCCATTTATGTGGTGGGAATCATTTAGGCATACTGAACAGATGTTTAAAAATAACCATTACTACAAAATTCTAAAACATTTGTGATTACACTCTTGATATTACATTAAGCACTTTTTCTAAGAAGCGACTCATTGGTAAATCTGCCACTTAAACCACTAAAAAGAACAGGAGCCATATAAAGCTAAAATTTGAACACTGTGAAGTGCCATCTCAGGAATTTAACTAAGCCATGAATATGATAGCTGAGTAGTACTATAGTCTATAGGCTTAATTTAAACAATCACCATGGCCTTAATGATTATAAACATTATTTCCATATAGGCCATGGCATATATGGATATATCAAGAGTAGATTTCAAATTTTAAAAATTTTATTTCCCCATCGCCAGCATGTATATCAAGAGTTCTTTTTTGCTCCTACTTTTCTTAAAAGCCCAATGAGTAACCACACATGATGCAAGTTTAATGTAATTACAAATTTGTTTGGAGCAGACGGCAGATATTTCTAATAAATGAGACAGCATGTTTCCGTCACACATGATGCAAGTTTAATGCATTTACAAATTTGTTTACAGCAGACAGCAGAAATTTCTAATAAATGAGGCAGCACGTTTCGTACCAAAGTTCAAACAGAAAAAAAAAAAAAAAAAGGTTTCTATTCAACAAATTTCCACCCAACCAGGGGTATGTTTGCAAGAAAAAATAAACTTTACCTGAAAATTATCAACAGGCCTAATTCACGGAGACCCACTACGAAGCCTACATACATCAACTCAAGAAACTTGAACAAGCCACCAAAAGTAAAGAGTTGAGAGAAAGAAAAAAACAAATGTAATGGTCTACAATAACAGCAGTAATCTAAAGAGATGTCTCCCTACATCCCAATTATGAGAGTATTAAGGGACAAGGTGATCAAATGCAGAAGACAGAAGCATCAGGTACTCAACCATAAAAAGAAAAATGGAAAAGATGCCGACCAAGTACAAGATATATTTATAGTTCTTTAAGGTGACAACTTCTAAGACCTAACGTGAAATCGTGGATGAATTTTGTATCAGTTATAACAGGAAAATATACCTGCTATTGTCTACAAAATATGCTCTTCCACTTTCAATTCATCCAGATTCACATATTAATGAGAAACTAACCATCTGAAATCTCTCTCGTCATCTCAGCTACCCAAATAAATCTTCATCATTTTCATCCACATCATACCCTCAGTTCCTTTCAACTCTTTTAGTCATCACAACTACACTCCCTTACAATCACTATAACTATTACCCCCCCCCCCAAACACACACCCCCCCCCCCTTTCTCATTAACATTAATAAGGGTATACAGGTGGTGATATATGTACAATAGTAGATTAATAGATCTGTACACTTAATGTACAGATCTATGCTTTGTGTTCATAAATGTAAGCAACACACACAAACAGAGAACAAGTGCAACACACAAGCATATATATATATATATATATATGCACATTAACAAAATAATCTTCAATTAATTCAAAGTTATAGATATGCTACCTGGTTTTGTTTGTACTCCAAATGCTGCGCTGCATTTCTTATAAGCCTGTGCTTTTCGAAACATGTGGGACCGTATTCTAATCCCGTTCCAAAGATCTTCTTCAACCCAGCGCTACCCTTTTGTTCAACTATCTTTTTCCAATCTTCGGTCTTTCCCTTCATAAAGATTTGTTGTCTTTGATTGAACTTGCCTTTTAATATATGATGGTCATCATTTATTTTCAGTCTGACCCAGCATCTGCCATGGTTATCCAATCTCTTTTCTATTGACATGAAAATAGGATGATATAAGCACGTCTGTAAATCGATCCTGTCAAACAATTATCAAAATGGAAACAATTAAACAATTGGAGAGACAATTCATAGGGAGATGAAAACATAACTTAAACCCCACAAGAGGCTGATGGCGATGGTATACATACATAAATTAGTTTTTGGAAAATTGTATCTCTTATTCTATTTCATTCATTGGGCCTGATTTGGAATTCTATTTCATGTGGGCTATTGGGCTCTCATTTGAATATTAAGAGGGCTAAGTTTTTTTATCAACCGGGCCCAATTAGTTTACACCTTAAATAACTAGTTTGGGCATGAGCATGCTCTAAATTACAAATATTATGAATTATTCGTGATCACGTAGGATTGGATTGTTGATTTCTTCGCAGCAATTGTTGTGAGTAAACAAAATTTTTGCAATACCCGATCGTAACATGCAAATTATAATTCTGGTTGAATTAAATCTATTTTATATTTTACGCTATACTTTGTTTTGTTAAAGCAAACTTGAACAATATGTAATAAATAGGTCAATGTTAAGATCAAAACTGTACTTCGAAATTTAAATATATAGAATTAACATGGATGGATACAGAGATACATACAAGTATTAATTACATAATAATAAATGCATATTAGTTCATATCAGTTATTATTATATAATAAATATGTTAGCGTTGCATTACCCTAAATAGTCCTCGGAAATATAACATAGATATAATTAGTAGGGGTATATATGACTTTTTATATGAAAAAATTTGCTCATGGAACCCCCCCCCCCATTTGCTATTATATATGTTATATTTTTTTGTACATTTACGTATTAAAGATGTGATTGATGAGTTCTACGATAATTAATGTTAATACAAGTTTGTATTATACTTACATACGCATGAAGGATATTTTTTTTTGTATTGTGATATTTTTTATAATAGTATTTGATTCATAAATATTTACAGTATATCTTAAATGATTAATGAGATATGCTATATGTTAGTGAATATTATAGTACATTATTATCTATCCATAGAAATTTATATATGTATGTATTTATGTTTGTACATGTGTATGTATGTATAAATATGTATATAAATTATACAACAATTAATAGATTACAAATAATGAATATTAATAGATTATACAACATAAATGTATGTATGTATGTATGTATGTATGTATGTATGTATGTATGTGTGTATGTATGTATCTGTGTATGTATCTGTGTATGTATGTATATATTCATGTATGTATGCATGCATGTATGGATGTATGTATAAACATAAAAATATTTATGTTTGTGGTTAATGATTTTTAATATAAACACAGATGTTCACATAGCTCAATTGGTTATGATGCTTAACTTAATTATGCAAGATTATGGGTTCAAACCTCCTCTATAACAATATTTTTACAAATAATTAGAGTTAGGTTTGGAGTGGGGTTCGGAGGAGCCGAGCCTATAATTAAATTTGCTCAGGAAAACCCATGTTGTCCTATTAGATAGATATAATAGAATAATAGATTTTACTAAAACTCACAAATACTTACAGTGTCCATGCCCGCCTCATGTCATCCAAGAGATCAATACTGAACGATGAAACCTGTAACACTTTTCGAGCAATCTCGTACAGTTGAGTCATCTGTTCTTGGACGGTTGCAATCAAAGGTGGCTTAGGCAGTCCAAAGCATTTTACCTCTCCATCTTTTATCACAAGATTTTCCATAGAAAAATTGGAATGGATTGTAAATGCAAAATTAAGTTGAATGACCATCTTTATAAGTGACCTGCACAGATCACTAAGATTAATTATTTTTTCTTACAACATGTGTTTAAATAATAAAAAAGAAATTACAATTTACCTGACAATATTAATTTTCTTTTGATCTGAGCATCCAAATGCACTCAAGGAGCAATCATACCTCTCTACTGCCAAGTAAAACTTCTTCCTATACTCTAGAGACATTAGAGGTTGAAGAAAATATTTGTTTGGAAGAATCTTCAAACCTTTTAGTGTTTTCTGAGCATCTTCCATAGAGTTAAACTGGATAAATGATACTTCAAGTTCTCCTATAATCCCTTGGATAGTTCCATAATTCGTTGGCATAAGTTTAACCTCCAAGCAAATCTATTTTTAAAATGAAAAATAAGCACAGTGTATAACATATGATGTTAAGACAAAAATATCACTACTATATATTTTCAAGACTAAATTGAAATTTGTAATTCTTTGGTTCGGACCAAAATCTGTTTGGTACCATTAGTTTGCATAATTGCAGTTTGCATTCCTAAGAATGTTTGGGCGTTGTACTTTGCACTCATTTCGTGTATTTTTACCAAAAATCCAAGGATAATTTGGTAAATTCAAAATAATTAATTAAATTTTGATCTCTAAAGTATAAAATGTTGCATACATGAACCCTTGAACAAATATTTTCAAATTTTTCCCAATTTTTCCTAGATTTTTTCAAATTTTTCCAAACGATGCACGGAAAAATTCAAAAAAAATTAGGAAAATTTGAAAATTCGATGCAACATTTCATACTTTAGGGATCAAAATGTAATTAATTATTATGAATTTACAAAATTATCAGGGGCAATTTGATAAAAATACACGAAATGGATGCAATGTGCAGCGTCCAAACATTCTTAGGGATGCAAACTGTAATTATATAAATTAATGGTACCAAGCTGACTTTTAGTCCGAACAAAGGATTACAAATTGCAATTTAGTATATTTTCAAATCAACATGCGACTCTTGATACATAAACATGTCAGATACTCGGATGAAGTCACAAAATCATTGGCAAAATAAAGAATGAACTAACAAGTATTGAACAAATATAATAACCATTCTTTGAAATCTAAACAGTTTCTTTTCAATGCTTCGACATGGTTCTGTCAATATACAAGTCCATTTCCATGCAGTGGCGGACCAAGAAATGTTTCCGAGGAAGGGCCAAAACATGTAGTTATATTCCTAATTATCACAAACTTAAGGATGTATGTACTGAAAATGTAAACTAAATTATCATATTATTGTTGTGTTCCAAAACATAGCACCGGAACAACAATATAGAAGAAAAAATAATTTTTTACGATAGTTTTTACACTACAAAAGAAGAATTACTTTTAAAAAGAATTTAAAATAATTATGATTAATTTATTACTAATTAAGAATGTGATTTAATTAATAACAAAAGATACTTATATTAACAATAAGAAGAGAAGATGGACTAAATCTTAACTTCGATATATTTTGTATACACAAATAGAAGCACAAGAAACTGGGCTCTAAACTATCAAAAAAAAAAAAAGGAAACTGGGCTATAATTGGGCTGCATGAGAAACTTGAGGGAACTGGGTTGTATGCTCTTTACATCTAAATAATTAACAAGTCTATATATTTCAGGGTGGGCCAAGATCTAAGATCTACTCTAGCTTGAGAGTAGGTCCGCCACTATTTCCATGATATCTTAAATGTATCTCACATTCCTCAAATGCTTTCACTGGTCCGATAATTCCATGTAACTAAAAACATGCAAATGAATTCTTGCCCAGGATTCAACTTATTAAGCTTCAATCAATACAAATACTCACATAAATAACAACATTAACATTCACAAACTAAATTATAAAGATTACATGAAGTCAAATCATACTAGATACTACTAATACAATAAATTCGAAATTATTTTACCTTGTCGTCGGCCATCTCCATGCAACTATAATGAAAAAGCTAAGTTAAAAAGATCGAATATCAACTAGCTAGGTGAACTCCTGTAACAGGAAACATGATATAGTTATGTTATGACACCAACCAAGCTTAACTGGAACAAAAAACTTTTAAGTACTTTTAAAAATTCAAGTTAAGTACTTTTAAGTAAACAAAATCGAAACTGAATCGAAAATCAAAACCATAAATCACACAACTATTACCCAAAATTAAACACTCATCATCAAAATCCTAAAAGCTGAAGTGCCAACATTGGCAGAACCAGAAAATGGTAGAAGGGGGGCGTCATTTGAACTTTTTTTTTTTTGTCAAATTCAGTTATTATAATTTTAATTTAATAATCTAATTTCATATGTAGAAATAGTATAGATTTTCTTTATTTATAATTTGTTTAATATATTTTACATATTAAAGTCAGTGTTCTAAAAAGCGCATTAAGCGGCCGTCTGAGCGAAAGCTGGATAAAAACGTCTAACTTATAGCAAAATCGGGTTTTTAAGCGTTTAATGGGGTTTAAGCAGGTCAAAAGCAAGTTTAAGCGGTTTTAAGCAGGTCTGAAAGCAAATTTGTAATTTGATATTTCTAAATGTTACGTTTGTATTTTCTAAATTCATTATAACTAACTATGACTTTGTGAATGTAAAGATTAGTGGTTTTAAATTTATCATAATATAACCGCTTAAGTGCTAGAAGGTAAACCTACCGCTTAGGTCCGATTTGCGTTTTTTACAACACTGATTAAAGTAAATTACTTAGAAAAAGATCTTTTCAAGAAAAATTACTTTAAAAGTGAGAAAAAAAGAATCATTTTACAAAACTACATGATTACTGTATAATTTTAAAAGAAAAAGAAAAAAATAGCAAAAAGTGGAAAAAGGAAAGAAACAAACTAATGAATTTAAATCTAGACTACACTTTTAAACAAGAACACCAGGCCCATAAACAAAATTGTAGGCTCATTAAGATTATTGTTTCTGCTATTTATCACAGACTAAAGACTTTAAAACAAGAACACCGGGTCCATAAACAAAATTGTAGGCCCATTTAGATTATTATTTCTGCTATTTATTACCCACTAACAATTATCTGCTTCTCTCGGGCGGACCTGCTCATGGGCCAAGGTGGGCTCAAGCCCGGTTAACTTCAATAATAATTCAAATATTGACCAGCATGAACAGACTTTTAAATGAGTTCAGCCCGGTCCAAATTCATTGAAAGCCCACTTCTTTGTATTACCTTATTCCTTTTTTTTTTCCGCCGGATATTTTTGTCATCTTTGATCTTTCTATGTTTTTGATATTTTTTTTTTTACTTCTATGTTATCATGGTTAGTTTTCACTTTTCACTCATTCATGTCATTCCTGATTTTTCGTTAAATTTAATAATAATGATTAAAAATCTAGCAAGTACGCAGATATATTCAAGGCATGCATATATATAAATTATTTTTGGGCATTTTTTTTTGCTAAGCAACTTATTTTTCGTTTTTCTTATTAATCTAATTTATACTAAGTTAAAATATTTAAACAATTAATACCGTAATACATATATAATTAAGAAAAATAAATTTACTTTTAATCCTATAAGAAATATTTTGTTTAATTTCTTAAATAACTAAAAAATATTTACTAAATTAATTTCAATTTAGGATTTTAGAATTTGTTATTATTGAATTATGCTTACTTGTTTTTATTACATGTGTAGTTATATAATATCTATGAAATAATGCTTTCAAAACCTTGTATATATTGAAATAGATTATTAAAGCATTTAGAAATTTCAATATAAATAATAATAAAGCCTTTTTGTGGCAAAATAAATAAATAAAGCCTTTTACATGTAACTACTGGTAAATTTTACATTTACAATGCTTTGAAAACCTCTCAGCCCAGGGGTGACGAGAACTCTGGATCAGCCCCTGAGTGTTTTGCCTGTATCTTCATGGCTTAAATTTGTTCAAATAACAGAGGCACCATGATTATCTCTTTCCAATGAATATGAGTGACATCATATTTTAGTTATTATACTATCATTACCAGAGATGATAACTCGCAATTAACAAACTGTAAAACTGAAAACATTTAACTATAAACACAGACACACACAATATGCACATTACGAAACTTACTCTCCATCGTCTGAGTCGATCAACAGAAGCACTCTTAGTCCGCAAAATATCGAAAGGTCCTGAATCATCTTCCTCATTGTAATCACATCTTCCTCATTGTAATCACTAATACCTGCCTGCAAGAGAGAAGTACCTGCATAACACCACCACCTTCTCAGCCTCCTTCCTCCTTGGAAATGCTAAAAATCTTTACCAAAAAGCTAAAAGAAACAGAATTTCATGGCTCTGTAAAAGACAGTTATGTTATGACACCAACCAAGCTTTCTCTAGTCTCTTATTTCATCCGGATTATAAAAGCTTTCTCTTAATGTATACAAGTGATTAGTGAACTATTATGAATGAGTTTTGTCCAAGGGGACAAAGAAGATCTGTACAGAAGTACAAGACACTCTTGTATAGGTAGAGAGAGAGAGAGAGAGAGAGAGAGAGAGAGAGAGAGAGAGAAGTACCTGCATAACAGCACCACCTTCTGAACCTCCTTCCTCCTTGGAAATGCTATCATGCAACAGCAAGAAAATGGCTCTGTACAAGACAGTTATAACACCAACCAAGCTTTCTCTAGTCTCTTATTTCATCCAGATTATAAAAAGCTTTCTCTTAATGTATACAAGTAACATATTTCTAAAAGTGATTCTTATTTTAAGTACGTAACTTGTTCCAGAAACCCTAACCGTCTGTCATATCAAGAACTAATAGTAGCATAGGTAGTAGGTAGTCGCAGAGGAGGCCAGCAGAGATAGGGGAATATGGAAGGAACTGAGGAACATCAACTTCAACTGACGTAAAGGCCCTTTTTAATGTTTGAAGTGTATTTAAAATGGAAACAAATTGTAATGGCCAAAAACATCATTTTTTGACCAAGCACTACAAATAGTATACACATTGCTGTCATCGTCACTACAATCATTATCTGAGAGTTCTTATACTTGCTCACCAAGATAAAATATAAACTGCACAAACTCTACAAACTCTGCTTGGTTACTTTATTTTTCTTTGATTTATTTTCCTTTGAAATTACCACGGTTTTTTTTTATTATTACGGGAAAATGATTATATACTCGTTGTATGTATGGGATATTTTAGATGTTTTTATATAAAAGTTAATATTATCAATTAAAGTAAATATTTTTTAATTAGAAAAAACAATCAATTAATTATCATTTATTATTATATTTTAACATTTAGAATGACCGTACTAAAAATTGAATCGATAAAATTTCAAAAAATCAAAAAAAAATAAAGGACTTGGGAAAGAGGGGGTAAATGATGTGGTAAGTTTTCAAGAGGATAGTTGGTGAAAGGCAATCATAGTGGACCACCACAACCGACCAATGACAACACCGTTGAATCATGCATGCTACAACCTTGTTGTAAATATTTATATAACTATTGTGGTCTCCTCGGCTCGTTGTCTATAATTCATAATTTTATACGTATCATGAACATCTATTTCTGCTTTATACTATATGATATTTTGTTACTTTCCTAATACTGTATTTTCTTGAGAAGAGTCAAAGTTTAAGCAGTAGCATACATTTTAAATCGTACGCTTTTACATAACATGAATATCGGAAGAAGCTATAAGTGTAATTTTATTTAAAATTTTAAAAATTATTTCTGAACCAATGAGTAGATGTCATTCATTTCTGTTTTTTTTTTTTAAAGCAAGAGAGTGGAATATTTTTACCTTAAAGTGAGTCAAGATAAGTCTTGATAAATTCTTGACGGAGAGAACATGAAATTGTAATGGTAATTGACCATTATTCCTTATTCAGTATGGATGCCTTACCTAGACGCGTTCATATTAATGCTGATAGCCCCTATCTGGTTAGTTCATCCAAGACAAGTACCAGGTCTCTGACACCTCTTTTTTCCTACTGTACTTTGTTTTTATTTGAAATTACCAGGGTTTTTTATGATGTGCAATAATAACCCGACTTTCATTGCTTCCTCGTTTAATTGGTTCCATAGACAACATGATTTACAAACAGGTGCAAGTTGTGCAACTTCAATGAAATTGTATTTTCTTAAGAAAAATTGTCCGTTCGAATAATAAGTTGGTAAACTTCGATTTCCTCATTTTGCTATTGCAGTATTCGATGATGTAAGCAAGATCATAACATATGTGTTTGCGGTTACGAAGTCGTATTTCTATAAATAAAGTTGGTAAACTTCGATTATTTCCTCATTTTGCCATTGCACTAGTTCACTATGTACCCATGCATGCCGTGTTACAGAGGAACTCAGGAAGAGAATTACTACATGCATCAGAATCTACAGGTTGCATGGAAACCAATACATTGCAGATTACAAAAGAACATGCTAACACCAAGAGAGAACAACAATGATCCTGGGTTTGCTCTTTACAAAATCAACCAGAGACCATCATCAAGGCATAAACATACATAACGAGGAGCTATAGCATTTCATGCATAAGAATGTAACTAGCAGTTCGTGTTCGTGCATGGGAGATATTAAAGTATACATAGAGCTAGATTGTTACTAAAATGCAAGAATATTGTTTCGGGGCACATGCGGTTTTTATCGGTGGCATATAAAAATGTAACAAATCCAGTGTGAAGTGCGGCTACCTCAAGAATAAAGGAAAATGATGTCGTACATGGAGGATATTTACCGGTCTTAATTTTTCATGAAATAAGGCTCAAGAAGGTATGTTAGTAACTACAAGTAGCTCCACTTTATTCTAGCAACTCGATGACAGCAGCACTGACCAATTATATACATATGAATTGTTCAAGATATTACGACGAACATGCATGGAACTGAAGATTCATGATGAAAAACTAAAAGTTGTAGCTTGTATAGCATCATATAACAAATTGACAAAATCACAGCAAGTTTGTTGGATCCTGCTAATGCGAGTAAAAACAAACATACAAAAGTGAGGTTCGTGTTTGGAGGTTTTCAGCATGTTCGTATATATATTAGTCGGACGAACACGTATAAATTATCGATAATAAATATAATTAATGAATATTATTTAAATATGTATTTGTAAAAAAATTGAATGATAAAAACATATAATAAATAAATATTATTAAATTATGTAATTATAGAAAATTTAATACAGGTGAAATTAAAAAAATTAAAAGAGATAAATAAATAAATATAATTAATATGTTTTATTTAAATATAAATTTGTAGAGAATTGAACGATACGGGCTGGGCGGACACGTATAAATTATCGATAATAAATATAATAATGAATATTATTTAAATATGTATTTGTAAAAAATTAAATGATAAAAACATATAATAAATAAATATTATTAAATTATGTAATTATTGGAAATTTAATACGGATGAAATTAAAAAAATTAAAAGAGATAAATAAATAAATATAATTAATAAGTTTTATTTAAATATAAACTTGTAGAGAATTGAATGATAAAAGTAACTAACAAATAAATGCTATTTAATTATATGGTTATAGTAAATCGAACACGGGGTGAAATTAAATTAAATATTCTTGTATAATTACGTAGTTGGAAGGAATCAAATTAAAATAGATAAATAAGTATAATTAATAAGTTTTATTCAAATATAAACTTGTGGAGAATTGAATGATAAAAGTAACTAACAAATAAATGCTATTTAATTAATGAAATTAAAGAAATTAAATTAAATATATCTTGCATAATTATGTAGTTGGAAGGAATTGAATCCCGTATCGATTAATAATCAAATTTGCTACTTTGGTACTTTGGTATTTTGGTACTATTGTGTACCGTCAAAACATGGTTTTGCACATTAATATTAATATAAAGTATAAATATACGTATATATACTTGTTCACACCATACAGACATTAACAGCTCCTTTAGGGACTGTGATATTGGTGAGGACAAGTAGAGCGTGCATGCATGGACCTGAATCTGAGCCAGTTGCTTGTACGAGGGCCCCACCATTGTAATGGAATTTGCAGTGATTGCTGTCAAAAATTCCAGCTGAAATGCATGAAATGCACCTCGTTATGTATGTTCATGCCTTGATGATGGTCTCTGGTTGATTTTGCAAAGAGCAAACCCAGGATCATTGTTGTTCTCTCTTGGTGTTAGCATGTTCTTTTGTAATCTGCAATGTATTGGTTTCCATGCAATCTGTAGATTCTGATAACGGTGTGTAAACTTTGAAAACGATGAATATGTAGTAATTCTCTTCCTGAGTTCCTCTGTAACAGGGCATGCATGGGTACATAGAACATAGTGAACTAGTGGCTCTTTTGCCAACCGACATGCAGCTCCACTTCTATATATAGCTAGTGACAACATGAGGGTGATGATGTGGTTTTGACATGATACCGACCACGTGCGTACATTGATTCGTCCAGAAGTTTCACAAG
Source organism: Saposhnikovia divaricata (assembly GCA_036435485.1). Lineage (NCBI taxonomy): Eukaryota > Viridiplantae > Streptophyta > Magnoliopsida > Apiales > Apiaceae > Saposhnikovia > Saposhnikovia divaricata. The sequence continues at coordinate 189,856,465 of CM071598.1, read as the reverse complement.
TATAGATTTGGAAGGACAGCAAAGCTCTGGAGTCTGAAGTACCTGCAAGTTTGTATATGGAAGAATTCTCGAAAAAGTATATCTAAAAGATGTTTTTGTGCTTCAGAAGAGAGTGACATGCAAGTCAGGCACAAAAATTTATATTGCACACAAACTGTACAAAAGTGAAAGGTCTTACATTTAAACTCCTTGCTATTTTCTTGTTTGCAGTTCGAGCTCGGTCTTCAGCTGAGAGGCCATTCCCTTCTTCTGTACGAATCGAAGACCCGTTTTTTTTTCTTGGCTGCTTTTCATTTTTGACTCATCTTGTGTGCTTCTCCGTCGGTCCATCTTTTTCTTGTTTGAAAATCTTTTTCTTCCATTGTATACCTATTTAGATGCCTCATCCAACACTATAAAAGCCTTTTTGCTTCAATAATGAATCTTACCGAGTTATCACCGGATATAAGGCCAGGACTTCTAATCAGGACGACTCATTGATGGTTGCTGAAAGAAGGATGGTTCCGACGATTAAGCCTTCACGAAGCTGTTGAGATATGCTAACTTGGTCCAGTGGCTTGACTGTTGTGAGTCCATGATAACTTGGTCCAGTGGCTTCTTGACTGTTGTGAGTCCATGAGCAAGGTCAGTAGTTTAACTCAAGTTGTGGGGATGCTTTGTGTTGTTGTAGTGGACTGATATATTGTGATATATTTTATATGTTCATGCCTTGATGATGGTCTCTAGTTGATTTTGTAAAGAGCAAGCCCAGGATCATTGTTCTCTCTTAATGTTAGCATAAATGTTCTTTTGTAATCTGCAATGTATTGGTTTCCAGCCTATAGATTCTTGATATAACTGGTGTGTAAACTTTGAGAACGATAAATGTATAATTCTTCAGGCTTCAAAATTTTCCTTATTTTTATCCCCCATCCAGTCCATGTACATACGGAGTGTTCAGTCATGCAACTGCACATGCATTTTCATGCAAGTACACGTGTGCTGAGTTGACTTGTTTGCACCTTTTTACTCTTTTTCTTCCTATTTCCTAGGAAATGTTTCATGTTTTAAATTATATGTATTTAAATTTTACTGAAAGTTAAATATTATTATTTTATGTATTGAAAATTGTAAATATCAAATCTAAGTAGTAAACTGAATACCCTTTTTTTTATGTATCTAATGAAAGAAAGGGCCAAAATGATGCGAAAGAGTAAGAATATAGAAAATACTAGAGATGTCAAATTTGTTACAAAAGTTTTTATAAAATAATACGTGTCCTTATTTCCTTGGTTATAAATCAATTAAATATAATGAATTTTCCTGCATTCACACTAATATCAACTAATAAAATCATTTCTTTAGGTCACATTGCACTCTTACCACATCATTTTATAACATTTTTTGATACACAATTTTGTTCCACTAACATTACTCTAAGAATATAGAAACCAATCACGTCATTCATAAGAATACCGACGATAAACAAATTTACAAACGTTATTCTTACAATCAAAAACCAAATTGGCAAATGCCTTTTCTTTATTTTAATTTTCCTCTTTAATATTAAAATAAAATTACATTTTACATTTGACTTAGCCGCGAAACGCACAGTTAATAATTTCTTTTTAACTACCGGTTCGATTGAATGTATAAATTTCAAAATACGTGGATTGCGATCAATATACATGTATATATTTGAGTATAATTTTGCCATTGCAATATTCGATAATGTAAGCAAGATCATAACATTTGTGTTTGCGGTTACAAACACTACAAGAAAAATGACCATTTACGACGGAAAATTTACATTGAAATTGTCACAATTGGTCCAATTACGACGAAAAAATTTCGTAATTTTTGCTCGAGTCTTAAGTTCGGATTTTCGTCACAAGTAAAAATTTCGTCACAAGTTCCAATACGGGACCCACTTCCTATCTATACTATCTATCTATACTATTATATTAAAGCCGAAACATTGAAAGTTTTGGTTTTCGGTTTGGTTATCCTAAGTTTTGGTTTTCGGTTTGGTTATACTAATTATTAAAATAAATAATTAAATTACAAAAACAACTCAAAAAACTAATTACTAATGTTAACGTAATTATATTCTGATTAAAAATCCTTCATCCACTTCTACTTGGACTATTTTTTCTGCTCCAACAACTCAATTATTTATTTTTTCTAAAGATTTTACTTCTAATTAAAACACTTTACCATTTAATTTAAAACTAATATTACAATAATTAATACATATCCAAAATATCACACCATATTTTTCCGTAATTATTTTTAGTAGTACTTTTTGTAACTAAAACATGGAGTACTTTTTAATTTAAAATTAATCTTGCGATCACTAATATACACCCAAAAATATCTCACCATATATACAAATCATTATTTTTATTAATAAATAACAATTGTTAGATCTAATAATAAGATATATTATATGATTAAATTAATTTACTAAAAATTCAAAGTTCGAACCCGTCAACGACATTTTTAATTTAGAATTTTATAAAATAAAATTTAAACCATGCATTTCATTATATAAATTTATATTAAATTAAAATTAAAAAATTATTAAAAATAAGGATTATATAAAAACATAATTATAATGTTACATAAATTTTATAACCTATCAAAAGAAACCCGTGCTTCGCACGGGTTATAAGCTAGTAATAAAATAATAAATGAACTTACGACAAAATTAATTCATTTTGTAATTAAATTTAATTACAATAAAGAAATTTACGACAAAAATTTCCATCGTAAGTTGCGTGGGGTAAGTTGCGTGTAGGGATGGCAATTTGTACCGACCCGATGGATACCCGATCCGTTTCGACCCGAATGGGTCCAACCGAACCCGAAATTTTCGGGTTTGGATTCGGGTATGGGTTTGATTTTTAAACCCGAATCATTTTCGGGTCGGGTTTGGGTTTTGCCAATACCGACCCGAACCCGACCCGAAAACCCGAAACCCGTATCAAACCCGACCGAACCCGACCCGAAACCCGAATTAATATATATTATTATTTCTATTATTTTATACATAATATTTAACATTTAATATATTATCTATTATTATATATATATATATTTAATATTTAATATGTAATAAAAAATAAAATATTTTATATATTTATGTTTTATATTATTTTTAATACAAAAAAATTATTTTTTATTTATTTTTTTGGATTTCGGGTCGGGTTTCGGGTACCCGAAACCCGTTTAGTATCCAACGGGTTCGGGTTCGGGTTTATAATTTCGGGTATTTTCGGGTTCGGGTTCGGGTTCGGTCAAAAGAATCGGGTTCGGGTTCGGGTTCGGGTTTGGCAAAACCCGACCCGCCCGACCCGATTGCCATCCCTAGTTGCGTGGTAGACGAACTTACGACGAATTTTCTGTCGTAAATTTAGTGACAAATGTCATCGTTCAGCTATCAAAAAAGTAATTCCTTTCACAATTAAATTTCATTAAAATAATGAAATTTATGACGAAAATTCCGTCGTAAGTTCACTACTAAAATTCCGACTTACTATGCATTGGGGGTCCAAGGGGTCCCTGGCCCTCTTAGATTGAGGAAATTTAAAAAAAATTGAAAAATTTATGTATGTTCTATGATTTACTTGTCCTTAGCCCCTCTTAAATGGTTTAATTATCTTCTTTTATATCCATTTTTGTATGATTTAGTGGAAAATATTCATTTTTCGCATGTTTTAGTAAAAAAAATTCATTTTTTATATGATTTAGTGAAAAAAAAATTCAACGTATGTATGTCACTCGCCATGGACGATGACATTTGAATTTGCAATAACCAAGCAATGGAGGATGGTCGATTTAACGAATTTGATGACATTCAATGGAGGATGGTCGATTCAATTGGAGCACATTTACGTATGATGCTTAGTTTAGAAATACATTATGCATTTAACAATATATTTTAAAATCATGTTTCCCGTGCTTTACACAACTATAGGCAAGCATAAATGAAATTTATAGGTGATCAGAATATACTTTGTGATCGCAAAAGAAGAGTTATACGTAATTTTTTACAAGATTTACAAGAATAGTTATAATTAAAATTTATTAAATTATCACAATTTTTTTTGGGTAAATGGGGTGACGGCACCCCATTAAATATATTAATCACCAAACAAAAATTCTACACAAGAGGACTCTCAAGTCTCAAAGAAAAACATATGTGTATGCTTCCATATGTGTATGCTTGATCAACATTCAACAAGAAGATCTGAATTACAGTGTAGAGATACAAAACTTGGCTGACTAAAGAAAATATTAGAGTGATATATACAAGTAGAGAATGAATCTAAAATCAAACTATGCCAGATGTCCATAACTAACTTTGACTTATTCCTTGAGTTGACTTTCTACTTGAAAGCAGAGCAACATCTCCAGCTCAACAGCAAACTAGAACAACCACCAGCTAAAACAACTCTTCTAACATTATCTCAGTATAGCAATGAAATTAAAGATATATCTCTCTTCGCAGCCTTCTTGAAAGCAGAGCTACTGAACACCTTCTCTCACCATTCGGAGTACCAGACTCTTGATATGTTGAGCTGTTCTACTACGTCCTGGGTTATGCAGTCTGTCATTCCGTGCAGACAAGATACACAGTAACAGCAAAGTAGAGGAAGGATAAAAGCAAGTAGAGGGAGGATAAAAGCTTCATACCTGAGTTAATTCCCATAATAAATTGTCCATTTAAGAAACTTGTCCAATCCATAGTGAAGCTAAAGCCCGTCCCAGACATAATTTCCGTAACAAGAACCGAATATATGATCATTTGTTTCAGTGGCATTATTACAGAGAATACATCTAACATCAGTGTTCATACCAAATCTAGACATCCTCTCTTTCTTGAGTAACCTGTTTTTCAGCGCTAACCAAAGAGTAAAAGAACACTTCGGGATGGAGAGATTATGCCATACAGATTGAATCCATGATGGAGCTGAACCACGAGCCCTGATTGTGTGCCATATCATTGAGAGATTTACAAGATGGGCAGGCTGACCATCCCATTGGATGTTGTCATTCCGAGCAATACAGATTCTGGAAACTTGTCTACGAAGCTCAGCAATCCAGGGGTGGTTTGAGGATGGTAAAGACCACGAACCATTCTGAATGTAATTCCCAACCTCAGCTAGCTGTGTAAAGTTAGCCAACGAGATGATAGTTGGATGAAACTGTCTGACTAATTGAGTCCCATTAAGCCAGGGATCATACCAGAAATGGAACCGAGAGAGCGTGCTCACCTTATATTGAACATGGTTAACAGCCTCATGACGGGACTGCAAGATTCTACGCACACACCAAGCAACTCCAGAGGGGATATTCATATCCCAGAAGGACTTTTTTCCTTGAATGAACTTTTTAAACCAAGCAACCAACAGAGAAGATGGGTTGGGTTGTATGATTCTCCAAAGATAAATAAAAAAGCAGCCCGACTCCATTCACATAGATCACGGATCCCCAAACCACCACCCTCTTTTGGAAGGCAACATTCCTGCCATGAAACCTTGACCTGTTTAGCATTAGAGGATGATCCTCCCCAGAGGAATTTGACAAAGAGAGACTGAAGCTTCCTGAGCACCAGAACAGGTAGAGCCAGGTGTATGGACCAATAACTTTGTATACCAAATAAGACTACTTTGAGTAGTTGCAACCGTCCAGCATGATTTAGAGATTTATTGGTCCATAAGTCAATCTTCTTGCTGATTCTCATGATAAGAGGCTGGCAATCACGCGTAGTCAGTTTGGTGGATATCAAGGGAACTCCCAGATAGCGAATGGGAAGGGTGCCTCGAGTAAAACCAGTAGCAAGAAGAACAGACTGAATAACTTCATCTGTCACATTCGCAAAGAAACAAACACTTTTATCCTTATTAGGGTAACGGCCAGAGATATCGGAAAATAATTTGACTCCATAAGGCAATCTATTGAGGCCTGATCTCCGTGCGAGTAAAGCAATACATCATCTGCAAACACCAAGTGAGTAATTGAAAGTTCTTTTGTATGCCAGTGGTGTTTGAAGTCAGCAGAAGAGGTCGAGGAATTAAGGCAAGCAGTCAAACCTTCCATAGCAATCACAAAGAGCTATGGCGACTTTGCAGTGTGTTGACCTCAGGTGTAGTGTCACAGAGTAACAAGTTCCCATGTCTGACAACAACTGGTTCTTATACGCAACCACACCACTTTAGGCAACCACAAACAAATCCACACACAAGCACCAACAACTGAGGCTACCCAGCAGTATTCTTCAATTGTGTTACATGAATCCTTGTTGCTTGTTTACTTGGAGGACGACAACATGCCCAAAATTTTCTCAAATCTCTGGAGAACTGCTTTCCTATTTACGTCCGAGAGAGTCCTGCACTGTAGAATTTTACACAAAGTGACCTCGCCAGGCAGACACGACATGAATTTGTCTTGCTTTGAGGGGGGGTGAAAAAGACTTTGTCCGCTCGCAGGGTTGTAAAACACCAAATCTCTTAGGACTGTTACAAACTTCTCCAGATATCTAAACATTTAGAAAATTAAATTAGACAGGATATGCAATAAAGCAAAATAAGAGGAAAACAAACAATAAATTTACCTTTTTAATGTAAGGAGCGAGTCTTTTGTAGTTTTATCTACAGAAGATTGCAAAGTCGTGATCTGTTTGCCTAATAAATCCTGCCTGCCATGCAGTAGCTACAGAACGAAACAATAATTAGCACGTAAAAAACAATTTAACTGGAAACCAAAATAAGTATAATAACAAATATTAGTAAGTAGTATCTATATAGTACCGTTAAGCATATAGTTGCAGACAAGACAATGACTCTTATGCAACAGATGTAGATAAGCTCCTGTTAACGATATAATATATTTAAAATTACTTAATTTCAGGTTCGCCAGACTTATGACTAATCCCCGCTTGCTTCAAACTTCAAAGTCATAAGATTAGGAGTAATTTGCACTATGCATGCCCTAGAAATGAGTCAATGGCACTTTTGTTTATATTCATTTTAGAAATGAACAGTTTTGCTTTTCAATTTTATTTTCCTGTTCAGTTTGCATCCCCCGCCCATTTGCTGTCTACATTTGCCATCATCGCGTTAATATTGGCCGGGGTAGTTTATACTTTTAACAGCACATATGCATCACATCACAATCGAAAAACACGCAAAGCTGAAGTTTTTAACACAACTGCACGCATAATAAAGAATTAAAAGTTAACATTCAAACTACATGCCATTGCTTATTAATTCTTCTTTTAATTATTATTGTTATTTAATTTCAATTCTCGCACATCCAAGGATTATCACAACATAATTATTATTAATTAGCATATAAATTATATTCAGAATAATATATGTAATATGCCTTTCACATCATTTATAGTCCTCTATTTTAAAATTATATTATTAAACAATTGTGTTATATAACTCACATATAAGTTTTTATATAATTTTTGGGACTTTTTATTAAATTTTGCAGTGGGCCTCCAAATTCGTCGAGATGACCTTCACTGCACTTATTCCTCAGCTTGTAAAACTGAATTTTTTAGAACCGAGCCTTGAAGGAATAGGGCATAGAACATAAAAAAGAAGGATAGCATGTGTTTTAAAGTAGGCATTAGGTACATGGATTAGTTGTTGGCTTGTTGCAAATAGTTTAAAGTCTGAATTAACCCTCAACTTAGACAGAAAGTCAAAGAGGGGATGCAAACTGACCAGAAAAATGAAATAAACTAAACTGTCTAAACTGAAAATGGGTATAAAGAAACGCCAGTGACCCTTTTCTGGGGATGCACAGGGCAAAAAAGATTAGCTTAAATATGCTTTCAATGTAAGACAATGAACAATGACTTGTTTAAACTTCAAAAATAAAATGAATATGAATTAGAATCAACTTGTAATCTACTAACTAGTCATTAACTGTAACTATAGTATCATCAAATATAATTGATGTGCACTTAAAAGTCTTAAATCTCTAATAGCTTCGGAATTTTCTTAATTTCTCATATTTTCAGATTTTTAAATATTGGCTAGGAAAAAAAATTAAATTATTTATACTTTCAGTAAATTTCGTTTTTTAATTTTGGTTTTCAGTAATAATCAAAGAAAATATTGGCTCAATTTATAACCAAATTTATATCGATTTGATTTTTGACAGCCATTTTAGGTAAATTTCGGTTTCGATGAGCCGAAATAAAATTTTGTTTTACTTTCAATTAATCAAATGCACACCCCTATTAAACTGATAACTATTGACAAGGATAAATTAAGTAGATGATATTACCTTGATATTATTTGAGATGTCAAGCCTAATTTCATCAACGAAAGAAGGATTCGAGCTATGAGGCCTTGCCGTTGCTGTCATTAAATCAAATTAATTACAAAAAGGTATTCGAATACACTTCAAATATAAAGACAAAGTAGGTTGTAATTACCTAATATAAAAGAAAAGATATTTAATGATTTGACGAAGTGCACAATTGGACTGTTTCCTTTCAGTATCTTTTCTAACTCACTGCACACATCCTCAATCAAAGTCGACCTCCCTCTGTAGCAAATATTAACAGAAGGTAAGACTTCTAACATAAAAAGAACAAGATGATTATTTTAGACACACTTAATTAGTTGGCACAAACTATATAAACACTTACTTTGCAGGTTGTTGTGGTATTTGATTAAAGCTCTGTTCCTTCGCAAAACCATGCATTTCCATGGCATAGTTTACAAACAACTTATCCACCTCTATTGCAAGTTCAGTGAATGACATCTACAAAAAAATCATTAATGCACACAGATATACATATTTATACATTATAATTCAGAAAGAAAAAAAAAAGGAACAAACCAAACCAATCAGAAACTGGACGGTAAACAAATTTGATTTACATCACCTATAACAACAATAACTTTGAACAAAAATCATCAAATCTGAAATTTAAACTTAAAATATATATAACCACCCATCTAGACTCGAAATATATATAATCATCAAATCGTATTACCAAGTTCACTAATTTGTATCACATAAATCACCATTTTGTGTTAACTGGATATTCCGAGCAGAATTGTGAAGTCTTGTATAAGTGGTGGCACACTATGTGTGTTTGGAGTTTGTTCGTATGGAAATGTAAGTGACTGCACTTGGTAGTGATGTGTGAATAGGAGGGGTGATGTCTACATCCACGTACATAACATATATATACGTGACTGTATGTTTTAAGATTGGTTTCGATTTCATCATTTGCTATACATATAGGATCATGCTCTAAAGAAACACAATCAAGGGTCAGGTTGGACCATATAGTTTTTATTTACTGATTCTTTCATCAAAAAGTGGTGCAACCAAAAGCATCAGCAAATTTTCTGCTTGGCTAAGAGGAGCTAAGGAAAATCTAACATAGGGTAACATCAGCACAAGCATATAAGGGAAAAAAAATGTAATTCCTTTTCAGCAGTCAGCACTTACAATAATGATCTCGTAAAGTAGACAAGAGTATCATTCAAATATGATAAACACACGCACATTCATATCACATATTATGTTCACTCAATTCAATATTTTGAATCTGTACATCAGGATGACATAAATTACTTGAAAATAATTGGAGAGACTTAGTAAGCAAAACAAACACTAAAACATATCATTTATTGTTCATAAGGATGCTTCACGACTTCACGTAAACATCTTCCATTTATGTGGTGGGAATCATTTAGGCATACTGAACAGATGTTTAAAAATAACCATTACTACAAAATTCTAAAACATTTGTGATTACACTCTTGATATTACATTAAGCACTTTTTCTAAGAAGCGACTCATTGGTAAATCTGCCACTTAAACCACTAAAAAGAACAGGAGCCATATAAAGCTAAAATTTGAACACTGTGAAGTGCCATCTCAGGAATTTAACTAAGCCATGAATATGATAGCTGAGTAGTACTATAGTCTATAGGCTTAATTTAAACAATCACCATGGCCTTAATGATTATAAACATTATTTCCATATAGGCCATGGCATATATGGATATATCAAGAGTAGATTTCAAATTTTAAAAATTTTATTTCCCCATCGCCAGCATGTATATCAAGAGTTCTTTTTTGCTCCTACTTTTCTTAAAAGCCCAATGAGTAACCACACATGATGCAAGTTTAATGTAATTACAAATTTGTTTGGAGCAGACGGCAGATATTTCTAATAAATGAGACAGCATGTTTCCGTCACACATGATGCAAGTTTAATGCATTTACAAATTTGTTTACAGCAGACAGCAGAAATTTCTAATAAATGAGGCAGCACGTTTCGTACCAAAGTTCAAACAGAAAAAAAAAAAGGTTTCTATTCAACAAATTTCCACCCAACCAGGGGTATGTTTGCAAGAAAAAATAAACTTTACCTGAAAATTATCAACAGGCCTAATTCACGGAGACCCACTACGAAGCCTACATACATCAACTCAAGAAACTTGAACAAGCCACCAAAAGTAAAGAGTTGAGAGAAAGAAAAAAACAAATGTAATGGTCTACAATAACAGCAGTAATCTAAAGAGATGTCTCCCTACATCCCAATTATGAGAGTATTAAGGGACAAGGTGATCAAATGCAGAAGACAGAAGCATCAGGTACTCAACCATAAAAAGAAAAATGGAAAAGATGCCGACCAAGTACAAGATATATTTATAGTTCTTTAAGGTGACAACTTCTAAGACCTAACGTGAAATCGTGGATGAATTTTGTATCAGTTATAACAGGAAAATATACCTGCTATTGTCTACAAAATATGCTCTTCCACTTTCAATTCATCCAGATTCACATATTAATGAGAAACTAACCATCTGAAATCTCTCTCGTCATCTCAGCTACCCAAATAAATCTTCATCATTTTCATCCACATCATACCCTCAGTTCCTTTCAACTCTTTTAGTCATCACAACTACACTCCCTTACAATCACTATAACTATTACCCCCCCCCAAACACACACCCCCCCCCCTTTCTCATTAACATTAATAAGGGTATACAGGTGGTGATATATGTACAATAGTAGATTAATAGATCTGTACACTTAATGTACAGATCTATGCTTTGTGTTCATAAATGTAAGCAACACACACAAACAGAGAACAAGTGCAACACACAAGCATATATATATATATATATATATATGCACATTAACAAAATAATCTTCAATTAATTCAAAGTTATAGATATGCTACCTGGTTTTGTTTGTACTCCAAATGCTGCGCTGCATTTCTTATAAGCCTGTGCTTTTCGAAACATGTGGGACCGTATTCTAATCCCGTTCCAAAGATCTTCTTCAACCCAGCGCTACCCTTTTGTTCAACTATCTTTTTCCAATCTTCGGTCTTTCCCTTCATAAAGATTTGTTGTCTTTGATTGAACTTGCCTTTTAATATATGATGGTCATCATTTATTTTCAGTCTGACCCAGCATCTGCCATGGTTATCCAATCTCTTTTCTATTGACATGAAAATAGGATGATATAAGCACGTCTGTAAATCGATCCTGTCAAACAATTATCAAAATGGAAACAATTAAACAATTGGAGAGACAATTCATAGGGAGATGAAAACATAACTTAAACCCCACAAGAGGCTGATGGCGATGGTATACATACATAAATTAGTTTTTGGAAAATTGTATCTCTTATTCTATTTCATTCATTGGGCCTGATTTGGAATTCTATTTCATGTGGGCTATTGGGCTCTCATTTGAATATTAAGAGGGCTAAGTTTTTTTATCAACCGGGCCCAATTAGTTTACACCTTAAATAACTAGTTTGGGCATGAGCATGCTCTAAATTACAAATATTATGAATTATTCGTGATCACGTAGGATTGGATTGTTGATTTCTTCGCAGCAATTGTTGTGAGTAAACAAAATTTTTGCAATACCCGATCGTAACATGCAAATTATAATTCTGGTTGAATTAAATCTATTTTATATTTTACGCTATACTTTGTTTTGTTAAAGCAAACTTGAACAATATGTAATAAATAGGTCAATGTTAAGATCAAAACTGTACTTCGAAATTTAAATATATAGAATTAACATGGATGGATACAGAGATACATACAAGTATTAATTACATAATAATAAATGCATATTAGTTCATATCAGTTATTATTATATAATAAATATGTTAGCGTTGCATTACCCTAAATAGTCCTCGGAAATATAACATAGATATAATTAGTAGGGGTATATATGACTTTTTATATGAAAAAATTTGCTCATGGAACCCCCCCCATTTGCTATTATATATGTTATATTTTTTTGTACATTTACGTATTAAAGATGTGATTGATGAGTTCTACGATAATTAATGTTAATACAAGTTTGTATTATACTTACATACGCATGAAGGATATTTTTTTTTGTATTGTGATATTTTTTATAATAGTATTTGATTCATAAATATTTACAGTATATCTTAAATGATTAATGAGATATGCTATATGTTAGTGAATATTATAGTACATTATTATCTATCCATAGAAATTTATATATGTATGTATTTATGTTTGTACATGTGTATGTATGTATAAATATGTATATAAATTATACAACAATTAATAGATTACAAATAATGAATATTAATAGATTATACAACATAAATGTATGTATGTATGTATGTATGTATGTATGTATGTATGTATGTATGTGTGTGTGTATGTATGTATCTGTGTATGTATCTGTGTATGTATGTATATATTCATGTATGTATGCATGCATGTATGGATGTATGTATAAACATAAAAATATTTATGTTTGTGGTTAATGATTTTTAATATAAACACAGATGTTCACATAGCTCAATTGGTTATGATGCTTAACTTAATTATGCAAGATTATGGGTTCAAACCTCCTCTATAACAATATTTTTACAAATAATTAGAGTTAGGTTTGGAGTGGGGTTCGGAGGAGCCGAGCCTATAATTAAATTTGCTCAGGAAAACCCATGTTGTCCTATTAGATAGATATAATAGAATAATAGATTTTACTAAAACTCACAAATACTGACAGTGTCCATGCCCGCCTCATGTCATCCAAGAGATCAATACTGAACGATGAAACCTGTAACACTTTTCGAGCAATCTCGTACAGTTGAGTCATCTGTTCTTGGACGGTTGCAATCAAAGGTGGCTTAGGCAGTCCAAAGCATTTTACCTCTCCATCTTTTATCACAAGATTTTCCATAGAAAAATTGGAATGGATTGTAAATGCAAAATTAAGTTGAATGACCATCTTTATAAGTGACCTGCACAGATCACTAAGATTAATTATTTTTTCTTACAACATGTGTTTAAATAATAAAAAAGAAATTACAATTTACCTGACAATATTAATTTTCTTTTGATCTGAGCATCCAAATGCACTCAAGGAGCAATCATACCTCTCTACTGCCAAGTAAAACTTCTTCCTATACTCTAGAGACATTAGAGGTTGAAGAAAATATTTGTTTGGAAGAATCTTCAAACCTTTTAGTGTTTTCTGAGCATCTTCCATAGAGTTAAACTGGATAAATGATACTTCAAGTTCTCCTATAATCCCTTGGATAGTTCCATAATTCGTTGGCATAAGTTTAACCTCCAAGCAAATCTATTTTTAAAATGAAAAATAAGCACAGTGTATAACATATGATGTTAAGACAAAAATATCACTACTATATATTTTCAAGACTAAATTGAAATTTGTAATTCTTTGGTTCGGACCAAAATCTGTTTGGTACCATTAGTTTGCATAATTGCAGTTTGCATTCCTAAGAATGTTTGGGCGTTGTACTTTGCACTCATTTCGTGTATTTTTACCAAAAATCCAAGGATAATTTGGTAAATTCAAAATAATTAATTAAATTTTGATCTCTAAAGTATAAAATGTTGCATACATGAACCCTTGAACAAATATTTTCAAATTTTTCCCAATTTTTCCTAGATTTTTTCAAATTTTTCCAAACGATGCACGGAAAAATTCAAAAAAAATTAGGAAAATTTGAAAATTCGATGCAACATTTCATACTTTAGGGATCAAAATGTAATTAATTATTATGAATTTACAAAATTATCAGGGGCAATTTGATAAAAATACACGAAATGGATGCAATGTGCAGCGTCCAAACATTCTTAGGGATGCAAACTGTAATTATATAAATTAATGGTACCAAGCTGACTTTTAGTCCGAACAAAGGATTACAAATTGCAATTTAGTATATTTTCAAATCAACATGCGACTCTTGATACATAAACATGTCAGATACTCGGATGAAGTCACAAAATCATTGGCAAAATAAAGAATGAACTAACAAGTATTGAACAAATATAATAACCATTCTTTGAAATCTAAACAGTTTCTTTTCAATGCTTCGACATGGTTCTGTCAATATACAAGTCCATTTCCATGCAGTGGCGGACCAAGAAATGTTTCCGAGGAAGGGCCAAAACATGTAGTTATATTCCTAATTATCACAAACTTAAGGATGTATGTACTGAAAATGTAAACTAAATTATCATATTATTGTTGTGTTCCAAAACATAGCACCGGAACAACAATATAGAAGAAAAAATATTTTTTTACGATAGTTTTTACACTACAAAAGAAGAATTACTTTTAAAAAGAATTTAAAATAATTATGATTAATTTATTACTAATTAAGAATGTGATTTAATTAATAACAAAAGATACTTATATTAACAATAAGAAGAGAAGATGGACTAAATCTTAACTTCGATATATTTTGTATACACAAATAGAAGCACAAGAAACTGGGCTCTAAACTATCAAAAAAAAAAAGGAAACTGGGCTATAATTGGGCTGCATGAGAAACTTGAGGGAACTGGGTTGTATGCTCTTTACATCTAAATAATTAACAAGTCTATATATTTCAGGGTGGGCCAAGATCTAAGATCTACTCTAGCTTAAGAGTAGGTCCGCCACTATTTCCATGATATCTTAAATGTATCTCACATTCCTCAAATGCTTTCACTGGTCCGATAATTCCATGTAACTAAAAACATGCAAATGAATTCTTGCCCAGGATTCAACTTATTAAGCTTCAATCAATACAAATACTCACATAAATAACAACATTAACATTCACAAACTAAATTATAAAGATTACATGAAGTCAAATCATACTAGATACTACTAATACAATAAATTCGAAATTATTTTACCTTGTCGTCGGCCATCTCCATGCAACTATAATGAAAAAGCAAAGTTAAAAAGATCGAATATCAACTAGCTAGGTGAACTCCTGTAACAGGAAACATGATATAGTTATGTTATGACACCAACCAAGCTTAACTGGAACAAAAAACTTTTAAGTACTTTTAAAAATTCAAGTTAAGTACTTTTAAGTAAACAAAATCGAAACTGAATCGAAAATCAAAACCATAAATCACACCACTATTACCCAAAATTAAACACTCATCATCAAAATCCTAAAAGCTGAAGTGCCAACATTGGCAGAACCAGAAAATGGTAGAAGGGGGGCGTCATTTGAACTTTTTTTTTTTTTTTTGTCAAATTCAGTTATTATAATTTTAATTTAATAATCTAATTTCATATGTAGAAATAGTATAGATTTTCTTTATTTATAATTTGTTTAATATATTTTACATATTAAAGTCAGTGTTCTAAAAAGCGCATTAAGCGGCCGTCTAAGCGAAAGCTGGATAAAAACGTCTAACTTATAGCAAAATCGGGTTTTTAAGCGTTTAATGGGGTTTAAGCAGGTCAAAAGCAAGTTTAAGCGGTTTTAAGCAGGTCTGAAAGCAAATTTGTAATTTGATATTTCTAAATGTTACGTTTGTATTTTCTAAATTCATTATAACTAACTATGACTTTGTGAATGTAAAGATTAGTGGTTTTAAATTTATCATAATATAACCGCTTAAGTGCTAGAAGGTAAACCTACCGCTTAGGTCCGATTTGCGTTTTTTACAACACTGATTAAAGTAAATTACTTAGAAAAAGATCTTTTCAAGAAAAATTACTTTAAAAGTGAGAAAAAAAGAATCATTTTACAAAACTACATGATTACTGTATAATTTTAAAAGAAAAAGAAAAAAATAGCAAAAAGTGGAAAAAGGAAAGAAACAAACTAATGAATTTAAATCTAGACTACACTTTTAAACAAGAACACCAGGCCCATAAACAAAATTGTAGGCCCATTAAGATTATTGTTTCTGCTATTTATCACAGACTAAAGACTTTAAAACAAGAACACCGGGTCCATAAACAAAATTGTAGGCCCATTTAGATTATTATTTCTGCTATTTATTACCCACTAACAATTATCTGCTTCTCTCGGGCGGACCTGCTCATGGGCTAAGGTGGGCTCAAGCCCGGTTAACTTCAATAATAATTCAAATATTGACCAGCATGAACAGACTTTTAAATGAGTTCAGCCCGGTCCAAATTCATTGAAAGCCCACTTCTTTGTATTACCTTATTCCTTTTTTTTTTTCCGCCGGATATTTTTGTCATCTTTGATCTTTCTATGTTTTTGATTTTTTTTTTTTTACTTCTATGTTATCATGGTTAGTTTTCACTTTTCACTCATTCATGTCATTCCTGATTTTTCGTTAAATTTAATAATAATGATTAAAAATCTAGCAAGTACGCAGATATATTCAAGGCATGCATATATATAAATTATTTTTGGGCATTTTTTTTTGCTAAGCAACTTATTTTTCGTTTTTCTTATTAATCTAATTTATACTAAGTTAAAATATTTAAACAATTAATACCGTAATACATATATAATTAAGAAAAATAAATTTACTTTTAATCCTATAAGAAATATTTTGTTTAATTTCTTAAATAACTAAAAAATATTTACTAAATTAATTTCAATTTAGGATTTTAGAATTTGTTATTATTGAATTATGCTTACTTGTTTTTATTACATGTGTAGTTATATAATATCTATGAAATAATGCTTTCAAAACCTTGTATATATTGAAATAGATTATTAAAGCATTTAGAAATTTCAATATAAATAATAATAAAGCCTTTTTGTGGCAAAATAAATAAATAAAGCCTTTTACATGTAACTACTGGTAAATTTTACATTTACAATGCTTTGAAAACCTCTCGGGTGACGAGAACTCTGGATCAGCCCCTGAGTGTTTTGCCTGTATCTTCATGGCTTAAATTCGTTCAAATAACAGAGGCACCATGATTATCTCTTTCCAATGAATATGAGTGACATCATATTTTAGTTATTATACTATCATTACCAGAGATGATAACTCGCAATTAACAAACTGTAAAACTGAAAACATTTAACTATAAACACAGACACACACAATATGCACATTACGAAACTTACTCTCCATCGTCTGAGTCGATCAACAGAAGCACTCTTAGTCCGCAAAATATCGAAAGGTCCTGAATCATCTTCCTCATTGTAATCACATCTTCCTCATTGTAATCACTAATACCTGCCTGCAAGAGAGAAGTACCTGCATAACACCACCACCTTCTCAGCCTCCTTCCTCCTTGGAAATGCTAAAAATCTTTACCAAAAAGCTAAAAGAAACAGAATTTCATGGCTCTGTAAAAGACAGTTATGTTATGACACCAACCAAGCTTTCTCTAGTCTCTTATTTCATCCAAATTATAAAAGCTTTCTCTTAATGTATACAAGTGATTAGTGAACTATTATGAATGAGTTTTGTCCAAGGGGACAAAGAAGATCTGTACAGAAGTACAAGACACTCTTGTATAGGTAGAGAGAGAGAGAGAGAGAGAGAGAAGTACCTGCATAACAGCACCACCTTCTGAACCTCCTTCCTCCTTGGAAATGCTATCATGCAACAGCAAGAAAATGGCTCTGTACAAGACAGTTATAACACCAACCAAGCTTTCTCTAGTCTCTTATTTCATCCAGATTATAAAAAGCTTTCTCTTAATGTATACAAGTAACATATTTCTAAAAGTGATTCTTATTTTAAGTACGTAACTTGTTCCAGAAACCCTAACCGTCTGTCATATCAAGAACTAATAGTAGCATAGGTAGTAGGTAGTCGCAGAGGAGGCCAGCAGAGATAGGGGAATATGGAAGGAACTGAGGAACATCAACTTCAACTGACGTAAAGGCCCTTTTTAATGTTTGAAGTGTATTTAAAATGGAAACAAATTGTAATGGCCAAAAACATCATTTTTTGACCAAGCACTACAAATAGTATACACATTGCTGTCATCGTCACTACAATCATTATCTGAGAGTTCTTATACTTGCTCACCAAGATAAAATATAAACTGCACAAACTCTACAAACTCTGCTTGGTTACTTTATTTTTCTTTGATTTATTTTCCTTTGAAATTACCACGGTTTTTTTTTATTATTACGGGAAAATGATTATATACTCGTTGTATGTATGGGATATTTTAGATGTTTTTATATAAAAGTTAATATTATCAATTAAAGTAAATATTTTTTAATTAGAAAAAACAATCAATTAATTATCATTTATTATTATATTTTAACATTTAGAATGACCGTACTAAAAATTGAATCGATAAAATTTCAAAAAATCAAAAAAAAATAAAGGACTTGGGAAAGAGGGGGTAAATGATGTGGTAAGTTTTCAAGAGGATAGTTGGTGAAAGGCAATCATAGTGGACCACCACAACCGACCAATGACAACACCGTTGAATCATGCATGCTACAACCTTGTTGTAAATATTTATATAACTATTGTGGTCTCCTCGGCTCGTTGTCTATAATTCATAATTTTATACGTATCATGAACATCTATTTCTGCTTTATACTATATGATATTTTGTTACTTTCCTAATACTGTATTTTCTTGAGAAGAGTCAAAGTTTAAGCAGTAGCATACATTTTAAATCGTACGCTTTTACATAACATGAATATCGGAAGAAGCTATAAGTGTAATTTTATTTAAAATTTTAAAAATTATTTCTGAACCAATGAGTAGATGTCATTCATTTCTGTTTTTTTTTTAAAAGCAAGAGAGTGGAATATTTTTACCTTAAAGTGAGTCAAGATAAGTCTTGATAAATTCTTGACGGAGAGAACATGAAATTGTAATGGCAATTGACCATTATTCCTTATTCAGTATGGATGCCTTACCTAGACGCGTTCATATTAATGCTGATAGCCCCTATCTGGTTAGTTCATCCAAGACAAGTACCAGGTCTCTGACACCTCTTTTTTCCTACTGTACTTTGTTTTTATTTGAAATTACCAGGGTTTTTTATGATGTGCAATAATAACCCGACTTTCATTGCTTCCTCGTTTAATTGGTTCCATAGACAACATGATTTACAAACAGGTGCAAGTTGTGCAACTTCAATGAAATTGTATTTTCTTAAGAAAAATTGTCCGTTCGAATAATAAGTTGGTAAACTTCGATTTCCTCATTTTGCTATTGCAGTATTCGATGATGTAAGCAAGATCATAACATATGTGTTTGCGGTTACGAAGTCGTATTTCTATAAATAAAGTTGGTAAACTTCGATTATTTCCTCATTTTGCCATTGCACTAGTTCACTATGTACCCATGCATGCCGTGTTACAGAGGAACTCAGGAAGAGAATTACTACATGCATCAGAATCTACAGGTTGCATGGAAACCAATACATTGCAGATTACAAAAGAACATGCTAACACCAAGAGAGAACAACAATGATCCTGGGTTTGCTCTTTACAAAATCAACCAGAGACCATCATCAAGGCATAAACATACATAACGAGGAGCTATAGCATTTCATGCATAAGAATGTAACTAGCAGTTCGTGTTCGTGCATGGGAGATATTAAAGTATACATAGAGCTAGATTGTTACTAAAATGCAAGAATATTGTTTCGGGGCACATGCGGTTTTTATCGGTGGCATATAAAAATGTAACAAATCCAGTGTGAAGTGCGGCTACCTCAAGAATAAAGGAAAATGATGTCGTACATGGAGGATATTTACCGGTCTTAATTTTTCATGAAATAAGGCTCAAGAAGGTATGTTAGTAACTACAAGTAGCTCCACTTTATTCTAGCAACTCGATGACAGCAGCACTGACCAATTATATACATATGAATTGTTCAAGATATTACGACGAACATGCATGGAACTGAAGATTCATGATGAAAAACTAAAAGTTGTAGCTTGTATAGCATCATATAACAAATTGACAAAATCACAGCAAGTTTGTTGGATCCTGCTAATGCGAGTAAAAACAAACATACAAAAGTGAGGTTCGTGTTTGGAGGTTTTCAGCATGTTCGTATATATATTAGTCGGACGAACACGTATAAATTATCGATAATAAATATAATTAATGAATATTATTTAAATATGTATTTGTAAAAAAATTGAATGATAAAAACATATAATAAATAAATATTATTAAATTATGTAATTATAGAAAATTTAATACAGGTGAAATTAAAAAAATTAAAAGAGATAAATAAATAAATATAATTAATATGTTTTATTTAAATATAAATTTGTAGAGAATTGAACGATACGGGCTGGGCGGACACGTATAAATTATCGATAATAAATATAATAATGAATATTATTTAAATATGTATTTGTAAAAAATTAAATGATAAAAACATATAATAAATAAATATTATTAAATTATGTAATTATTGGAAATTTAATACGGATGAAATTAAAAAAATTAAAAGAGATAAATAAATAAATATAATTAATAAGTTTTATTTAAATATAAACTTGTAGAGAATTGAATGATAAAAGTAACTAACAAATAAATGCTATTTAATTATATGGTTATAGTAAATCGAACACGGGGTGAAATTAAATTAAATATTCTTGTATAATTACGTAGTTGGAAGGAATCAAATTAAAATAGATAAATAAGTATAATTAATAAGTTTTATTCAAATATAAACTTGTGGAGAATTGAATGATAAAAGTAACTAACAAATAAATGCTATTTAATTAATGAAATTAAAGAAATTAAATTAAATATATCTTGCATAATTATGTAGTTGGAAGGAATTGAATCCCGTATCGATTAATAATCAAATTTGCTACTTTGGTACTTTGGTATTTTGGTACTATTGTGTACCGTCAAAACATGGTTTTGCACATTAATATTAATATAAAGTATAAATATACGTATATATACTTGTTCACACCATACAGACATTAACAGCTCCTTTAGGGACTGTGATATTGGTGAGGACAAGTAGAGCGTGCATGCATGGACCTGAATCTGAGCCAGTTGCTTGTACGAGGGCCCCACCATTGTAATGGAATTTGCAGTGATTGCTGTCAAAAATTCCAGCTGAAATGCATGAAATGCACCTCGTTATGTATGTTCATGCCTTGATGATGGTCTCTGGTTGATTTTGCAAAGAGCAAACCCAGGATCATTGTTGTTCTCTCTTGGTGTTAGCATGTTCTTTTGTAATCTGCAATGTATTGGTTTCCATGCAATCTGTAGATTCTGATAACGGTGTGTAAACTTTGAAAACGATGAATATGTAGTAATTCTCTTCCTGAGTTCCTCTGTAACAGGGCATGCATGGGTACATAGAACATAGTGAACTAGTGGCTCTTTTGCCAACCGACATGCAGCTCCACTTCTATATATAGCTAGTGACAACATGAGGGTGATGATGTGGTTTTGACATGATACCGACCACGTGCGTACATTGATTCGTCCAGAAGTTTCACAAGTATAGATTTGGAAGGACAGCAAAGCTCTGGAGTCTGAAGTACCTGCAAGTTTGTATATGGAAGAATTCTCGAAAAAGTATATCTAAAAGATGTTTTTGTGCTTCAGAAGAGAGTGACATGCAAGTCAGGCACAAAAATTTATATTGCACACAAACTGTACAAAAGTGAAAGGTCTTACATTTAAACTCCTTGCTATTTTCTTGTTTGCAGTTCGAGCTCGGTCTTCAGCTGAGAGGCCATTCCCTTCTTCTGTACGAATCGAAGACCCGTTTTTTTTTCTTGGCTGCTTTTCATTTTTGACTCATCTTGTGTGCTTCTCCGTCGGTCCATCTTTTTCTTGTTTGAAAATCTTTTTCTTCCATTGTATACCTATTTAGATGCCTCATCCAACACTATAAAAGCCTTTTTGCTTCAATAATGAATCTTACCGAGTTATCACCGGATATAAGGCCAGGACTTCTAATCAGGACGACTCATTGATGGTTGCTGAAAGAAGGATGGTTCCGACGATTAAGCCTTCACGAAGCTGTTGAGATATGCTAACTTGGTCCAGTGGCTTGACTGTTGTGAGTCCATGATAACTTGGTCCAGTGGCTTCTTGACTGTTGTGAGTCCATGAGCAAGGTCAGTAGTTTAACTCAAGTTGTGGGGATGCTTTGTGTTGTTGTAGTGGACTGATATATTGTGATATATTTTATATGTTCATGCCTTGATGATGGTCTCTAGTTGATTTTGTAAAGAGCAAGCCCAGGATCATTGTTCTCTCTTAATGTTAGCATAAATGTTCTTTTGTAATCTGCAATGTATTGGTTTCCAGCCTATAGATTCTTGATAAAACTGGTGTGTAAACTTTGAGAACGATAAATGTATAATTCTTCAGGCTTCAAAATTTTCCTTATTTTTATCCCCCATCCAGTCCATGTACATACGGAGTGTTCAGTCATGCAACTGCACATGCATTTTCATGCAAGTACACGTGTGCTGAGTTGACTTGTTTGCACCTTTTTACTCTTTTTCTTCCTATTTCCTAGGAAATGTTTCATGTTTTAAATTATATGTATTTAAATTTTACTGAAAGTTAAATATTATTATTTTATGTATTGAAAATTGTAAATATCAAATCTAAGTAGTAAACTGAATACCCTTTTTTTTATGTATCTAATGAAAGAAAGGGCCAAAATGATGCGAAAGAGTAAGAATATAGAAAATACTAGAGATGTCAAATTTGTTACAAAAGTTTTTATAAAATAATACGTGTCCTTATTTCCTTGGTTATAAATCAATTAAATATAATGAATTTTCCTGCATTCACACTAATATCAACTAATAAAATCATTTCTTTAGGTCACATTGCACTCTTACCACATCATTTTATAGCATTTTTTGATACACAATTTTGTTCCACTAACATTACTCTAAGAATATAGAAACCAATCACGTCATTCATAAGAATACCGACGATAAACAAATTTACAAACGTTATTCTTACAATCAAAAACCAAATTGGCAAATGCCTTTTCTTTATTTTAATTTTCCTCTTTAATATTAAAATAAAATTACATTTTACATTTGACTTAGCCGCGAAACGCACAGTTAATAATTTCTTTTTAACTACCGGTTCGATTGAATGTATAAATTTCAAAATACGTGGATTGCGATCAATATACATGTATATATTTGAGTATAATTTTGCCATTGCAATATTCGATAATGTAAGCAAGATCATAACATTTGTGTTTGCGGTTACAAACACTACAAGAAAAATGACCATTTACGACGGAAAATTTACATTGAAATTGTCACAATTGGTCCAATTACGACGAAAAAATTTCGTAATTTTTGCTCGAGTCTTAAGTTCGGATTTTCGTCACAAGTAAAAATTTCGTCACAAGTATAAAATTTCGTCACAAGTTCCAATACGGGACCCACTTCCTATCTATACTATCTATCTATACTATTATATTAAAGCCGAAACATTGAAAGTTTTGGTTTTCGGTTTGGTTATCCTAAGTTTTGGTTTTCGGTTTGGTTATACTAATTATTAAAATAAATAATTAAATTACAAAAACAACTCAAAAAACTAATTACTAATGTTAACGTAATTATATTCTGATTAAAAATCCTTCATCCACTTCTACTTGGACTATTTTTTCTGCTCCAACAACTCAATTATTTATTTTTTCTAAAGATTTTACTTCTAATTAAAACACTTTACCATTTAATTTAAAACTAATATTACAATAATTAATACATATCCAAAATATCACACCATATTTTTCCGTAATTATTTTTAGTAGTACTTTTTGTAATTAAAACATGGAGTACTTTTTAATTTAAAATTAATCTTGCGATCACTAATATACACCCAAAAATATCTCACCATATATACAAATCATTATTTTTATTAATAAATAACAATCGTTAGATCTAATAATAAGATATATTATATGATTAAATTAATTTATTAAAAATTCAAAGTTCGAACCCGTCAACGACATTTTTAATTTAGAATTTTATAAAATAAAATTTAAACCATGCATTTCATTATATAAATTTATATTAAATTAAAATTAAAAAATTATTAAAAATAAGGATTATATAAAAACATAATTATAATGTTACATAAATTTTATAACCTATCAAAAGAAACCCGTGCTTCGCACGGGTTATAAGCTAGTAATAAAATAATAAATGAACTTACGACAAAATTAATTCATTTTGTAATTAAATTTAATTACAATAAAGAAATTTACGACAAAAATTTCCATCGTAAGTTGCGTGGGGTAAGTTGCGTGGTAGACGAACTTACGACGAATTTTCTGTCGTAAATTTAGTGACAAACGTCATCGTTCAGCTATCAAAAAAGTAATTCCTTTCACAATTAAATTTCATTAAAATAATGAAATTTATGACGAAAATTCCGTCGTAAGTTCACTACTAAAATGAATTTGCGACGAACAATCCATCGTAAGTTCGTTGTAATTAATTTTCAATTAAATTTTATTTATTTGGAGCTCAATTTTATCAATAAAATAATTATCTTGCGACGAATTTCATTTTTATCGTAAGTTGGCGCGCGGAATTTACGACAGATTTGAGATTTCGTCGTAAGTTGGGCGCAAAAATTGTTTCCGTCACAAGTTGGCCATCATAATTGACCAAATTTCTTGCAGTGACAATCGTTATTCTATAAATAAAGTTGGTAAACTTCGCTTTCCTCATTTTGCCATTGCACTAGTTCACTATGTACCCATGCATGCCGTGTTACAGAGGAACTCGGGAAGAGAATTACTACATGCATATTCATCGTTTTCAAAGTTTACACACCGTTATCAGAATCTACAGGTTGCATGGAAACCAATACATTGCAGATTACAAAAGAACATGCCAACACCAAGAGAGAACAAGTGAACAACAATGATCCTGGGTCGAGGAGATAGCATTTCATGCATAAGAATGTAACTAGCAGTTCGTGCATGGGAGATAATAAAGTGTACATAGAGCTAGATTGTTATTAAAATGCAAGATTGTTTCGGGGCACATGCGGTTTTTATCGGTGGCATATAAAAATGTAACAAGTCGAGTGCGAAGTGCTAGCTACCTCAAGAATAAAGGCCAAATAAATAGTGTTTTGTAATGTCGTACATGGAAGATATTTACCGGTCTTTTTCATGAAATAAGGCTCAAGAAGGTATATTAGTAAATAGTACAAGTAGCTCTATTTTATTCTAGCAACTCAATGACAGCAGCACTGAGCAATTATATACATATGAATTGTTCAAGATATTACGACGAACATGCTATTAGAAAGAACACAATACACACGATCACACTCTTGTGTGTGTGTGTATATATATATATATATATATATATATATATATATATATATATATAAACTTAGGAAGAAACTATTCAACACACGCACACACTCTGTATGTATAAACTGGAGATAATCATACTCTTCTTATTATTGAATGAAAACAACTTACAACCTTAAATAGAAATAAATCCTACCAGGACTCCTATAAAATAGCAACAACTGGAAGCAAACTCCTAACACTACTCCACTTGTTTATTTAGTTCCTACAACTACGCTAATGCAGAAGACTAGTTCCACACACCAACAACTAAGCCAACAGCTATATTATTTTGAACGTGTTTAGATTAAATAAAATCCAACACATCCCCCTAATCTAAACATGTTCCAACTGATGTTTCAGACAACTGCAGCAATATCCTTCACACCAATCACCTTCCTCATTTCTTCGAATTTAACCCTTCCCAAAGCTTTAGTTAAGATATCTGCTCTTTGCTCTTGTGTACCCACGTACTCAACCACTAGCTTCCCTCGTTCAATACATTCACGAATGAAGTGAAAGCGCACGTCGATGTGCTTACTTCTTCCATGTTGAACCGGATTTTTCATTAAGTCTATCGCAGACTTGTTGTCCACGTGCAGCCTTACTGGACCTATTTGTTGCCCTGTAACCTCTTCCAATAAACCTTGAAGCCAAATGCTCTGGAACGCATCTATTGTAGCTGCCATATATTCTGCTTCGCAAGACGATAGTGCAACCACCCTCTGTTTTTGTGATGCCCATGAAATTAGACTCTTGTTCAAGTAGAAACACATTCCACCTGTGCTTCTCATGTCTATAACATCGTCAGCCAGATCGCTATCTGAAAATCCAAGCAAAAACTTCCCATCTTTCTCGTTATTGTACACTAGACCATGATTAATCGTGCCACTCACATACCTTAGTATATGCTTTATTGCCTGTTGATGCTTGACAGTGGGCTTCTCCATGAATCTACTCACTACTCCTACTGCGTAGGAAATGTCTGGCCGAGTGTGCGTCAGATATCTCAAACTTCCAACGATTCCTCTGTATTCCGATGCATCCACCAGCTCCCCTTCTTCATCCTTATCCAGCTGCAACTTATATTCCATGGGATACTTGCATGAATTACAGTTCAACATACCTGACTTGTCCAGCAACTTCTTAGCATATGCGGACTGCTTTAACGTGGTGAATGATTTTGTCTGACTAACTTCTATACCAAGATAAAATGACAACAGACCCAGGTTGTTCATCTCGAATTGCTTGTTCATTTGCCGCTTAAACCCTTCTATTTCTTCCTTGCTTGTTCCAGTTACTAAGAGATCGTCGACGTAAACTCCAACTATTAAAGTATTTCCCTCATCAGTTCTTGTATACACAGCCTGCTCATGTATGCATCTCTTGAAACCCAACTCTTTCAAACATTTATCCAATCGAGCATTCCAGGCCCTTGGTGCTATATACCTTATGTTCTTGTCCTTCCTTAATGAACCCCTCAGGTTGAGATACGTATACTTCTTCTTGAAGTTCACCATTCAAGAATGTTGACTTAACATCGAGATGATGAACCTCCCAACCTTCTTTCGCCGACAATGCTAATAGCAAACGAACCGTATCAAGACGAGTCACTGGTGCGAACACCTCGTCATAACCGATCCCCTTCCGTTGTACATATCCCTTAGCAACAAGACGCTCCTTGTGTTTCACTATGGCCCCTTCCGGATTCCTTTTTAATTTAAATACCCACTTCAGTCCGATTGGTCTGTGTTCAGGTGGCAGGTCTGTATGCGTCCAAGTGTTGTTCCTTTCAATCACATCGAATTCCTGTCTCATTGCTTCCTGCCACTCCTTTTCCTTAGTCGCTTCCTTGAATGAGGTTGGCCCTTCTACCTTCAACAGCATCAGTTCATCGATCATATCGATAATTCCTGTTTCGTTATAAATCTCACTAAGAAGTCTGTAGCATTTTGGCTCACTACTCTCTGCAAACGACCCATCTGTTGTTCCCACTGTCGAATTGTTTGTAGTAGCTGAACCTTGCAAGGACGATGTCTGCGACTGTGATGACTGTAAAGATGTCGCTGGTTCGCTTTCTACTTCAATGGCATCTTCTGCATCTGTGGGACTACTTATTTCCACATACTGGCTAGGAAAATCACCTCATTCATTTTATCACTTTCCCATGACCAGAATTTATCTTCCTGAAATGCCACATCTCTACTTACGTGCACCGTCTTCATTTTTGGATCGTACAATCTGTTACCCTCCGTTCCTGGTTCCTTACCGAGATACACAACCAACTTTCCACGATCATCTAACTTTTTTGTATGTACTGTCGGAACCTTCATAACTGCTGTGCATCCAAAGACCCTTACGTATGATAGGTCTGGCTTTTCTCCATTCCATGCTTCGTACGGGGTCTGGCCTTTCAAGATACGGGTTGGTAAGCGATTTAGCACATAGACAGAATGTCTCACCGCCTCCCCCCACATGCATGCTGGCAGGCCTGATCCTTTCAAAAAACTTCTAGTCATGGCGACAACTGTTCGGTTTCTCCGTTCAATCACCCCATTTTGCTGAGGGGTGTAGGGAGCCGTGTAATGTCTCTTAATGCCAGCCTTCTCACAATATAAACTTAGGAAGAAACTATTCAACACACGCACACACTCTGTATGTATAAACTGGAGATAATCGTACTCTTCTTATTATTGAATGAAAGCAACTTACAACCTTAAATAGAAATAAATCCTACCACGACTCCTATAAAATAGCAACAACTGAAAGCAAACTCCTAACACTACTCCACTTGTTTATTTAGTTCCTACAACTATGCTAATGCAGAAGACTAGTTCCACACACCAACAACTAAGCCAATAGCTATATTATTTTGAACGTGTTTAGATTAAATAAAATCCAACACATGCATGGAACTGAAGATTCATGACGAAAAACTATAAGTTGTAGCTTGTATATAGCTTCATATAACAAATTAACAAAATCACAGCAAGTTTGTTGGATCTTGCTAGCTAATGTGAGTAAAAACAAACATACAAAAGTGAGGTTCGTGTTTGGAGGTTTTCAGCATGTTCGTACATATATATATATACTTGTTCACACCATACAGACATGTAGAGCGTGCATGCATGGACCTGAATCTGAGCCAGAAATTACTTCTACTCTTATTGGACCGACCCAAAACGAATTGGATTTGGGCTTTTGCATTAGCAATGTTCTTCTCTCTGTATTTTTCATCTTCATTTTCCACACATGTGTAGACAGAGCCTGGAATGTTGAGAAGGGCTTGGAATCCTTAATTGGTTTTCGTTAGCTTTTGATTTGATATGGTCAATTGCTGACTCAAAAAATTTGAAGACTTTCTCTATGAGAAGATGAGAAGTGGTGGGACCACGTGTGCCACCTTACCATTTAGAGTTGCTGGAAGAGGAGTGAGGTCAACTTTTGCAGTTTCGCGTGTTGGTACAGTCTAAGGAAAGGAGTGACTGAAATGGAGGTGGGCCCCCTCTGCATATCTAGGCTCAGGAGTTGATGAAGTGATACGTGATCGCACCATCTAAGATAGCATGGTTGGAAAGCACACCCGATCACAAACCCATCTTTTAGCTTGGTCAGCTGTGGAATGATATTAGCAGTCAAACATTTTAACAAATAATTAAGGAAAATGATATTAGAAAAAATAATTAAAAGAAGAAGAAGATAGATATTAAAATGTACATGCACTCCCAATAATGGCCTTAGAAGCCCTTCCAAGTCTAAGACACCATTGTAAGGCACCAACTCCTTACATGCAATGGTTTTGGATACGAAAAATCAAATCGAAATTCATGGAACCAAATCCGATATTATATCTGAACCGAAATTTATGGAACCAATATATCCATATTAAGGTCTATGCAGAATTACGATATTTGTTTAGGTGGTATCCATACATTTGTTAATTTTTGCAATTTAGTAAATGCAATAAATTAAATGAGTAATTAAAAAAAATCTATTATTATTTTCTAATCTTTGATCAGCCAAATTCACAACTCGCTATGAGTCTTCCTATATATACCCATGCATGCAAGTTACCTTTTTGGATAGTAGAGACTAGAGAGTCTCAGGTGGGTTTTTCTCGATTAGTTTTGTCGTAGTACTTTTGATATTTCTTCTTGTCCTGTTGTGTCTGTGGCCTATTTTTTGTAAGGGGTTCTGTGCGGAAACAATATTTTATTTGACAGAGCAGAGTGCACACTACACCATAAATGGTCTTTACCAACACCTGAAAAAAGTGTAAAAATCATGAAAAATGTTATCATAGGCCAAAAGTTGGTCTAAGGCTACACTTTTTCCAAATTTGGTGGTGTTGGATATAGTCCCGTAGCCTTAGGTCATAAGGCAACATTTTTTCCAATTCTATGGTTACATCGTTATATATGTTGTCATAGTTATTTTTAGAAATCCTTTATGGTCTATAGCAACACCAAATACCATGTTACCATAGACCCTACTACAACATCATTTCTTCTTACAGCAACACTAGTTTATGTGCACCTTATTTTTTAGGCAACAACTTTTCAGCTTTACTGCAACATCTTGTTTATTGAACACTTTAAAAGTTTGCAACATCTTTTCACTTATTCCAACATTTTTTTATTAAACATTTTTTCATATTTTAGGAACCAAAAGTTTCAATTTATCTACAACGCATAAATATATATTAGAAAAACACTTTTATTTATTGACTACATCTTATTTTTTGTTACCAAAATTCATAATCAGAAATTAAAATCACACTTAAATCTTAAAAATTCTTTGAACTAAAACAAAAACATGTATAAAGAAATAATCTATTTCTTAACTTCACACATGCCAAATTAGTAAATAAAAAATCATAGTTGGACATACAACTAGCCAAATTTGTCAAACATATATTTCATATATTTCATTGTTGTCATGGCTCTGAAGGTTTTCAATCTTTTCGAGGCTCTCAACTTCATCGATCAACTGTGCATACACATTTACATCACCTATGTGATCCAAATTAATCTTCTCAGCTTCTCCAGCCTTCAAAATGTTTTCCAAGCCTTCCAAGGTAATAATTCTCGGATCAGGACAATTTAAGAGATCACCCAGGATATGTTCTTACCTGCTCAACAGAAGAAAAAGAAACATGTCCCTTTCAACCATACAAAAATCATAAGACAAAATATCTCACATAACTATATCCCATTATATATTAACCTTAAGACATAATATCTCACAGAATAGATCCAAGTATCAACCTTAAGACAGAATATCTCAGATAGCTATATCCCATTATATATTAAAATTACGGGTTCAATACACAGTGAAGACAATGCCATCTTCGACTTGATCCTTAACTAGCTTACTAAAGAATCACGGGGTATCACAATTCACATGTATTTAATGGCAAATCACAAGAATGCTTACAGATTTTAAGACTAGAGATAAGATGTAATAAAATAAGATAAACAATAATGGGTAATATTACAATACCTATCAAACCTACATTACTTCTAAGATGTACAGGATCCTGTCCTGAACTCTAAATAATATGCATATTGCAAAAGATGCATTAGAAAATTTATATCATCATCCTACAAAGTAAACTGATACACAGCTATCTAATATACTCCTTAGCAGAGGATGCTAAAACAATATCTACAGCATCTCTTTCGTGATTGTCAAAAAAGAAAAAGAAAAATCTTCTTTTTCATGTAGATATTCAATTAACCAGTTGTTCAATTAAAATGTTACCAACAAATAAAGAATTACACTATTTTTCAAAGGTTGATTTTTTTTTATTTTACTCGAAAGATAGTAAATTCGAAAAGATCTCACACTACAACGTGAAAACTTACAACAATGTGTGGTCGCTTTCCAAGGGAAATGCACTGTTGCACTTGATCCACCCCTCCCATAAGCTGCATCATTTATAAGTCAATAATTAGTAAGACCTTTTAGTTTCAGATTTGAGAAAATAATAATAAACTTTCCAAAGATTGGTATTTACAAAATCAGACTTCTGAAATATAGGCATAAAATAAAAGAGTAGGTGATGTAAGCTAGATGAATAGGATGACAGAAACACACGTTGGCTAGTTAAGCAATGTCACGGGTGAGAAAAAACACTGCAATTAACATCTAATAAATGGCCAAAAAACCTTTCAGATGACTTCCGAAAATTAACATGCCATACATGAACACAATCATTTATTAAAAGACTCACCACAGTGTACTTCAGTCCGTGGGATGTCTTAACAGTAAAACACATTAGAAATTCAGTCTGTGGAATGTTTTAACAGTAAAACACATTAGAAAAGTAGAGTAAAAAAGGCTAATAGTCTGCAATTATAATCCCGGAAAAAATGGGCTATATCATATTTTAAGATTCAGTCCACCATTCCCTTAAATCATATATTGGGATATATCATATTCAAGTATTCTTTTCAGAGTGAGAGTCATACCGAATTCTCGAGGATTTGAGTTCCCATTATGGTATTTGAAATCAAGACCACTTTTTGTACCCCAATTAATGTAACAAGTTTGACAATTTGTATGTGACACAGCCAGAGAAGCAAAAGACTAAAAAATGAACTTTCTAAAAATATATTTTACTGTGTGAGCTCAATAGTGGCCTTCTTGGTAAAGGTCCAAGCAGTGTGTTCAGCTGGATTTTCTGGAGTTGAAGCTGGATCCTAAGCCAAATAGATGAAAAATGCATTAATGCAAGTTATATATGCTTTCTAGTAGACAACTAGAAATGAATACTGGAAATGCCAAAAACCATATAAAAATTACAAAAAAAATAATGAAATTGTAGAAAATAATGTAAATATGGATATTGAATTCTTCAAACAAATAATTAGATGTCTTTTGATAGTGATAGAACAACCTGGCTAACTGGAGAATGTGTTGAGAAATGAGAGGAGAAAGGAGTTGGTAAAAATTAGTTCAAACTTTGCGTAATCCAAATATACGCTGCAAAATATATCTGGGCTTACATTAGCTATGATACTAAGATGCGACATAGGTATGTTGTACAAAATTAATACCATGCCGTAACTAGTTTCATTTCAGTTATAAACAACCTAAAGTTTCTATTAGAAATCTAGCATTTACCTGTTCTTCCTGCAACTTCTTATGTAATTCTTCCTCCTTTTGTCTTTTTTCTTCCCTGGCCTTTAACTCTTTTTCTTGATCTGCTTGCAGTGATGCAAGATAATCATCATCCTACAAGCATAATACATAAGAAAAAATGATTACTGATCCAGATCATGGCTTTTGGTCTCTACTTCTGGTTCAAAAAGCAGACATGTTGTTCTCGTATCAAACGTTGAGCTATTTGTCAACAAGTTTAAAAGGCAGACAAGAGGTTGAAGTTGTATAATAACCTGAAACGGTATCGAAAAACACATTCTAGGCTTTTTGATAGCAACCAGAAATTAAATATCAACAACACATATATGCTATGCCAATAATCTAATTGTTTATTATACACTTCCATGAACGAAAAGATGGGCCATGTCACATATGGAAGGGTTTGACTGTGACATCCATATGTCAGGATTTTTTTTAGTCAAATAGCATGAGACCAACAAAATTTAGTATCATCAATTATACATAAATGACCTGAGTAAATCAAAGGGAAAAAACAAAATTTTAAATAGAAATGGAGGACTAGCAGAGAATGTTAGGTTAGGGGACTTACACAATCCGAGATTCACAAACACCAATACAGAGCACACACATAACTAATCGATTAGTTGACAAGATCTACCAAAGTGCAAAACAAACACACAAATACTTGACGTAGAAACACCCACGTCCCAAACTTGTATTATTAATCAAAACAATTATCGATAATACATCAAAACAATAACACATTAACGGTGTCCTAACCCTGATACTATGAGCCAAAAATGCTCAAGCACCACCCAAACAATACTTAAGACTACATCTCCTAAGTTTTCACCACACTAAACAAATACAATATGACTATGTATATATAGCCACCTAAAACTTAGCCACCAAGACTTACCATACTTGTTTTACAAGTCTTACCATACTTGTTATACAAGTCTTCCAATTCTTGGCACCTAAATACCCAACTTAATGATCAAGACATACTATATATAATAATTGTCTACCCATACAATTATTATCTTACCAATATTTATCTTAAACCACCCAAGACCATAACATCATATTGGTTTGAAACCCAACAATCCTCCTCTTCAACCCAATACCAATATCGGATTGAACGGTAACCATCAAGCCATCGATGTCCATTCGCCAACGCCTCCCCTCGAACAAGAACCTCCTCCTCTTGCTCTTCCAATCATTGAGTGTCGCTAAAACCCTTATAGTGACCCTCCAAACCACCCAAACCATCGCTCTTCATCATAACGATGTCTCCATCTACAAAATCACGTGCATCAACCACTACGAGTGCCCTTCCACATAAGTCACCCGATCCTTGCCTTCACAATCCTTCGACCTCCTGAAGAAAATCACTAGTATCATCCAAATAGTTCACCTGGTTGATCAAGCCATTGGAATAATTGTGATGACCTCTTCCATCTTCTTCCATCTCGAGTCCAAACACTGGATTGATCCACGGTGCAAGTTAACCACCAAACCGCATATAACTTTGTCTCTACCCGCTTTAGTAGCAATCTCCTTGTCAGCAAATCCTTCATCATGCTCTGCCATACCGATTGAAACTCGAACTTTCCCTCAACCTCATCCATCACAAACCCGAACCTTGGCTCTGATACCACTTGTTAGGTTAGGGGACTTACACAATCCGAGATTCACAAACACCAATAACACATAACTAATCGATTAGTTGACAAGATCTACCAAAGCGCAAAACAAGAACACAAAAATACTTGACGTGGAAACACCCATGTCCCAAACTTGTATTATTAATCAAAACAATTATCAATAATACATCAAAATAATAACACCTTAACGGTGTCCCAACCCTGATACTATGAGCCAACAATGCTCAAGCACCTCCCAAACAATACTTAAAACTACATCTCTAAAGTTTTCACCACACTAAACAAATACAATATGACTATGTATATTTAGCCACCCAAAACTTAGCCACCAAGAATTACCATACTTGTTTTACAAGTCTTACCATACTTGTCATACAAGTCTTCCAATTCATGGCACCTAATTACCCAACTTAATGATCAAGACATACTATATAAAATAATTGTCTACCCATACAATTATTATCTTACCAATATATATCTTAAACCACCCAAGCCCATAACATCATATTGGGTTGAAACTGAAGGTAGTATTTTTCGTAAGTTCGTTCACAGGGAAGGACTATCAATATTGATTTCGAGTAGATTATTTCTTACAATCTAGAAGTGAGGAAAATGGGGGGTTTCAGTTGGTTGTGGTGTTTTATCAAACACCTTGCATACAAGAAATAAATTGCTATAGAAATATAACTATGCTAAGGGCAATCATCCGATTTACCAACACAACAACACAATGAGTAAATTAGCAAGATAAGAGATATTTGACCAAAGAATAATGGCAAATCAAGCACTTCAACCCAACAAACAAGCAAAATATATCCAACTTTACCTAACCAAGATAATTGGTGAAGCACACAATTACTTATTTCTCTTCTAAAAACATTAATTTAGTGAAGCACATAAATTAGCTCTCTTGACACTAGCAACCAATAATGAAGCACAATCAATTTAACCAAATCAAAGAATTAAGCAAAGAGAGGCAAGGACAAACCCAAGGATGAGAAGCTCAACCTAGGTATTTGCACTTGAATTTTGTGGATTTAGGTACACTAAATCTTGTGCTACTATAATGAATGAACTAACGATTACGTATTAGAACAAACAATTAGCAATTGAAGATACAAGAAGAGTAAGGTGAAGTAACTTACAAATCTTCAAGCAAAATCATAAGCAATACAACACAAATATTCAAGATAGAGTGAAGTAGATCTTACTTAAAATGGAGTGGGTTTAGTACAAGAAATGCTTCCTTGAGCCAAATAAATGGAGTTAGTTACTCATAATCATTGCTAGATTACAAGTAATTAATGTCTCCTCTCTACTTCCTACTAACCCTAATTGTGTTCTTGAAGAGGTAAAATGAAGATGAAGATGTTAGATGTTGATGTGAAGATGATAAGTTATGTTTGGCTACAACTCTTTTAATACACAACAGGTTCTGTACGGCCTATTGAACGACCGTACAGTAACCCGTACAGAAAAACTGCTCCTTTTAATGGCCTGTCGAACGGCCGTACAACAGCCCGTACGAGATAAAATCTTCAAGATAATACATTAAACACCTCCTGACATCGCGAGCTTTCATCTTCTAACTTCTTTTTGAATAATCTTTGCTTTCATGCCCAAAATAAGCCAACTTTTCAACAATTAAGCACGAGGCACTGAAAGATGAAAATCATAATTAATATTAATAAAAATACAATCGGAACTAACAAAAATGCAAGAGAATGAAAGACAAAATGTGTATAAAATACACGTTATCAAATCTTCCCCCACTTAAACTTTGCTAGTCCCGAGCAAACTACTATTAACAACGAGATAATTAAACTAAATTTATTATTCTAAATGAGAAAATGGTTGAACAAAAGCATTCAAACCATCGTTTAAACCCCCAAGTAGCCTTGGAGGACGAGTTTCGTCTCGTCGGGGTTTATAGATGATGTACCCACAAAATCACAAAAGTCACTAACAAACAAGAAACTAACAATACCTACTAATTAAGATAACTACTACATTCACATGTCCAAGTCGTCATACAAATACGAAACAAGCCAAGCATGTCGCTATATCTACTTGTAACTAAACTCAAACATATAGAGCTATTCGCCATGCCATCCACTACAACGAGCAAACAACCAATTCAAGAATCAAGATAACACATCTTGTACAAAATGTAACCATGACATTAAAGATAGAATGAATGCACTTCAATCGTGAAAACTAGACAAGATTATCACAA
The DNA here is from genome assembly GCA_036435485.1 of Saposhnikovia divaricata. Lineage (NCBI taxonomy): Eukaryota > Viridiplantae > Streptophyta > Magnoliopsida > Apiales > Apiaceae > Saposhnikovia > Saposhnikovia divaricata. The sequence goes on along the minus strand of CM071598.1, from coordinate 189,819,875 downwards.
GGCATACATGGCTTCGTAATAAGAAGATGAAATTTTTATGGTGAAAAATCTCGCATCTCTCAATTATGCATCACACAAGTATGGGCTAGAGATTTCACTCAACTCCAAGTCTAAATGCATGCACTCTACTTGACCTTGCATGTCCACCTAAATTCCGGATTGCACCAAAAACAAGGAATTCATAAAATGGGTTCTAACGAGGCTTGGGTAAATGAAAGGCAGAGTGTGTAAACTTGTAACACTATAACTAATGTAACTCATCTAAAGGAAAAGATACTTAACCAGAAGACAATCAAGAACAAGAAGTCACAAAGAAATCAACACTAAATGAAGACAAGGTAATTGATACAATTCAACATGTTAACTATGATCAAGCCAAGAAGAAATCATTGAGAGAAGTTCAAGTCAAAGTTGTTCATGCCTCAGTGATTTGAAAAGCCAAGAATCAAGATCATAACTATCAGTATCAATAAGACTAATTGATTCCAAGTGAATAAGAAGGAAAGCAAATATTGGAAAGCCACATTACTAATTGGATATGGTAATTTATTCAAGAAGCAAAAACACCATCAAGACTAGTCACTTATGAACCAGACCAGTGCATCAAGTATCAGGACATTGATAGCAAGTTTATGTCAGTAATAAAGATCCATGTTCAAGAGCTTGGTGAAGAATAAAGAAGACATGAAGATATCACAAGTTCAAGATGTGCATTGAAGTTTCAAGTTGAAGACCAGAATATTTTCTAAGTACTAAATATTCTAGATGACCAAGTAGAATATTTCTAAGTAGAAGTTCTACTTAGAAATTCGAGATGGCTAAGTAGAAATTCTCAAGCAGAAGTTCTACTTAGAGTGCAGCTTCAACATGACACATGGCATCTTCTGATTGGTAGATTTCCAAGCTTTCAAGATAAGGCAAGATTTATGTGGACATCATTGGGCCACGTATATCTTAGTCTTTGAAGACTACAGGACATAGATTACATGTAGTATAAATAGAAGTACTTGTGTAATGTTTTAGTTAGTGAGCAATTCTTGAGAGAAACACATGTAAAAGAGAGAGAGTGCATTCACAGAGCTTAGTATCATTCACTTCTCTCTGAACTTCTGTTATACTTTGTAATGAATGTTGTAGCAACCACTTCAAGTTATATATAAGACATATATTCCTTGAATCTGTGTGTTCGTTTATTGCATCGTATTTATTGCTTCTCATATTTGAAAAGTTGTATTCACCCCCCCTCTACAACACATTTGGACCTAACAATTGGTATCAGAGCTATATGTTTAACATACAAAACATAGATCCTTGTGTTTAGTGGAAGAATCGTGAGTTTTTCATTTTCTAGATCTACTTTTCATTTTCTCGAAAAGTGAGCTTTAATTCGTTTGTAGTGAAAACTCATCCGAAAAATTATTTAAATATTCTAGGTGTGATTATTTAGCTTGGGTGTATTTTAATTAATTTTTGTGAATTAATCTGGGTACTTTGATATTTGGTGTTCTTGAGTGTTCATCATTTGTTCTTATCAAAGAAGACGACCCAACAACTTTTTGATCTCCTTTTCAACAGATAAATAGTAAAAGAATAAAAAGGTGTTTTTGGATTTTTGATTTGCATTATTCATGGCCGAAAGTACATCAAAACATACTCAGTACCTAGCACGTGGGTTAGGTGGGTTAGGTGAGTAAAACATCAAAAGTCAAAAAGGTGTTAAAGAGATAATATTGTTTATTCAATATTAAAGTGATCTGCAGCAAAATTATTCTAAGGACAAAAGTTCTACATAGAATTTCTACTTGAGATTTTCTACATAGAATTTCGACTTGGATAACTTCTACTTAGTGAAGTTCGACTTGAGCAAAATTTCTACTTAGAGAAATTTCGACTTAGGCAAAAGTTCTACATATATATTCTACATAGCCTAGTCTTAGGTACTTAGAAACTTTTAGTGACCAGAATTGAAATGGCTCCTAAAAATGCATTCAAGATCCCAATGTTCAACCGAGATCACTATGAAGAATGGGTTTTTAGAATGAGACTCTATTTAGAGACTGTTAACCCTGAATATCTGGAAGTCCTTGACAAGGGTAAATTTGTTCCAATGGTGGTTATTCCTGCGCATACGGAAGGAGGGGTGGTTATAGCACCTCGGTCTGAGCCCAAAAAGGCAGCGGACTTTTCGGATGCTGACAAGGAGCAAATAGCTTGTGATATTGCCGTACGACAAACCTTGATGGAATCTCTTGATCATGAAATGTTCAACATAGTCAAAGGTCTGACTACAGCAAAGAAGATTTGGGACAAGATAGAAGTTGTCATGGAAGGATCTGCAGAGGTTAGAAGTAACAAGACACTCATACTCAAGATGGAGTATGACACCTTCAGAATACGAAAAGGAGAAGGCATAACAGACGTCTATCTACGATTCAGTTAGTTGGTATTGGATTTGAATCTGAGAGGTGTAACTCTCCCCATGGTTGAGACTAATACGAGATATCTGAGGAACCAGCCAAAGAGCATTGAACATAGGGTCTACGCAATAAGAGAGACCAGAGATTTACATACAACTTCTCTGGAAGAGTATTATGGAATATTAAAGACCTATGAGCTGGAAACACTTCAAGATCAAGCATGGGACAATGATTCAAAAGGAAAAGAAACTGCATCAGGATTAGTTGCTGATGAGGAAGAGTCTAAGAAGGCAATGGTTACAGCAAAGCCTAAATCATCACTTGCACCACATCAAGTTGATAATGATGACGAGTGCATATCTAACAGTGATGATGACTACTACACCCAAGAAGAGCTGGACAACATGGACGATAGTGTCGTGGCATACATGGCAAGGAAGTTCAGCAACATGAGATTCAGAAAGAGCAACCGACCACAGAGAAATTCTTCATCTTTCTATCGGGCTGCTAGGGGTGGTGGTAGTTCGTCAGGCTACCAAGGTAAAGGCAAGAATACCAGCTACAAATCTCCTTTGGATTTCAAAATGAAGTTCAAATGCTATAATTGTGGTGAAGCTGGACATTTTGCCTCGGACTGCAAAAAGCCTAAACAGACTTATCCAAAAGAGACATATGAAGCCCTCAAAAGCAAGTATGAATCGCTGGTGAAGGAAAGACATGGAAAACGAGCTTTATTGGTGACAGAAGGAAGAGCTTGGGATGATTCAGATGAGGAAGATGTTACTCATGTAGCAAACTTTGCCCTCATGGCTGAGACATCAGAGGAACCAGAGGTACCAGTTCTAACCCTTAAAGTAGAAATGTCCATTGATGATTATAAAGAACAGAACGGGGCTCTTAGTGAAGAGATCTATATGTTGTGCAAAAGCCTAGACTCTTCTCAAAAGGAACAGAAAACACTTGTTGCCAAAAGCAGAATGCTTGAGGCAAAAGTGGAAGAGCTAGAGGCTGCTTGCACTGTAGATACTTCCATAAGAGACTTTATTAAATCTCTGGAGCACAAGCTCATCCTTAAGGAAGAAGTAGAAGCATGTCTTAGGAACAAACTAGCTGAGTTAGACACTAAATGCGAAGCTTACAAACTAGCTGCTAGTAAAGTGTATGTAGATAATGACACATTTAAGAAGATAACTGGAGTAGGTATAGGACTTGATTATTCTGACCTTCCTAAGAAAGAAGGAAAGAGACCTATTGACCCTAGTTCCAGTGACCTTAAAAAGGAAACACCTAGCATTCTTAAATCAGCTGTCAAACCTATCTACAAACACCTTGTTCCTAGAATAGAAGAAGAAGAGACTGAATTAATAGCTAGATATGAGATTGAGATGGAAGATCGCCAGAAAGCACAACCTATAACTCCTATCAAACAAGTTAAAATCAATTTCCCTAGAGATGAATCTAGATTAGGATTAGGAGCTAAGGCTGTTAAACAACAAGGAAAGAAAGAAAAAGGCATAAAAGAGGTTAAGGCTGAACGAATAAAGAAAGCATGTTATCACTGTAAATCTACTGAACATCTTTCTTATGCATGTAAAGCTAACATAAATGTTCCTGCTGCACATGCCATGCCTACCACACATACAATGAATAATCTGCATCAGAATCATGCACAGTGTGGTCAACCTAATTGTATGCCATGCACTTTTAACGTCATGCAAACTTTTGTGAATTTAATGAATGCATCTAGCCAGTCATGCTCAAATACTGCTGCTAGTTCAAACATCAAAAAGAAGCATGTGAGAGCCAAGACTGTCAGTCCTCCTAAAGTTAGGAGTGACAAACCTCCTCCTAAGACTGACAAATCTGTCAAGTTTGAGAAAGGAAAGGAGAAAGTCGAAAGCTCTAGTAATGTTAAGAAAAGTGCATCTCCTGTTGTTAAATCTGTTGATTCTCGATCTTATCGAAAAGCCGGGACCAATCAAAGTTGGGTTCCGAAGAATGTCTAACCAATCTGTCATTGCAGGGCGTTAAGCAAAATAGAAATAAAGTTATATGGGTGCTAGACAGTGGAGCATCGAGGCATATGACTGGAAACAAGTCCCTGCTTACAGAGTTGGTTATGAAGGCTGGCCCTTATGTTACCTTTGGAGATGACAGCATAGGTGTGACTAAGGGATATGGCAAACTGAAGACTGGTAATGTCATCATTGAAGATATTTCCTATGTTGAGGGACTGAAGCACAATCTGTTGAGTATCAGTCAATTCTGTGACAAAGGTTACGAAATTGTCTTCAACAAGAAAGGTGTATCAATCACTCACATCAAGGAAGGCTCATTGGCTTTGAGAGGAGTTCGAAAGGCAGATCTTTTTGTTGCAGACATGGATTCAGCAAATCAGAATGAGGTCACCTGTTTCTACAGCAAAGCCTCGGATGATGAAAGCTGGTTATGGCACAAAAAGCTATCTCACTTAAACTTCAAAACGATGAATGCTCTCGCGAGACGAGAATTGGTGAGAGATCTACCTCAAATGGAGTTCGCTCCTAAAGGACTCTGTGAAGCCTGTGAAATGGGAAAGTCGAAGCGAGCATCGCATAAAAGTAAAGAAATTTCTAGTATTACTGAGCCTCTGCAACTTCTTCATATGGATTTGTTTGGCCCAGTGAATGTTCTATCTTTGTCTAGGAAAAGATATGCATTGGTAATCGTGGATGACTTCTCCAAGTATACATGGGTATTGTTCGCAATGACGAAAGACGAAGTACCTTTCCTAATCATTGATCACATCACTCAAATTGAGAATGTTTCAACACTTACTGTGAAGACGATTAGATCAGACAATGGCACTGAATTCAAAAACGCAGTGCTGAATGACTTCTGTGTATCTAAGGGAATACGTCATCAGTATTCAGCCCCGAGAACTCCACAGCAAAATGGAGTAGTTGAAAGGAAGAATAGAACTTTGGTTGAAGCAGCAAGAACTTTGTTGTATGATTCGAAACTTCCTCTGTACTTCTGGGCCGAAGCAATGAGTACCGCTTGTTACACTCAAAATAGAACCTTGATCATAAAAGATAAAGAAAAGACACCATGTGAATTAATGAACAACAGAAGACCAACAATCAAATACTTTCATGTCTTTGGAGCAAAATGCTATGTACTTATAGATGATGAAAATCTAGGAAAGTTTGCAGCAAAAGCTCGTGAAGGAATCTTTGTTGGTTACTCCACAGATGTGGTGGCATCTTATAGGGTGTTCTTAGTGAATGATCGAAAAGTGACTGAAAGCTACAACGTCAAATTCGACGATACCAAACTCCCATCAATTTCTAGAGATTCTAGTGAACCTGAGTCCCTAAAATTTCAAAATCTGGACTTAGATGAACTTGAAGATGAACCTGAGTTAGTTGTCCCATTAAATATTCCAAGTGTACGTGAAGAACCTGAGTCTAGTGAACAATCTAATTCTACAAGATCAGAAGAGACTTCTTCAGTACGAACCGGCAATAACTCAGGGGGAGTAAATAGCAGCTCAAGGACAACTGTTCAAGGCTCGAGACGAGTTGACAGTAGTTCTGTAGGAGCTGGCACTAACTCAGGGGGAGTTGGTGAGAATAATCAAAGTAGTCAGCACCACAACTCAGAAAGTCAAGCTGAATCATCAAGACAATTTCCAGGAGAACGGGTATGGAATAGAGATCATCCGTTTGAATTAATTATTGGTGATCCAGATGCTGGTGTGACTACTAGAAGAACTGCAAGAGCTGACCTGGCTAATATTTCCTTATATTCTGGGTTTTTATCCAAGCTTGAACCTAAAGAAATAGAAGAAGCTCTTGGTGATGCTGATTGGGTGATTGCAATGCAAGAGGAACTCAATCAATTTGAAAGGCAGAAAATTTGGAAACTGGTACCCCGACCAAAGAACATATCAGTAATTGGAGCTAGGTGGGTATTCAGAAATAAACTGGATGAAAACGGACTTGTAACACGAAACAAGGCTCGTTTGGTTGCAAAAGGTTATTCTCAGCGAGAAGGAATTGATTATGATGAAACCTATGCACCGGTTGCAAGACTTGAGGCAGTCAAGATGTTCTTGGTATTTGCAGCACATAAGAACTTCAAGGTTTTCCAGATGGATGTGAAAAGTGCCTTCCTGAACGGAGAGTTAGAAGAAGAAGTGTATCTGGAACAGCCGCCTGGCTTCATTGATCCAGAACATGTAGATTTTGTGTATCTTCTCTTCAAATCTGTCTATGGCCTCAAGCAATCCCCAAGGCGATGGTATGAAACCCTATCCTTATTCTTAATTGAAAATGGTTTTGTTAGGGGAGTAATTGATAAAACATTATTCTATAAAAATGTAAGAAATGACTTAATACTTGTTCAAGTCTATGTGGACGATATTATTTTTGGGTCATCAAATGAGCGCTTGTGCGAGAAATTTGCCAAGCTAATGCAGGAAAAATATGAGATGAGCATGATGGGAGAGCTGTCCTTCTTCCTTGGATTACAGATCAGTCAGAGAAAAGATGGTATCTTTATCTGTCAATCCAAGTACGTCAGAGATTTACTCAAGAAGTACAATCTAGAAGATGCATCAGCAGCTAAGACCCCATGGCAACAGCCACGAAGCTTGATGAAGACAAATCAGGTAAACCAGTTGACATCACAAGCTATCGAGGTATGATTGGCTCACTCCTCTATTTAACTGCAAGTAGACCCGATATAATGTTCGCAACTTGTTTATGTGCAAGGTTCCAAGCGGATCCTAGAGAATCACATCTCGTAGCCGTCAAGAGAATTTTTAGGTATCTCAAGGGCACACCAAATCTAGGGATTTGGTACCCAAGAGATACAGGTTTTAATCTAATTGGCTATTCGGATTCAGACTATGCAGGTTGCAGGATTGATAGGAAAAGCACATCTGGTGCTTGTCAATTTCTTGGCAGAAGATTGGTGTCCTGGCAAAGTAAAAAGCAACATACAGTATCTACTTCTACTGCTGAAGCTGAGTACATTGCTGCTGGAAGCTGTGTAGCTCAAATACTGTGGATGAGGAACCAATTGAAGGATTATGGCATGGAGCACAAGAAAATTCCAATTATGTGTGACAACACAAGTGCCATTGCCATAACCAACAATCCTGTAGATCACTCAAGAACCAAGCACATCGACATCAGGTATCACTTCATAAGAGAACATGTCGAGGAGGGGACTGTGGAGCTACATTTTGTGCCCAAAATGCAACAAATTGCAGATATATTCACCAAACCTCTTGATGAAGTAACATTCAATAGATTGGTTGGTGAATTGGGAATGCTTAACACAAGTTAGTAAAGCCTTCTATCTGTAAAATCCAGGTTTATGTTTGTATGTGCAAGCTACTTAATCATTATGTGCTTAGACTTTAAAATGCCTAATTAATGATTGTTATAGTTTGCATATAATTTGCATAAATTCATTGTGTTTTAAGTGTCTTTTATAGCACAAATCTGTGAATTTATGCTTGTTAGATTGCATGATCATAGGGGGAGTTAAATTCATAATATTCTAAATTTTACATGATTTTTAGATGAATTTACCAATGATTTTCATGTAATTAGAGGCCTTAGAATTGAATATCTTCAAAATTTTGAGTTAGTGTCTATCTCGAAACTCATTTAGAAATTCGACTTGAATTTCGACTTAAGCTGTCAGAGTGAAGTTTTGAAAATTCTAAGTCTGGGAAGAATTTCGAGTTGTCTATCTTGAAATTCGACTTTGAGTTCGAGTTCGAGTTACCAGTGTGCCTAGTTCTATCTTCAAAATATTCGAGATAAAGTCTATCTCGAATTTTATCTCAAAGGTTGAGATGAGGTTTCCATTAAGGGAATATTTTGAAAAGAACTGAGAATAACTTCGAGTTAGTCTATCTCGAAACTCAACTCGAATTTCGACTTGATGTTCGAGATAGAGATCTCAGTTGCTTAAAGGGAATTTTTGAGTTACTCCTAACTCGAATCTTATCTCGAAGGTTGAGATTAGGTTTCCATTCAAGATATTTTGGAAAGAATTGAGATATTTTTCAAAATTTCGAGTTAGTCTCTATCTCGAAACTCAACTCGAATTTCGACTTGATGTTCGAGATAGAGTTAAACTTCTAACTCGAAACGTATCTCGAATTTCCCTGTATTTCTTTTACTAGAGGGGAATTTTCCAAGTTTACAAACCAATAAAGTTCGAGATAGGATTTCCCTATAGTTTTTGCTGTAAATTGATCCAAGTGCTTATTTGTTCGAGTTAACCTCTATCTCGAACTTCATCTCGAAGTTCGACTTGATGTTCGAGATAGAGTTCGACTTAGGTGTTCCCTGTATTGACTTGGTATTTTTCACTCTTTTTAACAGGGTCATTTTTGTCACTTCACAATCATCTATATATACATCTCTAACTCGATGCATCATTCACTTTACCTAATTTCAGTTTTACAGCAGCCGCTTCACAAAAACAGGGCGATTTCACAAATTACATACCATTAATCCGTGTTTTTGTGATTAAACTCATACTAATCACGAATTACTGCCAATTTCTTGACTACTATTGTTTGTGTTATCATTAATCTTTGTGTTGGTGTGTTTTGTAACCACTCATATACACGCGCATATACATACACACAAACATCAAGTGTTTGTGTAACTGTTCAAAACACGATTTCCATATTCTCCATCCATATACACACACGATTTCACTGGTATACACACGAATATACATCTTTATTGAACATTCAGATTTAGTAATTGGCAACTGTTCATATCCCGTAGTTTAGTTTTTCAGATTGCTTTTTGGTATTCTCGAAAAATTAAAAGGGATAAAACTGTTAATTCGTAAATTACTTGTTTTTCAAATTTAAAAAAAAAAAAAAATTTCACATCTCTTAAAGAAAAACATTTAATTAAAATGGCTCACCAATTTTCACTTGCTAAAAACAATTTTTATAATATTTCTACGGAAATTGGTGATCAACTCCCGCGGTTTAAGTTTTGGGTACGATTTCTTAATTTGTACTCCAAGGCTATCCATGCTTTTACTGCTAAACCTACACTAGTACATGATGCTTTATAGCAATTATGGACTAGTGCGGTTACTTTTGGGAGCAAAACAACCCCCTACGGTTTCAGGTTTACCTTAGCGGGTCAGGAATATGAGGTGACTGAAGAAATTGTCAACAGGGTTCTGGGATTCCCAATCAAAGATGCTTATGATGCAGAACCTACAGCGGAACAATGCCTCACATTCTTTGAAGAAATAGGATGTTATCCTCCGACTGGCCGGATCACTGGAGACATCCAAAAACAATTCTTCCATGTGGAATGGAATTACTTTTTCGAGGCCATCACAAGATGTTTTCGGGCACGCGAAAAAGATTTTCATCATATTCCAATTCCAATGCAAACCTTTGCAGTTGCCCTAGCAAGAGAACTGGATATAAATTATGGACGCATAGTTCTCTCTGAGATAGTGGCCACAATGGGATCTCCTGCAAGCAGAGACCTCACTACAACTGATGTTGTCTGCTGGTTTCCTCGGTTCCTACAAATGCTGATTAATGATTTAATACCGAAGGATGCTCTTGCTGTTAGACAGGGATTTGCCAGAAGCCCAACATCTACACCGCTAGGGATGGGCAATAAGTCACTTTCAACCATTGCTAATCAGGATAAACATCAAGGTAAACCGATGTCAATTCTTGAAAATATTCAAATGTGGCTTACATATGATGCAGGAGTTACCAATTTGGAGGAATCATCGCAAGTTTCATCATATGCTCAGAATCCATCTGCTCATGCTGAGGCATTTGATGAGATTCCTGATGAGCAAAGCGATGAGGCACAAGGTAATGATTCAGGTAATCTCTCCCTGCATACTATTCATTCCTCCTCCTATGTATCTGATTCCGAGACCCAAGAGACTGCTAACCCGCAGAATCTATCCCAGGGTGAGAGCTATATTTCTGAGTCTGACACACATTCTTATTCTCTTTCACCCCTGTTAACGGAAGTCAGAAAGCCAGCACATGTATATGTAGGAGATGATGAGGAGAGTGACCCCGAAGTGCATCATCTTATTCGAAAGAAAGCCAAAATTTTTCATGCTGCTACTTCAAAAGTCCAGTCAAACCCTAGTGTGTCACACGCAACCACTCCACCTCACGAGAGTGGTTCTCCCCTTAAACAATCTGCACATAGGGATTTTGGTGAGGATTATGTACCTTTTGAAGATCCTGTTGCTTCAAAAGGACATGAAGTTTTAACAACTTCAGCCGTACCTTCACCGGTACGTACTGATGCTGCAAAGAGGATCGGTTCTGATGTTGTACAAGAACACTTTGCAGCCCCTCAGCCTGAGATTCCAACTCAGAACATAACAGAAATAGATCCCATAACTGCCAATTATATTGCTTATCCAATTTCTGCAGGTACTGCTTCATACTTTGGATCAATCATTGAAGACATACACGAGCGTGAGACAGGGAGTGTGTGTGAGAGGTTAGGGAGAGAGGGACCTTCATTTTTAAGGCCCGAAACCGAGCGCCAAATACTAACAGAACGAGTATTAGAGCGAGGTCAACTAAACCAAACACCGTCCCTTAATATTGAAAATCTTGATACACGTATGTCTTCTATGGAAAATCAGATGAGGCAGTTCGGGCAGACGATGGGGCAGTTCGGGATTAGCATTGGAAAAAATCAAAGGGCTCTTGATGACTACGCAGCACGAATGGCAAGTCAAGCTACGGCTTTTGATGCTTTGACAAACAAGGTCAATGACTTGGGCCATGCTGGTGGTGTCTTAGGAAGCACTCTTAATGAAAGGATGGGGGCAATGGAGTCTACAATGCATACAATGGCCGTGGAGATCAGTAGAATGATGTTCGCAGTCAGGAGTTTTGTACCCCCGGAGTGTTTCGAGTCGCAACAACCTCCCCCCGATGCTGGTGCAGGTGGTGCTAGTGGAGCGGGAGCCTCCGGTTCTGGTTTTGGAGGTTCTTATGCTGCTGGTGGATTTCCGGAGCAAGGTGGTGTTCAGGATAACTCACCTAAGGGGGAGAGTGGAAAGGAGACGAGACAGCAGGCAGTTCACATCGAAGAAATTGAAGAACGTGCTGATCTTGTCAAGGAAATAGAAATTGAGCCGTCTGTTGATGAAGAGGCTCTGAGGAGGAGAAAGGGTAAGGCAATGATGGTTGATGAGCCATTCGTTGACCTGAGTCATCAGGAAACAGTACAGGAGGTACTTGACTCAGATTCTGATATGGAAGACGTACCTTTGGCACATGCTATAAAGAGATCTTTGAAGGAACAAGGTGGAGGTGCTGGGATGTCTTCCGGAATACCTGAAGAAATTCCTGTTGATGAGGAAACTCTTAAAGCTCAACAGTTAGCCTTGGAACAAGCTCAGTTCCATAAAATGAAGATGATGCAAGAACGTGCTGCATTCCTAGAAAAGAAAGTGGAGCTCCAAGGGAAGCAGTATGATCATGAGCTTGCAAGGCTAGCTGATCCTCAAGTTGATCTCGACAAGAGAAGGATATGACAGAAGTGGGATGAAGCAAGGAAGATATTGATGGGATCCTGTGCGAAAGGAGTTCATAACAAGGAGGCAGATGATCTGTTCTACAACTTGAATTTGCAGAATCCAATGACTGTGGACTATATAAATGTTTTGAAGAGATTAATTTCTAAAGTCAGGGTTGGATATAATGCAACACTTAAGGAGTGGCAGGTTATTTTGTCTTTGGTAGAAGGAGTCCCAACATCTTTCCTATATGTGGATGACCAATTCATAACGAGAAGATCTGCGTCAGAGTTGTTCTTGCTAGCAACAAAAATTCAATACTCTCAATCTGAGGAGCTACGCATTCTGTATAGGGATCAGTTAATGCAGCTAGCAGAGGACAAGGGTCCAGAATTCTCAGCATATCCAAATTTTGTCCGGATGGTAGTTGACGGAAAGATGAAGAGGGTTAGCATGGAGGAAAATGATCTAATGGAGCTTTCAGTGGAATCTCTCAAAGCTGTCTGTAGACAAATGATGAGTAAGGGATTCGCTTCTGAGCTTAAAGAAAAATCCGTGAAGATCATTGAAAGAGTCATATTCAAGAAGAGCAATGAGGTGTGGAAGTGTGATATCATTGCTCCAAACCCTCTAGATAACATGAAGATTGAGTCGGAGCTGATGGAGAAGAAATGGAATATTCTTCAAGCAATGAAGAATGTAGATGAAGCTCTGACTCTTCCTTCTGGAGCACTGGAACAAGGAGAGATAAGGGAGGCAATTGGTGTTCCAGGAAGTGATAGTGTATACTGGATACACGCTTATGTTGAAGATACAGCTGATGCCTTAGTATTCATAGATGCAGACCAGAATCAAACATTCTTGCATATGAGTAGAAAATGGCTGCTACAGACTCACGATGCTGCATTTCTGGAGAGAGTATTACATGTATTCAAATGGGGCGAAGTGGAAGATATGTATGTGGAAGAAAAGCAGAGACTCATGAGTTACCTGTCTGAGGTAGTGGTGGAAAAGAAGCGGATGGAGCGAGATGCGGCTAGTGTCCACAATACTGACCGTGTCAAGGGCTACCCCAAGATGATCTATTGTCAGTTTAAAGCTGATAAATCACACTGGAAACCTCAGCTCATAATGAATAACTTTGAGGACATTCCAAAGATCAGGACTACTCAGGAGGTGGACAAACTCAGAAGGCATTTCAAACATCCTTATCCAGAGCCCAAGAATCCTCTAGAAATGGAAGCTGTAAGTCTGTTGAATGCTAGGTGGAAGCAGCTTCACGATCCAGTGTACAAGAAAGAACAGCAGCAGAAGGAGAAGCGCAGAAGGCAGAAAGAAGAGAAAGACCAAGCTGCTGAAGCTAGAAAGAGGAAACGGAATTAGGGTTAAAGGTCAGAGTGGTGTGAACTTGAAGTTGGAAAAACTTCATGTCTTTCGGTTGCTTTAACTCACTTGAGGAAAATTCACCTTAGAGTGAATCCAATAAGGTGATATAAGTTTGACTAAAAGGTATGAAATAATCCAGGTGATAGGAATCACTCAAATGATCTTTAATTCGAAGTTCGAATTCTGTTTCTAGTTTAAGTTCTTTGTATTGTTTTCAAGTAAATTTCAATTGTAAATTATTCAAGACTGTAATGTTAATTATCTTTTCTCGTCTCATTGTTTAGTTGAGTTATCCTTCATTAATTTGAATGTCATTGTTAGACAGTCAAATAGGGGGAGATTGAAAGGCAGAGTGTGTAAACTTGTAACACTATAACTAATGTAACTCATCTAAAGGAAAAGATACTTAACCAGAAGACAATCAAGAACAAGAAGTCACAAAGAAATCAACACTAAATGAAGACAAGGTAATTGATACAATTCAACATGTTAACTATGATCAAGCCAAGAAGAAATCATTGAGAGAAGTTCAAGTCAAAGTTGTTCATGCCTCAGTGATTTGAAAAGCCAAGAATCAAGATCATAACTATCAGTATCAATAAGACTAATTGATTCCAAGTGAATAAGAAGGAAAGCAAATATTGGAAAGCCACATTACTAATTGGATATGGTAATTTATTCAAGAAGCAAAAACACTATCAAGACTAGTCACTTATGAACCAGACCAGTGCATCAAGTATCAGGACATTGATAGCAAGTTTATGTCAGTAATAAAGATCCATGTTCAAGAGCTTGATGAAGAATAAAGAAGACATGAAGATATCACAAGTTCAAGATGTGCATTGAAGTTTCAAGTTGAAGACCAGAATATTTTCTAAGTACTAAATATTCTAGATGACCAAGTAGAATATTTCTAAGTAGAAGTTCTACTTAGAAATTCGAGATGGCTAAGTAGAAATTCTCAAGCAGAAGTTCTACTTAGAGTGCAGCTTCAACATGACACATGGCATCTTCTGATTGGCAGATTTCCAAGCTTTCAAGATAAGGCAAGATTTATGTGGACATCATTGGGCCACGTATATCTTAGTCTTTGAAGACTACAGGACATAGATTACATGTAGTATAAATAGAAGTACTTGTGTAATGTTTTAGTTAGTGAGCAATTCTTGAGAGAAACACATGTAAAAGAGAGAGGGTGCATTCACAGAGCTTAGTATCATTCACTTCTCTCTGAACTTCTGTTATACTTTGTAATGAATGTTGTAGCAACCACTTCAAGTTATATATAAGACATATATTCCTTGAATCTGTGTGTTCATTTATTGCATCGTATTTATTGCTTCTCATATTTGAAAAGTTGTATTCACCCCCCCCCCTCTACAACAATTTTGGACCTAACAGTAAAGGTGTGAAAATTTAAGTTCAAGGAGGTGTAAAAGTCTCGCTAGTTGAGTCAAAATGACGCTTGCTCACTTCATAAACCAAATTCTTAAACTAAAGTAAACCTCTACTGATTTACAATTACAAAACACAACCACATTTACCAAGAAAATTTATTTAAAATAAAGTACAAAGATTTATTGCTTTTCTTTTTACTTTTCTTTTTTTTTTTTTTTTTTACATCCCCTTTATCTTTTTTTTCTTTTTCTCTTTTTTTAGTAAAGAGGATGCATTACATATATAAGTACTA
Organism: Saposhnikovia divaricata; assembly: GCA_036435485.1. Classification (NCBI taxonomy): domain Eukaryota; kingdom Viridiplantae; phylum Streptophyta; class Magnoliopsida; order Apiales; family Apiaceae; genus Saposhnikovia; species Saposhnikovia divaricata. Next base: position 189,804,824 of record CM071598.1, on the reverse strand, counting down.
CAAAGAACTTTGAACCACATCTAAATATACACATCAAACTAGTCCCCACTTACAATAATTAGCATTCTTCATCTTCACAACATCTCCAAATTCACATGCTCATCAATCAATTCTTTCCAAGACTCAGCTAGATCAACTAGGTTGAGAGTGAAGTATTTGGCTATGACTCATGTATAAAAGGGGAAAGTGACGAAGAAAAACATGGATATAAGCTTCAAATGGGTAACTAGGGATTATTTTCATGGTTCGCAAGCTAAAAAGGCCAAAAAGGTTATCCTAAATAGAATTTCCTTATTATGGTGCATTCATAAATTAAGGTTTAATGCAAGCCCTAGAGCAACAAACACACATAAAGAAGGAGAAACACACAAGCAAAAGAATCATCGTTCAAGGCCTCACAAGGTTTACGTTGTAATAACATCTCCTCGATTTGATTCCATGCATGCTAAAAGATAACCGTCATGTTCACAATTTAATTACAACAATCTAGACTTTTCATGTCATTTTAAGTGTGTGTGTGTGTGTGTGTGTGTGTAAAAAGGTGCATCAAACTTATAGATTCACATCAAATTGGTAATGCTAGGCACGAAATAGAAGAAAACAAAACTACAAGCTCACGATGACTTAAATTTTACAAATAAGTAAACAAGCTTTATGACTAAACTTGTTTCAAAATGCAAACGAGACAGATATGGAATAAACCAAAAGATAAAAATACTACTAGCTACGTACTACAATGATAAACATAGCAATCCTTCCCCCACTTAAAACATGACATGTCCTCATGGATGACAAATAAAAATGAAGTAGAGACAAAAGTGAAAGAAAACTCCCCTGAAAATAAACAACAAGGATCGAGAGCACCACATATACTTGCCAAAATCCAACTTCGAAATTTGCACGCCAAGAATTGAACGAAAGCCATACTCCACAATCAACCTAACAAAATAACCAACAAGCCAAATCCACACCTTTCAAAGGCACTACAATACACTAATTAAGGATACAGAAATAATTAAAATATTTTTTTTGCTTTTTTGTTGGTTAAAAGAAAAAGATAAAATAAAATAAAATAAAAATAAAAATAACTAACCAATTAATAATAAAATCAAAAATCAATTTCGAAGCGAATTTAAATCGATTCTTGAATTTATATTAATTATTTAGTTAGAAAATTAAAAATAAAATAAAATAAAATACTAACCAATTAATAATAAATTCAAAAATCAAATTTAAAGTAAATTAAAATCGATTCTTGAATTTATAAAAAAAATTAAGTTTAGAAAATTAAAATTGAAATCAAAATCAAAATTAAATAAGAAGTGAATAAAAGTAAATAAAATAAAATAAAACAAATGAAAACAAAAAGAATCCATAAAAACAAACAAAACAATATATATATATATATAAATGAGGGAAGGGGCTGGTGTTGGAGGAGAGGGATGTTGGGGATTGAGGAAGGAAAGGAAATGGAAGTGTGGTGGGCTGCGGGCGAAATAGTTGGTGGTGATTGTAGGTGCGACGGGGCTGTTGGGTTTGAATTGACAGCGGTGAGATGAAGGGAGGGGTGCGATGAAGAACAGAGGTGGGATGTTGGTTGATGGAGAGAAAGCAGTGAAGGAGGAGGAATAGACGAGGCGGGGTTGTGATGGGTGGAGGAGATGAGCGTGGTGGTTTGGCTTCGCGGCTGAGAAATTGGCATGGGCGGAGTGGTGAAGTGAAGAAGGAAGGGGAGGTGGTCGGAGGGCGGTGGCTGTTGGTGCAGGAATGGACGGAGTGACTTAGAGTGGAGAGGAGATGGGGTGGAAGTTGTGGGTCATTGAATTATGGGTGAAAGATGGATAGGAGAGGAAGTGGCGGAGAAAGAAGTGGTGGATGGGTGAAATCGGAAAAGTGCAGGTGGGAGAGGAGATGGGGGATTATGTTGTGGGCGGCTGGTTTGTGGTGAAGAAGACGTGGGGAAGAGAAATGGAGGAAGCGAACAGTGACGGAATGGAGGAGTGAAGAGGATGGAGTGGAGGTTGTACGGTGGCTGTTGAATTGTGAAGTTGGAGGTGAAGTGAGTTATTGCTGGCCGGAGGAGTGGCTGGTCACGTTGAAAGAGATGGAATGGGAATGGTGAACGGTGGAGTGGGTGTTAAAGGATGGTCGGAGAAGAAGCAGTGAGGAGATAGAGGGTGGGGGTTGCGAGGGAGTGATGTTGAGGTGCTGAAGGGAAAAGATTGGTAATGGTGGTGTGGTTGTGGGTTAGTGGTTGGAGAAAAAATGGAGAGGAGAGAGCGAATGACGGTGGGTTTGTTGCGCGGAGAGGAGAAGCAAAGGAAGGGGGACGGCTGTAAGTGGAACTGGAAAAGGAGGGAGGAGATGGCGTGGGTGCTGTGGAGGTTGTAACTGGTTGAAGAAGGGGTGGGAGTTAAGGGGAGAAGGGAATGGGCTGTGCAGCGGCGTAGTGAGATACGGGAGATTGAGTTGGTTGTTGAACGGACTGTAGTGATGGAAGGAGAAAAGAGGAAATGGTGACGGTGGTTGGATGTTGCTTGTGTAGTCGTGATGGTGTTGCAAAGTGCAGGCGATGGTGTTGCGCGAGGTGGGTGAAGGAATGGTGCTTGTGATGGAGTCGGGATGGTAGTAGAGGAGAAAGGGGGGATGAGGTGCGGTGGTGGTTGAATGATGATGCAGCGTGTGGAATTTTGTTGGCCAGAGACGAACTGAGGTGGGTTCGAGATCGAAAGACAGAGGATCCAATGGAGAGAAGGGGATATTATTTATGTTTTGATTTGTATTTATTTTTGTTTTAAAACAAAGTTGTTGTACAGCCTGTACAACAATGGGTATGGGGTCCAAAATTCTATTCATTTTGAACTACAACTTGGACAGAAGCTGAGAAAAATTGCACAGGCTGCTGCACAGTTTGTTGCACGGTTTGCAGTACAACAGCTCGTGCAGCCCTAAAATTTTATAAAACTATTTTTTTTTATTTTTTTAAGAAAATTCACACAATTCCTTGAATGCTTGAATAAAATATAAATTCCTGAAAACATGAACAAACACATCAAGGCACGAGTGGAATAAATATTAAAAATTATAAAAATTAGAATTAATGATACTAAATATTATTGAGTAGGGATTTATTATTACAATTTTTTTTTGAAAATCTATTATAAAATTCATTAGCCACACCACAAAAATACATAATAATTAATTATTATATATTTTTGAGTTGTTTTCTTATGAATTAAAATAGATGAAAAAGGAACCACTCACTAATATTTAGATCAATCCTCAAACCACGATATGCATAACACCCTACATATATGTAAGCGAGGAACAAAATTTGAAGCACGCATAATATATAAATACATGCGTACCTCGGATTGCCTTCAAAAAGCGCCTTTGTTTACTGTCGTTGGCTCGACTTATTTGTACAAGTACCCTAACTAATGAGGTGAAAAAGCAAATAAATGCACATACCTACGAATAAATAATAAAAATAAGGTGTGCAAATATACATTTGATCCATAAAAATATAAATATATTTTTATGATCTTCACATCTTCAAGAGACTTTGAAAAAGCAAAGTAGCCAGAAAAATCGACAGAATAATCATTATAAGTACGACTCAAAAACTGTTCCTAAATTGGATCCTTATATACCCAAACAAAAATTTCAATTTCATCAATCTTTAATCCCTTCTCAATTTCATTGGACATTCATCAATTTTTATCTCATCTACCAATTCATTAAGCTCAAAGGTATTTTCTAAGTTTGGTAGATCCTCGACTACATCCAATTTATCATTGCCAAGCTTAGGGAAATCGTCAACTAAACAAGCAGATTCATCATGCACAAAATTTTCATAAATTACAAAACAAGAATCATGATTAGTAGGAGAGTTCACCTCCGCTAATCGATTCACGGTTTCGGCTAGTTGACTTATTTGCTTTTCCAAGTTGGATATGATTTGAGAAATGTTCTTTTCCAAGTCAGATATTCTTTGAAAAGTGATGTTTTGAAATTGGAGGTTGTTTGCCGCCATTTGTTTTATCATCCCCTCTAATGATGATAAGGAAGATGAAGAAGACCCTTATTGGGCTTGGGAATTATATTGCGGATCATAACATTGATTTTCAAATGCATATGAATAATCAATGCTAGAAGGGTAAGGAGCATAGCATCAGTTTGTAGAATAGAAAGAATTCACCTGATACGCATTTAAATTCTGAAAAGAATTAAAATCTTGATATCATTCTTGATCGTGGGTGAAATCTTGAGCGTTATTCCAACCAAAATTATTATCCATCGTCTCCTGAAAGAGTTAGTTGTCTATCTCCAATAAACATGAAGACACGCCAATAAAAAAAACTATATACAAAGATAAAATCTAAAATATAAGAAACAATTAACTCAAAATTAATATTGTTGCCTTCCCCGGTAGCGGCACCAATTTGAAGGTAGTATTTTTGTAAGTTCGTTCACAGGGAAGGACTATCAATATTAATTTCGAGTAGATTATTTCTTACAATCCAGAAGTGAGGAAAATGGGGGGTTTTAGTTGGTTATAGTGTTTTATCAAACACCTTGCATACAAGAAATAAATTGCTATAGAAATATAACTATGCTAAGGGCAATCATCCAATTTACCAACACAACAACACAATGAGTAAATTAGCAAGAAAGATATATTTGACCCAATGATAATGGCAAATCAAGCACTTCAACCCAACAAACAAGCAAAATATATCCAACTCTACCTAACCGAGATAATTGGTGAAGCACACAATTACTTATTTCTCTTCTAAAAACACTAATTTAGTGAAGCACATAAATTAGCTCCCTTGACACTAGCAACCAATAATGAAGCACTATCAATTTAACCAAGTCAAGAAATTAAACAAAGAGAGGCTAGGACAAACCCAAGGATGAGAAGCTCAACCTAGGTATTTGCACTTGTATTTTGTGGATTTAGGTACACTAAATCTTGTGCTACTATAATGAATGAACTAACGATTACGTATTAGAACAAACAATTAGCAAATGAAGATACAAGAAGAGTAAAGTGAAGCAACTTACAAATCTTCAAGCAAAATTATAAGCAATACAACACAAATATTCAAGATAGAGTGAAATAGATCTTACTTAAAATGGAATGGGTTTAGTACAAGAAATGCTTCCTTGAGCCAAATAAATGGAGTTAATTACTCATAATCAATGTTAGATTACAAGTAATTAATGTGTCCTCTCTACTTCATACTAACCTTAATTGTGTTCTTGAAGAGGTAAAATGAAGATGAAGATGTTAGATGTTGATGTGAAGATGATAAGTTATGTTTGGCTACAACTCTTTTAATACACAGCAGGTTTTGTACGGCCTGTTGAACGGTCGTACAGCAACTCGTACAAAAAAACTGCTCCTTTGAACGGCCGTACAACAGCCCGTACGAGATAAAATCTTCAAGATAATACATTAAACACCTCCCAGCATCGCGATCTTTCATCTTCTAACTTCCTTTTGAATAATCTTTGCTTTCATGCCCAAAATAAGCCATTTTTTCAACAATTAAGTATGAGGCACTAATAGATGAAAAACATAATTAATATTAATTAAACTACAATCGGGACTAACAAAAATGTAAGAGAATGAAAGACAAAACGTGTATAAAATACACGTTATCAGAAACCCAACAAAGAACAGAGCTTTTTATAAGCAATGCATAGTGCCAATACCTGTGTCTACGTCTATAACTGAAGCTGTTAGTTGCAACTAGCTAAGATGTTAAATCATTATAATAGATACTGATATAATAAGGAAAATGTTTAGTGGATTATTAAAGAAATATGCAATCAATTTTAAGCAACCAAACTCAAATTACATTACGTAATGAAACACACTTGTCTTATTTAAACATTAAAACTAAAACCAAAATAGAGGCATCGAGAAAGTGGAAAAAGAATCTATGTTGCTAGTGTGCACCTAACCTGCTCGAAATGAGGTCGTGGCTACAGAAGTGACACTCAGACTAAAAACCAAAGTAACATTAAGGTTATAAAGCAGAATAACAGAGTACCAGTTCATCAAAATAACATTGAGACTAAAACAGTTCATACTAAACATATAAACCCAAAATTAGGGTTATAAAAACAAACACAAAATTATGTTTATGCTACCACAAACATAAAATCAAAACGAAAGACAATCAACAAATTAGGGTTTTGTAAAATACTAAAAAAATTAGAAAATCCCCCAAATTTTAGGGTTTACAAATCTTAAATTAATACGAAATTAGGATTCATAAGCGAATTAATACATCTAAAAATTAGGGTTTTCTTACCACATAGCAAGCTTCAAATTCGTAACCACACAGCAAGCTTCACAGAAATTAGATATATTTGTTAGCCAAAGATACCACAGGTGTTTGTTAATTAGAGAGAAATTAAAGATATAGAGAGAGAGAATGAGGGAGAGAGAGAGACCATGGGTACCCTAATTTGAGAATGAGAGAACGAGAAATTAAAGATTGAGAGTGAGAGAGAGAAAGAGAGAGTTACCCGGCTAAGAGAGATGGGAGCGAGTGTATGAGAGTGTATTGGATCCGTTTCGGAAATCTTATTTTTAAGAAATAAGTTACTTATTCTGGAAAAAAGTACATAAATATGTACTTTTTTTCTGAAATAAGTAACTTATTTTTGTAAGATAACGAATATTAAACTTCTCATACAAATTTTTCTCTAAAAACAAGTACGTGACTATGAATTTTTTTTCCGAAATATTAACTTATAAGTTGCAATTTAGATTTGGCAAACGGGCCCATTGACTAAAATGAGAGAGTGACTTACCTAAATATTTCATTTTTCCCCAAATTATTACCCCAAATTATCTGTTGGTTCCCCCCCCCCCAAATATTTCATTTCCACCCCAAATATTTCACTTTCCCGGGTCAATTTCCAACATTTTTGTTAGTGTCTACGGTAACATTATTTTAAGTGTAGGCTTTACTAACCAAAAATATTTAAGGCAACATATATTGAAATGTATTGCAACATCAAAATACAATGTTGGCTTATATCAAAATTAGCCATCTAAGGCTACATTTTACATGCCAACACTGGTTTTAGGTGTTGGTAAAGAACAAATATGGTGTAGTGGCATCAAGCTTGGAGTAAACTAAAAGCTTTTAAGGTAAGTCCCATGTGGAGTAACACTTGGGCTCATGTATGATTTCCATAGCTGCATTTATATCTTCTCACTCATTCTCGTGCACTAAGCCGAGGGTCTTCACGAAAACAGTCTCCCTACTCTTACAAGTAGGGGCATGATCTGCGTACACCTTATCCTATTCTGAACGGGATTTACTGGATTTGTTTGGTTTGATTTGGTTTATCTTTTTAATTTTTATACGCATGCATTCTTTTATCTGGTGGCTACGTGTAATCACTATGGTCAATGTTGAATCCTAGTATATTACGACAGTAAGTTAAAGATCATGTTTTTCTCTTGTTGTAAACGACTTCTGTTGTTCGATCTCAGTATTTTAATTCCTACTCCCTCGGTTCCGACGAATTATTTAACTTTCAGAATGATATTTTTGACACGCATTTTAAATTGTATTTTAAAGATAGTTCTATAACTTATTTTAAAAAATTTCTTTTTTTGTATAAAAATATAATGTATATATTTTTATAAAAAAAAAGATTAAAAATAAGTTAAGGAACTATTCTTAAAATACACCTTAAAATACGTGTCAGAAAATGTAAAAAGAAAAGTAAAGAATTTGTTGGGACGGATGGAATAGATTATAATCCGTGCAAAGTACAATAATTTAAAAAAGAAGTGCTTTGGGCTAAAAGGGCTAAAGAAGTCCTTTTAAAGAAAGCATATGTCCCCCATACTTTTGGGGGAAAAAAAAATAAATTTTCAGCTTTTGCCCAAACAGTTATTAATTTCAACATCAAATCTCACAAAAAACATTATTCTTTTATATTATACCTCTAAACATGCATATATAAAAAATATTATCAAACAGTTATCTAATTTTCAAAATAGCACTTATTTTAACAATACTTTTTGAAATAATATATCAATTTTTAACAACAATCCGAACAGGGGATGGAGTTTCTAAAGCACACAATAGAAAATTTTTCTATTAATGCACCTTAAATCTTGTATTTTATTATTATTTTTGCTAATTCAACCGTACGGATGCAAAATTTATGTCGAAATAACATTGTATATAAATTTTTATTATATTAGAAATAATGGAGTATCACTTTTATAATAATACTATTTTCTATATATATTAAACGACACGAATTTATCATAATCTTATTGCTATAAATTATTGTTCCAAATAATAAAATTACACGAAAATTTATACATTCACGTATTTTTGTATGAATGTAACACCTGTACGGTCAGTGTAACAACCCAGATTTTTAGGATTTATTATTATTATTATTATTATTATTATTATTATTATTATTATTATTATTATTATTATTATTATTTAAATATTTTATTAGTTTTTTCGTAAAGGAGGAATACAATTTCGATTTTTTTTTCGAATGCAGTTACATGTTTAATTGCCAATATGTTATTCGGGTCGACAGTATTTGGTACCGTCTGTGTTAGTAATTGTTTTTATTTTATTAAAAATCTATATTTTATCAATTTTGATAAATTGAGTTCGTCTGTCAATTTTATGCATCGAATTGGTATTTTATTTGTACCAAAATTATACCTAATATTCTACCCGTGTGCAAAAGTTTATTTGTGTAAATTATCAAAATATCCAAAAATTTAGTATTTTCACATTTTTGGTGATTTGAGGTTATTTTAGAATTTTAAGAATCAAATCTGTATTTTTTTTCCTGCCAAAATTTCACCCGATATCTTATCTGTGACCCCATTGATATTTGGGTTCATTATCAAAATATTCAAAAATTGTGTTTTTTTATATTTCTAAACAATTCGGGATTTATAAAAAAAATTGCATAGTTATTTTAATTTTTGGAAAGAATAAAGTTTCAAATTTTGTCCGAGTATATAATTTTGGGTTAAAATTATTTTGAAAAAAAAATTATTTGTTTTATTTGCAAAAATAGAAAATTATTATTTTCATCCGCTAATTATTTAGTTGGCATTTTTTATTTTATTTTAAATTTTTTTTATATAATTCGGTGTCCGATCCCACTAATTTAACTTTTTTTTTAATTTTATTGGCAATTTTCGAGTCCAACTAATTTAAAATGTAGTAAAATTTTACCTTATACAGTAATTAATAATTACCTTTATAATCTTGTAAATATTAAATACTGTTATCTTGAGAATTGAAGTTGACTACTCCGTACATGCATGACATTTACTACCTACTACCGTAATAAATACAATACCGAGCAGCCGAGCCTACATAATGTTTACTTTATATTCCCCTTAATTACATCGTGCAATATGTAAATACGCCCGGCTTAGATATCCTTAGATATCCATATACAATAGTTTATAACTCTAATTTAGAATTCTTTTAATGTATTATAATTATTTTTTTATATAATAATTATTAATTAAAATATTTTATTTAAGAAATTATAATATTATTTATATATTATTAATGATAATAATAATTGTTTAGAACTAATAATTAAAATTTTAAAATTTATATTTAAATATATTGGGAAAAAATAACCAAATTTGAGTATAAATAAATTAAAAAAAATTTAGTTATTAGATATTTAGTCTATCTTCAATCTAAAAATTCATATTCAAATGATTTGATAGATAAAACTTAAAAAATCATCTTTTATTTAGTGATGATTTAACAGTAATCATATAATTTATACTATTCGAAAATGTAAGAGAAAAGAAAATTACAAATTTTAATACTGCGAATTCTCTCAATTTAAACTTATAATGGTTTAGATATAATTTGAGATAAATTTGGTTGTAGACTTGTTTTTTTGTGAAAATTTCAAAAATTCGTATTGTTATTAAAAAATATGAATTTTGCTTTATTTGTTACTTTTTTTTAAATAAACAATTTGCTATATAATCACATTTTTTGAGATTTGAATAAAATATTATGTATATATTAGACAAATAATAGCTTACGTATTATTTCTAGATAATAGAGAATAATTGTACTTATATTAATTTTATGTTTTATAAATTCAAAAAATGAAAAATAAATTCTTTAAATATAATGTAGAATATAAATTCAGAAAATGAACATGACCATTTACAATTTTACATTGTAAAGCGCGTGGACGTAAAATTAGCCAGCAACATTAAGGACCTGTTTGGGGAGGACTTAAAATAAGTTCTTATGAACTTATTTTCGGATAAAAATTTTATATTTTGATAATTTTTTTTATAAAAGTATTTAATGTATGTTGAAGATTTAATAAGTTACAAAAATAAGTCGACAAATAAATTATAAAGTTAGAAATCTTAATTTTTAACTTAAAAATAATTTGACTTATTCTGAAAAATAAATTTTCCCAAACACTTCATAAATAAGCCCATGTGTATTAAGTAAGTATTAAGTAAAATTTTACTGCCTTTAGTAATTATGTTAATTAGGAGTCGGAATAAATTGTGGGGTGTCATTTTGGAAATATGAATATTTTTGACCAATATTTTTGTTTACTTTTCCCAACTACCCCGTACAACATCCCCAACCCCGGTTTCTCTCATCTCCCGTATCTCTCTCACATCTCTTACACTCACTCTCTTGTTCTTCAACATTAAACCCCTCGTTTTGTATGATTTTGGACTCCAAATCCATCATATGAGTAGTCAAAATTCATCTTTTCTCCTCCTCTATGCATTGATGCCATCCAATCGAGTTTTGGATAAAGTTTAATTGTCGGCATATTTATAAGTATGGGTTCGGGTGGGTTTTTGTTGATGTTGATTACATAGATATATAGATCGTTGCAATCCATGCGATATTTGTTAATTTCATTAATCTCTGAGCATATTTTTGATTCACCGGAGTTCTTGGTTTTGGCCAGAAAATCTTCATTTGTAATCGTTTTGCAATCTTGTTGGGTGTATGTATAGATCGTTGAATATAGAGTAACATAGATTTTTATTAAATTTTTCTGGATAACTTTGTAGTCGCCGGATTTTCTTAGTCGTTGCCGGATTTTTGCCATTTGTTTGGTTTGTTCCGGTTATAATTGAGTTAGTAATTGAGGTGAAGTATCATAGATGGAAAGATGATTATATTATGGTAAATTGGAGTTTGACCGGATTCTGGAAATTCACCAAACCCGGCGAAGCTCCAGTGACAGTGTTCTTATGCGTTCTTGAGGTGGAACTGTTTGATCTTCAAATTGTAATACATTTTCTAAAAGCTGTTTTTGGATTAAAATTTTAATATAAAATCTAAAACTCATAAATTAATTAAAATAATTAATTGATTATTTTAAATAATTAGTTGATTAATTTATTCATTTTGATTAATTTTGGTAAAATTAGATTAACTTTAATTGATCTTAATTAATTTTAGTTAATGATTTAGTTAATTCAATTAATTGATTAATTTGATAATTAATTGATTAATTCTATTAATTAATTTTAGTTGATCTTAATTGCTTTTGATTCACGATTTAAGTATAAACGAGGCCGTTTGTTCTAAACGAACAAAAATATCTGTTAAACGGTAGATGATTTGCTTTCTTAAAATTCAAGAAGAATATTTCAAGAAATAGAAGATCAAACGGGTGAGTCAATATCGAGTCATGGTTGTATGTAAAATATTTTATTTATTTAATTGTTTGTTTAATTCTATAAATTCTAGAAAAATGATTGATCTTCGATCCAAAAATGTTCTATATTCAAAATTTTTGTAAAAAAAAAAGTTAAATATTTTTCAAAAAGAGTTTTCGACTTTAGTACGTGCTATGTGATTATGTGATCTACTTATCGTAAGAATATTTATACGTGTAATGTGAATTATCTTGGTATTTTGTATCGAGGGTTATGATATAAATCGAGTCTTGATCGAATATATATTTAATATGTATTTAATTGTTTATATGGTTTATATTATAAGACGACGCTAAAGGTAGACAGCGTTTTCTGTGAATTACTAACTAGGATTGTCAGAGTTATTTCTCTTTTCGAGGAAGTGTTTGTCTCGAGAGTTAAGTGTTATATTTATATTTCTATTTCTTTATCGAGTATTTGAATAAATCTTTCGAGGATTAATTGGTGAGTATTGACTTAGGTTAATAAAGGAGGTTGGAGATGGATGAAATATTCTTTGTGGGTTAGGAAGAAGGTTGAAGATGGATGCAGTATTGTTTGTGGATTGTAATAAAGAAGGTTGGAGATGAAAGTATTGTTTGTGGAATTGCTGGTTTACTTGTGAGGTGTTTTAACACCGGGAAAACGTCTATGTTCAAAGGGAATATTTCCGATTATTTTTCTTCCAACAGAGAAACTGGTAAGCATGGTTAATACGTTCGAATTGAGTTTATAAGCGTTATAGAATGTCAGAGTTGACGTCTGAAGACTGAATTACCGTATCATGTTTGACTATAGAAGTCGACGCGCATGCTCGATATCGGCGGATCAGATTCGTGGTAATCGCAAGAACGTCTTAGCGACGAATAATTGAAATAGAAAACTGTGATGCCGTAAGATGGAAGAAGAAGGTAGCAGCACTACAACGTTACGTAATAGTTAAGGACCAGAGGCAAGTATTTTCTTGATCATCTTAAACACTTTTTATTTTATGTTTCATTGATTCATATCATGACGAATAGCTATTGTTCAGAGCTATTTGTGATTCTTAAATATTTTTGTGCGAACACAGTTACTTGATATTGGTACCCTTGATGTGGGGAAATTGTTTAAGATAAACTCTTCATATCCTTATTATTGTAGTAAATAATAGGGATGTGACATGTATTTAGAACTAAGCATTTCTTGTTGAATTCAATAATTGTTCTATTGGATTGGAAAATAGTAAAGCGTAGGAGGCCACATCGAGTAGTTGGTCCAGCTATATTTAGGAAGGATATGGTAACCATTCCATCTTCTTATAGGCTAACATTATTTGCCTATTTTGGGTACCCCAGAAATCTTAGTTACACCCATGGGTATAGAAAAGTATCGGTAGCTATAAAGTGATCACATTTCCTTAGAACCTGATCAGGGGGCAATGGTGTTTCAGTTATATGTATCCAATTCATATCGCCAGAATGGCTATTATATATTGTGTGTTGGCAGATGATTCATTTTTATGACATACCAAATGATTTTAGCTATGGTTTGAATGATATCACATTTGTTGATTCAGTTTCCCTATAAATTGTTTTACATTTCAGTGACTGATCCTCGTTTTATATCAAAAAATTTATACGCTTGCTGAGCATTTCTTTCGCTCATACTTACTGTTTTAAATTCTAACATTTCAGTAAGGTAGTTTGACGAGACTTGTCCGCGCAGTTCAGAAAGAAAAGAAGCGTGATGCTATTTCGAAGATAACTTGGCTCGGGATGTCTGGATTTAGTGTAAGGTCTATTTTACATAATTGAGTTCTAATAATTATTACTATTATTATGTAATGGTCTAGTTATCCTGGCATACTTCTTATCGAAGTTACACCAGTGGTTTAAGATTCGATCAAAGCGAATGTTGTAAAAAAGGAATACTTTTTATTTAATGGAATTGGGATTCTTGTTTCTAGCCTATAACCTTAAAAGATCTTGGTATGTTTGGGGTCACATATGTTATATTTCCAGTGTTGGACAATCACAAGTGAATGATTATTATTAAACAGATGTTTTATTTTGAGGATTTTCGCATGACGACCAAATCTTCTGACCCCGGATTTGGGGGCGTTACAGTTATATTGTTCAAATAATAATTAATTTATCATATTTTAAGCCACATTAATAGAGAACATCTCTATTGTGTGCTTTCGATACTCTTTTCCCATCCGAACATAGTCTTCATTAGTAATTTTTTTAAAGAACTGAAAGGCATATGACATAGCCTATTTGTATTTCGAGGATACAACTCAACTCAAACAAGAATGTAATAGTAAATAGTATATGTATTGTCACAGGGATCTCAAATGTATAACTGTCAAGAGAAAGAAGACAAAGTCAATCTACTGTTTTGAGGTATACTACACTTGAAGAAGTTCATTGAGTTGATCAAGCATCAGTGGAGTAATCAAGACAGTGGATTCTATTTATAGTGACAAGAGGTTCCTATAGTGGCAGAATACAGATTATAAAAGTTTGAAAAAGAGTGAAGAAAAGGAAGACATGAACCACAACTTTAAAGTCAATATATGAAGAACAGTCATTGCGGTTAGTCACTCATGAACCAGACAGTACATCGAGTGTCAACATTAACAGTGGTTGTTTATCATTAACTTCAGTGGTTCAAGCTGTAAAGACTGGTATGTTAAGAAAAGAAAGGAACCAAATCATAGAGTCAAAAATAAAGAAAAGCCGTTGGAGTTAGTCGCTCATGAACCAGACCGTGCATCGAGCGTCAACAAAAATTCGGTGGTAATTCTTTATTATTTTCAGTGGTTCAAGCTATCATGACTGGTATGGAAGAAATCATTGTGCAAGCAACAGAGGTGCTAATTTAATTAACCACAATGGTTTTACAATCAAGACTTGCTAAGGAATAATCTTTGTGGAGAATCAAATTTATCAAGACATAGAAGACCACAAGGGTTATGCTATCAAGGAGGTATATTAATTTTATCTTAATTAATTAAGTCATTTGAATTATTTATTTGATAAATTAATTCTATCTGAATTAATTTATTCAATAAATTATTTAAAAGATTAATTAAGTTAGAATTAATATAATTATCAAGCAAGGAGGTATATTAATTTTCACTTAATTAATTAAGTCATTTGATTTATTTATTTGATAAATTAATTCTATTCGAATTAATTTATTCAATAAATTAATTAAAAGATTAATTAAGTTGGAATTAATATAATTATAAAAAGACTCATATTAATTCTCTTTTAATTAAATTAAATTAGTTGGCTAATTTATTTTATAAATTAATTCAATCAGAATTAATTTATTCTTTAAATTAATCAATTAATTAATTAAATCAGAATTAATATAAGTGTTTAAAGACTTAAAACAATTCTGCTCAGCGAATATGACTTAATGGAGGTCGGTATGACCTAAATTAGGTCATACCGACATGACTTAAATCTAATTCATACTAAGCATAAGATTTAGGTCATACCGAGCAATTTCAGATTATGTCATACCGAGCCAAAATATCCTGATTAAGTTATACCGACCACCTGCCAGCTGTTTTAGGTCATACCGAAATTTTATTAAGTCATACCGACCAGGTTTATGTCTTAATGGAGGTTTGTGTAAGTCTTAATGAAGAAAATTATGTCTTGGAGCAAGTTTAAGTCATGCTGACAGTTGATTTATTATGTCTTGAAGCAGTTTAAGTCATACCAGATCAGTACAAGACTTCAATGGCTATAAATACAACAGCAGGCACAGCAGAACAGCACTGAAAGAATCTTCACTTCTCCAGCAGAACACAGCAGAGAGAGACCAAGAGAAAATCCTTGAACATCAAATAAATTCTTGTAAATTATTTCTACCTTGTATTGATAAATCTAAACCACTAGAAATTGTTTACTTGCACTTGTGGAACTATCTAGCGGATTAAGTTCCCTAGAATCTCTCGATCTTTTTATTACAAATATAGAAAAGTTCATGTCGAATTTTCTATAGAATTTGTAATAATAAATTTCGATCTTTTTATTTACAAATATAGAAAAATTCATGTCGAATTTTCTATAGAATTTGTAATAATTAGTTTGGTCATCAAACTTTGTAATTTGTACCCGTGTATTTAGACACACCCCATCAAGTTAATATAAATTTTATATTCAACTTGAAATATCGGTATTCGTTTTATTCCGCATCAATTTGTTCTTGATTTAATATTTTAATATTTTTAAGAAAAGAGCAAATTCGATAAAACGGTATAGTTTGTATTCAACCCCCCCTTCTACAAACTATTTTGGACCTAACAATTGGCATCAGAGCTTTTTGATTGACGCAAAAATCAAGATCCTTATTTTTGTGGTCCTCCAATTGGATTTCGAGTTTGTTGACCCATACAGAAAGTAAATCCGGTATTAGACCAAAAAGTCAACTCCTCTATTTTCGATTTTTTAACCTTCAAAAAAATTCAATACTTGAGATTTTTGAACTTTAAATAATTTGAACTTATTTTTGGATTCTTTAACTTTCAAAATTTTCAATTTTGAGATTTTTGAATTTTAAATAAACTAAATTTATTTTCGAATTCTTTAACCTTTAAAAATTCTCAATTTATGATATTTTTGATTGTTAAGTAATCTTAACTTATATTCGAATTTTTTAATTCTTGAAATGATTAATTCTTGGAAATTTTGATTTTTAAACAACTTGATTTTATTTTCAAATTGTTTAATTTTCAAAATTTTTAATTCTTGATAATTTCGAATTTTAATTAACTTGAATTTATTTTCGGATTCTTTAACTCTAAAAAATTTCATTTCTTGAGATTTGTTTGATTCTTAATTAATTTGACTCGAATTTCGAATTTTAATTAATTTGAACTTACTTTCAGATTTTTTATTTCTCAAAAAATTTTCGAGTCCTTGAAGTTTTTGAATTTTAAATATTTTGAATTTATTCTAAGCCAATAGTTCTAAGAAGGTTGTTAGTTGAAGATTCCTCCGAACTGTCAAAGATGATTTGAATCTTTTGAAGAAAATGCATTTTTCAATGAAATTAATTTCTACCTACTGAAGAAAAATGTGTGGAAGCTCCTCAAAATTATATCCATAGAATTCACTGGTGTTTCAGAAGCAGGAATGGAAAAGGTTTTTAGTGGATAGAATTTTTCTCGAAGATTTGAATTAAGTCTATTGATTCTGTGATATACAAACACTAAGTGGATTGCTCCAATGTGACATCTACTACACTTAGTGGATTGTACCAAGAAATATCTTTCAAGGAATCAATAGAGATTTTAGAAAAGTGGAATCAAGGAGGTTTGAGAATGAACTAGACAGTTAGACATCTCAGTCAGGAATTAATGATGGAAACTCAGAACATACATGAAGAGTTACTAATTTAGAAAGAGTACAAATGTTTAATCCAGGAATTAGGCCTATCTATTCCGAAGCAGAAACTCTTCAGGATACAGTTCAAGAGGTGGCTACAAGACTGAGTTGGTGGAAAGAAACAAGACTTGATAGTTGAAGTTATGAAAAGCTATATGTGACAAGTAACTATCAAGGTGTGCAACATGGTACAGAATTCTGACAGTCAAGGATGAATAGGGATTCATTAAATGAGATGAAATAGAAGCATCAGTGCAGAACTTATTTTGCTGAAGAAAAGAGTTGGGATGGATCAGATGATGATGAGAAGAGCATAATTAATATCTTGCCTTCATAGCAATCTCTGAAGATGATTTACCTCACATGTCTCAGGTATCAATTCTTCGAACTAGTGCAATATGTAATTCTCAGAAATTCAAAGCATGTTAAGATCTTAGTTTTTAATTATTATATCTTTGGTTAGAAGATCTTAATATGTGTATGAATATTTGTTGAATTTGATTAATTGCAATAGTGAGTTAAAGTGTTCCTTAGACAATATCTCTTAATTCTTAAATGATATATGTCAAGCATATATGACCTCTGCTTAAGCTAGTTTCAGGATCCCCAGTAGAACAAGATTTGCTTATTCATTCTGAATTGTTTGTTAAGGTTTAAAAAGTTTAAAAGATGGAATAATTACCTAGGGTGTCAGTAGAACATCAAGTCATTTGTAAAACTGACTTAGGTAATAGAGATTATATAATATAATATAACAATAGGAATGGATTGGATTGGATAGAATTAGTGATTAATTGTTAATTCTTCTATTCCATGCGTGTTTAGAAAATTATTGAATATCTGTAAATCTACTTGCTACCTGTTACACAAGTGTACATAGGTTAAAGTAGATAGTACTGAATTTTCTAAAATGCATAACATGCCTAATTTACATAATTCTTATCTACAATGTTTTAATTGTTGAATGTATGCCATGTATTCTTATTATCATGTCTGCTTATTTCAAATATCATAAATGCATCTCCGAGCATTTGCATTGATTATAGAAAAAGCATGTTTAAGAATTACAATAAGGTACAGACTGCTAGTCCTCCTTATGTTAGGAAGGAACCATTATTCTCCTTGCTCAGTGAATATTTTGTCAATGACATTAAAAAGGAGAAATGGTCAGTCAAAGATAAGAATGAGCATGTTAAGGTTAAAACTGTTGTTAACTCTAATAAAAGAGAAATCTCTAATCCATCTGGACCCAATTAAATAATTTGGGTACCAAGAACTTTTTATCCATTTGTGAATGTAGGGCTTAACAGGTTAATCGATTATGCATTATCATTGATTTATTCAAAGCATATCATCGAAGAAAGAACCCTGCTATCAAATGTGAATGTGAAGACAAACCAAGTGGTTATCCCTTGGAGACAACAGCAAGGGTATGACCTAGGGTCAAGGCTATTCAATAGCTAAGGAATGTTGTCAGTAATAAAGCATCTTTTACAAGATGAAGAGCCTACTGTTCAAGGATTAAGGAAAGAGAACTTATCTGTAGCTGACATGGAATCTCAGTCAAAGGTGAAGTCAACAAGGTCAAATCTAAAGCTTCATCAGACAAGAGTTCAGCTATGACATAAGGAGCTCTCTCACCTGAATGTCAAATCAAGAGATTCTTTCCTGAAAATCGAATCAGCAAAGGAGACTGCCTCATCTGAAATTAAAGTAAAATGAAATTACGAGGCATGTCATAAAGGGAAGTCAAAGAAGCATCACACAGAAGTTCTACATCAAAGTAAAATATATTTTAGTAGTGATGACTGATGACTTCTCTCAAGAAACAAGTTGTTGTTCAGACAATCTGAAGACAAGACACCACTGATGGTGATTGATCACATCTAGAAGAGTGTCAGGAAGCAAAACTGACTATGACAACTTGGAGACCAGATTACAAGACCTATCAACTAGTGTTTTGGATGATTTCTGCACCTTCAAGAGTATTAATGCTGAAGCAGTCAATAGTTTGCTACTGACATGATCGAACCCTGATCAGTAAGAATTTTAGGAAGACCCCATAAGTATGAAGGAAATTGTTTTGAAATATTAAATCGAAAGTGAGCATCCTAGCAATCAGCTAATGCTCAAGAGGATAATTTCCTTTGTTACTCAATGGAGTCAACAGCCTACAGGGTGGTTGTTATTAATCAACAGAAGGTGATTGAAAGTCTTAGTGATGATCAATAACCTCTAGCTCCCAGTTGTCAATGGTAATGATGATTCAGATCCAAGCAATGTCAACATTGAGAATCTTCATGTAAACCCAGCAACAGCTTAGGGGGAGCAAAAGAAGGACCAACTAGTCAACTCAACACCACACTGAAAGTCAAAGGACACTGTGAGAACATGTCTGCCAAGACAAAGAATGTTGACTCAATTAATTCTTTGTCCTAGTTCTTAGTGTTTCTAATGGTGGAAGTAAAAGACTAGCAGAGCTTCAAGTACTAATGATTATTTCTTTAGTTTTCTTTTAGAAGAAACTAAGAAAGCTACAAAAGCTCTGAAAGATTCAGATTGAGTGATTGCAATGCAAGATGATCTCAATCAGTACAAAAGGCAGATTAAAGGGAAGCTGGTATCTAGACCAAACAATAAGGCTGTATTTCGTATGAGGATAACCAGAAGTTTAACTGGATGTCAAGGCATTGTTATGAGGGACAAATCCAAACTGGATGCTAGGTTACAATTTGATAATACAGTATATCTGACAAGAAGCACCAGTGACAAGACTTGAGGATATCAGGCACCTGTTGTACATTCATGATCATAATGGACATCTGGACCTACTGAATCTGGATGCTAGAGGAATGTGAACAAGTGCACTCCTGGTTGTTGAGATAATTGAAGATCTCTACAGGTAAGTATGAACTGGTATCATCGCTCAAGCAAGCATGGAAGACATGGTATGACTCCCTAACTATAATTTAATATTTGGTATCAATCTTTAACAGTTGGTATCTTTTAACAACTGGTGTCATATATTTATAGAACTCTATACATCTTTAGGCACAAACATAAATGATATATATGTGCAATGATACCTTGATTTTATTATATGTTGGTTTATTAACTAAAAATTGGTATCAAGATATTTGCTGTTTTGATATTGGTAAAGTTGCAATTCTTTTGAATTACTTCATGCAAGCCAATAGAAGAATCCTTTTAGGAGCTCAGACAAGCCAAAAGAATAATTCTATTTGGAGCACAAGTAAGCCAAAAGAATGATGACAATAAAAGTAAGTCCAGGATCTTTTGTTTCTATTCAGAAGATTCTAGACCTGTCAAGACTACATGCCAACATACCACTATAGCAGGCTTTTGACCGATTAGCTTGGACCTAACAAGTTGGTAATTAAAAATCTTAAGATGGACCCGGATCTGCGGAAATGGTACCCTAGAGATATTTGACCCAACAAGTTCAGGATCTACTAATTAGGACCTAATCAGGCTATAGAGGAATCATCAGCTCATTATCTTATTCAATTGATAATAGATCACTTACACACATATTTTATTCTCAATATGCAACTTTGCAAGGCCCCAAGTGGATCCTAGAGAATCTATTCTTGTAGTTATTACACTTGATTTTCAGATGTCTTAAGTTGGACCCATCTCCGGAGATGGTACCCTAGAAACATCAGTTCTGACATGTTTTGCTGCATAGAGACAGATCAAATGAGTTGTATGAAAGCAGGAGAACACAAGGAATCAAATTCATCTCCAACAACTCTGTGGAACACTCAAGGACTAAGCAACTTGCATAAGGTATCAATTCTTTCGAGAGCATGTCTTTAATTAAGACTAACTTGCAGACATGTTTGCTAAATCACTTGATGAAATTAATTTTTCAAGATTGGTTTGTAAACTTGGGATTTTATTAATGCTATATGATTTGTATATCCCATCTGTTAAGTATTTCTTAAGTAAGCTCACAAGTATTCAATTGTCTGTATTGAAAGGACTTGTGATTTTACTATAAGTGGTTCTTAAATGAGTTTACAAGTATTCAATTGTAGTATTGAAAGGACTTGTAAATTCATTGTAAGAAATTCATAAATGAGTTCATAAGTATTCAGTTGTCCGTATTGAAAGGACTTGTGAACTTATTATTTACATCCAGACCTCACGCTGAGAATTATCTATTGAATGATTGCCATGTGTATAATTGCAATATATTTTAGTGGTGATTATTTCAGGATAATAAAATACTTAAATGCTAAAATCTAACTCATAGAGATTTAGTATTTATTTAATTATTTATTTTGATTAATATGAGTTATAGAACCTAAAGCAATTCAATTTAGTATTTGCTCTGTACCTCATATTTATTAAAATAAATAAACAACATAACTAATTTGGACCTAATCTGTATTGGTCTTCAATCAGTTATGAGATGTTAATTCTAGTGAACTTTAATATCCAATTTTCAGAAATTCACTATAATTAATATCATGGTTCTAACAATTGGTTGTTTTGAAGTTTTGACTTATATCAGTTAATGATATTTAGTTAGAATTCTATTTACTAGCTAATTGTGAGATATATTGGTATGTGTGAAATTACTTAGAACTCCTCTAAGTAATCATTGTTATATATTTTACAATTCACTCATATTACTATGCATGGTTTGAAAATTCTCTAAGTAGAACTATGGATATTGAAATATCTAAAGTGACCATTGTTCAGTTACTTGAAATAATTTTTATGCTTATTTACAAGCTTCTAATCACTTTGATAATAAATGTTATATACTATGGATCAAGGTGTATAGGACTTAGAATATCATTTCTAAGATTGCAGACATGACAGCTTTGGTAATCGAGTCTTATTTATAGAACCAAGGTTGTCTACCAGTAAACAGTTGTTAGGAGTTAACAATTGTTATTATCGAGGAGTTGCCTTGAAGTCATAAGTTTGAAATGTTATATCTTAAGAGCTTGTGTATTTCTTGTCAACTAGTTCCTCGTACTTATGAATATTAGTGAATGATGTTCTTAAGTAGTTAGATACTAATATTCATTCTGTCAATTGGTACTCAATGTAACAATTCAATCTTCACTAAATTGAATTTATCTTACAATAGATTGAATTTATCAAACAATTGGTATCATTGAATATTTAGTATTTAGCAGTGATTATTTATATCCTAGTAAAATTATGACGTGAAGCAATTCAATGGTTTATTTGCTCATAATTTAATTATGGTAAAGTAATCATAAACACAATTACTTGCATTTTAAAGTATTTGATAAATACTGGCAGTTGGTATCAAATAGTAAAATATTTGTTTACTGACAATTGCTAGTTGTTCTGATACTTTATTGCAAACTAATTGTGATGTATATATTATCTCTGATGATATTACTTAGGATTTATTCTGAGTAAATGTGTCTTATCTATAAATCATTAGTGTTAGTATAAATTAAGGTGTTCAAATTTCTAAGTAAGTGAGACTTAAAGTTACATTCGGTCTCCTATCATATTTTGAAGTGGTGAAGATTTTTCAAAATTAAATTCTCTAATTCTGGTTATACACCACTTTATACATATGATAGTTCTTAGAATATTTTACATCTATCAAACGATTACTTAGTTTATGTTGTGCTAAGTAATGCAGCGCCAAGGGAGAGACATTGGTTATCTGTACTTATGTACTTGGTAATCTTTGTTACCTAAACTACATTCAGTGCTTGTATGAGTCTTTTCACTAACTTTTGTGTTAAAGTTCTCTATACATAATAAGCACTTAAAGAAAATCTTTCTTTCTAAATTACTGCGAAGTCAAGAGTTTGTGTCTTTTAAAATTAAAACGACCTAGTTTTCATTAAAAGACATGATAATACATTGTTTTATGCATAAATACAAACTCTTGCACATTAACAGTTTTTAAAAGAAAAACTCATTTTTTTCTACAGTTGTGATTGCTTATATTGTAAAACGTTTTAAAGTCACAATTGTACATCATTTCTCTCACTGAGTATAATGCATATGTTTTCACACAATGTTATTGTATAATGTAAATGCATTATATCTCTATATTGCTCTATTGCTATGTGATGCAGGTTCAAATCCTAGTGGAAGTTTTCTCACATGTAAGTCATGAGGTTGTAAACCCAACAACTTCTATCCCGGACTATAAATCCAAATCTAAACACATCCTAACTTACCCCTGAAATGGAAGTAACCTATTAGACTAAAGGTCAGTAAGGGAGTAACTGTACTTGTTACAGCAAATAAGGATGTGAGGGATAGTAAACCCACAGCTCTACCTCTCAAGGAGAATAGATGTATATAACTTGAGGTATCTGTAAGCTCGCCTGCATTCTCCCAAAAGGATGCGGAGCTGAAAATGGCACTAAAACAGTCTCTGGATTCATTATCTTAAAATGATGAGTTTATTGAAATTCGTCTATCAGCCAGGGCATTTGTTGGTAAGTCACTACCTCATACACAATACTAAAATACTTCCCATGCACAAAGTGAGATTGCACACACTAAGGATGAATTGACTGAAACAACTCATACTCCGACCATTTTACGGTTAGGATTATAAGTTGAAGGTTCCTCAAAGAACCAAGAGTCTTCACAGACCTAGAGAGAAGGTATTGTTCTCAATGTAAAATTCAACAAGATCATTATCTAACTCCCTAGAGGGAACATCTCTGGATCCTACGGGTATTGAGTCCGACATAGGTGCGGATCGGCAACTTGTGGACTATGATTCAGATTTACCTGATGAGTTTAACAAGGTAATGTCTTCACAGACATTTGAAGGGAACTTTGATCTAAATGCTAAATTTTATAGATTATTGTTTACCTTCTCAGAATTCAAATCTGAAACCCATAAAAAGGGAAAATTTTTATCAACTTGTAGATTATGACTCAGATCCGTCTGACGAGTCTAACGAGGATCGGGGATTTGCGAAACCCCTTTGCACCACCAGTGACCTCTCTAGAAGGGGCTATGGTGAATTTTCCTTGCAGGTACACATGGATGTTGGAGCTATGAGAGATAAGAGTGATACACTAGTGAGCATGAGTGTAAACACTTGAGAGTTGAGAGATGAGATCACTCATTTTAAGTGATATGAGTGGGGAGATGAGCTAAACACTTGTGAGGTACACGAAACAGAATCACACACTCACAGTGAGGAAGAAAGATAAACACCAAATCTCATTCCCTATTCCCAAACAAAGTTACTTACAAGATTTGGGAGATACAAGGAAATTGTCGGAAGATTTGGTTGTCAGGATGATCAATAGTGAGGCCATTCTATAATATCTAAAGGGCAAAGTTGATCAGTCTACATACTTCTATTCTGGAAGTCTTCATGAAAATCCTTCAACACAAGAAAAGCTTCTTTTCTTTATTGCAACAGACAATGTTATATGTATGAAGAATCTGTTGTACTAAAGGTAAGAAGTGAGTTATAATTGAAAAAATGGTATCATCTAATTTACATTTGGATGTTTGCTATAATTGAATGCTTGGAGGATTACTCAACTAAGGGGGAGAGATATTTTGAAGAAGATATACTCAAAGATTGCCTTAGTAAGAGATACTCAACTAAGGGGGAGATTATAAGCTTACCTTAAGGGGGAGAGTATAAGCTTACCTTAGTGAGGGGGAGATTTTCTATCTAAGGGGGAGAGATATGAAAAAGGGATATACCTTAGAATGGGGGAGTATTCACCTTGTCAGGGGGAGATAGATTTATTCGCCTTGTCAGGGGAGATAAGGAGTATTCACCGTTATAAGAAAGAGACATATCACCTTAGGTAGGGAGACATAAGGAAGGAGAGAAGTATGAAACGACAAAGAAGAATTCTTCAGTATGTGGTTGACAAGTCATATTATTTACCACTGAAGAATTCCCAAGTATCTGCTGATAATGTTCAATATTAGATGTAAAGGGTTATCAGTCAGATATGTCAAAAAATGAAGATGAGTTATTTAATTCATTGTCAGAGGAACAGTCATCTATCATTTCATCTACTGAGATTCTGGAATTGTAATATCTAAACCAGAAAATTTTTTTTTATGTATTATTTACTATAGCTCTTTAAAGCTTTATCTTCTTCTTGTTTGTAGTTGAGTTATCCTCTAGGAATTTGTATGTTAATGTTTAACAAACAAATAGGGGGAGATTGAAAGGCATATGACATAGCCTATTTGTATTTCGAGGATACAACTCAACTCAAACAAGAATGTAATAGTAAATAGTATATGTACTGTCACAGGGATCTCAAATGTATAACTGTCAAGAGAAAGAAGACAAAGTCAATCTACTGTTTTGAGGTATACTACACTTGAAGAAGTTCATTGAGTTGATCAAGCATCAGTGGAGTAATCAAGACAGTGGATTCTATTTATAGTGACAAGAGGTTCCTATAGTGGCAGAATACAGATTATAAAAGTTTGAAAAAGAGTGAAGAAAAGGAAGACATGAACCACAACTTTAAAGTCAATATATGAAGAACAGTCATTGCGGTTAGTCACTCATGAACCAGACAGTACATCGAGTGTCAACATTAACAGTGGTTGTTTATCATTAACTTCAGTGGTTCAAGCTGTCAAGACTGGTATGTTAAGAAAAGAAAGGAACCAAATCATAGAGTCAAAAATAAAGAAAAGCCGTTGGAGTTAGTCGCTCATGAACCAGACCGTGCATCGAGCGTCAACAAAAATTCGGTGGTAATTCTTTATTATTTTCAGTGGTTCAAGCTATCATGACTGGTATGGAAGAAATCATTGTGCAAGCAACAGAGGTGCTAATTTAATTAACCACAATGGTTTTGCAATCAAGACTTGCTAAGGAATAATCTTTGTGGAGGATCAAATTTATCAAGACATAGAAGACCACAAGGGTTATGCTATCAAGGAGGTATATTAATTTTATCTTAATTAATTAAGTCATTTGAATTATTTATTTGATAAATTAATTCTATCCGAATTAATTTATTCAATAAATTATTTAAAAGATTAATTAAGTTAGAATTAATATAATTATCAAGCAAGGAGGTATATTAATTTTCACTTAATTAATTAAGTCATTTGATTTATTTATTTGATAAATTAATTCTATTCGAATTAATTTATTCAATAAATTAATTAAAAGATTAATTAAGTTGGAATTAATATAATTATAAAAAGACTTCATATTAATTCTCTTTTAATTAAATTAAATTAGTTGGCTAATTTATTTTATAAATTAATTCAATCAGAATTAATTTATTCTTTAAATTAATTAATTAATTAATTAAATCAGAATTAATATAAGTGTTTAAAGACTTAAAACAATTCTGCTCAGCGAATATGACTTAATGGAGGTCGGTATGACCTAAATTAGGTCATACCGACATGACTTAAATCTAAGTCATACTAAGCATAAGATTTAGGTCATACCGAACAATTTCAGATTATGTCATACCGAGCCAAAATATCCTGATTAAGTTATACCGACCACCTGCCAGCTGTTTTAGGTCATACCGAACTTTTATTAAGTCATACCGACCAGGTTTATGTCTTAATGGAGGTTTGTGTAAGTCTTAATGAAGAAAATTATGTCTTGGAGCAAGTTTAAGTCATGCTGACAGTTGATTTATTATGTCTTGAAGCAGTTTAAGTCATACCAGATCAGTACAAGACTTCAATGACTATAAATACAACAGCAGGCACAGCAGAACAGCACTGAAAGAATCTTCACTTCTCCAGCAGAACACAGCAGAGAGAGACCAAGAGAAAAATTCAAATAAATTCTTGTAAATTATTTATAGCTTGTATTGATAAATCTAAACCACTAGAAATTGTTTACTTGCACTTGTGGAACTATCTAGCGGATTAAGTTCCCTAGAATCTCTAGATCTTTTTATTACAAATATAGAAAAGTTCATGTCGAATTTTCTATAGAATTTGTAATAATAAATTTCGATCTTTTTATTTACAAATATAGAAAAATTCATGTCGAATTTTCTATAGAATTTGTAATAATTAGTTTGGTCATCAAACTTTGTAATTTGTACCCGTGTATTTAGACACACCCCATCAAGTTAATATAAATTTTATATTCAACTTGAAATATCGGTATTCGTTTTATTCCGCATCAATTTGTTCTTGATTTAATATTTTAATATTTTTAAGAAAAGAGCAAATTCGATAAAACGGTATAGTTTGTATTCAACCCCCCTTCTACAAACTATTTTGGACCTAACAAGAACAATTAACGTTATTCATGTACTCATAATTATGTAATATTATCTTATGAACGAACATTTTTATGTTTATAAAATTAAATTTTAGTGCATTATTTATAAGATTCGAACCTTTAGCATAATAGAGTTATTAATATTACATTCAAATATGTTGGTAATGAGGATCGAACTCTTGACTTTGGGTAGTACTTAGGGATCGTTTGATTCGCGAAGTAGTATAGGACTGGAATCAAGAATCGAGTTAAGCTGATGGTGTTGGTTTCACTAATTGGAGCAATATATGCAATACTGGCCTAGTAGATACCTAACTGCAATCTGTCCTTAAAAATTTCTCCTATCGACGATCTCAGTCTTATTATATACAAAAAAAAAAGAAACTTTTTGACTGTTGGTGTATACTGAAAATATTTATTTGAAGTATATACATTTATTTCTGGCCTATTTTATTGAGAATCATTTAAATGTTTACAAGCTGTCTAATATTATATATTGTGGACAATCTAGTATCAAATGGGATACAGAATATTAGATTGTTAAATACGGTTTATATAATATAATAAGGTTCACAGCACAGGTGGAGTTGGACAATCCACTGGAATGGCTGTAGTATTATTTAGATTAGTTTATATTGACTAATAAATAATACTAGTATACTTTGTGTATATTGAACAGGATCAAGTTTAGAATTGTTCCCTTATACTGATTAAGAAGGTGAACTAAGATTCTATGTTATTATTAATGCTTAGGTTCTTAATCCAGATATAATAATTGACACGTGTATATTATTTACATGCTTTGATTTATATATGAAATAATTCTTTTGATTTATTTCATTATATTTTGGGTGATGGAATAATATATATGGTGAATATTATTTATTGAAGGAATCCATGTCCTGATAATATTCGGGTTAACGATGTCCCCTTGAAAGCTCAAAAAGATTTAATTATGTGAAACCCTGCAGGTGGATTTATTCTGGCATAATTAAATAAAGGTTGAGTGGATAATCAAGGATAAAAGATATTAATTAAATAAATTATCAGTAATTTATTTAATTAATGGACATGCGATATTTTAAACATGGGGAATTTAATAAGCAAATAATATTGGAACCGAATTAATTAATTGAATTACGGTATTAGGAAAGGTAGTGCAAATATTAATTCTTTAGTGGATTGAATTAATATTTAATTACATTGGGCCATGCCCAAGATGTAATTAGAAGGCCCAACCTAATTGTCCATGATCCCTATTGTAGCCTATATATATTCTTATTCTCTTCTTGCGAGGGTTGGTCGAAAAAATTTTGTAGCCACCCAGGAGCAAGAAGAGAGGTTAACTTGAGAAGACGAAGGCCACACTTCGCTCAAGGGAATTTGGGAATACAATAGAAGAGAGTGGAATCAACCGTTAACAAGGTGATTTTTCTATTCGTACTCGTTAATGTATTGTATCAAAAATCGCAGTGCCAAGATCTGATTGTCCCAACAATTGGTATCAGAGCTAGGTTCAATGGTTCTGCGATTTTTGATACGGTGTCCATGTCGTAATTATATATGCATGTATGTATGGTGGTGTGCTTGGATAATAATCTTTTTGCAGGTTGCTTAGTATCCACTATTATGGCCATGTATATTTTAATTATGTGTTTGGATCCCACGTGGTTTAATCGTGGTTATTTTGTTTGGTTTCCACGTGGTTTATCGTGGTTGTAAAACACGAGGGTTGATCGTGTTAGAATAGATTTACAAAATTAGTTTTGTATTAGATCTATTTTTTTGTAATTGTTTGTTGGATTTTATCAAGATCCGGGTAATTTGTAACAATTATGTGCGATCGGAAATCAATTCGAAGTTGTTTTTGTTCCGCTGCGAAATTTGGATGGGGTTGTTGTTGTGTTCATCAAGCCTCGAATGTACTGTAGCAAATCGGTACTGTAGCAGTTACTGTAGCAAACCGGGTACTGTAGCAGTTACTGTAGCAAACCGGTTACTGTAGCAGTTTGGCGGCTGTTGCAGTTTGCAGATTTGCAGAAAATTTTCTAGGCCTGCTGAAATTGTTTAATGGGCCATAATAGTGGATTTAATTATTGTTTTAATTTTTAATTCCGCTATTTAATTTTAATTATTGCATTAAATAATTATTATGTTTGTTGTTAATTATGTGTGTAATTTTTTATTACATATTTAACATAATTAGGACGACATGGACATTAATTTTATTTATTGCTTTAATTTTATGATGCATGCTGCTATGTTATGTGTTCTTTGTATTGTTATTTTTATAACATGTAGACCTCGAAAAAATAACATAGGGCGATGCATCTAGATAAAATTCCTCAATTTTAAATAAAAATTCTAAGTGGGTGAGGGAATTAATTAGGAATTAAATCCCATGGTCTCCATTATTGTTTGTATGTAATTTAACACCGAGACGAATATAAATTATATACATGCCACCCATCGTGGCTTATGATTTATGGTGTCAGGTAGTGTTATGGATATTACTAGAACAAACTTCCTAAATTAATTACGAATATTGAAAGGTATACATGCCACCTATCGTGGCATACCAAGTTTCATAGAATTCGATTAATTAGAAGGATGTCAATGATTGAATATAGATTTTCGATATAGAGAGAAAGGATGATTATGTCTAGAAAGGGGTATTAAGTGATGCCTCTTGACAATGCTCCCCCCGATCTGGGAATTATCCTATTATCGATTATTGATTTGAAATATTTAATGGTGGCATCCGGTCTTATTGCTATTAATTTAGGATTTGATAATGGTATACACTTAGCTATGAAAAATAATATATAGTCCACCCTAACGTGGCGTATTATTTAGTAATAGGACCGAAGTAATATTTAAACGAATTAAGTGGTATATATGTCACCCATCGTGGCGTACCAGATACTTATGGGTTTAAATATTAGTGCATTAATTTTAATTAATTGTTAGAGGAAACCAATAGGATTTAAGATTTATGCAACTATCTGATTATGTGTTACATGTATGATTCTCAGGATTAGATCATTATGGGCTTTAATCCACTATTCACCATACTTAAGGATAACAAACTTACCGGACCAAACTATATTGAATGGAAACGTAACTTGGACATAGTGTTGACTGCTGAGGAGTACAAATTTTGCACTTATGAACCCAAGCCAGATCAGCCTGCTGAAGATGCTCCTGAAAGTGAGAAGGAGTATTATAAGCGGTGGGTTAAGGCTGATGAGATGTCGCGATGTTACATTCTGGCAGCGATGTCGGGTGTTTTGCAGCATCAGCATCAGGCTATGCCCACTGCTTCAGATATGCTCTTTAATCTCAAGGAACTTTTTGGAGAACAGAATAGGGCTGCTAGGCAAGTAGCAATGAAGGCTTTAATGAACACTCAGATGGCTGAAGGAACACCTGTAAGGGATCATGTTCTCTGGATGATGTCTCATCTGAATGAGATGGAGATCCTTGGTGCTGATATTGATGGGGAAACCCAGATCGATATCATCCTTATGAGTCTGCCTAAAAGTTTTGAGCAGTTCCGCTTGAATTACACCATGAACAAAAGGATGTATAGTCTCGCGGAACTTCTGACAGAACTTCAGGTAGCTGAAGGACTCTTTAAGCAGAATGTTCAAGTGAATGTGGCTGAGAAAGCTTCTTCCTCTAAGCCAAAAGGCAAGAAGAAGAAAAAGGTTCAGACACAGAAAGCTGGAAAGGTTGCTAATGCAGTGGGAGTTCAAGGTGCTGTGAAAAAGCCTAAGGGCAAGTGCTTCAGGTGCAAGCAGTCAGGTCACTGGAAACAGGATTGTCCTCTTCCTAAGAAGACAAACAATACTGGTATGTCTCTTTCTCTAGTTACAGAAACATATATAGCGGCTACATCTACGAGCACTTGGTGTGTAGATACAGGAGCCACTGACCATGTTTGTAACTCTATGCAGGGGTTCCAGCAATCCAGAATGCTTAGAGATGGCGAGATATATGTGTTCATGGGAGATGCTACGAAAGTAGAAGTAGTTGAAGTTGGAATAATTACATTATCTTTTGGCGATGATAGGATTTTGGTTTTGAACAATTGTCTTTATGTACCTTCGTTTAGAAGGAATTTAATTTCGGTTTCTAAACTTGCCATGGATGGTTATAATGTTTGTTTGGATCGTAATGTTTCTATTATGATGAATAAACGAGTTATATGTTCTGGTACATTGCAAGACAAATTATATATTATTAATCCTGTCCAACCAATGCTGCAACAAAAGGAAACTAATAACATTCTTTCTAGCTCAAATAAAAGAAAGAAACCTTCTGAATTGAACCAAACATATCTTTGGCACTTAAGACTAGGTCATATTAACTTGAGGAGGATTCAAAGACTGGTAGTAGATGGGCCATTAGGCTCGTTGGCAGTGGAGCCATTTCCAGTTTGCGAATCCTGCTTGGAAGGTAAGATGACTAATAGGCCTTTTAAAGCAAAGGGGAATAGAGCCAAAGAAGTGTTAAAATTGGTTCATACTGATTTATGTGGACCTATGAGTATCCAAGCAAGAGGAGGTTATGAGTATTTTGTCACTTTCATTGATGATTATTCTAGATATGGGTACATTTATTTGTTGCGCCGTAAGTCTGAGTGCTTTGAAAAATTCAAAGAGTACAAAGCAAGTGCGGAGAAGCGACATCTTGGAAAATGTATCAAGTCACTACGATCAGATCGTGGTGGCGAATACTTGCTTGGAGAATTTAGGGAATATTTATCAGAAAATGGGATTGCATCCCAATTGTCTGCACCTGGCACACCTCAGCATAATGGTGTAGTAGAGAGAAGGAATCGGACTCTTTTAGAGAGTGTTAGATCGATGATGAGTTATTCAGATTTACCCAGGTCGTTCTGGGGATATGCTATAGAAACAGCGGCTTACCTTCTAAACTTGGTACCTTCTAAGTCGGTTCCCAAGACTCCAATAGAATTGTGGACTGGTAGCAAACCAAGTCTAAGACATATTCGGATTTTGGGTTGTCCAGCACATGTGCTGAACAAGAACGCGACCAAGTTAGAATCTCGTACAGAAGTAAGGCTGTTTGTAGGCTATCCCATGGGAACGAAAGGTTATTCATTTTATAATCCTAGGGATCGAGATATCATTGTTAGCACCAATGCTAGATTCTTAGAAGAAGACTATATAATGAACCACAAACCCATGAGTAGTATCGTTTTAGAGGAACTAGTGGGAGGGATAGATAATCCCCAAGTGCCAATAGTACAAGTATATCAACCACAAGAAAATGCACAACCTGTCACTAATACCACACCGGTGCTTCGTCGTAGTGGGAGGATTGTTCAACAACCTGATAGATTCATGTTTTTGGGAGAGTCCTCGGACTTGGTCTCTGGTGAACATGAAGAGGATCCCAGGACATACGAAGAAGCAATTCTAGATAAAGATGCAGATCTTTGGCAAAAGGCAATGGAATCTGAGATGGAATCTATGTATTCTAATCAAGTTTGGGAGCTCGTGGAACCACCCAAAGGTGTAAAACCCATTGGATGTATGTGGATCTACAAGAAGAAAAGAGGATCTGATAAAAAGGTGAAAGCCTGGAAAGCACGACTTGTTGCGAAAGGGTATACTCGGAAAGAAGGGATCGATTATGAGGAAACCTTTTCGCCGGTTGTTATGCTTAAGTCGATCCGGATTCTTTTATCTATAGCAGCTCATCTCGATTATGAGATTTGGCAAATGGATGTCAAGACAGCTTTCTTTAATGGAAGTCTTGAGGAAACCATCTATATGCAACAACCAAAAGGATTCATTTAGCAAGGCCAAGAGCATCTTGTTTGTAAGCTTAAGAGGTCTATTTATGGACTAAAACAAGCTTCTAGGGACTGGAATATTCGTTTTGATCAGGCAGTCCAGTCATATGGATTTGATCAAAGTCCAAGCGAATCATGTGTGTATAAGAGAAGTGAGGGTAATGCAGTGGTTTTTTCTAGTACTGTATGTGGATGACATTTTACTCATTGGAAACAATGTTAAGATGTTGTCATCAGTAAAGGCATGGTTGTTCAAACAATTTGAAATGAAGGACTTAGGTGAAGCGGCATACATCCTTGGGATCAAAGTAATAAGGGATCGCAAGAAAAGGATGTTGGCTTTATCTCAAGAGCCCTACATTGATGAAGTATTAGCTCGTTTTAACATTCAGAACTCTAAGAAAGGTTTTCTACCTTTTAAGCATGGAGTGGCTCTATCCAAGGAGCAGTGTCTTTCGACACCTAAGGATATAGAGAGCATGAAAGCAGTTCCTTATGCTTCGGCATGTGGAAGCTTAATGTATGCTATGTTATGTACGAGGCCTGACATCTGCTTTGCTGTAGGCATGGTTAGTAGATATCAGTCGAACCCAGGTCAGGAACATTGGAGTGCAGTAAAAACTATACTCAAGTACCTGAGAAGGACTAAGGAGTATATGTTAATTTACAAGGCCTCAGATCTATTTCCTTTGGGATATACTGATTCAGATTTTCAATCAGATATGGATAAGAGGAAATCAACCTCGGGATATGTTTTTACTTTGGGAGGTGGAGCCGTTATATGGAGGAGTGTAAAGCAGAAATGCATTGCAGACTCTACCATGGAAGCCGAGTACGTGGCGGCCTCTGAGGCTGCAAAGGAGGTTGTATGGTTCAGGAACTTCTTTTTTGACTTGGATGTGGTACCTAATTTGCCTAGGAGCTTGACAGTGTATTGTGATCACTGATGCTGTGGCAAATTCGAAGGAACCGCGAGATCACAAAGCAGCTAAACATATTGAACGTAAGTATCATCTCATACGAGGAATCGTAAAGCAAGGAGATATAGTTGTGGCTCACATATCATCAGAAGACAACCGGGCAGATCCTTTCAGAAAGAGCCTGTCAGCCAAAGTTTTTGACAGGCATGTGGAAGCGATAGGAGTCAGATGGATGGACACATAGTTTTTTTGTGTAATAGTGGATTAAATAAACACTGATATACTCATAGAATATTTTGAGTATAAGTGGGAGATTGTTGGTGTATACTGAAAATATTTATTTGAAGTATATACATTTATTTCTGGCCTATTTTATTGAGAATCATTTAAATGTTTACAAGCTGTCTAATATTATATATTGTGGACAATCTAGTATCAAATGGGATACAGAATATTAGATTGTTAAATACGGTTTATATAATATAATAAGGTTCACAGCACAGGTGGAGTTGGACAATCCACTGGAATGGCTGTAGTATTATTTAGATTAGTTTATATTGACTAATAAATAATACTAGTATACTTTGTGTATATTGAACAGGATCACATTTAGAATTGTTCCCTTATACTGATTAAGAAGGTGAACTAAGATTCTATGTTATTATTAATGCTTAGGTTCTTAATCCAGATATAATAATTGACACGTGTATATTATTTACATGCTTTGATTTATATATGAAATAATTCTTTTGATTTATTTCATTATATTTTGGGTGATGGAATAATATATATGGTGAATATTATTTATTGAAGGAATCCATGTCCTGATAATATTCGGGTTAATGATGTCCCCTTGAAAGCTCAAAAAGATTTAATTATGTGAAACCCTGCAGGTGGATTTATTCTGGCATAATTAAATAAAGGTTGAGTGGATAATCAAGGATAAAAGATATTAATTAAATGAATTATCAGTAATTTATTTAATTAATGGACATGCGATATTTTAAACATGGGGAATTTAATAAGCAAATAATATTGGAACCGAATTAATTAATTGAATTACGGTATTAGGAAAGGTAGTGCAAATATTAATTCTTTAGTGGATTGAATTAATATTTAATTACATTGGGCCATGCCCAAGATGTAATTAGAAGGCCCAACCTAATTGTCCATGATCCCTATTGTAGCCTATATATATTCTTATTCTCTTCTTGCGAGGGTTGGTCGAAAAAATTTTGTAGCCACCTAGGAGCAAGAAGAGAGGTTAACTTGAGAAGACGAAGGCCACACTTCGCTCAAGGGAATTTGGGAATACAATAGAAGAGAGTGGAATCAACCGTTAACAAGGTGATTTTTCTATTCGTACTCGTTAATGTATTGTATCAAAAATCGCAGTGCCAAGATCTGATTGTCCCAACAATTGACATGTTAGACTATGATAATTTTGCTTCTGCAATCATGATTACTACTGATCCAGATGATGTATTGTTGTTTTGAATACCATTGGTTCTATTACATGTAGTAATGATCTATCATCTTCTTCGTTGGCACTGTTTAATGGGTTTCTTGCTGTCATATCAAATTAACATTGTAATCGTTTTATACCTATGCTTGGCAATGAGTTAACCTTCTCAAAAGTATGACCAGATCCAAAATCTTTTAAAGACCAATGCTAGTGTTAAGCAATTTAATTCTGATGAAAGTGGGGAATCTTCGTCAACTCATAAGAAAAAAGAGTAGGAAACTTTGTTTTATTCAAGTCTCTCAGCAATTGGAACTTGGAACAAGCTATCTGTAACCATCATCTAGATCTTTCATTTGTATCTAAAATTTTAACAACAAAAAATACGGGTAATTATGATAGGTTGAAGTGAGAGATTATTTTGCAATTTTTGTGCAAATCCGCGGCGAAAACATGTTGTCATAAATTTTCGATGTTACAAGTTGTAATTGGATCTCTTTTTTTGATTGATGCATTAAAAAATAATTGGAAAACTGAAATTTGAGAAAATTTAAAATAAATTTTATCGTCGTGAATATTCATATACTATTTTCAATGTTGCAGATTTCGGAAATTGGAACGATTCGATTGAGTTATCGATTTAAGATTTATCGGGTGATTCGGTTGAAAAATTTGTGATTTATCAACGATTTTTGCAAAATCGGCCGAATCGGTTCCAAAATTTTGATTGATTTTTGGCTGATTTATCGGCGATTTTTCAGAAATCGGCCGATTTCTATAACAATGACTATTTTCAATATTGAGGACGGATAATTTAAAATAAAAATTCACATAATTTTCTAATTTGACAGGATTCATAGGATTTCAAATTTACAATAAAGTTTATATATATCAATAGTCATTTAAAATAAATGACTATTTTCATTTACGATAATATCAATATGTACTTCTAATATTCACCACACAAATGATGAAAATTTAATATTTCTCAAGTATAGTTAGGTATAGAGAAAACATCCAATATAACATATTTTCTACTACCTGCTGTCCAAAATACCCATTGTCGTTAAGCGTACCCAAAATAACCAGAGCTATACGAATTTGGCTTATGAATGCGTCCCTTGGTGCATGCTTTTCGCTGATGATATCGTGTTAGTGGCGGAGTCGAGGGGGGAGGTGAACGAGAAGTTGGAGTTATGGAGATCTACTTTGGAGCCCCAAGGCTTGCATCTGAACCGGTCTAAAACCGAGTATCTCTGGTGTAACTTCAGTGGTGAGGCCAACGAGGAAGGGGTGGAGGTTAGGATTGAAGATCAGATCGTCCCTCGTACGGATAAGTTCAAGTATTTGGGTTCGATCATCCAGAAGGAAGGTGAAATTGAAGAAGATGTCACGCATCGTATCAAGGCTGGGTGGCTAAGGTGGAGGGCAGCGTCGGGGGTGATGTGCGATAAGAAAGTCCCGTTAAAGTTGAAAGGGAAATTCTATAGAGCAGCAATCCGTCCTGCGATGTTATATGGTTCGGAGTGTTGGGCGACGAAGAAGGCCCTCGAGAGCAATTTGGAAGCGGCTGAAATGAGGATGTTGCGGTGGTCTTGTGGGCGCACGATGTTGGATAGAATCCCAAATGTGGTTTTTAGGAGCGAGCTAGACGTGGTGCCTTTTTCTGCGAAAGTTAGGGAAGGGAGGTTGAGATGGTTCGACCACG
This sequence comes from Saposhnikovia divaricata, assembly GCA_036435485.1. Lineage (NCBI taxonomy): Eukaryota > Viridiplantae > Streptophyta > Magnoliopsida > Apiales > Apiaceae > Saposhnikovia > Saposhnikovia divaricata. The sequence continues at coordinate 189,767,521 of CM071598.1, read as the reverse complement.
TCCGTAGGAGGCTGGCTGAAGCCCCAGTGAGGAGGGTCGAGAGCCTTTCGATTGTTGGGGTGAGGAGGAGAGGTAGATTGAGGAGGTCTTGGGAAGAGCAGCTTAGGTTGGATTTAAAGGCTTTAAACTTAAATGAGACCATGACCGCTGATAGGTGTTCTTGGAGGCGCCAGATCAGAGTGGTGGATTCTCTTTTAGGGAGCGGCTCTGTGGTTGAGAACCTCAGAGTTGGGTTGTCTCGGTTAGTTTTATCTTAGAAGTTCGGTTGTTTCGTTCTCATTTCTCGTTTTATTGTCTTCTGTTTTCTAGTTTTGCAGTTTCAGGTAGCTTAGCCAGGTGTCATCTTAGATCTGAGTGTTTTGCAGAGCGGAGTAGTCAATCCCCTGGTAGATAAGCCCCATGTGTTCTAAGCCATGGGCTCAGGTATGACGATGAGCCTTTTTCAAATCTTAGATAACCCTTGTGAATATCACACACTATTAGCTTAATGTGCACTTAGCCGGGGGTCTTCACGGAAACAGCCTCCCGACTTAAAAGCAGGGGCATGGCCTGCATACATCTCACCCCCCCAGACCCTGATCTGAGCGGGATATACTGGGTATGTTTGGTTTGGTTTGGTTTATATATGGAATTCGTATTCCTAAAATGCGTTAATATTGGATATGCTATATTGTTAAAAGTGCAGGTACATATTTAGTACAAAATACGCATAAACCATTTTCGTAGTCCAAGGAATCCGCATACAAGAAATGCGTAAATATTGGAAATGCTATATTGTTAAAAGGGCAGGTACATATTTAGCACAAAATACGCATAAACCATTTGTGTAGTCCAAAGAATCCGCATACAGTAAATGCGTACTTTGTATAAATGATACATGCTAATTTTGTATATATTTTATAGCATGTTATCTCTCATTTATCCTTAATTTTGTGCTTGTTAGCATTGTTAGTAGCATTTTAATTTGAATTTGATGCTAAGATATTTTTTTTTATGTTTATAGGATAATTTTGGAAGCAAAAGGAGCCCGGTTTCAGATCATCAAGAGATCGTAGATTAAACCTGGACGAGCAATGAGGAAATAAGAATTTTCACAAAAAAAATGGAAAGTGATATATTCTTAAAGCAGGAATCCCGGTTGGAATTAATATAATTTTTGTTAAGCGAAAGGAGTCCGGTTCCAGGTCCTCAATTGACCGCAGCTTAGGACTTAAGGACTTATTTATATTAATAAATATTTAATTTATTTAGAAAATTATATTTATAAATATCTAACAATATTAGATATTTATTTTTATAATTTCTGGATTTATTTAATTATTTATTAATTAAAGATTATAAGCTGTGCGTGTTAAAAAGCATTTCTACGAAACCCAGTATAATACTACCAACAAAAGTGGCCGGTTTGTAAAGCAAGTGGGTTTTGTAGTGGTTTGTAAAGCAAGTGGAATTAGTAGTGCAGCTTTCAGCTGCTTTTTTTTTTTATTTGATTTCTTTTCTTTTTCTTTTTCTTTTTATTTTTTAATTTTGTGGTGTGCTAAATTTGTGCTATAAATAGGCCTAGTTCTTGAGCTTATTTCCACACGCCAATTCTTAGAGAGCAAATTCCTCTCTTGTAATCTCTCTCTCTTTTTCTTTGTAAAATTTAGTTTTAATTCATAAGTTTAATTTTCGGCAAAATTCTATTTCGGTTGAAGATTTTAAGGGAATTACTTGGAGGGCTCTTTCATTTTAGTGGCTACTATTTCGGAAGAATTAAAATTCTTCAAGTTGCATTTTCTTCACTCTACATTTTTTTTATTGTGATTCTACCCGTTAATATATGCTTATTTTATTTATCCAGCATGCGTAGCTAATTCTATAATCCGAGAATTAGGTAGTATTCATTGGTGATATAATTGTTTGATTGTGATGCTAATTCTCTACTTTTGCTAATCTATCATTGAGGGCTTAACCCAATTAAGGGAATAGCTAACCTTTAATTGTATTCACAGGTATTACGACAAATTGGGAGAGGAGTCATAATTCTTGTTCATGATTTGATAGACATAGTTCAATTATTAAATCGGGAGATTAATAATAGAACTATGAAACTTATAATTCTTGGTTTTTAATAGTTTATAATTATATTTTAATTGATCATGGGAGTGACTTTTGAGCTATAATCGTAGGCATTATATTGTATCTTGGGAGAGAACATTATAAAGGTGAGAAGAATTGTTTTTAGCAAAATATGAGAAATAATTATATTGCATCACATCAACATTATTGAACCAATTGAAGAAACCTAGTTCTCGGGTTGTTTTTCCTCATCAGTAAATCTTAGTTTTAATTGCTTTACTCTAGTTAATAACAAATCACACCACTTATTTCTCATACTTCTATATTATAAGAAATTAAATTAGACTTGTATTAAAATTCCTTCCCTGCGAACGAACTTATATTCACAAAAATACTGTCAACAAATTGGCGCAGCTGCCGGGGAAGGCATCAATATTAAGTTTAGGTTATTTATTTCTTATAATTTAGATTTTATTTTGTTCAGTATAAAAAAAAATTAGTTTTATTAAAATTTCAGTGTTTATTTTATGTGTTTTTAGTATTAATTCGAAGCATTGTTTTGTTTCCCCTGTTCGACACAACCCCTTAGTTTTATAGCAACCATTAGTATTAGAACACTCCTAAATTTATTGTTGTAATTTTTATTCGTAGTTCTTGTAAAAATTTTTATTATTACGTAATTTTTTTATTTTCAGTACGTAACAATTCTGTTTTATTGTTCTAAATTCGAAGCCTCAATTTCAATTGCTCTATTTTTTATTTGCATTTCGAAAAATAAAGATCCTCCCCCTGTTTTAGCTGCCTTCGTTCTGTTTACTACGCACACACAAGCCCATCTCTCTGTTCTTCCCTCTTTTCTAATTCTTCCGCCCCTCTCCCCCTTTCTTCTTCTTCAACCGCGCAAAACCCCCTTCCCCTTACTCCCTCTTTCCGTTCGCTGCAACACAAATCTTTTCCCCCTTTCTATTCTTCTTCCTTCTTTCCCCCACGAAAACCACAACACCCATCTCCTTTTTCGTTCGGTTTTTTTTATCATTTTTCTTTTCACTCCTTTTCATTTTGGTTCGTGTTTTGTACTGATTGCTGTCGAAATCATGTTTTCCCCACTGTTTTGTGTTTGCTGTGTTAGATTATGTTTCGGTTGTTTTCTTTTGACGTGGAGTTGTTTACCGAGTTTTCCGGGTAATGAGTTCGATCGAGTCGCTGCCTGAGTTCGTTTTCTTTTTGTTATACTGAGTAACCGAGTCAATTGGTGTTGTAAATGCTGAGTTTGAATTGCTGTTGCGAGTTGATGATTTTGCCGAGTCATTACCGAGTTGTAATTCTGAGTTTATGGTTGTATTTTCGAGTTTGCTTTTCATTGAATCAGTCTGCAGTTCGCTAATTATTGTGGTCTGGTGTCATCTAGTCACCGAGTTTGTGTTTCAATTTTCGAGTTTTTGCTGAAATTCAATGTTGAGTTTTCTATTTCTAGTTTCATTTTTAATTGTGTCAATACCGAGTTTAGTCCGAACAGTTTGAGTTTGTAATCACTGAGTTTTCGCGTTTTGTTGTTGACATCGCTGTGTATAGCTGAGTCTGTGAATCGGGTTGTTAAGAATTTCTATGAAATTGCTGCGTTTTTGGTTGAGTTATTGTCAAGTCTGGTTTTGTGGATGCTGAGTTTGTGTCTTAATAGTATTTAATTCTCTACTTGTTTGTGCTGCAAATTCACTATAAAAAAAAAATTAAAAAGAGTTTTTAAAAAAAATAATAATAATAATAAATTAAAATTTAGTTTTAATTCAAACTTAGATTTTTAGATTAATTTAGTTTTAGTTCTTTTCAATTTTATTTGTGTTTGTTAATACATAAAAAAAAATTAGATAATAATAATAATAATAATAATAAAAATAGAAACTATATATAGTTCTTTTGTTTTAACTCTATCTTATTGGTGTTGTCTTTTCAGGTGCACAAACTCTTGCATGCGACGTACAGTAAGTGCTGGAAATCTAGAATTTGATCCGGAAATCGAACGCACTGCTCGAATCTTAAGGCGAGAGGCAAGGCAAAGGAAAAAAAAATCTAAGATGGCTGACGAAGATCGTGAAGTTGCTATTATTGATGAGACTTCAATTTGGGACCATGAGACACCAAATCCTGCTAATTGCATGTACAAAACTCCAGAGATTGGGGCAGCCCAATTCAACATTAATCCAAGCTTAATTCAGATGATCAGCAATCAAGCTTTTGAAGGAGATATTGAACTAGAGGACCCACACAGACATCTAGAGCGTTTCGTGCAGATGTGTGGCTCTTTCAGAATCAATGGTGTTACGAGTGACAAGATTCGTCTCCATATGTTTCCCTACTCTATTAAGGGAAGAGCTTTGGAATGGTTTCAACAACTTCCAGACACCACGGTTGCTACATGGGAGAGTCTTTCTACTACATTCTTGTCCAAATATTATCCTTCTGACAAGACGCAACAATTGAGGACTATGATTATGAGTTTTAAAGCACAACCGGGTGAAGGTCTATATCAGGCATGGGAGAGATTTAAGGCATTATTGAGGAAGTGTCCACATCATGGTTTGCAAGATTGGCAGATCATTAGTACTTTTTATGGGGCCATGAATGCAGATATTCTTTTGAGTTTGGATGTGGCTGCTGGTGGAAATTTTAAGAAGGCACCAACTACACAGGCTAAAGCACTCCTTGAGGAATTGGCATCTAATAATTATTCATGGGCACCTAGTGGGACAAGCTCAGCAAAAGCAGCACAAGATTCTGAGATGATCAACATGCTGGCTCTCAAATTGGATACTCTAACTCAGGAGATGCGAGGACAAAGGGCAAATGTGAATGCTATTTCTTCACCTATTGAAGGGTATAATGATTATAGTGCTAGTCAGAACTCTTATGTGCAACAATTTCCAGAAGAAGCATCTTTTATTCAGGGAAGACAGCCGTGGCCTGTTCAGAATAACTCCTACTACAATCCAAATCAAAGGCCAAACAACAATCTTTCTTACAGTAGTAATCATACGGCTAATCCTTCCTATTCATTTCCAAGGCAGAATCAACCTCCTGGTTTTCAGTGACGACCACCGTATCAAGCACAACAGCAGTATCAACCACCGCCAAAGAAAGAACCTGCTGATTGGGAGGTTGCACTAAATAAAATAATGCAAGGAACCTCTGGGGCATTGGCTAATATGGAATCAAGAATAAATCAGATGGCATCATCTCAAAAGATGCTAGAAACACAGATTGGACAAATTGCCTCCAAGATGGGTGTTCGTGAGCAGGGTTCTCTTCCAAGTCAACCCGACCAGAATGGTAAGGAACAATGCAAAGCAATTACTTTGAGGAGCGGAAAAGAGTTGCCCGAGGTTGAGGCTCTTGAGCCTAAAGAGAGGGATGCGGAAAAAGAAAATGAGATAGTAGAGATTGATGCAGAAAAGTCAGAAAAAGTAGATGAAGATAAGAAGGAAGAAAAACCAGAAAAGCCGTATGTTCCTCCACCACCTTATGTTCCTTCTATTCCATTTCCACAGAGACTTCACAACAGGCAGTTAGAGAAGCAATACGAGAAGTTCTTGACTATGTTCCGCAGTTGCATATTAATATTCCATTTGCTGACGCTTTGGCTCAAATGCCACTCTACGCCAAATTTCTTAAGGAGATGTTGTCCAGAAAAAGGAAACTTGAGGATGTGGAAACTATTACTCTGAATGCGGAGTGTAGTGCAGTCATACAAAAATCAATTCCGCAGAAGTTAAAAGATCCTGGAAGTTTCTCTTTACCATGCACTATTGGAGCAATGGAGAATATTAAAGCCTTGTGTGATTTAGGGGCTAGTGTGAGTTTGATGCCACATTCCATTTGTGGAAGACTTGGTCTTGGAGTGCTCAAGAAGACAAGAATCTCACTTCAGTTGGCTGATCGTACTATCAAGTATCCTTTGGGAGTCATTGAGGATGTGCTTGTCAAAGTGGATAAATTCTTTATCCCTTGTGATTTTGTGGTGTTGGAGATGGATGAAGATGTTGAGATGCCCATTATTTTGGGAAGGCCATTTTTGGCTACTGCTGGAACCACAATTGATGTCAAAGCTGGGAAATTGGCATTAAATGTTGGTGATGAAAAGGTTGAGTTTGATCTCAACAAAGCCATGAAGATGCCTTTGTTTGCACTAAATCACGCAAGCGTACGTGGTCACAAGTAATATATGAATAAGTCGAGTTCGTTCCCACAGAGATCTGGTTATGGTTTTAATTCAGTTATTGTACCTATGCAACAATGTATGGTTATTACTCACTGCTAAGACAAATAACAAATTGGGTTTAATTAACTAAATTAACTAAGAAGTAAATTAACAACTAGAATTATCTAACTAACAAGAATTGAAATTGAATTACGTCTACAAGAGTAACATGGGATCCTAACTTCCTTAAATACTTCGCTTAGAGTTGATGCCTTTAATCAATGCATGTGATGGTTTTGATATCTGATCGGATAACACGAAACAAGTAAAAGCTACCTCTCGGTATACTAATACCAAACTACACATGCATCCACAAAAGAGATAGAAGATGGGTAGACACCAAATATGTTTAGACCCCATATCTCTATAGAATTTGAAAACATAAAGGTTGAAGCACAAGTTATCCACATAGATCAAATAGGGTAGCATCATATCTCTATGTATGCCACAAATCATGATAATAATATCAACCTATCCTATGCTAGCATGGCAAGTTCTAAATCTCAAGATCCACTATCGTTTCGCAAGAGATTAACAAATTAGATGTTCATGACTCATCTAAACACATGAAACACAACCATACGAGGATATCAAGAATTCACCACACATAAATCTTTAAAGCAATCAAACTACTAAGCTACATAGATAAATCCGTTAGAATCCCATAACAACGATTAGTTCATAATTGAACCTCTCATCATCATGGGATCTGATGAAACCATGATAAAAACAAAGTATAAAAAGATACAAATAATTCCAAGTAATTGATATGTAATGGTCTACTAAATTACAATGGTAGGATGTGTTTATATAGGCTCTAGAAGTCTTGTCCACCAAGCAATTGCCTTTTTAGAGTTGGAATAGAAGATTGGCAATTTCCGTTCTTGAATTAGATAAAAATTGCAAATTCCATGTATAGATCTGATTCTGGAATGTTTTAGCCGCCCAAAGCAATTACCATACTTATTAGAAGTAGGAATTATAGAAATTTCCTTGTCAAAGTTGAATTTCTGCAGTTCGGCACATAATACGTTTCCTAAACTGATTCGGTTTTGAAGGAAAATTCGTAGCTGACTTTTCTTCAATATTTCTGGGCCATTCCAGTTGTAATTGGACCTCTGAACCACTCTAGAATGATAGAGAATCTCGTTAGCTTTGCGTGGACTGCTTACGGGCCTAAAACGGACTTGTAGAACTCAAGATATGGCCAAAATAGTGAAAAGCTGTAATTTTTCAGCACCGCGCGCGTGCAATCTGCGCCCATCAGTCTGTTTGTCGCGCAGCCTGCGCCAACCACGCGCAACCTGCTCGTGCAACACCTGTCCAATATTGTAGAAAATCTCCCAAGCTTCGCGTGGGCAGCAAGATCGCTGAAAACGGACTTCTAGAACTCCAGATATGTCCAAAACAGTGTATACTGCGCAACCATCTCAGAAATCCGAATTTCAATCAATTAATTCTCCAAAAATGATAGAAGCATCCACCTTAATCAACATTCTCGTAAATCTGCACAACTAAGCAAAACACATCAAAACTACAACAAACTTGAGCCCAAGACAATCAATTTAAGCCGATATGGAACGCTCCAAGTGGATATAAATCCACTTATCACACCCCCAAACTTAAACCGATGCTTGTCCTCAAGCATAAACAATTACAACTAACTAATTAGTACCACTTCCGTAGGTGATCACGGTTGCATTTGGCATATGCAACAAGCCCTTTAAACCCCTAGGCAGCCCTAGTGGACGAGTAAGGTCTCGTGAGGGCCTATAGCGAATGTACCCACAAAATCCATTGCAATGCAATGCAACTAAATGAAAATGCAACGATCCCCTTTAAACTAACCAAAACCAACTAGCAAGCAAATACCTCAAAGAATGCAACTAAATCCAAATAGAGCTCGACTAAGTCCCCGTATACTAACAATACATGAACAGAAACTTGCGTGTGTGCAATGCTCATCAGAAATACTCCCAACACTAGGTCAAAAATCATACATATTCTTCGCCAAGACAATCACGGGTTTATAAATAGAATAGACTGTAGACACTTCATAACCAAGGAACACCTCTATCCTCATTCAAGTTTGACAGGAATTCATGCTTTATTGACGACAAACAACTATATAGAACACTAACAAACATGCTTATTTGACCGTGCAATGAATGAGACCCCTAAAGGCTTATACAATAATACCCATGTAGCGAGTGTTAGGTCAGCAATCCCAAACCACAAGGGCTTTAGGTTACCAGGACTAAGTCCCCTCAGACTTAATTACTCGAGTATTAAAGAGCTCACTCGTGGCCAATTATGCAAATACACATTTACACAACTTTTTTTTTTCCTTTTTTGTTCTTTTTTTTTCTCTTTTCTCTTTTTTTTTTCCCACATATGCAATCTGGAATGAGAATTCTCATTTCCAACCCTAGACTACTCATATAAATATGAGCCGGCTACTAGTCATTTGACACCTAGCCAACAACTAGCATGAAATTCCTGTTTTCCCCCAAACTTAGACTTTAGTGCTACTACGCTATCAAGGGAATAACGAAAATTCTAAATATAAACAAGTGATTAAATCTCAAACAACCAAACAAGCATAACCTCAACCTAGCCCAAAAGCACCCAATGGGACTGTGTAATTAGTTTTGTTTCTGAAGCATGCAAGTCAATTTCATAGAAACTATAAATCAACCCTCTACTCATCATTACCACACTCAATTAGACACCTACCTACCAATCAGAATTAGCTCGTTCTAAGGGATCATGGAAAATGCATGCCATGCTCATGCAACTATATGAACATACATACCACAATAACAGAATGTCCTATATGAAACAAACATAAATAATACGAACATATATGCATGAACTACTACTACTAATATGCAAAGCATGAAATCCTATATGAACACAATGACTCAAAATCACAATTATATACACTACTTATCCCTCAAACCACCCCCAAACTTAAAATATTCAATGCCCTCATTGAATGGAAGTAAATACGAGGGAAAGTAGAACACATACCAGTATACAACAATGCTTGGGTTGCCTCCCAAGAAGCGCTTCTTTAACGTCAATAGCTTGACGTTACTTCCAAGCCTCCATTAAGGATGATAATAGTTTGCTTGGTCCTCTCTTCGTGAGACTTCATCGTCATCACGGCAGCACACTTTCTGCCCCTTCTCCTCGCTTGGCCTATTTGTATAACAAATATGTCCTATTCCAATGCCTTCTTCTGTTGACCCAAAATCTGTCAATTTGTAGAACTACACACACTCGCGGGCTTCAGTTGAATATAATGGAGGAGGATAAATGTAAGTTGCTGAAGCCTTTGGTTCCTCAAAAAGAACTTCCTCCATTGGCTCTAATGCGCTACCTCCATCTTTATTCTTTGAGACAAGTAGAAGATCTGCATCTTTCCCATGGTCATCAGCCTCTTGGTACTCACATACCAATTCTCGAAATTTGTGTAGCTCACCAGTGTCTGTCCCAAATAGTGCCCTTTCCAAATCATCCACCATCCTAACATGATCAAATTCCTCACATGGCTTGTGAACACTCACCCCCTCTTGGAATTTGTCTTCTTCAATTATGCATGCAGTACCTTGCTCCAAGTCATCGTTATTTTCTGGAATTGCCTCTCGTATGGATTGCTGTTTCTCTTGTTCCAAGACACTCAAAACTTGAGCAACTAGTGTCTCCATAGATTTGAGATTCTTTTTATGACCCTCTACAAGAATCCTAATCTCCTTCCTAATCTCCTTCAAATCATCAACCTCATCTGACTGAAAAGTAGGAGTAGGTTGCTGATGTTGAAACTCTTCACTTCCAAAGAAATATGACATGTCTGGAACATCTTGCTGGTACTGTTGAGGATGGTATGGAAAATATGGTTGTTCCTCATAAGTGACATATGGATCAACTCCTTCGTAATAACAATATTGTGAGGGATCATGAACGCCAAAACACCGCTCACATTGATAAGGCATGGATGTTCTCGAATATGCCCACCATGACAACTCCTGGCCTGCCATCTTCAAACACTTAAGTACCTGAACACAACGAGCTAAACAAGATAGTTAAGAAAAAATCTGAGTCAGTGAACTCTAACCACCACTATTGACAAGCACATAAACCAAAAATATAACACCGATGATCCCCGGCAGCGGCGCCAAAAACTTGTTTGCACTAAATCACGCAAGCGTACGTGGTCACAAGTAATATATGAATAAGTCGAGTTCGTTCCCACAGAGATCTGGTTATGGTTTTAATTCAGTTATTGTACCTATGCAACAATGTATGGTTATTACTCACTGCTAAGACAAATAACAAATTGGGTTTAATTAACTAAATTAACTAAGAAGTAAATTAACAACTAGAATTATCTAACTAACAAGAATTGAAATTGAATTACGTCTACAAGAGTAACATGGGATCCTAACTTCCTTAAATACTTCGCTTAGAGTTGATGCCTTTAATCAATGCATGTGATGGTTTTGATATCTGATCGGATAACACGAAACAAGTAAAAGCTACCTCTCGGTATACTAATACCAAACTACACATGCATCCACAAAAGAGATAGAAGATGGGTAGACACCAAATATGTTTAGACCCCATATCTCTATAGAATTTGAAAACATAAAGGTTGAAGCACAAGTTATCCACATAGATCACATAGGGTAGCATCATATCTCTATGTATGCCACAAATCATGATAATAATATCAACCTATCCTATGCTAGCATGGCAAGTTCTAAATCTCAAGATCCACTATCGTTTCGCAAGAGATTAACAAATTAGATGTTCATGACTCATCTAAACACATGAAACACAACCATACGAGGATATCAAGAATTCACCACACATAAATCTTTAAAGCAATCAAACTACTAAGCTACATAGATAAATCCGTTAGAATCCCATAACAACGATTAGTTCATAATTGAACCTCTCATCATCATGGGATCTGATGAAACCATGATAAAAACAAAGTATAAAAAGATACAAATAATTCCAAGTAATTGATATGTAATGGTCTACTAAATTACAATGGTAGGATGTGTTTATATAGGCTATAGAAGTCTTGTCCACCAAGCAATTGCCTTTTTAGAGTTGGAATAGAAGATTGGCAATTTCCGTTCTTGAATTAGATAAAAATTGCAAATTCCATGTATAGATCTGATTCTGGAATGTTTTAGCCGCCCAAAGCAATTACCATACTTATTAGAAGTAGGAATTATAGAAATTTCCTTGTCAAAGTTGAATTTCTGCAGTTCGGCACATAATACGTTTCCTAAACTGATTCGGTTTTGAAGGAAAATTCGTAGCTGACTTTTCTTCAATATTTCTGGGCCATTCCAGTTGTAATTGGACCTCTGAACCACTCTAGAATGATAGAGAATCTCGTTAGCTTTGCGTGGACTGCTTACGGGCCTAAAACGGACTTGTAGAACTCAAGATATGGCCAAAATAGTGAAAAGCTGTAATTTTTCAGCACCGCGCGCGTGCAATCTGCGCCCATCAGTCTGTTTGTCGCGCAGCCTGCGCCAACCACGCGCAACCTGCTCGTGCAACACCTGTCCAATATTGTAGAAAATCTCCCAAGCTTCGCGTGGGCAGCAAGATCGCTGAAAACGGACTTCTAGAACTCCAGATATGTCCAAAACAGTGTATACTGCGCAACCATCTCAGAAATCCGAATTTCAATCAATTAATTCTCCAAAAATGATAGAAGCATCCACCTTAATCAACATTCTCGTAAATCTGCACAACTAAGCAAAACACATCAAAACTACAACAAACTTGAGCCCAAGACAATCAATTTAAGCCGATATGGAACGCTCCAAGTGGATATAAATCCACTTATCAGCCTTCATTTGATGCTACATGTTTCAATGTTGACATAGTGGATGAGATCGTAAGTATTGAAGATGCAGACTTCGCAAAAGTAGAACAAACCTTAGATGATAAAGAAGTTGAAGAAGCACTTGCACTTGATATGCAAGAAAAAGGTGCGCCGAAAATTGATGTGGCACTTTCAATTTCAGAGGCACCTCAGGTAGAACTCAAACCTCTTCCTTCTAATCTAAGGTATGCTTTTCTTGGGCCTAATGATACATATCCTGTGATAGTGTCCGCTTTGCTCCATGATGATGAACTTGATAAATTGTTAAATGTGCTTAGGCAATTTAAATCATCAATTGGTTGGACAATTAAAGATATCAAGGGAATTAGCCCCGCTCTTTGCATGCATAGGATTTCTTTAGAAGATAATCATAAACCTGTGATTGAGGGACAAAGAAGATTGAATCCTAATTTGCAAGATGTGGTTAAGGAAGAGATAACTAAGTTGTTAGATGCTGGCATTATATACTCTGTTCCACATAGTAACTGGGTTAGTCCAATACTGTTGTACCTAAGAAGGGTGGGATGACTGTCGTGCATAATGAAAATACTGAATTAATTCCCACTAGGACTGTAACAGGTTGGAGAGTTTGTATTGATTATAGAAAATTAAAGAATGCTACTCGCAAAGATCACTTTCCTCTCCCATTTATTGATCAAATGCTCGAAAGACTTGCGGGTAATGAGTATTATAATTTTCTAGATGGATTCTTGGGATACTTTCAGATTCCCATTGCTCCTGAGGATCAAGAAAAGACAACCTTTACTTGTCCTTATGGTACTTTTGCATATCGTAGACTACCCTTTGGTTTGTGTAATGGCCCATCTACATTTCAACGACTTATGACAGCCATATTATCAGATTTTCTAGGAAAAAACATGGAAGTCTTCATGGATGACTTTACTGTATATGGTTCTTCCTTTGATTCTTGCTTAACCAGTTTGTCTCAAGTGTTGCAGAGATGTGAAGACACTAATCTTGTTCTTAATTGGGAGAAGTGTCATTTTATGGTAAAGGATGGTATTGTGCTTGGGCACAAGATTTCTAGTAAAGGCATCGAGGTGGACAGGGCAAAAATCGAAGTGATCGAGATATTACCACCACCCTCATCTGTGAAGGGGATTAGAAGTTTCCTTGGACACGCCGGTTTTTACCGACGTTTTATCAAGGATTTTTCTAAAATTTCTCATCCTCTTTGTAATATACTTGAAAAAGACAGTATCTTTGATTTTGACGAGAGTTGTCTTGTTGCTTTTAACAGGTTGAAGAAGGAGCTTACTTCTGCACCTATCATGTCAGCCCCTGATTGGAGCTTGCCTTTCGAGCTAATGTGTGATGCTAGTGACTATGTTGTGGGTGCTGTTTTGGGGCAAAAGAAGGAAAAACGCATGCATGTGATATACTATGCAAGCAAGACACTTGATAATGCACAAATCAATTATGCTACCACTGAAAAAGAGCTACTTGCTGTGGTTTTTGCCTTTGACAAATTCAGATCCTATCTTGTTGGGTCTAGGGTGATTGTTTATACAGATCATGCTGCAATTCGTTATTTGATGAAAAAGAAGGATGCCAAGCCTCGTCTAATCCGTTGGATTCTTTTACTCCAGGAGTTTGATCTTGAAATTCGAGACAAGAAAGGTTCTGAAAACTTGGTAGCTGATCATTTATCCAGGTTGGACCAGGGAAATGAAGTGGTAGGAGTTAATATACCTATCAATGATGCATTTCCAGAAGAAACACTTCTTGCAGTATCTTTATCTACACCATGGTATGCGGACTTCGTAAATTATCTTGTGGGTGGCATTGTACCAAGTGGACTGAGTTATCAACAAAAGAAGAAATTCTTATTTGATGTAAAACACTACTTCTGGGAAGTACCACTTCTTTACAAGGAATGTGCTGATGGTATCATGAGGAGGTGTGTGCCACACGAGGAAATTCCTAATGTCTTGAATCATTGTCATGCTTTAGAGTGTGGTGGTCACAATAGTAGCACAAAAACTGTTGCAAAAATTTGGCAGTCTGGATTTTATTGGCCTTCAATGTATCAAGATGCAAGAAGCTTTGTTGCAACTTGTGATCGATGTCAAAGAACAGGAAATATTTCAGGACGGAATGAGATGCCTTTGCAACCTATTCTTGAGGTTGAGCTCTTTGATGTTTGGGGCATAGATTTCATGGGCCCGTTCCCATCATCTTATGGTAACAAATTTATTTTGGTGGGAGTTGATTACGTCTCTAAATGGGTAGAGGCGATTGCTAGTCCTACAAATGATGGTAGAGTGGTTAAGAAGTTCTTACAGAAGCATATCTTTACACGTTTTGGAGTGCCTAGGGCCATCATGAATGATGGAGGGTCTCACTTTTGCAATAAATTAATTGAAGATCTTTTGCGAAAGTATGGAGTGACTCAGAAAGTTGCTACACCTTATCACCCTCAAACTAGCGGGCAAGTGGAGATTTCAAATCGAGAGCTGAAACAAATTCTTGAGAAAACAGTGGCTAGCACCAGAAAAGATTGGGCAATGAAGCTTGATGATGCTCTATGGGCTTATAGGACGGCATTCAAGACACCTATCGGTATGTCTCCGTATAGGTTGGTGTTTGGAAAATCATGTCATTTACCCGTGGAAGTGGAGCACAAGGCACTTTGGGCGATAAGATTCTTGAACATGGAATTACAAGCTGCGGGACTTAACAGGTTGATGCAACTAAGTGAACTTGATGAGTTGAGACTTAAGTCTTATGAAAATGCGGCAATATACAAGGAGAAGACAAAGAAGTGGCATGACAGGCATATTAGACCGAAAGAGTTTGAAGTTGACCAGCAAGTTCTACTGTTCAACTCAAGGCTGAAACTCTTTCCCGAAAAATTAAAGTCAAGATGGTCTGGCCCTTTTAAAATTGTCAAGGTATATCCGTATGGTGCTGTGGACATCACTCGAGATGGTTCCGATGTGTTTAAAGTGAATGGGCAAAGACTCAAGCCATATTTGATTGGTGATGACATTCCAAGAGGAGTCAATTGGCTTCTCTCCAGTCCTCAAGCTTAAGTTCATCACGAGAGGCGTCGAGCTAATGACGTTAAACAAGCGCTATTTGGGAGGCAACCCAAGGAATTTTGTTGATTTGAATAATATTTTTGTATGTTTGGACTATGCAGGAGGATCTTCATTTCGAGATGGATGCCACAATGGCATTTCATGGTTGCACACTACCACCTCGACCATGATTCAGGGGAGTCCTCTCTTTTTCCTCGCATATTAGTCCATTGTGTGTGTTTCTTGTGGACAAGAAACGTGATAAGTTGGGGGGTATGTGTGTGTTCATTGTGATGTTAAAAAAAAATCAAAAAATCAAAAAATTAAAAATCACAAAAAGAATTCTGGCCTTGTAAAAAGATCACATACACTAGCAAGTTGAAACTGGTAGACTTTTTGAAGGTTGTAAGTGATTAAAAGGACATGAATATGTGCAAGATGATTTGGTTTGCATGCTTTGAGTACAAGTAGGTGCATTAGAGAGACGTTTACCTGGGATTGATTATGCTTTGCCGCACCAAGTGAGTTTTGAGCCTATATGCATATCTTTTGCATTTCATATTCGTTTGCTTGAGTGTCCACATGTTGTTTGCATTGCTAGCACTTGTTTGAGGTCTTTCTTGAAATGCATGACATTATTTGATGATAACATGATAAAGGCATTTAGGGATAGCCTCATATTTCCTATATTACCACACCATTTATACATGATCAATTAGTTACCCTATTGAGGGAGTAAAAAGGTGTGCAAAGGGGGGTTTTATTGATGATCATTACTTTTGGGAAAATATTGGGTTTGGTTGTTACTTGTTAATCATAATATTAATGGATCATTGTTCTTGTTTATAATTAGCTCTCTGAAAAAATAAAAAAAATAAAAAACAAATTATACTATTTATATGAGAGCATACTTATGTTTTTATGATCCTTTTTCATTCGACTAGTCAAGTTACTTGTTAAAAGAGAATAAAAAGATTCAAGTGTGGGGATAATAGGGTGGAGTTGAATGAATTATGTTGTTGGGTACTAGCTTTTGACATTTAACCTGTTTTGGCTTTACTTGACATACCATGTCCCTAGCCCCATTACAACCCGAATAAAGACCTTTTGATTATCATCAGTGGTGTGTGTTGCGTTAAAGTTAGATTGATACCAAATGTCAAGCATGTTTATGATTTTGTTGGAATGGAGTGATACACTTACCCTTGTTCTTGAGTGAATATTCTTTTGTGAGTGAAAGGTGAGTTATTACCTGTATTTTGCATATGAGATCCCAAGTTTTGAATCAAAGATGTACTCTTGTGGGCTTAGCATGATTACCAACTTATTCTTACATTGACATGGACTGTTGAGAACTTATGCATCTTCTTTGAGTAGACTATGTGAATACTTGTAACTTCGACACAAGGCATTGTATTCTTCACTTTGATTCTTAAGTTGACATGGCATGAGAGAACTTGTATATGTGGTGTTGTAGTGGCATTCGATCTTTTACATGAGCTAGATGGATTTTGTGGGTACATTCACTATAGACCCTCGCGAGACCTCACTCGTCCACTAGGGCTGCCTAGGGGTTTAAAGGGCTTGTTGCATATGCCAAATGCAACCGTGATCACCTACGGAAGTGGTATTAATAAGTAGTTAGTTTGGTTTACTCGAGGACGAGCAAAAGTTAAGTTGGGGGGTATTTGATACATGCTAATTTTGTATATATTTTATAGCATGTTATCTCTCATTTATCCTTAATTTTGTGCTTGTTAGCATTGTTAGTAGCATTTTAATTTGAATTTGATGCTAAGATTTTTTTTTATGTTTATAGGATAATTTTGGAAGCAAAAGGAGCCCGGTTTCAGATCATCAAGAGACCGTAGATTAAACCTGGACGAGCAATGAGGAAATAAGAATTTTCACAAAAAAAATGGAAAGTGATATATTCTTAAAGCAGGAATCCCGGTTGGAATTAATATAATTTTTGTTAAGCGAAAGGAGTCCGGTTCCAGGTCCTCAATTGATCGCAGCTTAGGACTTAAGGACTTATTTATATTAATAAATATTTAATTTATTTAGAAAATTATATTTATAAATATCTAACAATATTAGATATTTATTTTTATAATTTCTGGATTTATTTAATTATTTATTAATTAAAGATTATAAGCTGTGCGGGTTAAAAAGCATTTCCACGGAACCCAGTATAATACTACCAACAAAAGTGGCCGGTTTGTAAAGCAAGTGGGTTTTGTAGTGGTTTGTAAAGCAAGTGGAATTAGTAGTGCAGCTTTCGGCTGCTTTCTTTCTTTTTTTTTTATTTGATTTCTTTTCTTTTTCTTTTCTTTTTCTTTTTCTTTTTATTTTTTTAATTTTGTGGTGTGCTAAATTTGTGCTATAAATAGGCCTAGTTCTATTTTAATAATTTTAATAATATTATGATTCTATTTGTAATTCTATTTAGGATTATAATTCAATTTTAAATATATTTAGAATGATTGATGGGTTTAACCTTGGTTAAAAGATAGCAAGTTAAATTATATAAGGAAACAAATTTGTTTTAATTTGATTGGTCCATGGTTTAAATTTTAAATATATTTAGAATGATTGATGGGTTTAACCTTGGTTAAAAGATAGCAAGTTAAATTATATAAGGAAACAAATTTGTTTTAATTTGATTGGTCCATGATTTAGAAGTGATCTATGATTGGTTCTAATACGTGATTAATTAACTGGATGGTGTGGTAGACTCATGTTTGATAATAAAGGATTACACATTAATTTTCATAAATACTTAATTACTAATTAATTACAATTTTTGATTTAAATCAACAACAATTATATCATTATATAATGACACATCTATTTTTTGCACATGTCTCTTTGTATAGAGTTATTTTCCAAAATTATTTACTTATTAATTGATTTTAATATAAATATACTATTTTAATACATGAGTCTATTTTATCTATATTATACAATATAGTATTTTAATATCTCAGACTCTCGATCTACAATCATAAGTTGCAATTAAATTGAATAAATCTACTATTAGTGAATAAAAAAATTAAAAATTGAAAAATATTTACGATACTATTCTAAATAGACGTTCAAAATTAAATTAATCAATTAATAAAAAAACCTAACAACCAGTTAAAATATTTAAATGAATTTTAAACTAATTGTCTTTAACATTTTACTTATCGATTTTTTTTAGCTATGCAATAATCAAATGGGACAAACAAATTGACTTGACAAGATATTTGAATTATTCAAAATACTAAATATACTCTCAAATATTATTAGACATTATTTAGTGTATAAATTATCACATTACAAAGTCAATGAAAATATTGTTATTGAATATTTTTATAGCAAATTCGTCAACTCAGCGCAACAATTCTTATAAATCAATATTTTTTATGTATAATTATTTTTTTAGTATATAAAAGGACATACGACATCTACAAAAATATTCAAAAATTCTAAATTTTCTTATAAATTACTATAGGAACCAATATAACAAAATCCAAATCAATTCGAACGACAGACCATAGCTACGATTCTATACTATCCAAATCAATGAACCAATATAACAAAATCCTGTAGATCTAAGATTCAGATGCCAAAATAAAAGAACGTACCCTCACAAAAAGAAAGAACACAACTCAATATATGGGTAGACAAAAACTACTAACGGGGTAATATTTATTAAAAAATAAAGTAAACTCAAGGACAAAAATGGAAGTTATCATTCACAAGGACAAAATACAAAATGCAATATATCAGTAGATAAAACCTACCAACGGATTACTAGATCTCAATAAAGAGAGATTTCTATTGAAAAAAACAGAGCAAAATCCAGGAAAACAATAAAAGGTGGGCTTATCATCAACCAAAAATGATGTCTGTCATCGTTATAAAAATCACTGTTATTGCTAACTAGATAGGTCAATACATAAAATTTTATATTGTTTTAATAAAAGGTTCCCTTTTTAATTTTGTATTCTTGAATTAAATTAATAGTATTCAATTTTTACATCATAATCTAAGAGCAGATATATCAAATTCGCTTGGTTGGTTGATAATATTTTTTTTAATATCAACAGAACTTTAAATATAGGTAAAAAAAAACTTAACAACTTGGTAGATAGATTCTAAATAAACAAAAATATTTATTAGTTTTGTATTGTCTAAACAAAACAAATGCATCGGGTTTTGATATTGCATCGGGTTTTGGATCGGAAATCGGTTTGGTACAACTGAAATCCAAATCGAAAATATTTTAGGTTTAAAATTTAATTCCAAACTTGAACCAAAAATTCGGGTTCGGTACATCCAAAATTTCGGGCTTTGGATCGGATAATATTTATTTTTCTATAGTAAATCAATTTACTAATAAAAAAACATACAATTTGTAAAAATGATATTGAATAAACACAATGAGACTAGATTATAAGAAAGTTTCTTTTATCATAACTAAGTTTGTTTAATGGATCCTATACAGTAGAGATCCTTTCTCACATGAAGCATCCGACATTTTTTTGAGCGACAATCTTATGATTTATTATGATCATGAGAAACAAGTGTTTATGAATTTTCAATATGTATTTGAAAAACTGATCGCAACCCATATAAATTTTTTGATTAAATTAATATGATAAAAATTCTAGAAATCCATGGTACTTTACATTTAAATACACCAAATTTCCAAGAGAACAAAACTTAAAATATGGGTAAAAAATACTTATGGACTTGGTAGAAAGATTCCGAAAAATGAGAAAAATCAAATGAAAAATAAAATTAAGAAAAACAATAGAGAGGGGTTTAAAGCGTTTCAATGGGGGATGTGGATGTTATGATAATTGTTTTACAATATTAATTTTATTGCAATTGGTATAAAATGACGAATAAGTAAGTCTATATTTAAATTAATTACATTCTCATAAAATTAATTTTTTTCCTAAATAATAATTAAAATAATATATTTATATTAATTAATTAATTAATTAGTTAATTTTATCGCTCGGTGCATAGCACGGATAGAACGCTAGTTCTTTATTAAGTTTAAATATTTTTGGCATTTGATGATGTATGCAGTGAACTGAAATTTTAGTAGTTTTTGGAACGTATTGGAATTTACTCGTATCTAATTTTTTTTGACGGGCGGTGAGTGATATGTGTTATAAGTAGTAACTTAATATATTATCTCTACGTGACTATTGCTTGATATAGAATTTGCACTGGTGATATACATTCCCCGATTATGCATGACTTAGGGGCTAGTTTGGGGAAACTTTTTCTAAAATAAGTCAACTTATTTTAAGACAAAGTTAGAGATTCTTAACTTTCCAACTTATTTTTGTAACTTATTGAATCTTAAACATACATTAAATATTTATATAAAAAAATTATCAAAATATAAAAATTTTACCCGAAAATAAGTTAATAAGTCCTTAAAAAAAGGTTTCCCAAACAGGCACTTAAATTTCTTCGTGTTTGGAGTTACATTATATGATACACTTACTTTGGTGTAATATTCCGTAATTTTTAGAATAATAATAATAATAAAAGAATAATAGAATAAAAAGGGATTAAAATTATATATTAAATAAGATTTAAAATTGGATTAGAAGAATGGGCTTAAAATATGGATCATATTAGAATACGGATTACTAGTATTTTTGGAATTAGAGTTGTAAGACGTTATAAATACAACTTATTCTTCTCTCTCATCTTTATTTACAAAATTCGTAGGTCTATTCTTCACAAAAATTAGCAGTCTTGTAAAATTCGTAGAAAATTCATCGTAGGTTCGTTGATTCTGGACATTTCGGAAAGATCTTTTCGTTCTCTACAAATTTCGTTCTTTGAGTTTTTCAAGAAAACATCGTTTAGAGGGTCAAAATGGCTAAATACAGATATGGTCAGGAGTGGTAACACGATTTGAATTCTTGATTTTCCGTGTCGAGGTAAGTTTCTAATTGATCTATCTAGTGTTTTCGAAATTATGTGTTATGTGTATGTACTTATTATCAAAACATGGGTTAAGTGATTATATTTTGAATTTATATATATTATTGTATATATGTGTTATATGTAAACAATAGTCTTGGAACTCTGATTTATGCCATGGTTTACAAAAATAAGAATAAGGACCGAGTCACTGGATTGTAGTGACACTTTCAGAAAATTTAGGACCGTTATCACCGGCTTGTAGTGGTCGTGGTATGAATTATGGGTTTCAAGTTATTGTTGTTATGTGGTGTCGTATCATATCATATCGAATAAGAATAAGAATATGTGTATCGAAAGTGATTGTTTCGTGTACCGTATTATATCGATTATAGTATTATTCTATATGTGTTTATACGTTACTTTGTATGGCTAGTTAGATCGATTGGTTACTTGCTGGGCTTCGTAGCTCATTCTTTTAATATTTCAGGTTCAGTATACGATCGAGTTTGGTAGCGTTGGAGTTCGAGGACCTTAGAATTGGGCGAGATTGAATTTTCGATAGATGTTGGCTGCGCTTTTGTAATAAGTACCTTTGTAATTGACTTTTGATTTAATAAATTGTAATTTGTTTTATTTTAGTTTTCGATTTAGAATTAATAGTCCGAAAAGTCGGGCTGTTACAGTTGGTATCAGAGCAGACTATCTTTCGGAGTGTATTAGGTATGTGACTATTAGTGCATTCTTTAGGATGCGATCCTTTACACTATCGTTTAGGAGTAGACGTTTAGAATAGATGTGTCGCGGACTTTTGGAGTATAGGAGTTTGAGAATTTGAGGACAAATTCTTTTTAAGAAGGGTAGTATGTAATATTCCGTAATTTTTAGAATAATAATAATAATAAAAGAATAATAGAATAAAAAGGGATTAAAATTATATATTAAATAGGATTTAAAATTGGATTAGACGTTATAAATACAACTTATTCTTCTTCCTCATCTTTATTTACAAAATTCGTAGGTCCATTCTTCACAAAAATCAGCAGTCTTGTAAAATTTGTAGAAAATTCATCATAAGTCGGAATTCATTGATTCTGGACATTTCGGCAAAATCTTTTCGTTCTCTACAACTTTCATTTTTTGAGTTTTACAAGAAAACATCGTGTAGAGGGTCGAAATGGCTAAATACAGATCTAGTCAGAGTGGTAACACGATTTGAATTCTTGATTTTCCGTGTCGAGGTAAGTTTCTGATTGATCTATCCAGTGTTTTCGAAATTATGTGTTATGTGTATGTACTTATTATCAAAACATGGGTTAAGTAATTATATTTTGAATTTATATGTATTATTGTATATATGTGTTATATGTAAACAATAGTCTTGGAACTCTAATTTATGCCATGGTTTGCAAAAATAAGAATAAGGACCGAGTCACCGGATTGTAGTGACAACTTTCAGAAGATTTAGGACCGTTATCACCGGGTTGTAGTGGCCGTGGTATGAATTATGGGTTTCAAGTTATTGTTGTTATGTGGTGTCGTATCATATCATATCGAATAAGAATAAGAATATGTGTATCGTATTATATCGATTATTGTATTATTCTATATGTGTTTATACGTTACTTTGTATGGCTGGTTAGATCGATTGGTTACTTGCTGGGCTTCGTAGCTCATTCTTTTAATATTTCAGATTCAGTATACGATCGAGTTTGGTAGCGTTGGAGTTCGAGGACCTTAGAATTGGGCGAGATTGAATTTTCGATAGATGTTAGCTGCGCTTTTGTAATAAGTACCTTTGTAATTGACTTTTGATTTAATAAATTGTAATTTATTTTATTTTAGTTTTCGATTTAGAATTAATAGTCCGAAAAGTCGGGCTGTTACATTTGTTTATTTGAAAAGAACAAAATGTAAATGAGAAATTTTGAACAAAATTTAAGGTCCAAAAATGTAAAGAGAAAAGTGTGTATAAAAGAAGACCGTCAATTTTGTATGGTGATTTCTGTGATAGAAATTGAGTAGGAAGTAAGAATGAGCATTCATCCCTAAATTTATAATATTGAGCTGTAATTAAATTTGTAGGAATTGAATGACACGAATGAAAATTGTGATTACGTTTTTCTGCTATATGAAAATGATTAATATTTTTCAACAAAATAGTAAATTTAATTGCATTCCTTAATCCTTCCTAATTTTATTCCCTTCCAACCCAAGGTATAATTGTTTTTATATTTACATATACTAGCTTATAACCCGTGCGAAACACGGTTTTTTTTGATATATTATAAAATTTATTTAACATTATAGTTATGTTTTTATATAATCCTTATTTTTAATAATTTTTTAATTTTAATTTAATATAAATTTATATAATAATATGCATGGTTTAAAATTTATTTTGTAAAATTCTAAATTAAAAATGTCGTTGACGGGTTCGGACTTTGAATTTTTAGGAAATTAATTTAATCGTATAATATATCTTATTATTAGATCTAACGATTCTTATTTATTACTAAAAATAATGATTTGAATATATGGTGAGATATTTTTTGTTGTATATTAGTGATCGCAAAATTAATTTTAAATTAAAAAGTAACGTGTTTTAATTACAAAAATTAGTACTAAAATAATTACGGAAAGATATGGTGTGATATTTTGGATATATATTAATTATTGTAATATTAGTTTTAAATTAAATGGTAAAGTGTTTTAATTAGAAGTAAAATCTTTAGAAAAAAATGGGTAATTGAGTTGTTGGAACAGAAAAAAGAGTCCAAGTAGAAGCTCAATGTGGATGAAGTAATTTTAATCGGAATATAATTACGTTAATCCTAAAACGAAACTAAAACAACCCACATACATTCAATGAGGCAATCAAACAAACACTGTACTTACATTAAAAACCCCAACACAATCATTATACTTACACTTTAATGATATATATGGTGTTGCAAAAGAAGAGAAAAGCCGAAGAAACTTGTGTATTAAATTGATGAAGATGGTGTAAATTAGGTTTAGAAGAATAGAGTTCTGTGGGCAGTGTTCGTGAAGGCAACGGAGGTTTTAAGTTTAACTGTATTAATAATGGTGTAAATATAAAATACTATTGTATCTTTAGGACTATACCCAATAAAGGATCAAAATTTATTTATTTTATATTTAAAATTAATTAAAAATTAAATTAACTAAACCGAAAACCAAAATAAATAGGATAACCAAAACCGATAACCAAAGTATAGATAGATAGATATTTTAACAAAGGGTTAATTGGCATTTTGGTCACTCAACTGATAGGAAACTTGCAATCGGGTCATCAAACTTAAAAAGTTTTCAATCACATCATTGTACTCTTAAAAATTTTCATTCAGGTCACTAGCCGTTACTCTCCGTTAAAAATTTGACGGAAAGTTGACTAAGTTTTGTGAGTTAGCTTGAATAAATCCATTGTGGCATGTACAGTCAGCTGAAGTAGCGTTTTGATCACCGAACTTACTAGAAACTTAGCTGACTGCACATTAGTTGAGTGACGAAAAACGCCGCTTCAGCTGACTGTAAATGCCACGGTGGATTTATTCAAGCCAACTCACCAAACTTAGTCAGTTTTCCGTCTAATTTTTAACGGATTGTAATGGCCAGTGACCTGAATGAAAATTTTTAAGAGTACAATGATGTGACTGAAAACTTTTTAAGTTTGATGACCCAATTGCAAGTTTCCAGTCAGTTGAGTGACCAAAAGGCCATTTAACCCTTTTAACAAAACACTTTGATTTACAGAATAACAAAACACTCCCTCTCCCTCCCCCTAACAGAATTAAACTCAGTCAGGAACTTAAGCCCTAACAATTCCCTTTAACCCTTTATTCCTCTTCATTGGAGCTTCTTTTTGTGCATAGTTGCATCTCGTGCTGCTGTGGTAACTCCATCCGGCTCCGACATAGTTGCTTCGAGTCTCTGTTGCTATTTGTGGTTCTCTTGTAAGCTTCTCATCTGTTCATAGTCGCTTCGATTTGTTCTCTACTACCCTAATTTTTTGTTCTCCATCTCCATCATCCAAATAAACTCAAATTTCTGCAAGTCATAATTATTTTAAGATCTATTCATATAAACTTGCTGTTCTGTACAGCCCTAATTAGTAAAATAAGTGTGTTAAAAACTATTAATTTAAGTTTGATCGTTATAATCATCCTATTCTGTAATTTGCACATACATCCCATTATACATACATGTACATATATTCTATATTCTCAAGCTCTTTTGACAGTATAGTATAGAGGGTAGGTACAGCTCCATATAATGATAGACTTGTTTCTTTAATCTTTACATAATCTATGCATCTCCTTTCTTGCTGCTTCTGTTAGGATTATATTTTTTCACAATTGTATCACATTTTTATGTGTTTTTAATTACCCTTAGGTTAATTTTGAGTTTGTCTTCTATTAGATGTTCTTGAACCCTGTAATTCCAGTACACACAGTGATTGCCTTTTAACTTATTGTTCCTTGTGAACATATGACTTATGAGACTAGAAAACATTGAATGATTAGTTCTCATGAGTAGGAGAAAGATTAAACCTTGTGTTACAGCTCTGGTTAAATCTGGAGTTTTTATGTTTCTCGTCTTTAGGTTCAAGTCAAGTAGATAAGTGTTTCTTAATCAACTTGGGACAATTACAGAACACTATTTTTACATAATTTAACAAAATTTAGCAAACCTCTATATTTTTGGGCTCTAGTTAAGTCTTGTCATGATCATCGTAGTGATTTTTGAAGTTCTGTGAAAATGATAGTTACAAGTTTTGTCATAATTATAGTTTCAAAAATTCAGTGCAGTTCTAGTAAGTTTTGACTACATTTATTCTGCATTGTTATTTGTTCAATAATATTTTCTCCCGTGTTTTTTAAATGACATCTATAAAATTTGAAATAGAAAGATTAAATTTGCGGAAAGAAATGCAGTACTGAGTTTGTTTATTTTTTATTGATAACATTGACTGCAGACCTCTTTGTTTCATGGTCATGAGATGCACCGATCTACTTTTACTTGTATAAAACTCAATCAATAGCTTACAAAGACTGAAAAACCACTTTACTGAATACGACTTGATTAATAAGAGTATCACAGACTATAGATTTAGAGTTTCAATTTCAGAATTACACTAAGCATGGACAATTCGAGAGGCCCATCTCTCTCCCAAAGCAACTAAAGAAAAACTCACAAGATGCATAATCTAATTCCATCCCCCAATTCTATTCTTATCCCTTCTTTTCCCTTGGGTCCCACCACTAACTCCTTCTACACTCCACCAATAATTCTTTCTTTATTTCTATTTCCCACCTGTATCTGTGCTTTGGCCATTTTGCCCTTTTTCTACATTTTGCCCTTTTTCTAATTTATTCTTCTGGCGCCTTGAATAAGTCTTCCATGTCTTGGGTCCTTTAGTACAGGTTATTACATTACCCCGCCCCCAAACACTCACCTTGTCCTCAAGGTGAAAGTCAGGAAAACGAGCGTTGATGCTATCGACATCCTCCCACGTGGCTTCGTAATCAGACAACCCTTTCCATTTCAGTAAAACCTCCAATCTGCCTGTGTCATTAGTACCCACTTTTCGGACTTGCAGCAATCTCTCCGGTTGAACCAGTAATTCCAAATCTGCATTCAGTTGAAGAGGTACAGTGGGTGAGGACTGGAGGGAACCCATAGCACGACGGAGTTGTGACACATGAAACACCGGGTGTATCTTGCTTGTCTCCGGTAATCTCAGTTTATAGGCAACCTACCCTATTTTTTCTAACACTTCAAATGGCCCATAGAAGCGAGCAGCCAGTTTCTCATAGGGACGCTTAGCAAGAGATCGCTGTCGATAGGGTTGTAATTTAAGAAACACCATTTCACCCACCTGGAATTGCTTATCCCGACGCTTCGAATCAGCATTGAGTTTCATTTTCTGCTGAGCTCGTAATAAATTGACGTGGAGATCTGCTAGGATTGCATCCCTTTCTTGTAGCATCTCATCAAGGCAGGCTGTTTACAATAGTTTGACCTCTACCAATTTTGATGAGTGATGGTGGGTCTCGACCATACATCACTTTGAAGGGTGTGAACCTCGTCGAGAGGTGAGGGGACGTGTTATAGGAATATTCAGCCCAATGGAGCCATTTAGCCCAAGTGTGTGGTTGCCCTCCCACAAAACAACGCATCTAGGTCTCAAGAGCTTTATTAACTATTTCGGTTTGACCATCGGTTTGGGGATGGTAGGCCGTGCTGCGCTTAAGCTCAGTCCCATGTAATTTAAAAATCTCCCTCCAAAAGTTACTCACAAAAATGTGATCTCGATCGGAAATAATCGACGTTGGAAACCCGTGCAGTCTTTCAATTTCCCTCGTAAACACTTCAGCCACTGAGACCGCTGTGAAAGGGTGTTTCAACCCCAAAAAGTGAGCGTATTTCGAGAGACGGTCTACCACCACAAGAATCGTATCTATTCCTCTTGACACCGGTAATCCCTCAATAAAATCAATAGATAGATCATCCCATACCTGAGTTGGGATTGGCAGTGGTTGTAGTAATCCCACAGGCAACCTCTGTGACAACTTTTGTCTTTGACATGTAACACAGTGTTGCACGAAACGAGCAATATCTTTTCGCATACCTACCCAGAACCATTCT
Organism: Saposhnikovia divaricata; assembly: GCA_036435485.1. NCBI lineage: Eukaryota > Viridiplantae > Streptophyta > Magnoliopsida > Apiales > Apiaceae > Saposhnikovia > Saposhnikovia divaricata. Next base: position 189,739,632 of record CM071598.1, on the reverse strand, counting down.
TTTGCCATTCGGAGGTAAGTTTTAACATCCCCCGCATGTCCTCCTATTGGTGAACTATGGTACTCATCCATTAACTGCTTAATGAATTTAGATGATTTGGGAACCACCACCCTGCCTTTATACATCAATCTTTGTTCCACCAACGTAAATCCCACATGCTCTTTGGCCCCTGTCTCCAAATCTGAGATGATTTGCTGTAAAAATGGGTCAGTTCTTACTTCTTCAAACAATTCAGACCAGTCAATCCCAGAAGTTGAAGTCATTGAGCTTAAAGTTACTTCTCCCACCAGTTTTCTTGTCAAGGCGTCAGCCACTTGGTTCGCCTTCCCGGGTTTGAACTGGATTTCGAAAGAATAACCCATCAATTTGGCCATTCGCTTGTGGTAATCCCCTCCCACTTCTTGTTGTTGGGTGAGATACCTCAAACTTTGTTGATCAGTCCTAATCACAAAGTGGCGTCCCAACAAGTAATACTTCCATTTTTGAACAGCCAGACAAATAGCCATTAATTCTTTCTCATATATTGATTTTTGCTGTGCCTTAGGTCCTAGCAGCTTGCTGAAAAAAGCAATAGGGCGGCCCATTTGCATCAAAACGGCCCCCAACCCAAACCCTGATGCATCAGTTTCTAAAACAAAATTCTTCGAAAAATCGGGCATAGCAAGAACTGGTCGCGTTGCCATGACCTGCTTTAACCTGTTAAATGCCTCAGTTGCCTCCACATTCCACCCAAATTTATCCATTCTCAGCTGGTCTGTAAGTGGTCTAGCGATTTGAGCATAACCCGCCACATACTTCCTGTAGTACCCTGTGAGTACGAGAAAACCCCTTAACTCTCTTAACGTCCTCTCTTAACGTCTTTGGTGTTGGCCAATCCAAAATGGCCTGCACTTTTCCCCATCCGCTGCTACCCCATCACTGGAGATAACATGTCCCAGGTAAGCCATTTTGCAATTCCCAAACTCACATATTTTAAGATTGGCCACCAGTTTGTGTTCCTCGAGAGTAGATAAAACAACTGCCAGATGTTTCCTATGGTCTGCCTTGGTGGGACTGTAGATCAATATATCGTCGAAGAAAATTAGGACGAACTTCCGAAGATATGGGCGAAACACGTCGTTCATTAGAGATTGGAAAGTGGCCGGTGCATTCATAAGCCTGAAGGGCATGACAAGAAATTCATAGTGCCCGTCGTGAGTTTTGAACGCAGTTTTATGAGTATCCTCCGGTCGTACCCTAATTTGGTGGTACCCTGCCTTTAAGTTGAGTTTAGAGAAGAACTGGGCTCCATACAATTCATCTAACAGCTCGTCTATAATCGGAATGGGGTACTTATCAGGTACGGTTTCTTTGTTCAATGCCTGGTAGTCCACAAAAAAACGCCATGATCCATCTTTTTTTCGTACCAATAAGACTCGACTAGAGAAAGGACTTTTGGAAGGTTTGATAATCTCTGCCTTCAACATCTCTTGGATCAATTGTTCGTTTTTATCTTTCTGGCACTGAGGATACCGATATGGTCTAACCCCCACCGGGTTGCTCCCCTCTCTCAAACAAATAGAATGTTCGTGCCCTCTACTTGGTGGCAGACCTTGAGGCTCTGTGAACACTGCCCCATGTTGCTGCACAATATCCTCTAAGAAGTCTGGAACCCCTTCTCGCGAAGTTATGCGTGGCTGTTCCTCTAACTGATGTAACTCCTTCACCTCCACCCAATAAGCCCGCTTCTCCTTTCGAATCGTCCTTAACATTGCCTTCAATGATATTTTGCTTTGTACCAGTGAAGGATCTCCTATCAGGGTAACAATTCTATCTCCCACATGGTATTGCATGACTTGTGACCTCCAATTTGTAACCACAGCCCCCAACTTTTCTAACCACTGTACTCCCAATATAACATCTGTGGTGCCTAAGTTCAATGGTAAAAAATCTTCTTGAATCACCACATCCCCGTCCAATTGTAGTACCACGTTTTCACACACTCCATTCCCTTTTACCGCGTCACCATTTCCCAAAGACACCCCAAAGCTTCCTGAAGCCGTGACTGGCAGGTTCAAAGCAGCCACCCTATCCAACGGCACAAAATTGTGTGTGGCTCCGGGGTCAATCAACACAATTACTTCACTAGCCCCAATTCTGCCCCTCAATTTCATTGTTTTTGGACCAGTTAAACCCACAACCGAATTAAGAGAAACTTCAGAGTGTAGTGGTACCTCAGTTAACGGTGATTCCTCGTTGGGTGAAACCGGGGGTTCACTACTGTTTTCTTCTGCCTCATCCTCTTCTTCTTCCATGAGTAACACACTGAGCTTTTTCTTCCGGCATTTGTGACCAATATTCCACTTATCGTCGCAACGGAAACAAAGCCCCTTGGAACGCTTCTCTTGCAACTCCTTATCGGATAGTTTCCTTACTTCCCCATGCCTTTGTTCTGAACAACCCCCGAATACTTGCTCGGACTCATTGAAGCCAGTGACTCGCTTCCTCCCGAGGCCCAACTTCGAATTGAAGAAGGACTGGACTGAGACCCATACATTGTTTGGCTTGGACCTTTTGCAGAGTAAGTGTAAGAACTTGCACTAATCGAACTGGAAATTTTTTTCTTCGATACAGCCTTATTTTTACCTTCGACTTGTACTGCCAGTTCCATCGCCTGCTCTAGGCGTAAAGGCTGTAATACCCTCACCTCCGTCTTGATATCTTCCTTTAACCCGTTGAGAAACTGTCCCAATAAAATCTCCTCAGACAAACAGTCCAACGGTGCTGCTGTCTCGATAAACCTCCTTTGATAGTCTTCTATTGTAGATGATTGCGTTGTCGACAACCATTGCTCATACAAGGAACCCCCACTTGACGAGCGAAACCTCCGAAGAATGAATTGTTTTAAATCTGCCCATCTCCGTATAGGATGTCTCCTATTTTCCCACTGATACCATTTAAGAGCATCTCCCTCCAAGGCAACCACAACAGCCTCCAACCTCTCCTCTTCGCTTAATTTATAGAAATTGAAATACCTTTCCACACACATCACCCACCCATCTGGATCCCCTCCATCAAATAAGGGCATATCCAGTTTTCGGTATCGCCAATAACGGGGTCCACCTCCCGACCCGTTTCCCCCAAACGTCCTATTCCCTCCTAGGCTCCCAAACAACTCCGGCATCGGAACTCCCATAGTAGGCGTTCGTATAACTCCCCGAACTAACGATTCCCCTTGAGGGATGCTTGTCTTTCCTGTCTCATGGACTGGGTTGAATCCAGAAGGAAAACCCGTTATAGTGGAACGGATCTCCGATTGAAACTTGTCCTGTTCGTTCTTCATAGCAAATATCAACGACTCCTGTTGTTCTCGAGCACGAGATATCCTCTCATCTAACCTCGTAAATACAGTTTCCACTGTCTTCTCAACCGCCTTTGTCACCATATCCGATACCCTCGTTTCCAACGGACCCATCGCCTCTTCTAACTTACGCTGATTCACCGTCGGATTTGTAGTAGGTAGCGCCATGGACCGATTGTGCTCTGATACCACTTGAGATGCACCGATCTACTTTTACTTGTATAAAACTCAATCAATAGCTTACAAAGACTGAAAAACCACTTTACTGAATACGATTTGATTAACAAGAGTATCACAGACTATAGATTTAGAGTTTCAATTTCAGAATTACACTAAGCATGGACAATTCGAGAGGCCCAGCTCTCTCCCAAAGCAACTAAATAAAAACTCACAAGATGCATAATCCAATTCTATCCCCCAATTCTATTCTTATCCCTTCTTTTCCCTTGGGTCCCACCACTAACTCCTTCCACACTCCACCAATAATTCTTTCTTTATTTCTATTCCCCACCTGCTTCTGTGCTTTGACCATTTTGCCCTTTTTCTAATTTATTCTTCTGGCGCCTTGAATAAGTCTTCCATATCTTGGGTCCTTTAGTACAGGTTATTACAGGTCACATATTTAAGATCCAATTTACTGATAAAGAAATACTGGTAGGAGGAAGGAAACTATCAAGCTTGTATCTTTGCTCCATTTCTTTACTTAGCGAGCAAGTGTCTTTTACCAAAACATGATGGATTGAACTGAAAACGTTTCCAATTCCAATAGCAGCTCCCGCCAAAGCAATTGTAGCAGCTCCGGCACCTATTGATTTTGCACCTTCTAACATAATGTATGTATCTAATAATAAAATTCTTTATCTAAAAGTAGATCATAGTTTTGGACTGCTCTTAGAACGCGCCGATACGGCACGCTTCCGCGGGTACCATGTTCCTGAATTTGAGTGACGTAAGACTCATAGGTACGTGCACTCAAGAGTTCTCCCTGTGGAGAATGTATTAAGCCTCTTAGATCACCAGAGCGATGGAATATGGACTCCGGAGTAAATCCATCAGCCACTAAAGCAGCTTCCACATATCGTTCCACTATGACTTGAGCATCAAGAATGGATACCATACGCTGTAGGTCCTGATCCCCCCCCATAATTGATAAGTACCTGCCATATACAGGATGTTCCTTCTTATTTCATCGGAGAGGAGTGGCTGGGGCAATTCCGGCACAATAGGTTGAGGCACCGGCGGCAGAACCGGCTGGTCCATTACTTCGTAAGTACACTATTTAACTTATTTAATTTACTTAGGCTCTTAAGTGTCTTATGGATTCTCTTTTAAGTGCTCTCTTTTCTAATTTACCATGTTTTTTGTCTTTATATTTATCTTAATTGAAGAAAGTCATCCTACTTTTTATGAATATAATTTCTAAAGTCACCTTGGGAGATTACAGATTTTTGTTAATAATTTGATTAGTGTAAATTTTTCTTACTTATTCAGTACCGACCATGTACTCTGGTGCTTTAAAACTATGTGATTTAGTGTAATAGAAGCAATAGTATAATAAATTTTTCCATTTTGATTACCATGTGAAATAGCATCATAATTCAAAATATCACTTCCTCATTTGAAAATGGATAACTTCTTTTCATTTATTTGTAAAGACAAAGGGTCGTCTGAGTTGGAATGGAGGGTGTTTCAAAAGGACATGGTGCTCGTACCAGTGTTAAGAATTTATAGTTTTGTTTGCACGCAGGCCATTAATTTGGACAGGATAGAATAGGCAATATAATCTCCAGATATATTTCTAATTAGCTTATATGACATATATACGACAGTATTAAGTGTGACCTTTTTTTGGTCAATTAAGAAAAGGACTGGGCATGTTTAGCGTAGCCCGGTAATGGTGCAAGCAAATCAAAGTAGATTTAAATCCCAAAATATTGTAATATTTTCGTGCCTCGTGATCTATGACAAACAATTTGCATTGTATTGTTATAAACTTCAATGCCAGATAGTAGAAGCTTATTATACTAATTTTGGGAGATAAGCGTCAACATGTGAGAAGTAAAAGCTTTTGCGTGTATTACTCATGTACCATGTTTAAATAATGCAGTGTTATAAATAGCAAAAAGCGCAGCGAAGCGCGAGGGGTCTCGTTGTTGTGAACCTGAATTGCTTCGGTGTAAGGAAATCTTCATGGATTTTGAATTGGACCTGTTAGATGATATCTTCGCTGACAATGCTGCAAAAATTGGTAATCTTGCATTCTTTCCTGTTCAGTTGCTTTTAACTAAGTAGGCTGTATTCATGCTATGGTAGTGTTATTTAAATAAAGTTTATTTGCAGCTAGGCCTAGTGGCAAGTTTCGACCCAAGGCCAAACCGAAACCAAGAAAGGAATTATCTGTCTCGGTCCAATCCACACAGTGTATTCAGCCTATTATCCTTTCAGAACATGAAAGCAAAAATGTTTCCCTAAACGCTTTAGATGGTTCTGTTGTTCCTCCACTTGATGATAATAGAAGTTCCAAATTAACAAACCTTTCAAAAGAGCATCTTGCTGATAAAGAGCATGATGGCTTCGCAAGTGGCTCACACTCTGAAGCTATATTGAGTGGCATAAGTGGAGATAATAATTCTCCCTTCCAAAGTTTAGAGCAAGAGGCAAGTGAATATATGTTCAAGTTGCCGTATACTCTCATCCTTGTTCCATTTGATTATGCTGTGTCTTTTTTACAGAAAGGCGACGTAGGCTCCTTGTTGAAAGTATCAGATGGTTTTCTTTCTCAAATTACAACTGTAACTGGTAAGAACCAGACCCTTACATTTGAGGTGTTTATCTTGCTTTATTAGGTAATGGCTACAAGTTGTAATGGCAGAGATTGATATCATAATTGTTTTAATTTTACATGACTAAGTTCCTGTTTGGGGTTTTTATTGAGTAGCTTATATTGACATTAAGCTCATACAAACTTATCGGAGAGTGTTTGAGTTCCTATTTATTGGCACGCATTTTAAGGTGCATATAAAGTATAGTTCCATAACTTATTTGTACAATTTTCTTTTTTTGTATAAAAATAGAACAATTCTATTTTTATACAAAAAAAGAAAATTTGAAAAATAAGTTATGGAACCATCCTTAAAATGCACCTTAAAATGCGTGTCAGACACCCTCTCCGAAAGGTAAAGAACCAAATGGGACTGAGGGAGTATCTGATCGAAGTGACCAAGAAATTTAACAAATTACAACCAAAGGGAAGGTGTTCCCGGCGACGAACTCCAGCAATCCAGTGATGCGACGTGGTGTGTGTATATGTATAGGACTGTGAATTGTTGGTGTTTGTGTAGAAGGTTTGTGTATTTTTATGTTTTGTGTGTGCTTGATGATTGATTGGAAAAGGAGGAAAAAGATGGCGCCGATGATGAATTTCCGATGAATCTGTTAATCAAGGGGTAGTGAGGTAGGTGTGTATCTGATGGCGGTGTGTGGGTCAAGTACAGAGTTAGGAGGCAGGAGTATCCCTTATCTATTACTTACAAGTTGCTAAGTAATAATTAACCAAACATCCAATTTAACTTATAATTAGATATTACTTATAACTTACACAACAAATGCACAAGGCCAGGCATGTGGCTACTGCATGATCTAGTGGTTGGTGGTTGAGCGTTCAACATTCGGGGCCTCTTTCTTGTGAGAAACTCTATGTTCTCAGCTCTGATATTCGGGGATTATAATCTTATATATATTATGTCTGTATATTAGCTGGAAATAGAGGTAAAGGGAATTTCCTTTTTGTATCCAGCTTGTACAGAAATGAAGCTACTGATCTTATATAGGAAAACATAAAGACATTACCTGTGTAAACTTGCTATGACATATGGACAATGTGATACACAAATATTTTTTTTGATATTATCAAGGTTATTACGGCGCCAAGTCGAGCCTCGGCGCCCAGATACCTTGGAATCGACTAGTCGACAAGTCGCTCGACTAGTCGAAAAAAGTCGATAAGTCGTGATATACATATATATTTAGTAAATATTATATAATATAGGTAAGAACACATCAATTTCATATTTTAAATAAAAGGTAATAAACAATAAGTTCAAATACCAAAAGTCAAGCATCCCTAAGCAAATAAAAACATAATAAATGAGTGAATAAACTAATCAAACATAATCGTCCATCTCAAAGTCATGGAAATCTTCATCTCCTTCTTGAGTCTTCTTGAGTCCGGAGCAAAGAACGGAAGATTATGCACTGTCCAGGGGCAAAGAAAGAGTGTAAAGGACTGTCCAGAGAGCTGAAAAACAGTGCAGGATAAAACAGAGCAATAGAAAAAACAGAGCAAAGCTACTGCCTAAATTTTTCAAATTTTGGATTCCTGTATGTTTGAATTCCTGATGTTTGGAAAATGAAATACGAATGAAAGACTCCAGGAGTGTTTATAAATGATTGAAAATCAAAAAAAAAAATATAAAATATTAAATTTGAATAAAAAATTAATTAAAATTAAAAAAATAAATTTTAAAACGTTTTAATAAAATAAAACTGGATAGAAAAATAATTATCAAAAGTTTTTAAATAAAATAAAATCAGAAGGTAATTTTTAAAAACAAAAGATACAAAAATTAAAAAAAAATGTAGTCTGCACAGTCCTGTACACAATTGTCCACGTATATACACACACAACGTGTGTATATACACACGAGGAGCCAACTGAGAAAAAGAGAGAAAAACAAAGAGGAGAAAAAGAGAGAAAAGAAGAGAGAGAAGAGAGAGAAAAGAAGGAGATGAAGAAGAGAAGAGAAGGATGAGAATATCTTACCGGAGTTGTGCCGCCGCCGCCGCCAACTGAGTTAAAAACCCATAATTTTAATGTTTTGGCTCAATAACAATGGATATTATACAGTACCTGAGCGAAGTTTATAGTAGATAAGAGTTCACAATGAATAGATAAAATCAATAGCCAATACTTTCAATTTTAATCCATAAATTCTGTTTGATCTGGGTTATGACCGCTCCGGATGATATGCAACACTTTAGTGTTGCAGGTTGCTATGCAATAGTAAATGTATTGTTGAAGAAGTATAGATATTTTAATGTGATCTTCGGTTAAGATTTGGAAACTTTCTTTGGATAAAACATCGTTTTACTTAAGTAATCTGAATTTGGTATAAAAACTTGTTTGATATGTAATAAATTAGAAATAGGGGCGTATTATTCGGTGTGGTTAGAAGTAAAATACTTAATTTCTTTTATATCCGCAATCCTTTGTTATCCTTTCCGACCAAACCTGTTTAATCAACTTCAGTTTTGTCGTCTAAGCTCAAAAGGACGATGAAATAGAAAAAAAATAATCAGTGTTTGTTAGCAATAGCATTTGACAAGTTCGTTTTTACTGTGGTGACCGGATGTTGATTTTATATACAGTACTTCAGGAATTTGTAATCTCTTTTTCCCAAGTGTTTGTTTTTTTGATACTCATCTCTTGTGCATGGCTCTACATTCAGACACTTCACTAGTTCATAAAATCTGAAGTTAATGAAAGATCAGTAACCTACATGGCAAAGAGCAGCTATTTATTTTGTGTCTCTTTTAGTTTTTTTTTTACTAGGTTTCGTTTAGCATGATTCTCAATGTGTTATACACTTATACTACTAAGATTGTGCCAGATTTTCCCTAGATTTGATTAATTCGGACTCCAAATTTTATCATAGTTGCCATTTGACCAAATAAAAGTTCATAGTAAGTTACTAAGTTATTGTACCAAGAAACATGCGAATATTTGACAAATGAACTTACATTGGACAGTACCACCCAGCCTTCCACCTGTTACTATGAAGACGATGATATGATGGCTTCAGAACAAGATCAGGAGTTCAATGATGAACATGAAAATGTTGCAGTTCAAGATAATGGTACCTACTTTAACTATCAGTCTCACATGAAGAAAACCCCCCGTGGAAAATGGACAAAACAAGACACAGAGTTGTTCTTTCAGGTTTGTCTTCATGCTATATTTATATCTGATACTCGGAGTATTTTAGCCATCTACGTTCCGTGGTAATTTGATGCTGTACACAGAACTCTATGCTTCATGTTATAACGGTACTAAAACCAACTATTAAGTAGCTAAGTTGTAACATGAGTTATATAATCTGCTGCTCTGTGTTACTAGTATATGTACAAAAAAATAAAGATCGTTTAACTAGTTTCACATCTTGACATGCCGATATATGTTAAAAAATACCACAAAAAGAAAAGAAACGAGAACTAATGAACATGTCCGTACAAGATGTAGGATGTGGTGAGTTTAGATGTAAATATGGCAATATGAAAAAGAATAGTATATACTGGAATTAAATTAAATTTTTTAAAGGTCTTGCAACTCATATCTGAAAAGTTAATAGTTAAGTGCATCTTTGCAACATGGTAAGATGCAACGGAACAAGATTTATATAGAAAACAACTCATTGGTCAAGGTTTAATATTATAAAAGAAGATCAAATGCTAATAAAACTCTGCCTTGGATGCAGAGACTGCTATAATCACTCACATGTTAAACACTGTTAACACTTGCGAAAAACATGGCATATTAGTCACAATATGCTCAGACTCAAACTACTGATGCATAACATCTGTAAACTTGAAGGTGGTCTTGACATACTTAATGATAATGAAGAACTCAGCAATTTGGTCAACAAATTGTTGTATGTAAATTTTTATACAACTTAAAAGTTAACCCAGTTTGGGGGCAGATGAGTTGGCAAACACAGATCCAGGTCTCATAATGGGTGGGTCTGATTTCTGGATACCAATACCCTATATCGTCCCCGTACTCTTCTCTATATTATATTTTTGTGTCGTTTGGGCTCTATGAACTTGGTAGGTGCATTTTAAAGCCTTTGGTTCTGAAAATCATTTAAATGAAAGAAAGATCAACTAAATAGACTCGGCAGTTCTAAAATATATTGATAAAGAACTCACTGATTCGACAATGGATATTAGAAGCAAGGTGTATATGTGATAGTTGGTTGTTTGGACATAGAGCCATTTGAATGTGCTGCTCTGATTAAGGCTACTTTTCAACATTTTTTTTTGGATCTTGTAATATTTGCAGCTGCACCAGAAATATAAAGCGCACTAATCTGAATCATTTATTGTTAACTTGTGATTAATCCTGCATATATTTATAATAGGCTCTGCAGCAATTCGGAACTGACCTAACAATGATAACTCAACTTTTCCCTGGTCGCACTCGTAATCAAATAAAATTGAAATACAAAAAGAACGGGACTACCCTATGAGACTTCATGATGCCCTCACTACACGGTCCAAAGGCAAGTAAATTTTGTCTCTTGACTCTAGTCTCTTCTTTCAGTTTCACATATGATAGTTCAAATTTTTTCTTAATGTTCTCTTCAAGTTTGTTTAATGAATATGAACCTGTCAAAGAAGAACATTATGTACAACCAGTTATAGTCTTTTGATTCATATCTGAGTGTGAAATCCCTTGTATTCATGTAATTGCCTGAACAAGTTGTATCTAATAATTTGTTTGTTCCAGATCATTCGCACTTTCAGCTAATCGTTGATCAGGTCAAAAAAGCTGTTGCAGAGCGAAAGCAGAACTCCGAGACAGATGACTTGGGTGGTTTATTAGGAGAAGAGCCAGAAGAGGCGCCTCCTAAAACTGATGTATGTCTTTTATTCTTTTCTTTATTTTTTTTATTCAATATTCCACAACACGTAAATTATATTGCTGCCATATGTTCTTTAACCCATTATCACTCTGAAAATCATATCTACAAACTTCTCAATAAAGTTTGCGGTCAGTTTAGTACTAAATTTAAAGCTAGCCCGGGTAAATTTGACATGTTCCTCTGTAGTTTTAGCAATCATATTTATGGCTGCAGGAGACACCAAAGTCTGCACAGGTCGAGTAAAGTGAAGTTGAGCACATGGAAGATGATGTCCCTGCCACTACAGGTCCAGCAGTTCAGAAGTGACCTGTGACTTCTAGTTAAAATGCCCTCGCATCTTTTGATGAACATTTTGATAATAATTTTTTTCTTTTTAAATTTTTTATCTGCCTTTTTTATTTGTACTTATTGGTATTACAATCCCCTAATTTCTCGTCTGACATTTTTTTTTTTTTTGTAAATAAATGTTTAAATGGAGAATACAATTTTTTTAGACGATGAAAACTGAAAAAAATATTGATACACATTTTGTTATATGATTTCTTCTTTTACATATAAATAGAATCATGTATTTTTTTGTCACTAATAAGTTTTATTCAGCGCGATCTCTTGGTCAACTAGTATCACTCTCGCTCCCTTGCCGGATGTCGAGAGTTCGAATATGACAAGATGTGCGCGTGAGTGTGTTAATTATAAAAAATTTGTGCTTGTGTGCAGTTTTTTACAAGTTGCAACTGCTGCTAATGTTTTTAGACAGTTCTTCACAGATTGAGCAATTTTCTGCAACAATTTCTGCATTTTCATGCAACAATTTTTTTACATGTTAATTTTTATGCATCAGATTTTTGAAATTTGAAGGAATATATAAGAAAAATATTAATTTTGAACTATTGATAACTAGTATAGAGAATGCCATTATAGCGAAACACCACATTCAAAATTGAGCCATTGGGATAAATTGAGCCATTAGAGTTATTGATTTTTTTTTTGTTGATTCGTCTCATAGTAATATGACATTGCTGATTAGATGCTGCATAAACTTTGCATGACTGGTCTTATTAAATTTGACCAAAAAACACATGTAAAATCAAACAAACAATCAAGATTACAATCAAACGCCAATTTTCACTGTTATTTAATTAAAAAGCCAACATTTCTCGATATCTTACAAAACATACAACTGTTTCAATTGAACAAGGATAAAAACACAAGAAGATCAAAGCTAGATAGCTATATAACAAGTACTTAAAGAAGTGTACTGCATTTCAAAATGAGAAACACACAATGAACGTTTATGTAACAATTCTAGGGAGAGGCTCTTCCCACGGTGATCACCAGCTACCCGGATTGACTGTATCGTGAATTCACTGCATGAGGAACAATTGGAGGCATTGTAAGAGGTGATTCAGAAGGAGTTGGAGTGGAAGTAGGAGACTCTACAGAGGAGTGAATGGCACCTCCTTTTCTGCAACCCTTTGAAGTGATACCTCCATATCTATTTCCTTTTATCTCTACTGTTGTCATTAGAAGGACCAGCACTGTAACTGTTAATCCTATACGAGTAGCACCTCTTTACGAAATTTAAAATCTTGTGTATCTTACTGTGCATGTTAATTTCAATGAACTAGGGAAATCGACATATCGTCGTATCTAATCTTTGAGAAGTAACGGTTACTTTAGATTTTGCAGAAGTATGCATCTGTATTTTTATGTAAATGACAATTAGTATTGTTATTCAATAATTGAAAGACCCTTGTTTGAATTTTACACTTTCAAACTGTCTTCATCATTGTAATGTTGTTTGTTTTTCATAAGTGGATGTGCTCTGAAAGGATTTATGTATTGCTCTAATTTGACAGTGACGAGCACCAAACAAAGGTTACAGTATTTAAATTCCTCATTAATAGGTAAACTATAGGGTTAAATGGCGTTTTGGTCACTCAACTGACTGGAAAATTGCAATTGGGTCATCAAACTCAAAAAGTTTTCAGTCACATCATTGTACTCTTAAAAATTTTCATTCAGGTCACTGGCCATTACAATCCGTTAAAAATTAGACGGAAAACTGACTAAGTCTGGTAAGTTGGCTTGAATAAATCCACCGTGGCATGTACAGTCAGCTGAAGCAGCGTTTTTCGTTACTCAACTAATGTGCAGTCAGCTGAGTTTCTAGTAAGTTCGGTGATCAAAACGCTACTTCAGCTGACTGTACATGCCACAATGGATTTATTCAAGCTAACTCAAAAAACTTAGTCAACTTTCCGTCAAATTTTTAACGGAGTGTAACGGCTAGTGACCTGAATGAAAATTTTTAAGAGTATAATGATGTGATTGAAAACTTTTTAAGTTTGATGACCCGATTGCAAGTTTCCTGTCAGTTGAGTGACCAAAATGCCAATTAACCCGTAAATATACGTTTCTTAGATTCCGAATACATTATATGTTTGTTACAGTAAGACAGAAAGTCTGGTTAACCAATTAACAGGAACTAGAAGAAATCTAGAACAATTAAGTTAATTTCATCTTCATCGTAAGTAAGAAATTTAGCTACGAATGATTATAGAATTAACAAAACAATCAATATAATAGTCATAATATTGCATCCAGTGTTACCCTTTAATTTACAATTACAAATTTGTTTTCTAATTTTGAAGTCTGTTTAGTTACTATATATATAGAGAATCATATTATGTGGAGAGCCGTGGAGCACCACTAAATTTCTGATTCTATGACGGAATCAAAGTTCTATTTTTTTATTATATAAAGACCAAATTTTTTTGGTTCTACAAAAAAAAAATTGCACCAAATGGTGACATGGAAACCCTGTTGACGTGGCAGTGTCATGCCACCTGCTAGTGCAACCACGTCATCGATGTCGGCATCATTGATGGTGTGGCACTAACAAGTGGAATTGCCACGTCATCATTGATGACGTGACACTCCCATGTGTAATTGCCACATCACTGGTGATGACATGGCAGTGCTACATCAACAATGATGCCGTCATCAATGTCGTGACAGTGGTGATGTACGTCAGATTATTATTATTATTACTTTTTTGAAAAAAATTTAGTTGTACTATAGAATCAGAAAAAATAAGGTGCTTCTCCACGTAAGATGGTTCTCCATGGAGTACTACTCTACATACTAGTTTATATCCCGTGTAAAGCACGAGTTACTTTTAAATACTTTTAAAATTATTTGATTAAACAAAATAGAGTATAATAATTTATTATGGATATTATTTAACTTTGTAATATTAATTATTAAAACTATTAGTATTAATAATAATTATTTAATAAATGATTTGTATTGTTTAGAACTAATAACATAAATCTTAGTAAATTTGATGTTGACGGGATTCGAACCTTGGATCATTAGAACAGTGATTTAAATATAGAATATTCTTTATTATTAGATCTAACGGTTATCATCTATTTATTAAATATCTAACGATCACTATTCATTTAAATTGTTAAACCAAACAACCAAATTATACCCTAATTTGCTTATTATATATTAGCATTAAGTTATGAAATTCCAGGTTCTCTCCTGATTTTCTTTCAGTTTTAACCATATATGCAAGGTTGCTAATCATTTTGAGTAATGCTAGGCATCCTGAATTGATATTAAAAAATTGTTCCTGAATGATGTGGAACCGATTACATGGCATAATGAAATTTTTTTTATCGAAATAGTTGGTGTAAATTTTTTTATTGAAATAGTTGGTGTAATTGTAAGTAAATCCATATTATTATTGTTAGATTATATTTTATAATCTAATAATAATTATGGGCTTACAAATTAAAGACAATTATATTTAATGTTTATTCTATATTTGGACTAATTAAGTGGTCTTAAATAAAGAGTCCAATAACATCTTATTCGGTATGGGCTTTGTAATGTGTAATACCCAATAGTAATCTAATTAGGGTTAATGGGGTCTAATTAGACTACTATATAAAGAACATAATAGGGTCTTGGTCCCCAAGGCTATTCACAACCTCTACTCCTCTATTCCCATCAGTAAGAGAGAGATACGGCTAGAGGCGAATTAAGTCTGTGGAAGATCAAGTCCCGAATCCGTATACGTAATCTATTGTCATGGAATAAGGTACGCTTTCGCACTACAGTTATATCGTGTAACCTTGATAATATCGAATAAGATGATCCGTGGTTATTTATTTAGATCTAACCATTGGTATCAAAGCCTATCTTATGTTGAATTATTAGGGTTAATCATATATATTATAATATATGGTTGTTATTTTATTTTACATGGATTAAATTACAGCATGCATAAATTCGCATTATGCCATATATATATATATATGTATCGTGTATAAGTTTCATGTTTTTTTTTTATGTAAAACCGGTACATAGGTTATACAATTTACTGACGTTATACAGTCAGTAATTAATGAATGTGAAACTCGCATGTTTTAATTATTTGTTTGGTTCATAAAGTTTGCCTGATGATTCATGACTTGATTATTCATCCAGTATGTACATTAAGTCATTAACATGTGTAAACCACAAATCAGGAGATCATGGGCAGTATGCAATTTTTTTTAACGTTTTTTATTTAAGCATTATGACTGCCATGTTTCGTTTCTTTTGTGGTTTTTTCGTCTTTTTGTGTTATTCGAGTTGTAGACAGAATTACATGTTATTGTGTTGTATGGCTATATTGATGAAGTTTTCGAAATTTTTAAAAAAAAAATTTTGAATTCGGATTTGGGTACATTTTTTTTAAGAAAGAAATTTTTTCTTGTTCTTTTATTTCGCGAATAAGTGAGTTGAAGCAAAATATTGCCAAAGTGATATTTATGTGAAGATTTATTTATTTTGAAATAATAGGATGTGTATGTTTATTATTTATGCGTTACAATAATCGGCCCAAAGGAAGATTATTTAATGGCCAAATAATGAATATACGTGCGGGGATAAATATGTAATAATTATAAATTTTTCATGTGAGTAATAAACCGGCCCAAAGGAAGGTTATTGCTTGACCGAATTTATTATTAATATTTGATTTTTGCATGGAGAGTACCACTTGCAAGTTAATATTTCTGTCCAAAGACTAAATATTAATGTTGTGCTAGGTATCTTGTTTGAATGGCCCACACACACTATAGTATTTAAATTCATGTTTTTTTTGTGTGCTATCATGTATGCATATGACATGAATTTCCATTATGCGAGCTTATATTTTTTTTTTTGTTCTAAATTGCTAGTTAATAAATCTGCTGCTAATATAACTGCCAACATGAACTCCATTCTTGTGCTTAACGGCACAAACTTTAAGAGCTGGAAAGAGAACGTTCTGTTAGTTCTCGGCTGCATGGATTTAGACTATGCTATAAAGAAAGAACAACCTGCTTCTCTTACGGATGAAAGTTCTAATATTGATAAGTTGAACTTTGAGAAGTGGGAGCGTTGGAATCGCTTAAGTCTAATGATGATAAAGTGCGGCATTCTTTAAGCATTCAGGGGCGGTATGTCTAATGACTCCGATGAGGTATCTGTTAAAGATTTCCTTGATGAACTTGAAAAGCATTTTGCTCTAGATTTCTTGAGGATGTTGAGTTTGAGGGGGAAGATAAAGTCAGGGATGTTGTCTTTGAGGAAGAATCAGTTTCTTTGCCTCATGTAATTCAAGATAACAATGTGGATATACCTGTATAGTTTCCTACTCAAAATCAAGATGATGCTCAAGAAGAGCAAACTCAACAAACTCAAGAGAAAGTGCCACTTAGTAGATCCAGTAAAGACAATAATGGCACTTGTAGCTATGTCATAAGTTCAGTAGGAGTTTTATGTATGGTCAAGTTTAGTACCCTGCCGGTTTTGGCATTCGCTGTGGGTATGTTAAGCAGATATTCGAGTAAACCTGGAATGGATCATTGGATTGTAATTAAATGGGTTATGAAGTACTTGCATGGAACAAAATATTACATGCTCGTTTATCAGAAATCAAAAAATTTGGAGATCATTATGTATTTTGATTCTGATTTCTTGGTTGTGTAGATACAAGAAAATCTATTTCTGGTTAAGTTTTTTTTTGTTATGTCTAAACATATAGACATTAAATATCAAGTTATTATAGAGAGATTGCAATATCATTTAGTGTCTATTGAGTATATATAAGAACAAATTCTATGCTAGCAAACCCACTTACTAAAGCTTTGACACCATAAAGTTTTCTTGGGCATACTGCTCATATGGGTGTTGTCTCATTGAAGGATATTCAGTTTTAGTGGGAGTTTTTTGTTTTGTTCTTATATTTGGTACTCAGTTTTTATTGACACTATGGTGATATTTATGTTTTTGAGATTCTGCAGAATGAAGTTTTTATTTTATTTTATTCTCTCTATTGCTCTATATAAGCTATCTCTTTCAATTGTGGTTTTGACATAAAGTTTGAAAGAATAAAGATTGATGTAACACCCCTAGATCCGGGGTCAGTGATCCAGGTTGCTACGCCAGTCTAGATTCCAATTTTACCAATTACCATTCCCGTTTATTAATCATTTTACCTATCATACACATTTTAGGTTGGCAATGACCCCTAAGACAATAACATCCATCACAAGTTATAGGCTCAGAGCGAAAGCAAAATGATACTTAGGGTGTTCATACAATCCGGAATATTAAATTATTACAGACCCAAATATTTTGTTTAGAGAAGTCTTAAGATCCATAAAAGTTGCTACTTGAGGTGATGGTAGAGGCGGGATAGTTTCCTGTTTCTCAAAAACTTACACAAGTCATACTTGTATAAAAACCTAACCAGTCTGAGCTGGTAGCCTATCCTGCTAAGCCCTCTCACCTGAGGTAGACGGGGTCCGAACAACCTACGGAACAGCTGCGCGTTTCCCACGCGCTTCCTGGCAGTCTGATGGGTCCTTGCCATGCTTACCTGTTGTTGTTTGTGATATATATAGAAAAACAAGTGTGAGCATAATTGCCCAGCAAGATAATAATAGTACTATAAATATACTTTCTTTATTTTATTTTAAAAAAAACGGGATGATATCGTAACATTCCTCTTTTAATAACAGTAGTTATTACAACAATCAATTTTCAAATCAAGAGCATTCTAGTTTTCAAAATCTTTTCTGGATGAGTTCAACACTGACAACACTATCGGTACTGGCGCACATGGGCCTTCAGTACAGTGTTGCAGCACAATTCCAATTGGAAAGAGGGGACTATACTGGAGCACCACGATACAAGGTGATCAGCCATTGTACCGCATAAAACAATACTTCGCTACTAGTAGACGGGTGACGTACCTACTAAGGAGGCCGTGGCCCGACCATCTGTGGGTCTTATGATGGACTCGCCTACTTGCGAGCCTCTTACGTTTGTACATATATCTTGATGGGCTCGCCTACTTGCGGGCCTCTTACACTTCGATATGTGTATAACTGGATGGACCTGCCTACCTGCAAGCCTCTTACACCTAAACACTCTCCAGTCCCAGAGTCGTTAAACCAGCTTTGAAATCTTTTTCAAATCGTCACTTCCGAAAGAAAACATGGAAGCATATTCATTACAAAAGTTGACTCTCGTCAACTGATTCTCTCTACTCAGGGAATTCTTTTCAAATCAGTGTGGGAGTTATTCGGAATTTTTCTTAAAAACTTTTAAACCTGACCCTCCTTGATGAGGCAGAGTCACTATAATAATCACGCTTCAGTTTGTAGCGAAGGGAGAATATATTATTAAGTACTCCTAAAACTTTGGGTTCTCAAGTTTTGATAAGTTCGCAAACCGTTGGGGTGGTGTTTACGAAGTATAGTTAATTGTAAAAATATTTGAGAACCCCTGAATATTTTTCTAAAGGCCAAAAATATTAAAATAATTTTTAAAGGCCTTAAATAAATTTTAAAAAGGCAAAATAGATTTTAAATAACTTTAGAATATTTAAATCATTTTTAATTATTAAAAATAAATTTATAATTAATTATTAATTAAATAAATCATTAACTAATAATTAATTATTAAATAAATAAATAACTAATCATTAATTGAATAATTAATCCATTAATCTTAAATGAATATTTAAATTAATATTCATTTAATTAATAAATATTTAAACAATATTTATTAAATAATTCAAAATAAATAATTCCGATATTTATAAAATTTAAAATTCGGAATTTATTTGATTATCGAAAATATCCGACTCCGGGGTTACCGGGTTTTACATAAAATACTCCTACTCCCGACTTATACCAAATGTACAATCGCTCTACCCGAGCCTTAATCAACACCATATGTATATACATAAAAGCCATTGGGGTGCACATATATACATGTAAACATTTCAAGTACTTTCAGAAAATCATGCATGCATTTATAAGTTTTCTCGCAAGATACATATATAAAACAGTGCATGCATTTATATCACAACAACAACAGTTTTGAGCATACTTAAAGTTTGAATAAAGAATACTTACCTGGCTGAGTCGGTGAGGTGAATGCGTACGTGCTAGGGTGATGATCTATAATCAACAAGGAAACGCTAGGGTTAGTTTCGTGTTCGAACCATTTAACTTACGTTCCTATAATAAATTAATTCCCTTAGAGGGTCCTTTTTATAAACGTGGTAATTATATAATCATGGTATCGTTCCTTGTCCGAATTAAAATTACCAATTTTATTCGGGTCGAGTTTGGTTTCGTTTGATTTTCTTTCACTCGCCCCCTAAAAGTGTTATCCAATCGCCCAACTTTCGCTCGAACATTTTTATAAAATCGACAAATAATTATTTTTATGTAATTCTTTTTCTCATGCTTTTTCCACTGAATAACAGTCCATATGTAAATTTTTCATAACTCAAGGATTCTCATTAGGTCCTTAACCAAGTCCTTAAACAATGCTCTTTTCTGCTGGAAGTTCTACTGCGCAGTTTGGACTTCAAGATTTTTATAAAATTGGAAAATTCGACTTTTGCCTTAATTCTTTTTGGACAACCCTCTCTACTGAAATAACTAACTGTGATAAAATTTTCATAATTCTTCTCATATTACAAGTGGTCCGAATATCACTTCAAAGTCAGTGGTTATGCACGATTCGTTCGTTTTGACCGGTTTCACTAATTCGAGTGTAATTCCTAAACCATAAATCACTTTTAGGTGATTCAAAATCTCACACAAACTACAAGATCATATCTTCATGTTTTTAATCAGTTGGGTTCAAACACAACATCTCACAAATTCGGTGTTTTCTGCACAAACTATCCTAGCGAAATCTCGGCATTATAACGGCTATATAACGATCATTCCAAACTTTTATACATACCAAATTCATCATCCATGCAACCAAGCCATCACAACATCAATATATTATCATCATAAGTCTCAAATCTCAGTGGCATATCCATTTTACCAAGGATTAGTATTTTTCACAAAATCAAAGATTAAACCACTTAAAGTCTCCAAAATCACCTCATTCATATACATCTTTGTAAAATCTTTAAAAATCCAATATGACAAAGTTTAGTTGAGTGTTGATTACCTCTTTGTAGCTTAGGAAGTCTAGATGAAGCTTGAAACACCACAAACTAACCTTGGTTGCCCTTGATTTACCTTAATCTCCAAGATCAAACAAAGTTCTAACATAAGCTTACTATCCAACAAGCAACTTTGGGAATTTTTCTACCTTACTTACACTCAATGAAAAATCATGAAATTCAGTACGTACCTTGTATATATATTGAGGAAGCCTAGGATTTAATTTGAGGATGTATAGACAAGGATAAGTGGGTGAAAGAATTTTTCTCTTCCCCTTGCACACTGCTGTTAGCATAGAGCTGCTAGGGGAGAAAGTGAGAGAGTTTTGTGATTTTTTCTTCAATGATGCTTCTCATATAATCATGCTCGGTTATTGTAAAAGCCTATAGCTGCTTGGTCAAATTTTTCCAAATTAAATAATGAATGGTGCTCCTTGAATCAAGCTAATCTTGTTGGCTAAGTGTGTAGCTAATTTTCTAACTTCTAATCAAGTGCTAACCACTTAGTTGGTTTCCTAATTATTTGTTTACTTTACCTTTTTTTTTTCCAGCACCTTGCATGAATTTAGCTAGTGGTTGCATGGCACTTGATACTTAATTTATTTTCCAATTTTATTCCATAATTTCCATGCATACTAGTTATAATTCCATAAAATGTTTTGTTGTGTATATAAATCCTTCAAGTATTCCTTCTTCCATTAATTCTCATCCTAGCACTTATTCCATATAATTCCTTTGCTTATGGCCTCCTTTGATTGTATCACGGTTTTCGTATTTACCACTTTCTCGAAAAATCATAAGTTATCGTTGGAGCGGGATTTTCCGAAATCCGACGGCTTTTCCATACACTCATTTCACCTATAGAATCTTAATATGAAATCAAAATTCCCAAATTTCCATTACATAATCATGGGTAGGATTTGTTTTTCTTACATACAAGGGTTACTATTCATCTGGGTCTTTTCTACAATAGTACAAAAATCAGGGTTATTACAGTCTCCCTCCCTTAAAAGATTCCGTCCCGGAATCAGTCTGTGAATAGATGGGGGTATTTCTCCTGCATCTCGCTTTCCAGTTCCCAAGTTGATTCTTCGACGTTGCGGTTTTGCCACAGAACTCTGACAAGCTTAATAACCTTGTTTCTGAGTACTTGTTCTTTGCGATCCATGATTTCCACTGGTTTCTCTATGTAGGACAGATCTGGCTGCAGGTCTACTTGATCATACTCCACTATATGTTTGGCATCCGGGTTGTACTTCCTTAGCATGGACACATGGAACACATTGTGTACTTGTCGTAGGTTTGGGGGTAAGGCTAATTCATAAGCCACTGGTCCAATGCGTCGTAAGATCTCAAAAGGTCCAATAAACCTCGGACTCAACTTTCCCTTCTTCCCGAACCTCATCAATCCTTTCCAGGGGGATACTTTCAAGAATACCATGTCCCCTACTTCATATTCCTTGTCTTTTCGTGCCATATCAGCATACCTACGCTGTCGATCTTGGGCTGCCGCTAGTCTTCCTCTAACTAGGGTTATGGCATCTCTCGTCTGTTGAACTAGGTCGGGTCCCAATATCTTTCGTTCTCCAACTTCATCCCAACATAGGGGGGAGCGACACTTTCGACCGTAGAGGGCTTCGTAAGGGGGCATCCCGATGCTCGAGTGGTAGCTATTGTTATAAGCGAACTCAATCAAGGATAATTATTCTTCCCAACTTCCTTTAAAGTCTATGACGCACACCCTCAACATATCTTCCAAGGTTTGGATAGTCCTTTCACTCTGTCCGTCAGTCTGAGGGTGATATGCCGTACTCATGTTCAGTTTAGTCCCTACACATTCCTGGAAGCTCCTCCAAAATCTGGAATTAAACCTGGGGTCTCTATCGGATACAATGGTTACTGGGACTCCATGTCGCACTACAATCTCCTTTATGTAGATGTCTACAAGCCTATCGACAGTGTATTTCTCATTGATTGGGAGAAAGTGAGCAGACTTGGTTAGTCTATCGATGATCACCCATATCGCATCATGGTTGGTTTTAGTCTTGGGTAGTCCTACCACAAAGTCCATGGCAATATGCTCCCACTTCCATTCTGGAATCTCTAAGGGTTGCAGCAGGCCGCTGGGTCTTTGGTGTTCCGCCTTTACCCGTTGATAGGTTAAACATCTATTCACCCATTCCGTTACGTCATTCTTCATGTTAGGCCACCAGTAGTATTCTTTTAGGTCTCTATACATTTTGGTGCTACCTGGGTGTACTGAATATCTAGCGTTATGGCCTTCGTATAAGATTTTGTCCTTCAATTCCTGAACATTCGGGACCCATATCCTTGTTGCATATCTCATAATCCCATTCTTATCTCTCTCGCACTTGACTTCTTCTCCAGTCAGGATTTCCTCCTCCGAATTAGCTTCCTCTTCCATTTTTTGCTCCTGACACCGCCTAATCTTTTCTAACAACGGTGGTTGGATTTGGATTTCCATTAATATTTCTTGGCTCTCGTCTGGTCTCCTGATCTCTATCTCTAGTTTCTCAAATTCTCTTACCAATTCCTCCATTGAGGTCAACATCTTGAGCTTCTCCTTCCTACTAAGGGCGTCGGCCACCACATTGGCCTTTCCCGGATGATAACGGATCTCACAATCATAATCCTTTATTAGCTCTAGCCACCTCCTCTGCCTCATATTTAATTCCTTCTGAGTGAAGATGTACTTGAGGCTTTAATGGTCCGTATATATCTCGCATTTCTCTCCGTACAAGTAGTGCCTCCATATTTTTAGGGCGAAAACTATCGCAGCTAGCTCTAGGTCATGCGTAGGATACCTCACTTCATACTCTTTCAATTGCCTAGATGCATATGCAATCACCTTGCCATACTGCATGAGCACACAGCCTAGTCCTTTGTGGGATGCGTCAATGTAAATCACGAAGTCTCCCCTGTCATCTGGTAGTGCCAGCACAGGGGCGGTCACTAACCGTCTCTTCAGCTCCTGGAAGCTTTCTTCACATTTCTCGGTCCATACAAATTTTTTCGTCTTTCTGGTGAGTCGGGTAAGTGGGGCTGCTAGTTTGGCGAAGTCTTGCACGAATCTCCTGTAGTAGCCTGCCAATCCTACGAAGCTTCTTACTTCCGTTGGGGTAGTCGGTCTCTCCCAATTTGATATGGCCTCTATTTGGCGGGATCAACTAAAATTCCCTCACTGCTTACCACGTGGCCTAGAAATTGCACTTCTCTTAGCCAAAATTCACACTTAGAGAATTTGGCATACAGTTTTTCAGCTCTCAGAATCCGTAGGACT
Source organism: Saposhnikovia divaricata (assembly GCA_036435485.1). Taxonomy (NCBI): domain Eukaryota; kingdom Viridiplantae; phylum Streptophyta; class Magnoliopsida; order Apiales; family Apiaceae; genus Saposhnikovia; species Saposhnikovia divaricata. The sequence goes on along the minus strand of CM071598.1, from coordinate 189,715,765 downwards.
AGCCTCAAGTGCTCCGCATGTTCCTCTTCGGTCTTTGAATAAATCAGAATATCATCGATAAACACTATGACGCACTTGTCTAGATATTGCTTAAACACACGGTTCATCAGGTCCATAAAGGCTGCTGGTGCATTGGTTAACCCAAAGGACATGACTAGGAACTCGTAATGTCCGTACCGGGTACGAAATGCGGTTTTTGGTATATCCTCCGGCTTGATCTTCAATTGGTGGTAACCAGTCCTCAGGTCTATTTTCGAGAAGCAAACTGCCCCTTTCAACTGGTCGAATAGGTCATCGATCCTAGGTCGAGGGTACTTATTCTTGATGGTCAGCTTGTTTAGCTCCCTATAGTCTATACATAGTCTCATGCTACCGTCCTTCTTCTTCACAAATAGCACTGGAGCGCCCCACGGAGATACACTTGGCCTTATCAAGCCTTTGTCCAATAATTCCTGTAATTGTGTCGCCAATTCTTTCATCTCCACCGGAGCTAACCTATACGGGGCTTTGGAGACAGGTGCAGTTCCGGGTGCCAGCTCTATCGCGAACTCAACCTCCCTATCGGGTGGCAATCCTGGTAGGTCTTCGGGAAACACATCATCGAATTCTCTAACGACGGGGATATCTTGCAGTTTAGGGGCTCCTTGTTCTATGTCTACTACGTAGGCCAGGAAGGCTTCGTTCCCTCTATGCACCAATTTCCTGGCTTGCGTGACTGTGAGGAATTTCTGGGTTTGTCGCTGCCCCTTAAACACTACTCTCTTCTTTCCCGGCGCCATCATTTTGACTTTCTTGCCCTTGCAGTCAATCTGGGCATTGCTGCTGGACATCCAGTCCATTCCTAAGATGACGTCGAACCCTCTTAACACAAAAGGTATTAGGTTGGCTCGGAAGTGGCAACCTTCTATTTCTAGATCACAGTCAGGGTAGATTTGACTTACGGGTATCACTTCACGATTCGTTATCTCTACCATTAGCTGCTCTTTTAGAGCCTTCGCCTTAAGATTTAATTTGCATGCGAATTCTTGCGATATAAAAGATCGGGTAGCTCCAGAATCAAATAAGACATTTGCATTTACTGAGTTAAGGATTAGGGTACCTGCGATAACATCTGAGTCTCTGACAGCATCTTGCACGGTCATGTTAAAGGTCCTGGCAGTAGGGGATCGGTTAGAAGCTGCTCCACTCACTCTTGACCCAGACTGGTTCAACCTAGGGCAGTCCCTCCTTATATGTCCCGAGTTTCCACACTGATAGCACTTCAGGGCTTGGGCTTGGGCTTGCGCTTGTGGAGGACATGCACTGGCATAGTGCTCTGTGCGCCCACACTTAAAGCACGTCACTGTGGATCGACACGTCCCCACATGCTTCTTTCCACACGTTCTACAGTCAGGTAGGGGAGCGCGCGATGAGGTGAAGGTGGTTGTTCTAGACTGTCCTCCTTTCTGATTAACGCTCTCACTTCCAGCCCGTTTTGTGGCTGGGCCAACGGTTGGCTGAGACATAGTTGCTCGGTTAAACTTGTTAAAGCGGCGTCCACTGCCAGATCCTCCTCCTAAACTTACTGCCTTCCGCTTCCTATCCTCTTTCATCCTCATATTTGTCTCACTCCCGGCCTCCACTATCGAGGCTTTCTGTATCAGGGTGGCGTAATCTGTTATCTCCAACATAGCGACACGGTTCTGGATCCATGGTTTTAGTCCTAGCTGGAACCTTTTTGCCCTTTTTTCCTCAGTATCCAAAAAGCTAGGCACAAACCTCGATAGTTCTTTGAATTTGGCCTCATATTCAGCCACTGTCATGTTCTCCTGTTTCAGCTCCAAGAACTTCAGCTCCATCTGGGTCTCCATATACTTGGGAAAATACTTATCCAAGAACAATCTACAGAACCTCTCCCAAGTCACTACGCCTACTGGTTCCAAGTTACGTTTGGCCTCCCACCAATAGTTCGCCTCTCCTTTCAGTAAATAAGCGGCAAAGACCGTCTTCTGGGTCTCATCCACGCCTAAGATCTCGAAGGATTTCTCCATTTCCTTCAGCCAAGCTCTTGCTGCTACAGGGTCAGCAGTGCCTTGAAATTCTGGGGGTTTCAGGGATTTGAAGGCTCGAAAGGCGCCAGCATTGGCAATGTTGAGGTTCCTAGGTGGTTGATGTAGGTTCTGTCTGAGCAAATTCATAAACTGCTCCATGGGATTTTCATCTCCGCCTCCCACATTCTGAGTGGCTTCTTCTTCTTCCTCCTCGTGGTTGGCGTTATCCTGCTCATTAAAGTCTTGCCCTCCTTCCTCATGGGCTTGACTCTGGTGCTCTTCCTCTCGGCGCTGATCATTGCCCTGGGTGGCTGATTCAGCATTGCGGGTTGTTCGTCTAGGTGCCATTTTTCTGGAAACATATACATTTATACATATACCAATGTTAGGGTTAAAAGGATAGTCCATTTCAGATACATGTGAGTTTACTTGTTTTAAACAGTTGATATAACAAGCATCGTACGTAATGAACTTAGACAAAGTTTAGTGCCGAAATGAAAACAGTCACACATATATCGGGTACCAATGAAGGGTTACCCTGTAGAGTCACAATACATCATCTGGATACATAAATCCTATCAAAAGATACATAACAAGCTTTTCCAGTCGGACTAGCTACTACTATCCCAAAAGTACATCTGTCCCCACGGTCCATACTGGAAAGATAACAGTCATAGCATGCTATCAATATCGGCGGGAGCGAGTCGCATCCCGAATCCTCCTCATGGCTGATGACAGGATCCGCTCGGCCTCGCTCGTCCTAACTCTCCTGTCTGAGCGGGATGATGCTCTAAGCCTGGTGAGAGCTCTCTTCTCGACACGCAGTGTCATCCATAGAATGCCCTTGGACACTGAGTCAGTCCTCACTCTGTGGGTGAGGTGACCGGACCTTTTCTCCTCAGTCAACTGGTACCTAAGCTCATCAACCCGAGCCTCAGCTGCTACCACCCTAGATGTGAGTCGGGCCATGTCCCTGTCGTAATCTGCTGCTAAGACCACTGGGATCGGGGGTGGAGGTGGGGTCTGTGGCTCGCTCCGTGGAACCTCCTCAGTATCAACATCATAACCAGGTAACTCCTCTGTCTATCCTGTAGGAAGGGGACTCCACTGTGGGGAGTCGAAAGGGGATGGCTCCCTACGGGAAGGGCAATGCATGGGTATGTCAGTCCAGGCTACTGAGTCATCCTCTGGGTCCTCTCCTGGTGTGGGGTTAGTTGGAGCATCGTCCATAGGGTCCTCCTCTGGGTCCTCCTCAGGGTCACTCTCCGGCTCATCCATAGGCATCGGGTCAACAGGGTCAGCCTCGGCTGGGTCATCCTCAGCTGGGTCCTCGACAGGGTCTGCTACTGGGTCTACCACTGGGTCAGCGACTAGGTCCATGACTGGCTCCTCGGGGATCTACACAGGAAGGGAAAATTGTTACTATCTCAAAGGTTTCAATAAGTAATAATCTAATTAACTTAGGTTTGGTAGGGCTATGTCTACTAGCCCGTCCATATACTTGGTAAAGGTTTTGAATCCTCGAGCTTCCTTTCGTCTCTGAGACTATAACCTAGGGCTCTGATACCATTTTTGTAACACCCCTAGATCCGGGGTCAGTGATCCAGGTTGCTACGCCGGTCTAGATTCCAATTTTACCAATTACCATTCCCGTTTATTAATCATTTTACCTATCATACACATTTTAGGTTGGCAATGACCCCTAAGACAATAACATCCATCACAAGTTATAGGCTCAGAGCGAAAGCAAAATGATACTTAGGGTGTTCATACAATCCGGAATATTAAATTATTACAGACCCAAATATTTTGTTTAGAGAAGTCTTAAGATCCATAAAAGTTGCTACTTGAGGTGATGGTAGAGGCGGGATAGTTTCCTGTTTCTCAAAAACTTACACAAGTCATACTTGTATAAAAACCTAACCAGTCTGAGCTGGTAGCCTATCCTGCTAAGCCCTCTCACCTGAGGTAGACGGGGTCCGAACAACCTACGGAACAGCTGCGCGTTTCCCACGCGCTTCCTGGCAGTCTGATGGGTCCTTGCCATGCTTACATGTTGTTGTTTGTGATATATATAGAAAAACAAGTGTGAGCATAATTGCCCAGCAAGATAATAATAGTACTATAAAGATACTTTCTTTAAAAAAAAACGGGATGATATCGTAACATTCCTCTTTTAATAACAGTAGTTATTACAACAATCAATTTTCAAATCAAGAGCATTCTAGTTTTCAAAATCTTTTCTGGATGAGTTCAACACTGACAACACTATCGGTACTGGCGCACATGGGCCTTCAGTACAGTGTTGCAGCAAAATTCCAATTGGAAAGAGGGGACTATACTGGAGCACCACGATACAAGGTGATCAGCCATTGTACCGCATAAAACAATACTTCGCTACTAGTAGACGGGTGACGTACCTACTAAGGAGGCCGTGGCCCGACCATCTGTGGGTCTTATGATGGACTCGCCTACTTGCGAGCCTCTTACGTTTGTACATATTTCTTGATGGGCTCGCCTACTTGCGGGCCTCTTACACTTCGATATGTGTATAACTGGATGGACCTGCCTACCTGCAAGCCTCTTACACCTAAACACTCTCCAGTCCCAGAGTCGTTAAACCAGCTTTGAAATCTTTTTCAAATCGTCACTTCCGAAAGAAAACATGGAAGCATATTCATTACAAAAGTTGACTCTCGTCAACTGATTCTCTCTACTCAGGGAATTCTTTTCAAATCAGTGTGGGAGTTATTCGGAATTTTTCTTAAAAACTTTTAAACCTGACCCTCCTTGATGAGGCAGGGTCACTATAATAATCACGCTTCAGTTTGTAGCGAAGGGAGAATATATTTTTAAGTACTCCCAAAACTTTGGGTTCTCAAGTTTTGATAAGTTCGTAAACCGTTGGGGTGGTGTTTACGAAGTATAGTTAATTGTAAAAATATTTGAGAACCCCAGAATATTTTTCTAAAGGCCAAAAATATTAAAATAATTTTTAAAGGCCTTAAATAATTTTTAAAAAGGCAAAATAGATTTTAAATAACTTTAGAATATTTAAATCATTTTTAATTATTAAAAATAAATTTATAATTAATTATTAATTAAATAAATCATTAACTAATAATTAATTATTAAATAAATAAATAACTAATCATTAATTAAATAATTAATCCATTAATCTTAAATGAATATTTAAATTAATATTCATTTAATTAATAAATATTTAAACCATATTTATTAAATAATTCAAAATAAATAATTCCGATATTTATAAAATTTAAAATTCGGAATTTATTTGATTATCGAAAATATCCGACTCCGGGGTTACCGGGTTTTACATAAAATACTCCTACTCCCGACTTATACCAAATGTACAATCGCTCTACCCGAGCCTTAATCAACACCATATGTATATACATAAAAGCCATTGGGGTGCACATATATACATGTAAACATTTCAAGTACTTTCAGAAAATCATGCATGCATTTATAAGTTTTCTCGCAAGATACATATATAAAACAGTGCATGCATTTATATCACAACAACAACAGTTTTGAGCATACTTAAAGTTTGAATATAGAATACTTGCCTGGCTGAGTCGGTGAGGTGAATGCGTACGTGCTAGGGTGATGATCTATAATCAACAAGGAAACGCTAGGATTAGTTTCGTGTTCGAACCATTTAACTTACGTTCCTATAATAAATTAATTCCCTTAGAGGGTCCTTTGTATAAACGTGGTAATTATATACTCATGGTATCGTTCCTTGTCCGAATTAAAATTACCAATTTTATTCGGGTCGAGTTTGGTTTCGTTTGATTTTCTTTCACTCGCCCCCTAAAAGTGTTATCCAATCGCACAACTTTCGCTCGAACATTTTTATAAAATCGACAAATAATTATTTTTATGTAATTCTTTTTCTCATGCTTTTTCCACTGAATAACAGTCCATATGTAAATTTTTCATAACTCAAGGATTCTCATTAGGTCCTTAACCAAGTCCTTAAACAATGCTCTTTTCTGCTGGAAGTTCTACTGCGCAGTTTGGACTTCAAGATTTTTATAAAATTGGAAAATTCGACTTTTGCCTTAATTCTTTTTGGACAACCCTCTCTACTGAAATAACTAACTGTGATAAAATTTTCATAATTCTTCTCATATTACAAGTGGTCCGAATATCACTTCAAAGTCAGTGGTTATGCACGATTCGTTCGTTTTGACCGGTTTCACTAATTCGAGTGTAATTCCTAAACCGTAAATCACTTTTAGGTGATTCAAAATCTCACACAAACTAAAAGATCATATCTTCATGTTTTTAATCAGTTGGGTTCAAAAACAACATCTCACAAATTCGGTGTTTTCTGCACAAACTATCCTAGCGAAATCTCGGCATTATAACGGCTATATAACGATCATTCCAAACTTTTATACATACCAAATTCATCATCCATGCAACCAAGCCATCACAACATCAATATATTATCATCATAAGTCTCAAATCTCAGTGGCATATCCATTTTACCAAGGATTAGTATTTTTCACAAAATCAAAGATTAAACCACTTAAAGTCTCCAAAATCACCTCATTCATATACATCTTTGTAAAATCTTTAAAAATCCAATATGACAAAGTTTAGTTGAGTGTTGATTACCTCTTTGTAGCTTAGGAAGTCTAGATGAAGCTTGAAACACCACAAACTGACCTTGGTTGCCCTTGATTTACCTTAATCTCCAAGATCAAACAAAGTTCTAACATAAGCTTACTATCCAACAAGCAACTTTGGGAATTTTTCTACCTTACTTACACTCAATGAAAAATCATGAAATTCAGTACGTGCCTTGTATATATATTGAGGAAGCCTAGGATTTAATTTGAGGACGTATAGACAAGGATAAATGGGTGAAAGAATTTTTCTCTTCCCCTTGCACACTGCTGTTAGCCTAGAGCTGCTAGGGGAGAAAGTGAGAGAGTTTTGTGATTTTTTCTTCAATGATGCTTCTCATATAATCATGCTCGGTTATTGTAAAAGCCTATAGCTGCTTGGTCAAATTTTTCCAAATTAAATAATGAATGGTGCTCCTTGAATCAAGCTAATTTTGTTGGCTAAGTGTGTAGCTAATTTTCTAAATTCTAATCAAGTGCTAACCACTTAGTTGGTTTCCTAATTATTTGTTTACTTTACCTTTTTTTTTCCAGCACCTTGCATGAATTTAGCTAGTGGTTGCATGGCACTTGATACTTAATTTATTTTCCAATTTTATTCCATAATTTCCATGCATACTAGTTATAATTCCAGAAAATGTTTTGTTGTGTATATAAATCCTTCAAGTATTCCTTCTTCCATTAATTCTCATCCTAGCACTTATTCCATATAATTCCTTTGCTTATGGCCTCCTTTGATTGTATCACGGTTTTCGTATTTACCACTTTCTCGAAAAATCATAAGTTATCGTTGGAGCGGGATTTTCCGAAATCCGACGGCTTTTCCATACACTCATTTCACCTATAGAATCTTAATATGAAATCAAAATTCCCAAATTTCCATTACATAATCATGGGTAGGATTTGTTTTTCTTACATACAAGGATTACTATTCATCTAGGTCTTTTCTACAATAGTACAAAAATCAGGGTTATTACAATTGATCTCACTAAGGTATTAAGGACCAATTGGAAATAGGCATGATTGAGATCACATTGCATGTAATTTCCAGTTACACATCCATACTTGATCTATGTCATTGAATATATTTATATGGTGATCATTGAGGATCGAGTTACGACAATGTGACGAAGGTCGCTTTGGTTCCATGTTTATATATGAGATGGACCAGATTGACTAAGGAAGATGTTTTCTAAAGAATAAACAATTTTTGTGCGCAATTATGGTTATTGAATGTAATTGTTGTTTGGAACAATTTGTAGCCCAAGTGGGAGATTGTTAGATTATATTTTATAATCTAATAATAATTATGGGCTTACAAATTAAAGACAATTATATTTAATGTTTATTCTATATTTGGACTAATTTAGTGGTCTTAAATAAAGAGTCCAATAACATCTTATTCGGTATGGGCTTTGTAATGTGTAATACCCAATAGTAATCTAATTAGGGTTAATGGGGTCTAATTAGACTACTATATAAAGAACATAATAGGGTCTTGGTCCCCAAGGCTATTCACAACCTCTACTCCTCTATTCCCATCAGTAAGAGAGAGATACGGCTAGAGGCGAATTAAGTCTGTGGAAGATCAAGTCCCGAATCCGTATACGTAATCTATTGTCATGGAATAAGGTACGTTTTCGCACTACAGTTATATCGTGTAACCTTGATAATATCGAATAAGATGATCCGTGGTTATTTATTTAGATCTAACAATTATAACTAATTAAATTCATACACTTAGTATTTGAAAAAAAAAAAGTTGAAAACTAATTTGAAATACCTAACATTTTCTAATCATTTTAGTCTCTCATGAGGTCTTCTCCGTTCGAAATTTCATTACTTGATCAATCAAATCTAGGACGCAGTTGCGTTTGTGAAGATACCACTTGTGTCTAAAAACCACAAAAGTTGTACAATAAAATCATTTCAACTCGCACCCTATGGTATTTATCCTTGCTCTTAGAAGAAAACAGTATTATTTCGGACCATGCTGATTTTAACATACCAATACAAAGCTGAATTGGACTTGACTGATTGTGATGCTGTTGGACCATCAAGTCCAATGGAGTAATTTGTATTCAGTTAATGGGCTAGTTTAGAATATATTAAGGCCCATTAAATATTAGCCCATTAACCTTTGTATTTACATTAAGGTCCTGAAGCCCACAAGTGTAAAATAAAGGAGACGGATCAGCTATAAATACTAATTAAATCCCACTTGGAAAGGAGTTGACAATTGTAAATTCGAAAGTTGTACCTCCTAAAAGGAGAGAAACACATTTTAATGAATACTTTCTTCACCTTATTCTAGATCTCATCCTTTATATTATTATTAGTATTATTATTACTATTATCCATAGATTAACTCTCCATCAGATCCACAACAAACTGCTATACAAAACATGAACTCTCGAATCTAAAGGCAGACAGACTCCTGATTCAGCACATTGAGTGTATCATCAAGATTTAGAAATATACTTGCTGCGTTCCACGAAGAAATCTCATTGCTAGATTGAACATTGTGATGCATCATAAAAGCTAACAAGTGACATCAACAAGAGCAGCAAACGGAAAGACTTGGAACATTATATAAGCCTTTCCCTCACAGGAAATAAACAATATAATATGAAAGCGGAACCAAACATTATAAGATGTGACATCTGATATAATAATATCATCCAGCTCAAAATCCCTCAAGAGATTGACATGTTAAACCAAATAAAGCTTGCCCCACCAGCTTTAGATCTTATCAAGCTTTTCCGCCTTGACAACAGGGTTAGTCTTGGCTATTGCATCACGTCCAGCAGTGCGATAATCGAAGGGGCACTCGTATTTGTCTGAGTAGCGATGTGATCCGCAGAAAAGGTTACCGCAACGACATTTAAAGCCAGTTAATCCAACCCGTTTCTTGCAGGTACTGCAGCGACTAGGACCTTCTTTGGCCTTCGTCTCATCAGTTTCACCAGACCCTGAAACTATAGGTGAAGGCAGAGAGATAATGACTCCGGTAGATCAACTTGCATATTCACAGTGCCTGCAGCAATGGGTTTCTTCTCACAGCCACTTGACGACCCATTTATAATATTTTCAATGGAAGTCGCAGCAATTGTAGCCTGCTCTTGTTTCAAAACCATGTCCTTGTGGCACTTGGAGCACATATTCGTGGTGGCTGCACTTCCAAAGAAGCCACAGTTATTAATGCACAAGATAGGTCCTTCAGGAGGGGCTTGGCATCCTGTTTCATTGTTCTCCATTGTCCTGCTGCAGAAAAAGACGCTTGAGAATAGCAACACTTGCACAAGAATCGATAACTTTAGCAACTGAAAAATAAGAAAAATTAACATGTCCACAAATCACTAGTATGCTGATCATATTAAACACCTATTTCAAAAGGTAGTTAAGTGTCATGATACATAACTACGATAGAGAAGTGACAGTCAGCAATACAAACATGATAATGCTTGTAGGCATGCATGTGTGTGCACATGAGGGTGCATGTATGAAATGGTAGGTTCATTTGTACAACTTATTAGCAGGGAACCATATTTTGTCACAATAGAATGAGAGAAAATGAACTAAAAAACCAACTTGTTATTTGACATGTCAGGCGTTGACAATCTTCTTGTTGCTAAAAGAGACTACCTGACTGAATTTTTGGCGAGTCTTACACTCACAGTGAAGAAATTTAGAGTACTTTAATGATTCTACTGGAATGAAGTGGAGAGGCAGATATCCATATGTTCAAACAAAATTCCAAGGCCAAACAAAAAAGCTTGTATAAGCTGAACACCGAAGATATGGATTAGACATCTGACGAAGAAAGTTCATATTATATGGTATGGTTTAGATTCCAGACTGAAATGCTAAACCCCAGTACAACTGACTTGTACTTGAGAGTTAAAGGCAGAAACTAAATTGCATTCCGCCCCAGAAATTGATAAACCAAATATCACAAAGTTTGTATTGAAACGGAGAAGAACTTTAATCCATAGACTATGCCTCTACACAAGTTGCAAACCTCACTTAAAGGACCTTGTATCACCTAAAGAGGGGTATAAAAGTAGGAATGCGAAGGGCCTAGTGGCTAACACACCAGCCTAGCATCTATATTAGACATCCTTACACATGCCACACCACCTGAACCACCACCTAAACTTTTTATATACATTTATTAACAGCCCCCAAACGAACATGCATCCAAACTCAAGGTAAATGATTGTTAAAACAAACACGTCCGGATCCAGTTTCAAGACCAACGAATATAGAGTATAGACTGTTGCTTGGTCATAAAGCACCTTACACTAAGCATGCAAGTAAAATGTATACAAAACCTCCCTCGCTCGAAATTAGTATGCATGTATAATTATATATTAATGTATAATTATCTATAAATATACATTATAATTAATAATTATACATTATCTGAGTTAAGCCAATTGATATTTATCTACAAATTAATATATATAAACAAAAATATATAGTATGTATATAATATTATAGTATATTATTACATATACACGAAAATTTATACATGTATTTTTTTTATGTTTGTACATAAGTATACAAGTATAAATATGCATATTAATTATACAACAACTAATAGATTAGAATAATAAAATATTAATAGATTATACAATATGTATGTATGTATGTATGTATGTATGTATGTATGTATGTATGTTTGCATGTATATATGTATGTATGTATGTATGTATGTATGTATGTATGTATGTATGTATGTATGTATGTATGTATGTATGTACTATTATAATATATTATTATGTATCCACATAAATTAATATATGTATGTATTTATGTTTGTACATATGTATGTATATATAAATATGCATATTAATTATACAACAATTAATAGATTACAAGTAATGAAATATTAATAGATTATACAACATAAATGTATGTATGTATTTATGTATATAGTACATATGCATGTATAATTAATAAATTTGTATGTATGTATGGATGTATGTTTTTGTATGTGTGTATGTACATATGCATGTATAATTATTTATATATGTATATGTATAATTAATAATTATGTATGTAGTGTATGTATGTATGCATGTATGTATGTATGTATATATGTATGTATGTATGTATGTATGTATGTATGTATGTGTGTATGTACATATGGATGTATAATTATTTATGTATGTGTATGTATAATTAATAAATATGTATGTATGTATGTATGTATGTATGTATGTATGTATGTATGTATGTATGTATGTATGTATGTATGTATGTATGCATGTATGTATGTGTTTATGTATGTATAATTATTGATTATACAAATATTTATGTATGGGGTTTTATATCAAACGGGCCACTGATCTCATTAAAAAGTATTAAGTAGCTCCCCAGTCTCCACGGGGACTCATTTAAGCCACTAAACTAAGAAATATATCATTTGCCCCCTACATTCACAAAAATAATACAATTTATGGTGACCTAAGTGAGAATAATACAATCTATCCAAGATTGAACTTTTTTTGGCCACCATAAATTTTATCCAAGACACTTAGGCCGCCATAAATTGTATTATTTTTGTGAATGCAGGGGGCAAATGATATATTTCTTTGTTTAGTGGCTTAAATGAGTCTCCGTGGAGACTGGGGAACTACTTGATACTTTTTAATGAGATCAGTGACCCGTTTGATATAAAACCCTTTATGTATGTAGCTAATGATTTTTAATATAAACTCAAATGCTCACATAGCTCAGTTGGTTGTGGTGTTGAATTTAGTTCTGCAAGGTCATGGGTTCGAACCCCTTAAATAACATTTTTTTTACAAATATTTAGAGTGAGGTTCGGAAGGTACGAGCTAGTGAATAAATTTGTCTAGTGTGTGCCCAAGGGCATATGCTAAGATTCCGTGAGTTGTCAAATTGTAATTGGTGGATATTTATGTGAATACAGTGGGGCCATCAATCTATACTATTATATAAAAGCCGAAACATTAAAAGTTTGGTTAGTCGGTCGGTTGGTCGGTACTGTTGACCCTTACTTAATTACAGATAAACTAACTAATCAATTTCCCTATTGAGTTTAAATATATTGGGCATGTTTGGCATACCTTTTTTTTAGGACTTATGGACTTATTTTCAGGTAAAAATTTTATATTTTGATAAATTTTTTTATACAAATATTTAATGTATGTTTGAGATTCAATAAGTTGCAAAAATAAGTTGGAAAATAAGTTGGAAAGTTATGAATCTCTAACTTTGTCTTAAAATAAGTTGACTTATTCTGGAAAAAAATTCCTCCAAACACCCCCATTTTCTTTTCTATTTTTCAAGAACCAACTAATTTCCTAAAATATAATATCCTTTTATATTTTATCTAACTAAAATTTCTATTAATCAATTTTCTTTTTCAGGTTAGACATATTACCTTTTCTACTAACTAATCAATTTCTAACTAATCAATTTCCTTCTTGAGGTTAAACATATTATCTTTTTTCTTTTTCAAAAACTAAATAATTTCCTTTTTATGATAAAATATAATATCCCTTTATATTTTATCTAACTAACTAATTTCCTAAAATACAATATCCTTTTATATTTTATCTAACTAAAATTTCTCCTTTATTAATCAATTTCCTTTTTCAGATTAGACATATTACCTTTTCTACTAACTAATAAATTCCCTTACTTAATTACAGATAAAATAAATAATCAATTTCCTTCTTGAGTTTAAACATATTATCTTTTCTATTTTTCAATAACTAACTAATTTCCTAAAATATAATATTCTTTTATATTTTATCTAACTAAATTTTCTACTTTATTAATCAATTTTCCTTTTTAGGTTAGACATATTACCTTTTCTACTAATTAATCAGTTTCTAACTAATCAATTTTCTTCTTGAGGTTAAACGTATTATCTTTTCTCTTTTTCAAAAACTAAATAATTTCCTTTTTATGATAAAATATAATATCCCTTTATATTTTATCTAACTAACTAATTTCCTAAAATACAATATCCTTTTATATTTTATCTAACTAAAATTATTCCTTTATTAATCAATTTCCTTTTTCAGGTTAGACATATTACCTTTTCTACTAACTAATAAATTCCCTTACTTAATTACAGATAAACTAACTAATCAATTTCCTTCTTGAGTTTAAACATATTATCTTTTCTATTTTTCAATAACTAACTAATTTCCTAAAATATAATATCCTTTTATATTTTATGTAACTAAAATTTCTACTTTATTAATCAATTTCCTTTTTTCAGGTTAGACATATTACCTTTTCTACTAATTAATCAGTTTCTAACTAATCAATTTCCTTCTTGAGGTTAAACATATTATCTTTTCTCTTTTTCAAAAACTAAATAATTTCCTTTTTATGATAAACTATAATATCCCTTTATATTTTATCTAACTAACTAATTTCCTAAAATACAATATCCTTTTATATTTTATCTAACTAAAATTTCTCCTTTATTAATCAATTTCCCTTTTCAGGTTATACATAATATCTTTTCTACTAACTAATAAATTTCCTTCCTGAGGTTAAACATATTATCTATTCTCTTTTTCAAAAACTAAACAATTTCTTTTTTCTGATAAAATATAATATCCCCTTATATTTTATCTAACTAAAATTTCTCCTTTATTAATTAATTTCCTTTTTCAAGTTAGACATATTACCTTTTCTATTTTTAAATAACTAAATAATTTTCTTTCTCAAGTAAAATAGAATATCTTTCACATTTTATTTAACTAAAATATCTCTTTTTTTAAAAATAGTACGAGCAGTTTTGTTTAATAAAATAACGTAATTATATTATAATTACTATTAACTAATCAATTACTTTTTTCACCCAAAACACGTTACCTTTTCTTTTTTCTCTAATTAACATCTCTCTTTTTCCAATTATATCATGAACGGTTACCTTTTTCAACCAAAACGCGATACCTTTTTTCTTTTCTCTTATTAAAATCTCTCTTTTTCCAATTATATCACAGATGTTTCTATTTAATAAAATAAAATACTAATATTATAATACTAATAATTAACCGATTACATTTTCAGCTAAAATGTATCATATTTTCTATTTTTTCTAATTAAACTCCCTTTTTTTCTAGAAATATCACGGACAACATTAATTTCTCATTTTCTAAAAATTATGAGCAATTTTATTTAGTAAAATGACCTAATTAAATTATAATTATATAAGCTAATCAATTACCTTTTTAACATAAATCATGTCATTTTTTTTAATTTTTACGTTACCTTTCTATTTTCTCTAACTAAAATCTCTCTTTTTCCAATTATATCAAGGGAGGTTTTATTTAGTAAAATAAACTAATAATATTTTAATATTAATAATTAACCGATTACCTTTTTCAACTAAAACGTATCATCTTTCCTATATTTTTTTTTAACTAAAATCCTTCTTTTAATAGATATATCACGGACAATATTAATTTCACCTTTTCTAAAAATATTTCGTACAATTGTATTTAGTAAATAAGATAATTAAATTATAATTGCTATAAACTAATCAATTATATTTTTCACCTATAACATGTTTCCTTTTTAATTTTCTCTAACTAAATCCTATCTTTTTCTAATCATATCACATGCATTCTATTTAATAAAAGTAATAATTTTATAATTACCAATAATTAATTCATTACCTTTTTCAACTAAAATCTATCACCTTTTCTATATTTTCTAACTAAAATCCTTCCATTTCTAGAAATATCACGGATAACATTTGTATAATTATTATCAAATCATCTGATATAACAATGTAAGCCTCCAAAATTCATCTTTTAAAAAAGTAATTTAAATAAATGAAAAAATTTATATAATATTAAAATAAAAAAATCCGTGCATCGCACGGGCTTTAAGCTAGTATTAATGAAATCCCAACCAATCAAAATTTGACAACTAAACTAGCACGGATTCTTAGCATGTGTCCTTGGGCATACACTAGAAAAATCGATCAACTAATAGTATAATAAGTTGCGTGAGATATGGTGTTATTTTTCGATTTATTTAATACTGATGTTTATAATTTTTTCTTGTGTTTCGTCATTTTTTTTAATTCATAACACGCATTATTATAATATTCTTATTTCAGTAAGTATGTAGTGCATAATTTGATTATAAACATTTAAATTACTAATAAAAATAGAATATAGAATTGTTAAATTTAAATGAATTTTTCATTACATATAAAAATTATTTAGAAATTTGGGATTACGATAAGTATTACTTGGATAATGGTAATATATTAATAATTGCATGCTTAATAACTTATAGCAATAAGTTTAAAAAAAGAAACTACAACAAATATCAAAATGAGTGAGGTTCCTAGTGAATAAATTTGTTTAGTGTGTGTCCAAGGGCATATGCTAAGATTTCGTGAGTTGTCAAATTGTAATTGGTGGATATTTATGTGAATACAGTGGGGCCATCAATATATTAATGAAATCCCAACCAATCAAAATTTGACAACTAAACTAGCACGGATTCTTAGCATGTGTCCTTGGGCATACACTAGAAAAATCGGTCAACTAATAATATAATAAGTTGCGTGAGATATGGTGTTATTTTTTGATTTATTTAATAATGATGTTTATAATATTTTCTTGTGTTTCGTAATTTTTTTAATTCATAACATGCATTATTATAATATTCTTATTTCAGTAAGTATGTAGTGCATAATTTGATTATAAACATTTAAAATACTAATAAAAATAGAATATAGAATTGTTAAATTTAAATGAATTTTTCATTACATATAAAACTTATTTAGAAATTTGGGATTACGATAAGTATTACTTGGATAATGGTAATATATTAATAATTGCATGCTTAATAACTTATAGCAATAAGTTTAAAAAAAGAAACTACAACAAATATCAAAATGTACGTTCCATGCATATCTATCTATACTATACTATTATAAGCAAAACAGGTTATATTTGGTTATCGGTTTGGTACCTTTTTTTGATACATTTTTTGGTATACTCAACAGCAACCGTTGAATTTTGAGACAGATTAATGAAAATCATGTAATGCTAAAAGAATATTCTTTTTATAATATATAAATAAAATATTCCTATAGGTTCAAGATTCGAATCCCGTCAACAACATATTAGTATTAAACAATTATATCATCCTTATAAACTACTCCTAAAAGTTCAATGTTCGATTCCCCTCAACAACATATTTTAGTTAAAAATTTATATTATCTATTTTAACCATATTGTTATTAAACATTTATGTTACTCCCTCCATCCCACATATTGTGTTCCATTTTGACTTTTCAAATTCAAATTTATTGAAATTTGATTGTAAATTATAATTTATTATTTTATATTTTTACAAATTTAAAAATCAGTTTTAATAATACTTCACATAAATTTTCTTATGATCATTTTTTTTGTTATTTATATGTTTATCAGTATTTATTGATTATTAGTCAAAACTCGATCAGTTTGATTTTGAAAAGTCAAAATATGGGAAAGAGGAAGTACTCCAACAATTTCAAAGTTCAATACAGTCAACAACATATTAAGTTTAAAATGTTATTTATCCATTTTAAATATAAAATCACATACGATCCAGAACAAATCATCGAAGAATAAAAAAGTAAATACGTATAATTTATTATACGTATTATTATATTAAATAAAATAATATAAATAATATCAAATATGTATTATTATATTTTATTATCTTCTATTATTTATTTTCTTACTAATTAAAAAGCAATTATTAAAATTATGAATAATAAGATAAAAATATTAAATATTAAAATAAAAATATTTAAAATCTTCCGTGAGATGCACGGTTACAAGCTAGTACGAATAATAATCAAATTAAAATAAACTAATCCCATCATCCAAAAAAACCAAAAATCAATTATTAAAACTAACGAAATCTTGAGATCTCAAATCACACCTTACCTAAAAAACAACACTACTAAATTATGGGAGAATGGATCATTGGTACTTGTTACCCTAGCCAACCATCGAGGGGATGGTCACAGAGAGAGAATTGGAATAAGAGAGAAAGAGAGAGACTATTATATTAGTTTTTCTTTTTGAATTGTTGTGTTGCTTTTCTTTACTTAATTAATTATTTATTTATTATTGTGAAAATAAAATGAAAGTGGTTGCTTGTGTATCGTTGATCCTGGATTATTATTTATTTTTTAGATCCAAATAAGTGATATGACGATACAAACTCAGCTTTCATTAAATTAGTACCTCATCGATATTTAATTATTATTTATAAATGTGAAAATCAAATGAATGCGGTTGCATGTGTTCCAAACTTCCAATGACTGATTCTGAACTTCTTTTTCAAATTTTCAAGATAAAAAATCAAATTATTTATTATTGTTTATTTATTTTGTGCATACCTAATTTTAATTATTTTTATGTTAAGTAAAAAGTTTGGAAAAATATATACAAAACACCATAGTGAATTCAATGAATATACATAATGTCATTATTTCTTTCTATGAATAAACACAAATATAACAAAAAATTCAAAATTTACTTCTAGTATTTGTATATGTGTCAATTTTGAATTAATTTGAAGGTTGTTGAATTTTAATTAAATGTACATATACATAATCAGGAAAAAAAATTGAAAAAAACACAATTGACCAATAATAACCTATAAGATTACTTCCTATTTCTCAAAAAGTTAAACTAAGATTACTTCTTTTCTTGGAACCTTAACATTTAAATGAATTCATGACTTCACATAGAAACATGTTATATTTTAAATTAAAACTAAAGGAACTATAATTTTATTAAGGTGAAGTACTGAATTTCATGTTAAAGTTTTACAAAGCTTGACAGGAGACTTGTTCTTTTGTTTGTCTGTTTGTTTAGTGGTCACAATCGGATTCCTCAAGGAAAATGCAACAATAATTCACCAACTTCAATATTTGCAGCAGACTCACTCATACAAGAAATTTTACTGTACAGCGGCGACAAAATTTTGGTACACAGCATACAAGAATTTTTCGTTGCCGCATGAATATATGAAATAAAATAATAAATAAAAGCAATAAAAATTAGGAATGAAATAGTAAAGACTGTATTACATATGGTTTTTTTTTTTTTACCTAACCCCAAGTTGTTTGCACAAGGCAACCTTCAGATGAAAACTAAGTTCATACTCTGTATCTCTTTTGTGTATGAGAGAGTATTAGACTAGTGTCAGCTGAAGCTTGGGTCTATTTGGTTGGGGCTCTACAACCTCCATATGAATGTTTACGGTATCGAGAACACCATAGCAGACGCTGCCATCCATCTTCTTGATTTTCTGTTGTTGCTCATCTACCGTCCATTCTCCTCCTCCCTTCTCACCTTTCGCGGTCAAGTATACAGGTCCTTCAATACCATATCTATTCAGAAAAACGATAAAGACCAACTGTCAATGACAAGGAAGAGAAGAAAAATGGCAATATCCAATATAAATAAATGGTAACAAGCTCTCCTACTTCGTCACTTAAAAGGAATGTGTTCAAAATTTAACATCAGCATCATTTGTGATGCATGATTGCTGCTAATGAAAATTTTCAACGTTCTGATAGAGACTATAGAGGAGGGTGTGTGTGTGTCATTGGTGCACATGAATGAAAATGTGAAAGCAATCTAACGAACACAATGTAACAATTTAAAAATGTAAAGGTGAAATGGGCATACTTGGGTACAAATACAATAAAGCCGTATGATCTTAGCTTCACTATTCTTCTGGCTTGGGTATCTGTGGGTCTGCAAAAGTTCATGCACAGTCAGGAGAGAGGGGAGGGGGGGGGGGGGCAAGGTCCAATTCACATACCTTTTTCTGAAATATATGATTGTATGGAGCTCTACTGAAGCACGGCTTGTCATTTGTGCATTTCTATGTCGCTAATTTAGATCTGAACAAAAACTCACCGGAAGAAGTGATTCATTATTACCGTATGAAATGAATAAACCAAACGATTCAAGCATCTTATAGCAGCAATTTGGGCATTCAAGGTTGTAAGAAAATGGCAATACGCTCGTCACCATTTTAAGAATAAAAGCCTGCCAGATATGGCAAACATAAACGAACAGAAAACTTGACATAGATGGTCAATAATCCTTCTTATTTCTTTGACTTGTTAAGACTAATAGCAGTCAATTTAGTATTACCGTTGTAATATGTAACGATGGATGTTTAATTAGCTGGCTGGTGTGCAAAAGTACTATATATAGAAATTTATAGTAATGCAGTGTATATGAGACTAGAGAGAAGAGTATAGCGAAGGACTACATTGTAACTGCTTGGATATTCATTGCTTAACATTACACACATATATATATAGCATTGTGCAGTATGCAGATTGATTGTGCATCGATCGCACTATCCTCTCTTCATGTGCATGTGCTTATACATGTAATACATGTGCTCCATCATGAGCTACATGTGTTTGACAGATCACATATTCTAACATCCTCCCTCAAGCTAATGGGCGTAACGAAGTGAAGCTCTTAGCTTGCTTGAAATTTCGCGGACTTGAATTTGATTGCTTTTGACTCGTGCTCTTTGGCTCTGGCTCTGGGCTTTCGGCATCGGCTTCTAAGCTAAACAAATTAATCCACTTGAATTGAAGCTTGTAAAGAGATGGTTTGTTATATTTTTCAGTTGAGTGTCAACTGGTTGACATGGAGGTGGAGACGCGTAGACTTGGACCGGCTTGGATGGATTAAAACATGATTATGATGTTGGTGGTGATGCACTCCATCACGAAGTGGTTATGCTAGCCCAGACTACATTACAACAATGGTCCTTAACTCAGAAACCGTTGTTCTAGGCATGTTTAGACAAGGGTTTCTTGTTTTGGTTGTGTTGTCTATTTCGTTTGCATCCAACACAACATTAATTGGTTGGGTTGCAGTATAGTTTTATAGACAATGGTCTTCTATATCTGTGATGTTGTGTTAAATACTTTCTCACAATGGTTTTATAGAAAGAAACCATTGTTGTTTCGTTTGTTAAACGATGGAATTGTTTTAAAAAGTGTTGTCTGAATATTTGTTACACAACGGTTTACTTTAACAGAAACCATTGTAGTTTTTGTTGTTAGACAATGTAAGAGTTTTATAAAGTGTTGTCTGAATATTTCGTTCACAAGGGTTTTAATTGTTAGATTCGTTGCCTGAGCTGTTTTGACACAAGTTTTTCTATTTTAGCGTTATCATTTATGTGTTGTGCGAGTAACTGTAATACAAGTATTTTTATCTTATTGTTTACATTTGTGTGTTGTCTGAGCTACTGTAACACAAGCTTCTATTCATTTTCTTGTTGTCTAGGTTCTATTTTGACAATACTTTGGTTTTTCATAGTATTGTCTACAAGTACATTAGACAAAGGTATAATTTAAATGTGCAAACTAAACAAATTACTAAATGGGGCATTGTCTACAACCTTTAGTAAATAACATTACTAAAATTCCAACCATAAAATCCAAATCCATACAACCATAACATTCATACCAACATATCTACTCCGTTAGACAAACATACCATCAAAAGTATGGACATTGGGCCCCTATTTCGGAATGAACATATTCCACAAAATATAAAACTAACGGCCACCACAGTTTACTGAAAATGTTCATTTCATTCTGAAATAACAAGTACTGAAACTGTTCAACGTGCACGGTTCTTCATGAAATACTTGGCCCATTTGATCCTTGTCTCATTGAGGTCATCGTTGTTGTAAGCAAGGTTTCCCCTCCGATTCCACTGAAAATCAGGAAAACAACATTATAATTTATATACTTTCAATACAAAAAACAAGAACATTAGTCAGGGTTAAATATGTGTAATTTACCTTAATATGAAAACTGAATTCCTTATCAGTGCATATCTCTTTCATATACCGCATCACAAATAAGCCACAGTCCTTAGTTCCAGTTTGGAGAGGAACACCCTAATCAACACGTAAAAAAGAATTTATACATTCGTACAAGAAACTCATGAAAATCAGGAAAACCGATGAAAAAGTACAAATTATTACCGCCAGATTCTCCCAAGTGATTTTCTTCACCACCAACGTCCTGGAACTTTCCTTGTAAAATTTGATCGCACTACGACAATATATTATAAATCAAATTACTATACATTTTTATTAATTGTTAAAGCAGATTAAAAATTAATTTTAAGTTCTGAGAGGTACTCACATATCAACCACCTCAATCCATTCTGCACTTGCTAATCTACGCTTCAGAGGGTCCATGTGGTAAACCACTTGTGTTTCAGCATGCACAACAGTTAGCGACCAGTGGTTCCTAGTAAATAGTGACACCGAAAAATAAGAACAATAATATTTACTTAACGTTTATAGGCTAAAACAATTATGTAGTTTCAATTTAATAATCACGAAGGGATATTGATAATTAGAGCACCAGTGCATATATCTTTGTTAATAACAAGGGCCTCTGTGACTTAAATTGAAAATAACATGATTATTAAATTAGTCTTCACACAAAAGTTATTATGTGATGATAATTATTTTTTAGGACTAATTAAGGACATATATCTTAAATATTAATACTCTAACAATGATTTACCTGATTAATTTCTCAAATTTTAGGACTAAATATTAAATGTTTTTCCTGATTAATTTCGTTAATTTTATATCAGTTTTTATTAAAAAGCATGTATTTTTATAAATAATACAAATGGTAAAAGTAAAGAAATAAGTACTCACGCGGCGTTGTATGACACTAGAAAATAGGCTCCTCGCTCTCCATTGCTGAATCTGAAAGATAATTCACGAGCCCTCTCTTTAACAGTACCGCAACCATTTGCGCCAACCATCCCAGGATCAACGAAGCATATCATGCTGGACATCTTGTGTCTTTTCAAAAACATCTCCAATAAACTATATAAAAAGTAAACAATTATGGACACAATTAAAAACTAAGTTGCAGAAATAAAAACAATTATTGGAAGCGTTGATCTAAATATTAAACTTAGATACTTACTTAATAAACAAGCAAATAACGGACCCTGATATTTCTCCTCCTGCGCATAAGGCATGGACATCTGATAAAAGTAGAACTTGTTTTTTGGCTGATCCGAAAGCTTCTTTGCACAACACAAATCTGGATGTTTTGCCATCCTTCAATGCCTCCTTTGCCCAGAGCCACATATGTTTCAGCGTCGGAGGATAATCATCACCCATGTCTAACACAAACTCTGGTTTCTTCACTATATCAGCCACCTTCTTAAACTTCCTTTGGCTAGATTTCTTGACGCCCTTGAAAGAAACAATGTAGTCGATAATTCAGAACACAAACTAAAGCAGTACGAAAAGTTGGACGGTTACGTAAACAAATATAAAAACTAACCTTTTGAGTTTCTTTCGATGCATTACTGCTTTTCTTTACTTCTACAATGAGGTGTCTTGGCCACTCAACAAATGTCCCCACAGCTTGTTCCACGATGGTGATCTCATCTTGGATGGGGAAAGGAATTAATGCAGATCCTTGGACTGTACGAGTAATAGAGACTCGTGCATTCTCTTCTGGTAAATGCTTCCCATGAATAACTTTACACACCATATGCAACAACATTGGTAGGGGAGTCTATGGTTAATTCCCACTCCACAGCGCACCCAGCCCCCCCAATATTCTTGTCCTCATCATTTGCCATCTCCTCAAACGCATTACTCTCAACCTGAACAATCTTATGAATCTCAGCCTCATCTTCAACCTTTTCCTCAACATTGTCAATCTTCTCTTCAATATTGTCAACCTTCTCAATATCGGCAACCTTCAACTCCAGGTCATCAATCTTCTCACTCGATTTTTCAGCCACCAATTTGTCAGTATCAAGATCCAGTGGCTTTCGTACACCTAGCAACTCCTGGTCATTCAAAATTGCATGTGCACCCTTGCTACAGCTTCCTTGCTGCGAGACAACATTTGGACTGTTACCGGCATCTGTAAGCTTTCCACCTAAAAGAGTTTTTATATTCTCCATCTCCGCAGCCCAAAACTCATCCCGCTCTTGAACAATCTTTTCTCTTTCTTCTTTCATAAACTTCTGGATACCATCTTGGATCCTCTCTTCAATTGTTTTTTTCTTCCTCTGCCTCGGCAGGTTAAAGTACACAGACTGCTTGACATGAGTCCCTTGGCCACGGACTCGTCCTCGATGCTCAGGTTTACCGAGCACCTTTGAGAGGACATCATCAGTGCCTTCCTCTGTCAACTCCCCTTCACTGATTCTCCGTTTCATAACCGCCTAAAAATTTAACCAAAAATCAAAGGGTGACCACAAATATTTTGGTAATGTGGAAATTTAATTAAAAGGTAAATGAATAACTTACAATCTCTTCAGCAATCTCTTTAACTTTAGGATCCTTATAGTTTCCATCTTTATCCTGTCGCGCACGAACCCAGGTAGCTGACCGATCTATCTCCATTTCAGGATTGCTTTGCGACTGCATGAATAACCATGTTCGAGATATCAAAATTAAGAAACATCAACCCGTTTGAATATGACTCTTGTAAAAAATCAAAGAGTGTATATTACTAACCATTTCTTGTTCAAGGTTAGCATAACACTTGCGAGAGATGCAGTGAGGGTATTCATTCAACTCCCTTCTCTTTTTCTGCGTAGTGTGGATCTCCTTTTTCACATAACAGATAGTTAAAAAATTAGCAACAAAGCCTAATGTAACTTGTAAGAACTTTGAAAACAAATAAAGTCAAAAAGTCACACTAAACTCAATAGAGAGACGATTAGAAACAAACATATCCCAATGTGCTTTCTCGATAAATGAGTAGTCAGCTGGAGGAGACTCCAACAACTCAAGTTGATCCCGGAAAGGAAGGATGTATTCAGTTGTTAATCGACTTTTAAACTCCCTCCACTTCTGGCACGCTGACTTCAACACCATCTTCCTTGCTGTTAGCGGCACATCAAATGCCATCTACATTCATACGAATTGTTACTTAAGTGCAAGTTAGGTGGTAGGCAACAATGTGTACTTAAGTACTAGTAAGGGCAATCAATGTTACCTGCACACAATCCCATATTTTATTCTTTCTTTCTTTCGGAACACGTATCCATGAATCATACCATACTGCGACTTTAGTTCTTCCAAGAACTCCGATGTAAGACTGCATTTCAGTTCCGGCATCACCGTAGGGCTCACCCTTTGCATTGAAAGGCACTGGGAGCTTGATGCCCATGATCTTACGTCGTACAATCCTATGCATTGTCACAGTTCCGCATTTCAAGAGTTTAAGTCCCTCTTTTTTCTCAGCCACTGCTTGACTCCCACGTTTCCTTTTCTTGGATATTTGAATTTTTAAATTGCTGGAAATGGCCTTCCCTTTAACAGACACAGGGGAGGAATTACTTTGAGAATTACTTTGAGAGGGCTGCACTGGTGTTTCGGTCATTGAGGCTGACTTGTTCTTCTTTAATGCCTTTAAAAGGGCAGAGGCAGTACGAGCATAGGCATATTTTGTTTTCCTTGAATCCATGATAAATCTACACACAAACAGAGAAAGAAACATAAATCTCAACCAAAGTCACATAAATCATAGTCACAAACAAAGAAACACAGTCACAAACAAAGAAACATAGTCACAAACTCAATCAAAAATCACATAAATCTCACACAAACAATGTCAAAAACTCACTCAAATATCACATAAATCTCACACAAAGTCCAAAACTCACACAAATATCACATAAATCTCACAAAATTTACAAAAATGACATGCATCGGCTTAGTTACATAGGATGTTCTTACAAATTGAGAAATTAGCAGAACAAATCTTTATATGTAAACGATGAACACATCTTTAAGTAAATTACAAGAAAAATTCAAAAAATCAAAGAAAATACAAACAAAATTACCAACAATCTAGTAAAGAACACAACAATCTATATACGAATAGACCCAATTAGATTTTAACATAATAAGTTAAAGAAAATTGAAAAAATTGAGCAAATCGATGAACAAAATATACAAAAAGCACATGCATCAGCTTATTGATGAACAAATCGATAAAAAGTTACATAGGATATCATGTACTTACGAATTGATGAACAAATCGAGCAAAGAACCGAACAATCGAGCTTATTGAGAGCAAATGAAGACCTCGTCGGAATCAATCGAGCCTCCAGGTGAACAACTTGAGAAACTAGGGTTAATAATTATACTTTTATAATTAATTAATGAGGGAGGAAAAACTAGGGTTCATATGAAAAAAGATGGGAGAGAGCGAAAAAAGATGGGAGAGAGTGTGTAATGTTTAGTGTTTAATGTTTAGTGCGGCTGTGTAGGTGGGTGTGTTAATGTCTGAAAAGCAAAAGGGGGGAAATGAAAATTATTCTAAGGGCGGGGGAATGAAATTTTGGTAAGGGGGAATGAATATTTGGTAAAGAATATATATATATATATATTCTTTAGTTTTCTTATAGTTTTTAAATTTTATTTATAATATTCTATATTTTTTATGCAACTAAAATATTTTTATATTAAATTTTAAATATATTTGTACTTTTATGTTTTGCTTAATGTGATTATTTTAATTTTGAATTAAAACCCGATTTAGACCCGAATCCGATCCGAAACCCGAAGATTTGGATTTTGATTTTGATTTTCAAACCCGGATCCAGACCCGATCCGATCCGAAAACTTTGGATTTGGATTTGGCCAAACCCGATCCGATCCGACCCGTTGCCATCCCTACCCGGGGTCTTTTAAAATTAATTAAAACTTTAACAACGGTTATTTTATGGTGCTGATGTCCAAAGAGGGCCCCCTACATAATAAAAAATAGTAGTGATCTACTAAGATCTCCGATCAAATTAATTTTTTATTTTCTGTAACTTTGGGAATATCATCATATTAGATATATATTGACATCCGTACGGTTGGATCGTTCAAAAATATTTTTTAAAAAATAGAAACAATAATCCGTGACAAAGCACTAGTTACGAGTCATTTTAAAAATAGTAGTGATCTACTAAGATCTCCGATCAAATTAATTTTTTATTTTCTGTAACTTTGGGAATATCATCATATTAGATATATATTGACATCCGTAAGGTTGGATCGTTCAAAAATATTTTTTAAAAAATAGAAACAATAATCCGTGACAAAGCACTAGTTTCGAGTCATATTAAAAATAGTAGTGATCTACTAAGATCTCCGATCAAATTAATTTTTTATTTTCTGTAACTTTGGGAATATCATCATATTAGATATATATTGACATCCGTACGGTTGGATCGTTCAAAAATATTTTTAAAAAATAGAAACAATAATCCGTGACAAAGCACTAGTTACGAGTCATATTAAAAATAGTAGTGATCTACTAAGATCTCCGATCAAATTAATTTTTTATTTTCTGTAACTTTGGGAATGTCATCATATTAGATATATATTGACATCCGTAAGGTTAGATCGTTCAAAAATATTTTTTAAAAAATAGAAACAATAATCCGTGACAAAGCACTAGTTTCGAGTCATATTAAAAATAGTAGTGATCTACTAAGATCTCCGATCAAATTAATTTTTTATTTTCTGTAACTTTGGGAATATCATCATATTAGATATATATTGACATCCGTAAGGTTGGATCGTTCAAAAATATTTTTAAAAAAATAGAAACAATAATCCGTGACAAAGCACTAGTTATGAGTCATTTTAAAAATAGTAGTGATCTACTAAGATCTCCGATCAAATTAATTTTTTATTTTCTGTAACTTTGGGAATATCATCATATTAGATATATATTGACATCCGTACGGTTGGATCGTTCAAAAATATTTTTTAAAAAGTAGAAACAATAATCCGTGATAAAGCACTAGTTACGAGTCATTTTAAAATAGTAGTGATCTACTAAGATCTCCGATTAATTAATTTCTTGATACTTAATCCAACCCAAACACAGCCAAATCCGTGTTAATGCTCTGTTAAATCAAGCAAAATAAATATCTTGATACTTAATCCAACCCAAACACAGCCAAATTTGTCAAATTTGTATTTATTATAATAAACTAGTAGAGAAAGCTTTATCTGTTAAATTTTAATGCAAGTTATGCTAGTAGTTGGAATTGCTAGTTAATTTGAATGCTCTGTTTTAATTAATTAAACTGCATTACATTCCTCCTAGGTGTGCCTTATGTAATCCATGCTTTTTTTGAATTAGATGGACAGGGATTGGTTGATGGCTGACAGAAGATCAAGAGAGTTTCAAAAAGGAGTTGAAGACTTGTTGATGTTTGCATTTGAGAACGGATATAATGAAGATAAAATTAGTTGTCCATGTATGAATTGCGCACATAGTAAATCATGGAAAGCTCGGATAGTGAGGGATCATCTTTTCCAAAATGGTATCGATAAGACCTACAAGTGTTGGATTTGGCACGGAGAAATAAATGAAGAAGGAAGTCAGCCTTCGACGGAAGGGACCGACAGTTCTCAATCTGTGCATCAGCAACCGATGAATACAGATTGGAATATTGATGGTGACGATGATATTTTCCTGGACTCAGATATATTTAACCATGTTCAATATGAACATGAACCTCTTTATCCAGGATGCGAAGGATTTTCAAAGATGAAGGCTTTAGTAAAGTTATACAACATCAAAGCAAAATATCAAATATCTGATTGTGGCTTCTCTAAAATTCTACTTTTGGTCGGGTCTATGCTCCCGGAAGGTAACACATTACCTTCTTCATTCAGTGAAGCCAAGAAAAGCTTGCGTGTTTTAGGCATGGAGTATGAGAGAATACACGCTTGCCCTAATGATTGCCTATTATATCGTGGAGAGAGAGATGAAGATGAGACAAGGTGCCGCATTTGTCATGCTTCTAGATGGAAGTTAAACAAAAAAGGGGATGAATTGGAAGGGACTCCTGCAAAGGTTCTGTGGTATTTTCCTTTGATACCACGTTTAAAGAATTTGTTCAGTTCACCTCAAACAAGCAAGGATTTGACTTGGCACGATTCAGAGAGAATAAAAGATGGAAAAATGAGACATCCGGCAGATTCAAAAACATGGAAGGAAGTTGATGCAAAGTGGACAGATTTTTCTTCAGATTGTAGAAACCTTCGGCTAGCTTTATCATCGGATGGATTCAATCCGTTTTATACCACAAATATTGATTATTCTTGTTGGCCAGTTTTGATGACAATCTACAATCTACCACCGTGGCTTTGTATGAAGAGGAAGTATATCATGCTATGTTTGTTGATATCCGGACCCAAGGAACCCGGCAATGATATTGATGTATTTCTTCAACCACTTATTCAAGATTTACAAAAGTTATGGAGTGGGACACATGTTTATGATGCATTAAAAAAGGAGCACTTTTTGCTTAAAGCCATTTTGTTATGGACAATAAATGACTATCCGGCCTATGGTAACTTGTCCGGAAATGTTATGAAAGGGTATAATGGTTGTACAATTTGTGTTGATGAAACAAAAGCAACTAGGCTGGTTAATTACCGTAAGTGTGTGTTTCTCAGACATCGGAGGTGGTTGGCCCGTGATCATCCATATCGGCGGCAGAAAAAAAATTTTGATAACACCATTGAAAAAGAAACTGCTCCACTTCCATTAACCGGAGAGCAGGTGCTTTAAAGAGTACAACATTTGAACGGACATGTTTATGGTAAGACACAACGCCAGCCTCGATTAAAGAAAGGTGATCCTCGGCCAATTTGGAAGAATGTTTCTATATTTTTTCAGCTTGTGTATTGGAAATATTTGCCGGTTAGGCATGTTCTCGATGTGATGCACATCGAGAAAAATATTTGTGAAGCTTTCATTGGTACCTTTCTTAATATACCAAAGAAGACCAAAGACAAAGAAACTGTTCGTCTTGACATGGCAGAAATTGGAATTCGTGTGGAGCTGCGGCCAAAAAATACGGGAAAAAAGGAGAAGTTACCGTTAGCATCTTGGAATTTAACTCATGCTGAGAAAAAGGTTGTTTGCTCTTCCTTTCTCGGAATGAAGTTGCCTGATTGATTTTGTTCTAATATTAGGAGTCTTGTGTCAATGGAAACACTTCGACTTACTGGTTTGAAATCTCATGACTGTCATATGATTTTGCATCACCTGCTCCCCATTGCAATTCGGTCATCGCTGCAAAAACAGGTTAGGAACACTGTTATTCGGTTTTGTCTATTCTTTAAGGCCATTTGCAGTAAAGTTATTGAGGTCGATAAGTTGGAGAAAATGCAATCTCAGTTAGTAAAAACTTTATGCCAGCTTGAAAAGTACTTCCCCCCTTCCTTGTTTGATATCATGTTTCATCTTTCGGTTCATCTTGTACGAGAAGTTGAGCTTTGCGGACCAATTTTTCTTAGATGGATGTATCCTTTTGAGAGGTATATGAAGACATTTAAGGGATATATAAGGAATCGGGCTCATGCAGAAGGTTGTATTGCTGAGGCTTATATTGCGGAAGAGGGGGTTGAGTGTTTGGTGGACCACGAGGAAGCGACTATTGGGGTACCGAAAACTGGTAGGCATACAAAAGATTCTACTTACAGGCCTTTATCTGGCGCAACAATGGTAAACCCGAGCAGCACTGATTTGCATGTAGCGCATTTATGTGTACTACAAAATACAACTGCCATTATGCCATATTTTCAGTAAGCCGTGAAATTATAATTTTGCAGAATTTATAGGAAGTCATTCTAATTATTTTCTAGAATTGTGGGCAGTGAACACATGTCAATTTTGATGACCACGTATCCAGATCATGAAAATGATGAAATGTGGCTAAAAAACAAGCAAAATGAGACATTTCCGAAATGGTTCAAAGATAAGGTATTATGTGCATTTTCATAATATTTTTGTGCATGTTTTTAAACTGCGTTGCTCACACAAATCATTTTTCAACTAATATGTATTTTTTGGCAGATTGCTTCCGATTTGTTTGATGGTAATGAGGTACAAGATGAGATAAGGTGGATTGCAGATGGCCCCAACAAGGACGTTCCTACATACAGCGGCTACAAAATGGATGGTGTTACCTACAGTACTAAAGACCGTGATGATACATGGCAAGTTCAATGCAGCGGTGTTTGTGTAGAGGCCGATACAATGGTTGTGCGGGGCAAGGATAAAAAAATAGAGCATTTGTCACATACATTTTATGGTGTCATAACAAATATATGGGAGTTGGACTATTGTAACTTTAGGATTCCAATATTTCGTTGTAAGTGGGTAGATATGAACAAAGGAATTAAGGTCGATGACTTGGGGTACACATTGGTTAATTTGAACAGGTTGGGGTTTTTGAATGATCCATTTGTGTTAGGAAAACATGTGAAGCAGGTTTGTTATATCGACGATCCCCTTGATAAGTTATGGTCCGTTGTGTTGAAGCTACCCGAAAAAAAAATTATGAAGATGAAAATGAGGGATCCGTAGAAGTTGAACTTGAGAATGAATTCTTTGTACCCAACCTACCGGATGATGATGATGAGGACATGGCTAGTTATATTCGAGATGGTGTAGATGAGCTAATAGAACTTTTGTGATGTAAAATTTTATTCGTGTTGTTTGAATTAATTATAACTATGATCATAACTTTTGTGATGTAATAAATGGTTTATAAGCTACTGTTGTTTGGTATGTTGGCTAACTGACAAAAGTAGATTGATTATTGGTTTTCATTTGTACTGTGAGCAGGTTAGCTCCATTTTCAATTTTTTTCTGTATCCTGTAAATCAGACAACGGTTTTAAACAAGAAACCGTTGTCTGAATCAACAATAGACAATTAGCGTAAAAGGGTTGTCTGATAGCTTTAACTCAGACAACACTATAAAAAACTGTTGTTTGAACAAATGTTACACAACAGTAACAGAAAAACTGTTGTCTGATTCCAACAACTGTATTTTCTGTATGTTGTTTGAATTAAACTCAAACAACGGATCAGAAAAACTGTTGTCTCCTTCTAACAACAGTTTTGTGTGCTCTTGTCTGAAACATTTTCAGACAATGGTTCCGGAAAACTGTTGTCTAAATATGAAATCTGTGCAACACTACATTTTAAATACCGTTGTCTGACTTCATCTAATAGACAATGGTTTTTTGCTCGTTGTAAAAACTGGGATCAGACAATACTTTTTTTTCTTGAACACGGGAACCGTTGTCTGATCTTTTCGGGCAACACTTTTTTTGCAGAGTGTTGTCTGATAGCAGATTTGGTGTAGTGTCCATATCACTGCCACTGTGCCACGTACATTTATTATTCAATTCACCAAAGGTAGTTGTATCACAATTAAAAAGGTATGTTTGACTGAAATTTTCTGTTTTATAAGTCAAGCTAATGCCTTCATCATAGATACGTATCAGACAACTTCCTTCCATCATATGGTTATTACTAGACAACTTCCTTCCACCTGGATCAAAGATGGTTATTACTAGCAGTAATAGTAAGGGTAATAGAGTCATTTACTGTTCTGTAGTTAGTTACAAAGTTCAGGGTCTATAAATACTGGTCTTGTATTTTCAGTTCATGTTTGAAATATTTCAGTTGTGGAATACATTTCCAACAGTTTCTTTCTCTCTCTACAAATTCTGTTATCTCTCTAGAAATCTCTCTAAATCTCTCTGTTCTGTTCTGATCTGTTTCTTCTACTTATCTAGCTCTAATCTCTTACTTTCTTACCTGTTTTACTGTTATCTTCGCTTCCTAAACACAGAAAATACAAAAACAATAGAAAACCTAGAAAATGAATTGTCATGGCATGTCATGTAACAACAAAATAAGTCATAAATGATTGCAACAAGTCTCTTTTTAAAAGCAGGAAGAACTCCTTAACTGCAGAAGAAGTAACACTACAAGAAATTTGAGTTTTGACAACGGAAAAATCCGTTGGCAAGTTAAGCCAATCCGTTGGTAACTGTATTTGCCAACGGAATGCCAATGAAACATAATGGTTGAGATAACCGTCATCGGGAAGTCATTGCCAACGGATTTATATTTCATTACTAAATTTACCAACGGAATACCAACAAACTACTAATAGAGCTCCTGTTTTAGAATTGACCAATATGGTGACGGAATATTCGGTTGGTATTTGGCAGCAACAATTTCCCAACGAACTTTCGTTGGCAATATCCTTAATACTTTGCAACAATTTCGTAACGGATTATATGTTGCTGGTAAGTTTATCATTTTTTTGCAGGCAGTATTTATTGGTATAAACAAATTTCTTTTTTTCTTTTTTTTTCTCAAACCAGTACATTAATTTAAACGTAATAATAAAATCCAAATGATGACAATATCTTAAATAATAGCCAGCATTTCATTAAATAGGACATTTCAAAGTCACAACATCACTCTAGTCCTATAAAATAGTAGAATTAAACATCAAAACCAAAATAGCCATACTTGGCACGCATATATCCAAAATAGCCATACTTGGCAGCCTTACATCATATCCAAAATAGCCATATACTTGGCAGCCTTCGACTAGCAATAATCCAACTTAGTTTAGCTAAACCATACTTCACTACCACAATGTCATAATAAAAGTGCAACATTAACATACTAACTTAATTACTCATTGTTGCCGTTCTCACTATCTGAATCATTAGTAGCGGGCTGAGTGTGACGGACTGAATTAGCCTCAATAATCATGGCTAGTTGACTTTCCATTGCTTTCACCCGATCCTTCATCTCTTTCAGTTCTTCCTGCAGCTTTTGATTTTCTTCATTGGCGAAGGATGAAGTGCATGGCATTACCTCAGAACGATAGAAAAGGCTTTGTGATGAACCAAGTCCATACACCCTTTTTCTTTTGTCAGCCCCTCCAACCGCTTCGAGAAACAAATCATTCCTATCCGCGGACTACCCACTTTTCTCACACTGCTCACGAAGCTTTACAAACGCTTCTGTATACAATAATAATTAACAATTAACCAAGAACAACATTTCACATATGTGTTGCTTACTCAAAATCAATGTCAACCATTTACTAGACCAGAAGACACCACAAAATTTTCAAGAACACGATCACAAACTAATCAGGAAAGCAAAACGAATTACTTGAAATTAGCAATAATTATTATGAAAGTAGGATTGACACAATGTGATGTAGAACTGAGCAGGTAAATTTAAGAGCATGCAGATTTTGAAATCAATATACAGGACAGTCCTAAATCCCAATACTTATGTTTTCCACTATTTCTTTTTTGGGCACTCCTATTTCATAAGGGCTGCCTTAATAAGTAAATATTCACCGAACAGAATTCCCTCCTAAAAAGGGTCATGAAATGACAATTTAGCATAAATATTCAGATTTAATCAATAATTAAATATTCCATCCTAAAAAGGGCCGTGAAATGACAATTTAGCATAAAAATTCGTGATTTTCCATTTAATCAATAATTAACATTCGTAACACCAACCAATATCAATTTAACAACCGAAAAATTGCATCTTTAACCACTTTATCTCATTAACTTAGCCCCAAAATTCTCGATAATAAATCC
Source organism: Saposhnikovia divaricata (assembly GCA_036435485.1). Lineage (NCBI taxonomy): Eukaryota > Viridiplantae > Streptophyta > Magnoliopsida > Apiales > Apiaceae > Saposhnikovia > Saposhnikovia divaricata. The sequence continues at coordinate 189,681,532 of CM071598.1, read as the reverse complement.
TAGCATATGATTTCTCTAAACTACAATCATTTTTCTGAGAGGCAACACAATAAGTTAACACTTATATAAATAACATAAAAGGACCAAATTGATATCCGTCAAGTATCATCCTAGCTTTCTCGATACATTCTTCCACATTAGATGAACAATGATTAATTTTTTTTATTACTATCTATATGCACATTCAGAAAATTATAAAGTAATGCTCACATATGTTTGTTGGCTCTTTTTGTCAACCCATAAATTTCTGCCACTCGAATTCTCCTGATTCTCATCACCCTCATCATTCTCGTAATCCTCGTAATCTTCATCATTTAATCCAATTGGATCCTTCTTGTTTTTCAAATGTCTCATGTGACACACACGAAACACCAAATCAGCAGTTGGTTTACGTTTCAACTTAATATTCTGCAAAACATATATATTTAGATTTTAGAGCACAACACAGTATCCAAGTTAATAAATTAGCTAAAAATTTCTACCGAAATTACATGGACAAGCTTACCAAACGAGCTGCAACAGTCCTATGAGAAGCAGAACCGCTTGTATGTGTTGAAGGACGACCATCAACCCCGCTACAACGATTATTTTTTTGAGTTTTAGACTTCTTTTTGAAATCCGGGGTTTTCCAAAACTCTATCCAACTCAAATAAACATCCATTCCAATTCTGTTATTTGGTGGTTCATTATTTTCCCAATCAGCACGAGCTAGACAGACAACCTCTGAATACTTCTTTCTTACGTTATCTAGCCAGCCCTTCTGTATGATAACATCTGATTGCCTCCACACAAAGTATTTCTACAACAAAAAATTGCTAATTACAAACCAGTTCAAGACTAATTTTACAATTAGAATTGGTCAAGGTAAACCTTAAATATTTTTCATTTTTAAAGATTAAAACTATAGTAAGTTATTATGTTTAAGTAAGTTAGATGGTTTACCTGTAATAGAAAATTTTTAATCAATATCTCGCTACATAGTTTAAAATAATTAGCAATCTTCTCGTACATGTTATACCTAGCTACTATGCGAATTTTATACAGCTTTGGTTTCCATCTAGTAATTTGAACTATCACCATCTGATGCACTGTCGTAACAAGACATACCTGATGTTTAAGGGGACAAAGCATTTGGCAACCTAACTAACATTCAGTGTTAACTAATCAGTGTTAGTAAACTTTCATTTACTGTTTTGTGGTTTAGTATTTTGCTGAATTGTGACTAGATGTAACTCTTCTCCCTGTATCACTAGATATATCTCTACTCCCTGTAACAAATTTACTGTTCAACGGAGGCAAAAGTATGCCAGTACATGAATATTTGCAAATAAATGTCTCTATCAAAAAAATAATCTAAGCTTTGTGTTCTTAATTAGGTAAACTTTTCAGAAATTAATTGACCAGGAGGTCATTGATTAAATTGATCCAATCTTGAAATTAATTGCATTCCAATCGTAAACCTTTCAATAACTACAACAAGTATGCAGAGATTTAACTTGAGTTAGCTAAATACCTTGAACTCTTCATAATAAAATATTTTAGTTTCTTTCGAAACTAACTTCCAGGTGTATCCAGTAGGCTCCAGTCTCTCATACTAGATTTTCCGGATCCTTGCAGAGCATTTATTTGAAGGTTCCAATCTAAAAAAAGATATAAGGCAGTTTTATATCAATACATGATTTAGCTGAAAAGGGAAAAAAATTCAGTTCATAATTTTTTTACTTAAAAACTCAAAAATTACACTTTATCAATGACTTCTACTCGCATACGTCCATCCCTTTGTGTGAAGCCAATATCCCAAGATACATCATCATTAGCAGCTATAGATGACCCAATAAGATTGCTTGGATGTGATGGAGCTGATGTGAGTTCTCTTATTTCTGATTGGGCAGCAGGATTGCGTTGGTATGAATGAGATTCTGGTGTCCGTTGGCCTGACTGAACATTATCTTATCGTGATTGATCCGGTGTTCTTTTTCCAGATTGTGATGCGCGTTGTAATGACTGCTCTGGTGAGCATTGTCTTGACTGGTTTGGCACACATTGTCCTGATTCATGTGGTGTTGTAATCGGTCTTGATTGATTTGGCATACCCTGTCCTGATTGAATTGGTATAGTGGCTGGTATGGATTGATTTGGTACACGTCCCAATTGATTTGGCACCTGCTGTCCAGTAAGAGTGGGTACACGCTTTCCAGATTTTGTTGGTATGCGCTATCCAGATTGAGGGGGGACGTCCTGTCCACACTGATTTAAATAGCAAATCAAATGACATAGAATTTTATCGCAGCTCTAATACATTGATATTTTTATGTCTAAATAGCTAATTTTGTTATAGATTTAAGATATAAACCATAGACCCTGTAGATTAAAGACCAAATTTACTACAAGTACTTGACTTTTCTGGTTTACCATCAACAACTACACCATCCAAGTAAGCTCTTCCGTGACTGGAACATGAGATTGATGCAATAGCTTCTGCTTCTACTGCAGCACTTGTGCTCCAACTCAAACTCCAGTTCTTACTCACATATAAATTATATGAAAAGAAAGTATTCACAAGTACAGAACACAAGAGACAAGCATATGCAAATATGCGCTCTAACTTGCAAAGAATAACAGGAATTTGTTCTTCATGTCTACACACGTCACTTATCTTTAAAGTAGCTGAAGTGAGATCTCTGAAGAAAAGGCTTAATTCTGTCACAGCCTCCCAAACATTATTTGGAAGAAATTCCCGAAAAGCAATCAGAAGAAGCCTTTGCATAAACACATGACAGTCATGACTTTTCATTCCAAATAACTTGTATTTCTTCAAGTTGATGCAACGTCCCATATTCGACACATATCCATCAGGAAATTTTAAATCTTTCAACCATTCACACACTTTTTCTTTTTGCTTTTTGTCTAAGCTATAACATGCTTTCGGATATTTTCCTGTCGACTCGTCATTTGCTAACTCAGGTCTTCGACAAATCATTGCAATATCATCTCTTGCCTTAGAATTATCTTTGGGTTTTCCTTCAATGGCCATGATAGTGTTGAAGATATTTTCAAAGACATTTTTCTCAACATGCATAACATCAAGATTATGTCTAATTGATAATGTCCTCTAATATGATAAATCCCAAAAGATGCTTCTTTTTTTCCATCCACAATTGTAAGCTTTAATGATTCTAGCATTATGCTCCTCACTTCCCAATTCAGTAACTTTCATCAAACCAAGTGACTCAATTTCTTGCAATATATCTTCACCTATTCGTACGGGCGGGGCAGATTCGGTAACTGTCTTTCCTTTGGTAAACCAGTTCTTATTCTTGCGAAATGGATGATTGGCAGGTAAAAACTTTCGATGATTATCAAACCATGTAGGTTTTCCACCATGTGAAAGATTATAAGCATCATGATCATGAGCACAATGGGGACAAGCTAAATGACTAGCAATTTTCCATCCAGACAACATTGAATAAGCAGGGAAGTCACTGATAGTCCACATTAATGCTGCTCGCATACAAAAATTTTGTTTCAAAGAATTATCCCAAGTCTCCACGCCATCTTCCCACAACATTTTTAACTCAGCAATCCATGGTTGAAGAAAAACATCTATATTCTATTTTGGATTTTTAGGTCCAGGCACAAGTACACATAGAAACAAGTACTGTTCTTTTGAACACATCCACGGAGGCAAATTATAAGGAGTCACTATAATTGGCCAAGAAGAATATTGTCTACCTGTTTCACTAAATAGTTGAAACCATTCAGCAGAAAGTCCCAATCTAACATTTCTCGGCTCTGAAGAAAATGTGGGATGTGCTCTATCAAATTGTTTCCACTCCTCTGAGTTTGAACAATGACGCATCACACCTTCTTCTTGATAATGTTCGGCATGCCATCTCATATGAGCTGCAGTCGTAGGTGAAGCATACAACCTTTGTAATCTCGGTGCCAATGGAAAATAGATCATCCTTTTAAAAGGAACTTTCTTTTTTTCCTTCCAAGATCTGTTAAGTCTTGATTTGTATCTCGCATGTGAACAAAACTTACGTGACTCCATGTTGACATCTTCACCCCAATATATCATATACCCATTAATACAACAATCAATTTGCTGTGAAGGAAGCCCTAATTCTTCCATGTACTTTTTTGTACTGTAAAAACTATCAAAAAATGCATTATCTGGAGGTAAGATGCCTTTGAAGAAATGTGAGGTTTGATCATAACATGTCTCAGACCAATGATGGTCAGATTTCAAACTCAACATCTGAGCCATAGCAGACAACTGAGAAGTTTCACAACCTTCATATAACTCTCTCTCAGATGATTTTAAAATATTATACAAATTATGTGCTTCTGCATTTGGCGTCTCTGGATCAAAATTTGGACCAGCAATATCCATCACCATGTTGTACATTAGGTTGTCATTATCTCTTCTCCCTTGAGTGAAGTATTGTTCTCCATTTTGTCTACCAATATATGGCTCTCCATGTCGATCCCACACATAATAATCTCTAACAAATCATTTTTTCATTAAGTGCACTTTCACCGTCTCTATTCCAGAATCTACCATTCTCACACATGGAACATGGACACTGAATGTTTGTCCCATTCATGGACGAAGGTCGAGACATAACGTACTGCATAAAATTTTCCAACCCATTTAAAAATGCCAGATTTAAGCATCCTTGACTATCTAGTCTTTGATACATCCAAGCTCGATCATTGTTATTCGTGATATTGAACTTTGTAATAACTTAAAAGAAATTAAAATATATACAATTAAAATTTTTATTGTCCACAATAAAAAAAAACAAAGATAGGAACCAACTAATTAATAACATAATTAAATAATGTTAAAAGCTACTAACTACAAAAGCCACTAGTTGAGCAGTACGATTTTGTCACCGAAAAAGATGGAAACAAGTTCGATTATGCCTGTCTCATTCTCATCATTGTTATGCGTGTCATGTGTTGCAATATCAAAGTAGAATGAGTCCCTTAATTTCCACATCCAAGATCCAAAGTCGTTGAATAAAAATTATTTAATAAAAAAAACTACAAATTAATTACACATGCAAACACAAGGTGAAAAACTAACAATAACATCAACCATACATGTATGAAAAAAGAATTGAATTTTAGCTAAATAATTAACATGAATTAAGAACATCATTGCAATTTTTTTACACATAAAATAACTAGATAGCAATAATAAAAGAATGCTTAAAGTAATAGTTAAACATTATAACACAAATTTGATTATAAAATAAAACTAACCTTATAATTACTTATAATTAGTAAACGGAATTGGATTGAGAGAAGTCTTGCTAAGCTTCTTGCAATTGCAGGAGAGAAGAAAAAATAGATTGAAAACAAATGGCCAGTGAGAAAAGTAGATCTGAAATGATGAGTAATGAGTAATGAGTTTACAACAGGTGGTTGGCATTATCTGTAAAGGCAGACCCTACCAAGGATTTAGTAATGGAATTTAATTTAACCGATATTAAATTATAATGGTTTAGTAACGAAATAAATATAACCAATTTAAAATTGCAATAGATTAGCAACGGAAAAGTAGCAAAGGCCTTTACAACGAATTACCAACGAATTGACAACGATTTGCCAACAAAATCACAACAGAACCACCGACAGAAATTTCTGTTGGTAATTCCTTGGTAGACCGTTGTTATTTCGTTACAACTTCGTTGGCAATAATCTGTTGCAAGATCATTGCCATATTCGTTGGTAACTTTGGGCGGGCAAATTTGGCGCTTCTTTTTCTCAACGAATTATTCCGTTGGTAAATGTCTGTTGGTGATCCGTTGGCAGCCTGTTATTATATCATTGCCTTTTCAATGGGTTACCAATCCGTTAGCAATTATCAATGAACTGATATCCGTTGGTAACTTTCGTTGGTAAATTTTGGATTTCTTGTAGTGTAAGTTAAAGAGAACTTGGGACAATCTTTTGGTGTGGGAAATTCACTTCATTTATTCCATATGTCAATTAGTTAGAAATGGTACAAGACAAAGTTTGCTCACATGCTTCCGCGCACATACAAAGGAGGAAGTAAAGTATTTGTTCTCATCGTACATCCACTTCCTGTGACATCCACTATACGGCCTGCAACCCCACATCAATTCCTACATTACTGCTACTGCCACTCTGCCTATGATTCTTAAGAAATTGTATCTTATAGGTCGCATAACAATGTTTACGACAGTGCTCAGACTTGGTGCATTTACGCTTTATTTAATATTAATTATCTCTTTTGGTATAAAAGGATGATTCTCTATACTCATACAATTTGTTACATGGATACTAACTTCATATCACACCTAACTAAACAAAGCTCAGCAAACATCATCAATGCCTATATCCTGTCAGGATTTACACTGTAGTAGTAGTCTATATGTCAGGACAATAGCTATTAGTAGTAATACTAGAGTCTGTTAGTTACTGTTAGTAAGGGTATATTAGTCTTTTCATGTATTAGTTGTGGAAGTCTATAAATAGACTCAGTTGTTCTGTTTTTGAGGCATGTATGAACAATTATCAGAAAATGAAATTCATTTTCCACCAAATCCTCTCTCTCTAGTTCTGTTATCTTTTACTCTCTCTCTATAACTGATTTCTCTCTCTCTAGGACATCTCTCTCTCTAGAATCTCTCTGATTTCTCTCTTTTCTGATCTGATTATCTACATTTCTAGCTCTAATATCTTGTTCTCTTGCTTATCTTACTGTTCTTTTCATTCAAATACATAGAAAAACATAAAAACATTGAAAAACTAGAAAATTACTTTGTCAAGGCATGACATATCCTACATCAATTCCTATATTACTGCTACTGCCACTCTCCTTGTAATGTTTACGACATTACATGTTATAGGTAATAGGTTGCATAACAATGTTTCTGAGAGTGCTCGGACTTGGTCCTTTTAGGCTTCAATTTAAACTGATTAGCTCTATCGGTAAAAAGGTATAGATTCTCTATACCCTTACAATTTTATACACAGAAACTACTTTAAATGAAAACTATCAGACTTAGACACTTCATATCATACCTATAACCAAAACAAAATTTGTCCGACATCATCGTTTATATGTCACTCTAAGATTAAATTGCTGACATAATCAATTTCTATATGTCACTCGTTAAATTGATGTTGTCATCTTCCACTTACTCTATACTTTCTATCTCTCTTTCCACTAATTCTCTCGCCTCATTTCTCGGTTTTTTTATCTTTCTTCAATATTATTAGCACAGATATTTATCAATTTATTTTACATTTTCATAGTTAATAAATTGATATCATTCATTTTAAAGATTTTTGTATTTTATTTTACATATTAAAATTGTATGTTGATTAGATATCTTACGTAAACCATTCAAATATAATAAGAAATATATCCATAAATGTTTAAATTAATAATGTAAAATTAAAATAATTCATTTAATATTACAAATAATTGTAACTAAAAATATTAAATTAGGATTTTTAATAATATCTACATAATAAATCATATTTTATATATTTTATATGTATGACATACATCATTGATGTACATTTAAAATTATTTTAATTAAATATAAAATTACTTTTGAAGAAATTAATATCATATAACCAAGTATCCACCCGGGAGCTTATCTAATTTCTAACTAGATAGTCTTGATGTAATTTCATACATTATAATTAAAGGATGCAACATACTAAAGTAACATATGAATAATTTGGATTTTATGTTAAGTTGGCATCCACGGTTATATATGTGTTATTACTTATTTATAATTTTATACTATTATTGAATTTTCAGTTTTCCCTAATATTTCCATTTTGCACATGAATTTTCTATCCACCACAGGAGAAGATTTTTAACAACTGGAATGTCTTTACAAAATCGGATTTGATAGTATAACCTTTTAACTTGTGGCACCAAATCAACATTACATATTCATCATAGAAGTAAAATTTGATATATATATATATATATGAACAGGTAGAATCATGTGAAAAAAATGTGTGTGGGGGGTGTTAGAAAATGACTCTTGTGTTTCTCTATAGAAAACAACTCTTGTGTTTCTCTCTTTTATTTCTCTTGGTATATTTTACAATACTAACAACAAGCCTTATTTATAGGCTTGAGATTACAATAAAAACATTATTGCATACATCACCTAGTTGATATATTTGACTAAGTTTATTTGAACACATGAGCAACCTACCTAACATAGCTGCTGCCTCTTTTGTTGAATATGAAGAGTTTGATTTTCTAACACTCCCCCTCAAACTCGACTTTCCATTCCAAGTGATTTCTGAAACTCATAAATCTTTGTTGCAGATAAACTCTTCGTAAATATATCTGCAACCTGATCTTCGGTCCTGACTGCCTTCATGTCAATATCTTCTTTAGGAACTTTTTCTCGTAAGAAATGATAATGTACTTCGACATGTTTGGTCCGAGCATGAAAGACCGGATTCTTGGCCAAACGAATTGCTGATATATTGTCACAATGTAATTGTTAGGAATACGTTGTAGTTGATGATAACTTTACATTCAAGCAAATTGTATAAGTATTGTAACTGTCAACGGATGAGGATTTATAACTCTATTCCTCATCCGTTGATAGGTAGCTCATCAACGGATGAGGTTTTGTAGCATACGGCAGTATCTCTAGTTATCAGTTGATAGTGTTTCATTTCTTGAGTCATGTTTACCATCAACAGATAGGTAGAATAGGGTAGCCAACTGTAAATATCCTATGCTATGTAATTCTGCCTAAGCGAAAGTGTATCAACGGATGAAGACTTTATACTATCAACGGATACAGCAAATCAACCATCAATGGATGAGGATGTGTACCATCAACAGATACAGCTCAATCTGCTATCAACGGATGATCAATTAAGCTTAATTGGATGCTAGCTGGTGATTAACAGTTGATTAAGGAAAGTTGGTCTGATAGATCACATGGGTTGATAAAAGGTACAAAAAGCAGTGTGGTAGCCATAATTTGGAAATAAAGAAGAAAGATTCCATTCACTTTAGAGTGGAGCAGCAAGTCAACTTGGATTAGATTAGTATTATCTTATTCCATTAGCACTTGTAAACTTGGGATATATAACCAAGTGTAGCAACTCTTTTGTATGTAAGAAAACTGTTCTGAAAGTTTATTTGCTTAGGTTTTCTTGAATATCCTTAGAAGCAAAGAGTTGTAAAACAGCAGCTGTGTACATTTGTGTCATAGAGTTTTCTTCAAATAAATACGTCAGGTGGTACATTTGACCACCTGATTTTATATGTGTTTGTGCATTGTTCTTCATTCAGCAATTATCTCTGTATAGATTTATGTGGTTCTTATCAGAAATTTATAAATATCAAGAATTGTATTCAACCCCCCTTCTACAATTATACAAGTGTGTAATCTGGGAATAACAATTGGTATCAAAGCAAACTTCTAACATATTTTAAGTTTAAGATCAACACACTTCCAGCATGTCTAAGAAGGATTATGGAGTAAAGATACCAGTTCTTGATAGAGAGAATTACTTTCACTGGAAAGTAAAAATGCGCCTACATCTCATGTCTACTGATGATGGTTTTGTAGATTGCATTGAGAAGGGTCCTCATTTCCAATGAAGACTGCACCAAGAGTTGGCCTTTGTGACACCTCCAAATCTGAGGTCAAAGATTCAGGTCGTCACATCACCATTCAACCATATCATACCTGTATTAACTTTACAACTCAACAATACATCCATCCAGACCTCAATCTTAAGCACAAACAAGTTAGAGCCTAAAAAATGATAATAAAAAGCAACACTAAATATTATAATTCATCTGTACAATCCAGAGTCTTACGCACTTCCACTTATACAACTACACTTGAAGACAAGTCTTACTATTACAGTTAAAAACCTATCAGACTTACTCTGTAGTATTTATCAGGAGCTAAATCATCTCTGGGGTAATTCTTCTACTCCTCTTCTGCTGGTGCGGAGTTAATCGGCCAAATTATTCTCTTTCTGAAAAGTTTTTATAAAGCAAGAATGAGCTACATAATGCTCAGCAAGTTCACCATTTTGAAAAATAATAAAGTGGTTTATTTCGAAAACATTCCCAACTGTATGGGTATATATCTCATATTTCAAAACATGATTGGATAATATATATGTCCGAGTTTGAATAAAATATTTATACTCACTAAGGAGCTTTAAGAACAACATATGAACCCTATATAAGGTTCTCATTTCAATATATCTCAAGTTTGAAAATATATACATATGAGTATATCATTTTCGGCAAAACACTCCACGGTTAACATACTGTACAGGGAATACATCATTGCAACCTCTTTTCTTCCATTAGCTTAGAAGGTTTCTCATTCAAAAACATTTCATTCTTTGAAATAATTGCAAGAGTGCACTAACACGTGCCAATCTTTATAGAAAATCTTGCAGTTCTAGATACTGCACGATGCCAATATCTTTCTTATCAAAAACCACACTATCGGCAACTTGGCACTTAGGCCCAAGAAGCAGTGTTTGAGTATTTTTCCAAAGTGGAGGATGGGACAGGAAGAAAACATAAAAACCTAACAGGGATTGACGATGATCAGTCGCCACATCCAAGTCCAATAATCCGCGGGTCTTCTCTACCGGTAGAAGGATAGAAACTACATCCGTAACTATCCTCGGGTGAAAACTACATCCGTAATCACCCTCGATGAAAACTACATCCGTAATCATCCTTCGGCAACACCTGGGCCGGAATAATAATTGATGGACCGCCTGGCTCACGGCCGCTTACACATCCCGGGAATCGTTCGTCAACGGTTCCCACACCTGCCAGAGTCCCTTTTTCTTTTTCTTTTAAAAACTTGATTTCGATTGAAAACTGAGTAATTGAGGTCCGACATCAGTCGACCGATGATTCTTGAAATCACACAAAAAGCAAACCTGACCGGGGGTTTTCGAAAATGTTTTGAGTTCGAAAGAGTTCGAGTTCGAAAGTGCTAAAGGTATCTTGGATTAGCTTGGTCTTTAAAATAATGAACGATAATTAATAAATGATATTTTAAGATTTAATATTAATAATTAATAAAATAATTATTTAATTAAATAAGCTTTTAATCCAAGATAGGTATTTTGAGTATTTACGAAGATATAAAAATAATTACTTGAGTATACGATACTTCCCGAATGACCCTTCGGGTTTTCGCAATTTAATTACGATATAATAATATACCGCTCCCCGGTCAATAGCATATACGGACCTCTACGACCTCTATTTCTAGAGTCGCTGTCCGATGAAAACATTTCATTCTAAGTTCAAGGGGTGCAAACATATATGTACTTATACATCTCAATTTCATCGATACTTCGATAAACATAAACATTTGATATGATTGAAAACTACAAACACAACAGTGAAAGTCCTTGTATATGTAAGTTTTGAAAAGTAAACTTGCCTTGGTGAGGTTGGGATGGTCGAGCTCGCGGAGTGGAACGATCTATACATAATCAATAGCCGATCGTTAGTACCTTAACAATATATCTTTAATTGCGGGGTTTTAGGGGGTACAAAATTAACTTAATGACTTCATCTTATGACACTCTAGCCCCACTATAGGTTCATGTCACCACTCGATTACGCTCGTCACTTATTCGACATAATTTGGTTACCATATCCGAATCATATCCATTACCCCTTAAATCACACTCCCTTTACGACTTTTTCCCTTGCGCGAATTTTACTCTAGCATTTTTATAAAATTGAAAAATACATATTTTAATCCAATTATTTTTGGGTAGCCTTCCCCACTGCCTTTACTAGCTTCTCTAATTTTTCCATGATCCTACATAAATTTTTAGGGGTTTAATCAAGGTTCACAAGGGGACCATTTAGTGCAGTCCGGAATCCAGAAACACATTTCACTTCTCAGGCCATAACTCAAAATCTATATATCACCTAGTCATGAACCTTATATTTCTGGAAACTACATTCAAATACCTTTCCAAAAATATATATTAGGACATCAGGGGACAAGATTTGGGGGTTTAAAACCCTCTTACAAAACAGTTCAAGTTCCTGGAAAGATCTCAGCATGCTTATATCACTTATCCATTCAAGAATCTTACATACACATCACATCCATCATCTAAACCACCAAGATCATACTTTAAAACATACATGGAGTTACATAAACTAACCAAAAGCTTAAAAATCCCAACCACAACACTTAAACTCAAGATCTACATCATCCATAACTTATATGTCCAAGATTCACACTAACATCCATGGATCTAACATTAAACACCATAAATAATTCATGGCCAAGAGGGGTTAGAGTTTTATACCTTCTTGATGTTCTTACAATCTCAAACAAGCTTGGTTAACCTTGGGGAAGCCTTACTCTATGCTCACCATCTTCAATCTCACCAAAGAAATCAAGAACATGGAAGTGGGTTTCCTGACTGGAAAAACACGCCCCAAAGATCAGCCAAAACGAAGCCCTTGCACTCGTTTCCTGGTCGAGGCTCCTGAATGAAAGTTGTAGAGCGTCTTAACAGCTTTCTAACCATATAAAGAACAAAAAATTTCATTGAGTAATGAAGGCTCTAGGCCCGTTTTACTGAGAGGGTGTTCTGCTGGGCAGAATGGTTTTGTTCTTGGTTTTATGTTCTAATAATGCCATACACTTGATATATATCTATTTTTGGTTGGATGCATCTCATCCTTGCTAGGTGGCAACCTCTCATTGGCTCCTCAAGATTTATTATCCACTTAAATTGCAACCAAGTCCTTGTCTCTTGTTTCTTGCACTTAAGTCCTTTTGTTTTGTTTTCTTTTCCACCGCTTTGATTTCCTTGTCGTTTCTTGAACAAAATAAATACGTTACAACTTATACGTTGCATATTATTGCTCTAATATAGCACAATACCTCGAACGAATATTAATTCCAACATCCCTTGTTTATTTCTCTTTATCTCAGAAAACGTTCTCCCGATTTCTCAAGCATTCTCTTTTATCAATTCTAGGAGTTTATTCTCAATCCTTTTTCCCTCTCATAATGTATCCTTCCTTGGACTCTTAATATACCATATCCTTAATCCATGATTCGTTCGCTCAATCGCTTAATCTCATTGTAAAGTTTCAGCGGTTTCTAGAACGTTTGTTTCACTTCCTCAGTGGTTTTCGTTCCAAATTCTCAAATCACTTATAATAAAATTCCAATATATTAACTACTCAATTCCTCAAATTAAATATCTCATTTCTTGATATTACTGATATATAATTCACTGCTCGGTCAAATATTACACGAAAATAGAATTTGGAATTTCTGAATTCCGATCGCATTTACATACACTTATTTACTCCGTAGATTACTAGTATAACTTCGGAATATCCACACTACGTCTCGTACATAGGTGGCATGAAAAATTTTCTTAATCCTCAAAATCACTATTCATCCACCAAATCACTATTCATTGATGCACTTCATCATAATAGGAAAAGTTTTAATTCTACCGAAATTTTGGGTTCTTACAGTCTCCCCTCCTTAAAAGGATTCCGTCCCGGAATCAGTTTAGGAATCACTGGGGTTACTCCTTCTTTGTTTCACTCTTTCAACTTCCAGGTGGATTCTTCCACATCTTGATTTTCTCACAATTCCTTATTAGTTTGAAAACCTTGTTCCTCAACACTTGTTCTTCTCTATCCATGATTTCCACGGGTTGCTCCACGTAGGTCAAGTCTGGTTGTAGGTCCACTTGGTCGTACTCTATCACATGCCAAAAGTCCGTATGGTAGGGTCGTAGCATGGACATATGAAACACATTATGAATTTGCTGCAAGCTTGGGGGTAAGGCTTACTCGTAGGCTAACTTCCCGATACGCCTCAAAATCTCAAAAGATCCAATAAACCTCAGACTTAGCTTCCCTTCCTTTCCAAATCGCATCAATCCTTTCCAGGGGATACATTTAGCATCAAGAAGTCTCCCACCTCATACTCCTTTGATATCTCACAAAATTTGACCATTCGAAATAATGGGTTTCGTAAAAAAACTAATGACTTTTACACACTCGTCTGCACAGTAAAGACGTAATATGAATTCAAAATCTTCATTTAATAATTCGTACATCTCGTGATCGCAAAGATTTCTCATCCCCTCATAAAATTTGGGTTATTGCAGTCTCCTCTCCTTAAAAGGATTCTATCTTAAGAACCTAAGGAAAATAGTTGTGGATACAATTCCAACTTTACCCTTCCCAACTCTCAGGTTGACACTTCAACCCTTTTGTTCTCTTACCTTGATCTTACCAACGCTTTAGTCTTGCTTCTCAACGCATGCTCTCCTCGACCTGTATTCCTTATCGGTTGCTCTATGAATGAAAATTTCTATCCCACTACTTATATGTTCCTCTTCTACCTTGTTCATAGTATCCGTGTTGAGTCCTTGTATCGTTGGGCCGTGAATACTTTGTGGTCGTGTTCTATAATCTGAGACAACGTCAATACGCACGGTATTCCTCATATTCCTTCGCTTGATTAGCAGGCATGTGTTGCCTCCCGTCAGCCGTTACCACTTGCTATGGATACTGTATAGTCTTCGGTATATGTCGAACCAGTTCAGCTACTATGTCCCTCGTTCATTGACTTCTTCGTAACGCAAGAAAAGTGAAACTTCTTCTTTCGCAGTACGCTCTACAGGAGACGTCCTTACGTTCGCATGGTGATGATCGTGATAACAACATTCATTTCATGGATAAGCTTTTATTCTCGACTGCCCCGTGAAACCTAAGGCACGACACTAAATATAAATTCGATCGTCTGGACAATTCTTCTTCCCTGTCCGTCAGCCACAGATCAAATTAGTACATACTCTCAATCTCTTTGTTAAATATACTTGAAAGCACCTTCAATATTCGAAGTTTAACCTTAAGTCTTTGTCTGACGTAATCGCTGTAGAAGTTTTATATTGCACCACCATCTCTTCCGTATATAAATCGATAATCTTCTAAATGGAAAGTCTCTCGTAGTTAAATCACTTGGTCCAACAATTATTAATCAACTAGGGCCATCTCTTGGCTCGGTCTTTGGCGACCTATTTATGAAATTCATTATAATTCTGTCCACGTTCAAGATTTTCTACAGGCGGAATTAATCCACTAGATCTCTATCATTCTACTTTTGGCATGTCGCGTTTGTACTTAATAGTTTGCCAATACCATTCTTCATTTCAGTTTACCAAACATTCCCTTAATTCTCTATACATCTTTTTCCTTCCCCATAATTTAGTCATTTTCCTCTGACATTATTCTTTATGGTATATACTCTATTTTCTTGGTCAATACTGACTGAATTCCAATTTCGAATAATACCTTCTATAGGTATCGGCCACCACACTGGCCTTCCCTAGGTAATAACAAATTTCTCCATTATACTCCCTGCTCCCTTTCGTCACCTTCTCTTTCTTATGTTTAGTTCTAATATGAAGATATACTTATGGCACTTGTGGAGAAATTTTCACACTTTTCTCATAAGGTTAACGTCTCAGTTTTATGCGTGAATGCCATCATGACTAATCCCAGACTCACGGTTAGTATATCCTATCCCGTAACCTTTATGTTGTTTAGAAGTATAGGCTATCATCCCCTTTCTACTGCATCAGCACACCTCTTAAACTCTTGAAAGACGCATCATCGTGACTCTCAAAGTCCTCTTTTTATCATCAAGTATAGCTAACAACGAGGTTGTTGCTAATATCTCATTTCATCCTAAAACTTTGTTCATTAATCCACAAAGGCTTCTGACTCATTAGTCCATTCAAACGATACTACCACGATTTTATAACGTTTATATTAGTGTGAAATTCCAACTTTGGCACAGTACAGAGGTCGATCTTGAGTTGGTGAAACCTTCCCTTCAACTTTATCTTTGAAAAACAACTACTCATTTTAACTAGTCAACAATTCCTCCATTTCCGATAAGGGTATCAGTTCTCGATGGTATATGTAAGATGTCATACGCTCGTCCTCCTTCACAACTGGTGCCAATCAGCCTGAGGCCTGCATGCTGCTGCGATTCCCAATAAACTTGATTAGGTGGTAATCTCGAAGGTCATTGGCATATATCCATGCATCCATTTGCTATTAGGGCCTGTTAAACTTTATGTCTCTCTATGTGCATCAATCCCTTTAAGCTAAGTAAAGCTTCACATTCTCGCCACGATATTTCTTCCTTTCTCGTCCATCTCACTTCCATGTTAGTTTCCTCCAAGGATATGTTTTAGATCGCAATCGATTTGCATTTCCTGGATCAGGAAAAGGCTTGGTAACTCCAGAATTCATTAATATAACATCCTGACAACGGTTGGTAGAAGCGTACTCCCAACCACCTCCTCATTTCTTATAACTTTCCCCACACTAATATTAAAGGTCTTGTGGTATGCCCCGACATGTTATTTCTACTTTAATAATTACTCGGCATAACGCTCTGGCTGCACAATTACAACATTTAGTTTTTTTGATCTCATATTGGTGTAACGGTTCATAATTGTACCTCCCGTTCACCTTAGAGTAATCACTTTGAAAGGAATGGTTTCAAAATAACAAGGTCCAATAGATAATTTCAATAAGAATTCCACATTGGATGTTCCAAGAATGTTGATGGTTCCAAATACTAGGAGTCTCGATTTTTGGAGATGTAAGGATGGACAGAAAGAATACAACAAGGTTTATTCCTTCCCGTCCTGATAATTCTGTAATATGATACCATAGAGAATGTTGCACAAGGGCAATGATTGTTGGATACAAAAGTCATAAAGACGGTCTTATACAATTCTTACGTCGGGTGGATACTTTTCCTCCTGAATAATAAGAGGAATTCTAAAGTCGCATTGGTGAAGGTCAGCCAATAGAAAACAATTCTACTCCATGACAATTAATGAATGAAGTAGTTTATCATTCAAGTAATCAGTGGTTTCAAATGAATTCTCATTGTGTGAATGAAAGAATAAAATATTCAAATGATATAAAGTCTGATACGAAGATGGGTAGAATTCGAGTTGAGTGGGTGACCTCATTATGTCTCAATCAAGTTATTCGTCAAAACTTTCATCATCATACTTTACCACATGCAAAATGCATTGCAGAATGAATTAAATTGGGAGTTGGACCAGTGAAACAATAACTAGTCCTTTTCAAGAAACACTAGCAACTAGCTAGCCAAAATTTGCTAGTTCACCTGTTTGAGACATCACCACCAGCTAGGACAATTAGCTAGGTGTTCTTCACAACATTGCAATTTTGAGTAGTTAGAACAATCAACTAGTCATTCATATTGACATAACGACTAGCCAGTTTCAATTGGATAGAACGGAATTTCAACATCGTAGCCACTGAAGAAACTTTAGGCTTCTCGGAAAACGAATGTAAATAAGAAGTTATTCAGTTTGAAAAAGAAAACTATAAAATCTGAAGAGAATGTTCTAGGTATCAGAACAATCGATAACCTCTCATCAAATATTACTTATCAGTGAAACGGTCCACCCAAGGGTGCCTCCGTACACATGCTTTATCAGATCCGACAATAGAATTAAATTCGGAATACCAATATGAAAATGATATCCTTACTATGATTTCAATGTACGATGTACAATCTCATCTTGAATAGAAGAAAAGAATTCATGAGAGATGTCTGGGCATTAGATCATCCGTGTCCTCACTAATTTGTTAAATATTTATGAGCTCAACTGAAGAGTGCAAGTATGAAAGAATCAATCAAATATCAATATTCGTTAAGTAGTATTCGTCGATTAATTAAGGAAATATTTGTTGAACATTCCTCGGATAATTGAAAGAAAGTGTAAATAGTCCTGAGCAGAAATAATTATAAACTTCAAATAGAATGCTCGGGGATCAATTAAGATACTTTGGATGAGTCCCAGTTTAGAGAAAGTATATCACTGGTTGTTATTCCACAAGTTTGAAGTAGAAAGCTAGGAGGGTTACCTGATATAAACTAATCGAGGTAACATGGTTAGTGAAAAGTTTAAAATGAAGTAGTGCACCAGCCGGTAGTTACCAAAATAAGTTAATAATCATTCGTGCATCTCATTATCACCATTATGAGGGTAGCTCCATCTCTTCGTCTTCGTAATACAAGACACCAACTAGTGTGTCGCTCAATCATCATCTTAACGTCATTTATCCAGTTAGGGTTTCACAAATATATCTGTCATTTCCGTGCTTTATCTTGAAGACCAAACTTCACATCATTTCGGGGACACCTGCTAAGTCCATAGGGTCCTACTTCATGCCTTCCGACATGAATCACAAGTGGCCAGTTCCCCCTGGGAACAGATCAAAGAGATCTCTCAGGGATCTCAGTGCAGTCCATAGGTTCAGTGGCAGGTGTGTGTATGTGAACATATACCAAAAATATTGAGGTCTACAATACATATATACGTAGTCCCTTATAACATCTCTATCAAAGGATCCCACTCTAGACCCACTATTCTTTTCTTTTGGTAGACTCCAAGATCACTGAATCGCTCGTTGCAACCATATTCAACTTCTCTTGAGTCCCTTTGTTAATTCTACTTGTTTGTTCTCTAAGTTGAACTACCATGCTCTAGCGTCCGAATCATGCGTGGAATTATCTAGCACGCTCGTCTTATGATAACATTCTCGTATAACACATGTAAAATTCGCCATCAAGGGTAATGAAATCCACAACGACATAGTGACCAACTTTCAGGTAAACCCGTTACTTATCGAAAATCGGATCTTACAGCCAAAGTAAAAGACTTTCATTATCCCAAGTACTAAGTACTCTTAATTATGTAGGGAAGTCTAAACTTCTTAATTCTTAAAATGCCGCCTCCTAAACTGTGGAGGACTATGGGCCACAAAATTTATGCCAGCCTAGTCATCCGATCATATTGGCAATATCGCCTATACCTCAGCTGCTCTTGAGATTTCGCTCTGCTTCCTATATCATTATCAATGATAGGTCATGTACGACTCTCAAACCTCTATTCATCATTCTGAAGGTCTCTAAGGATTCTATCGACCCTAGTATAATACCTCCAGTCAACACTCCAGTCCATTCTACTCACCGGTACCTCTTCCGGTAGTCCAATAATAAGTTTACTACGATCTCATATTTCATTCTCCTACTTAGACTTAACTCTCAACACTCTCGTTTCTGAGTACTGTAACTTATCGCTCTGATACCATTTCTATGACACCCCCAAATCTGAGGTCAAAGATTCAGGTCGATGTGACGGTTCGGTTCGGGGCGGTTTTACCCCGAAACCGAACCCGAAACCGCATGTCTTCGGTTTTAAAAATTGAAAACCGCAACCAGAACCGAACCGTCGGTTTCGGTTTTAAAAAGCTCGGTTCGGTTTTTAACGGTTCGGTTTCGGTTTTAAAACCAAACGAAAAATATCATAAATATATTACAAAATTTTAAATTTATAAATTAAATTTACATCACTTCCACAGTTCCTTGTATAGGTTGAAGGCAACTTCTGTGATTGGTGAAACTTAGGAACACAATTTGCATTAATTCCAGCGTTCCCTGTACAGGCTAAATATTCAGATATGACAATAAGAAACTGAACATGAAGAGAAGATTACATCTACTAAATGTTGCTACAACTAAATATTCATCAGCTGGGATTTGAAGATCAAACAACCTTTCCTCATCCGACATCGTTTAGAAACTTAATGATAATTCAAGATATAATATATTTATTAATTTTAATAATACATATAAATTACATAAATTAATATATATTATATATTTATTTTAATAATCGGTTCGGTTCGGTTTTAGCCGGTTCGGTTTTAACCTATAACCGGAACCGAAAGTCTCGGTTTTTAAAAATCAAAAACCGCAACTGCCGGTTCGGTTTCGGTTTCGGTTTTTTCGGTTCGGTTTTGACCGGTTTCGGTTCGGTTTCGGTTTCAATTCGGTTTTTTGCTCACCCCTAGTCACATCACCATCCAACCATATCATACCTGTATTAACTCTACAACTCAACAATACATCCATCCAGACCTCAATCTTAAGCACAAACAAGTTAGAGCCTCAGAAACGATAATCAAAATCAACACTAAATATTACAATTCATCTGTACAATCCAGAGTCTTACGCACTTCCACTTATACAACTACACTTGAAGACAAGTCTTAGTATTACAGTTAAAAACCTATCAGACTTACTCTGTAGTATTTATCAGGAGCTAAATCATCTCTGGGGTAATTCTTCTACTCCTCTTCTGCTGGTGCGGAGTTAATCGGCCAAATTCTTCTCTTTCTGAAAAGTTTTTATAAAGCAAGAATGAGCTACATAATGCTCAGCAAGTTCACCATTTTGAAAAATAATAAAGTGGTTTATTTCGAAAACATTCCCAACTGTATGGGTATATATCTCAGATTTCAAAACATTATTGGATAATATATATGTCCGAGTTTGAATAAAACATTTATACTCACTAAGGAGCTTTAAGAACAACATATGAACCCTATATAAGGTTCTCATTTCAATATATCTCAAGTTTGAAAATATATACATATGAGTATATCATTTTCGGCAAAACACTCCACGGTTAACATACTGTACAGGGAATACATCATTGCAACCGCTTTCCTTCCATTAGCTTAGAAGGTTTCTCATTCAAAAACATTTCATTCTTTGAAATAATTGCAAAAGTGCACTAACATGTGCCAATCTTTATAGAAAATCTTGCAGTTCTAGATACTGCACGATGCCAATATCTTTCTTATCAAAAACCACACTATCGGCAACTTGGCACTTAGGCCCAAGAAGCAGTGTTTGAGTATTTTTCCATAGTGGAGGATGGGACTGGAAGAAAACATAAAAACCTGACAGGGATTGACGATGATCAGTCGCCACATCCAAGTCCAATAATCCGCGGGTCTTCTATAAGAACCCTAATTTTTGGTAATATTTCCTTTTATTTAATATCTTGTGACATTGTCAATATGGAACCTTTCTAGTCATCCCTGTTGATTAATATAATTGATTGTCTGAGAAACTGCGTTGTTGCATTTATTATGTAAGATAAAAAGGAAGATTGTGAAGGCAGGAGTCTTATCGTTAGTAAGATTTATAAAACTTGGGATTTGAGAATGGTTAGAGTATTAAAGGATTTATTAAGAATTATGACGAGGAATTATGGACATTCGAGGAATTTACACAATTAGTACTTAAGGAATTATAGGGGAAATCTCTACGCGACAAAATATTATTACGAGAGATTAATTAAGATACGATACGAATTAAAGATTAAATGACAAGCATTGGTGGAAGAATAATGATACAAGGAGTAGTATTGCATGCAAGTTCCATGCAACCAAGTGGTTAGGACAAGCAAACTAGTTAGCAAATTGGAAGAGGTATAATAACTAGTTACTTGCTTTTTCAAAAAGGGAGACAAGTAGTACACATGCCCATGCCTTGCTAGTACTTGCCTATGCATACATAATATGTAACACCCAACTACTACTTTATGCATTATTCAACCACACAACACACAAAACACAAAAACCAAAACACTTTCCCCCCCTTGTTATTTGCTCTCGGCCACGAAGAAAGGAGAAGAAGAAAAATTCTTCTTCCCCCTTTCTCATCACTCATAAATCAAAACATAAATCCTAAGCCATCTCCATCATCTAGACAAGGTATGTTAGTAATTTCAAGCCATTTCATCCTCCCAAATTCAAGTTATAAATTGTTAAAGATTGGATGAATAGTAACCATGTTTGATTTTCTTTTAGATCTTGGATTGTAAGGGTTGTAGGAGACCATTCAAGGTGTTATTGAGTTGTGTAAAGCTTATCCAAGGCTCCTAGGTGCTCAAGAATGTATAAAAATCACAAACCCTTTTGGTTATGTAGTGTTTATAATGTTTGGTAGTAGATCCATGTATATATGAGTTAATCTTGGTTGTATAAGTAATGGATGACATGGATCTTGAGTTTTGATGTTGAGATTGTGACTTTTATGATTATGGATAATATATATATCTCCATGAGTGTTATGAACCATGAACTAAGTGTATTAAGTGTTGGTTGTGTTGTGGAATTGTGAAAAATGGTTGATCTAAGTAGTATGTGCTTGCTGAGTTTTTCCAGGATCATTGACCTGCCTTGTAACACGGTTTTGAACCCCCAAATGTTGTCCCCTGATGTCTTACCATATATTGTTGGAAAGATAATTGAATGTAGTTTCTGGAAATGTAAGGTTCATGGCTAGGTGATGTATAAATTTTAAGTTATGGCCGGAGGAGTGAATTGTGTTTCTGGATTCAGGACTGCACTAAGTGACCCCCTTGTGAACCTTGTTTAAACCCCTAAAAATATATGTTGGATCATGGAAAAATTTGAGAAGTTAGGGAATGCAGTGGTGAAGACCACCCAAAAAGAATTGGATTAAAATACGAATTTTTGGATTTTATAAAATGCTAGAGTAAATTTCGCGCAAGGGAAAAAGTCGATTAGTGGAGCATAATTCTAGGGTTAATGGTTATGATTCGAATGTGGTAACTAAATTAAGTCGAATAAGTGACGAGCGTAATCGAGTGATGACATGAACCTATAGTGGGGCTAGAGTATCATAGGACGAAGCCATTAAGTTAATTTCGTACCCCTAAAACCCATAATTAAAGAGATATTGTTAAGGTACTAACGAGCGGTTATTGCTTATGTATAGATCGTTCGACTCCGCACGCTCGACCACCCCAACCAAACCAAGGCAAGTTTACTTTTCAAAACTTATCCATATACAAGGACTTTCAATGTTGTGTTTGTAGTTTTCAATTATATCAAATGCTATGTTTATCGAAGTATTGATGCAATTGAGATTGTATAAGTACATATATGCTTGTACCCCTTGAACTTAGATTGAAATGTTTTCTTCGGACAACGACTCTAGCAATAGAGGTCGTAGCGGTCCGTATATACTATTGACCGGGGAGCGGTATATTATTATATCGTATCCAGATTGCGAAAACCCGAAGGGTCATTCGGGGAGTATCGTATACTCAAGTATTATGTTCATATCTTCGTAAATACTCGAAACCCTATCTTGGATTAAAAGTTTATTTTATCGAATAATTATTTTATTAATTATTAATATTAAATCTTAAAATATTATTTATTAATTATTGTTCATTATTTAAAGACAAAGTTAATCCAAGATACATTTTAATACTTTCAAACTCGAACTCATTCGAACTCAAAACATTTTCGAAAACCCCCGGTCAGATTCTGCTTCTTGTATGATTTCAAGAATCATCGGTCGACTGATGTCGGACCTCAACTACTCTGTTTTTAATCAAAATCAAGTTTTAAAAGAAAAAGAAAAAGGGACTCTGGCAGGTGTGGGAACCGTTGACGAACGATTCCCGGGATGTGTAAGTGGCCGTGAGCCAGGCGGTCCATCAATTATTCTTCCGGCCCAGGTGTTGCCGAAGGATGATTACGGATGTAGTTTTCATCGAGGGTGATTACGGATGTAGTTTTCACCCGAGGGATAGTTACGGATGTAGTTTCTATCCTTCTACCGGTAGAGAAGACCCGCAGATTATTGGACTTGGATGTGGCGACTGATCATCGTCAATCCTTGTCAGGTTTTTATGTTTTCTTCAAGTCCCATTCCTCCATTTTGGAAAAATGCTTTGACACTGCTTCTTAGGCTTTTGTGCCAAGTTGCTGATAGTGTTCTATTTTGATGAGAAAGATGTTGACTCAATGCAGTATCTAGAACTGCAAGTTTATTTTGAAAGCAAGGGCACATATGGATGCACCTTCGAGATTTATCGACAATGACAAGTGATTTTCTATCTGATTGATACAAACAAGTTTAATAACTGCCAATCATATGAAATGTTATATTGCTTACCTTATACATATATTTCTTGCTGAGCTATAGTTGCTCACTCTTGCTTGTTTTCAAATTTACAAACACAATAGCTAAGCGAAATGGCAAGAACCAGACAGACTGCTCGAAAGCAGGTGACTAGACCCGAGCCAGCAGTTGAGATTCCACCGGTAGGCCCCATTAGCCGGATTGGTTGGCAGCTTTTGTTAGTTCGTTTTATTTATCAGTATGACCTATGCAAGGCAGTGTATCGTAACAAACTTTCAAGCCGCCAACTTCGCTTCATATCAAAGTGTTGCTGGTAGCATAAATACTATTTAATTCGGTCTGTAATAACTCTGATAATTTTATTTCTGCTTAATCAATGTTGTGACGTTTCTGAGACTCTAACCTCTGTGTGTGTGCGGTGTGAGTTTATTGTGGGCTCGATGGCTGTGTTATATATATTATGTGCAAGAACAGGTACGTTATTAATGGAAAATGGACCGTGAGCGCCTAGATCTCCGACCCCGGATCTGGAGGCGCCACAGAATGGTATCAGAGCGAGGTTACAGTTCTCAGAAACGATAGTAATTTAAGAAAGCAACCCTAATAATAATAACAATAACGATAACCTTAATAACAACATTAATAATACTTAGAACTCTCATCGAGTTTGTGGTCGGGTTATCGGATATAGGCCTGACTTTAAGGCCCGTGAGGGAACTACTCCTAAACCTTTCTTTTATGGTTAGTGACCCACCTTATTTCCCTTGTGTAGATGGAGGAGATACTAGGCCCTGAGGCTTTCGAGAGAGAGCATGATGAGGCACTGATGCGAGAGACCGAGGATCCTGAGGAGGATATGGGTGCTGACTCCGAGTTTGGCCCCTGGATTACGCTGATAGGAGATACTGATGATGAGGATCCCGTTGAGGAGCCCTTTGAGCCTGAGCCTGAGCCAGAGCCTGTTACCCCATCTCCTGTAGCTACTGATGAGGAGAGTGTGAGATCCGGTGAGGGTCGTGTTGTGTCACCCCCACCTTCTCCACAGACATCTAGCTCTATTTCATCGGACGGTGACTCCGAGGATGATACTTCTGGCGAGGAGGAGCTTGACCCTACCCCTGCTACTTCTCCTGCTCCTGCCACTGCTGCTGCACCTGCTCCTGTTCTTGTCATACCACCTCCACCGATGGACCTACCCCCAGTGTCGGGTACTGAGCACGCTTACGTGGTACAGTTCCTGACCCGAGACTTTCTATCTGCAGAGGCCCGACTTAACGAGGCGAGGCGGGCACTAGTGGAGGAGCGCGAGGCGCGCTTGAGGATCCAGGCTGAGATGAGGACCGCCGTTGCTAGGAGGACTAGGGCTCGACTCTATAGGATTGAGAGGAGGAGTCGCGATAGGATTCTTGGTTTAGGGATCCGCGGGGGCGGAGTGATCCAGGCTAGGGATGCTAGGCGTGTTGTGCGTCGTGCATTTGCCCGAGTGAGGACCTTGCTCCGCCGCGGTGCGGCCCGTGATGTGTTACTAATAGCTCAGTCCCCTAGGTTCAGATGACATTAGTGTGTCGATTTTGCGGGATAGTTTACTTGTGCAGTGGTATCCTTTCTGACCAGTGGATAAGTAGACTGACCTACAGATATGTAGATGTGACTTCGGGTAGTATGTACGGATGTAGCCCTACTTTTGTGTAGCCTGACTATTCGGATGATGTACTTGTATTTGTTCCACTTTTTCTAGACTTTGACATCGGAACTATGTATTTGGCTCTAACATCCAAACTTTGTGATAACCCTTGTACCGTACTTATTTAGTTTCAGTTTCCTTAATATTGCCTCAACTGCTTTACTTTCCGATGCCATGCTTTACTGTTTTGATATACAACTGTGATTAAACAATTTCTACAAGCCACAAATACAACCATGCTGTTTCAAATTTATGATATGCGATTTCAAATTGTTTTCTACAATTTCCAAAAATGTTCCTACAATCTTTAAAAATAAATTTTTCAAAAAAAAAAAATTGTTTTGAAATTTTGAAAAAAAAAATATTTTTGAGGTTTCGAAGTTTTGAAAACTCTTGTAAATGTTTTCGCATCCCAAAGGGATTTTTCCCCAAAAATGTTTGACATTTTATCTCCAACATCGGATTATTAAAACTTTTGCAACTTCCACCCATATGAAGAGGAACGATACGCTCCTGACCCGTGCAAACGCTGTCAGGTAATTGGAAAACCCTAACCCCTTTCTTGTTTTATTATCAGAATCATGCCACCCAGAAGAATGAACACTCGAGCTCACCCGATCAGTTTTGAGGGCCAGGGTAGCCACCATGGAACAGGAGGCCACCAGAACCATGAAGGGGAGAATGCCAACCTGAGTGAGAATGAGGGCAACGATCATAACTTGTTTGATGACTCTGAGTATGAAGAAGAAGAAGCTGGTGATGACACCCGAGAGGTAGAACATCCTAGGGGAGGCCCTATGGAACAGTTCATGGAGTTACTTAGGCAGAACTTGGACCGTCCCCCAGTTCAGCAACCACCCCAAAATGCTAATGCTAATGCTTTCCGGAACTTCAAATCCCTGAAACCCCCAGAATTTAAAGGAACTGCCGACCCGGTCGAGGCAAGGGCCTGGCTGAAGGAAATGGAAAAATCTTTCGAGATACTAGGTGTCGCTGAGGAGCAGAAGACTGTTTTCGCCACTTACCTTCTGAAGGGTGAGGCGAACTATTGGTGGGAAGCTAAGAAGAATTTGGAAGGAAGAGGTGTGGTGACCAGGGAGAGATTTAGCGAGCTGTTCTTGGAGAAGTACTTTCCCAGGTTCATGGAGACACAAATGGAGCTGAAGTTTTTGGAACTGAAGCAAGGAAACATGACGGTGGCCGAGTATGAGGCCAAATTTATTGAGCTGTCGAGGTTTGTGCCGGAATATGTGAACTCTGAGGCAAAGAGGGCCCGAAGGTTTCAATTAAGGCTAAAACAATGGATTCAGAATCGTGTGGCGGTTCTTGAGCTGACAGACTATGCCACCCTGGTACAGAAAGCGTCAATTGTTGAGACTGGGAGTGAACAGATGCAAAAGGAGAGAGAAGGAAAGAAGAGGAAGTTTGATAGTCGAAAGGGAAACTCTGCGGGTGGGAGCTTTCCGAGCAAATTTAAGCGAGGAACGATGTCCCAACCCAGCGGAAACTTTGGAACCAAGAGAGCTGAAAGTTGGAGTGTGGGCCAGAGCGGCCGACCACAGGGATCGTCTTACTCTACCCCATCCCGAGCCCAACCCCCAGAATGTAATAAATGTGGAAGGAAACATGCGGGCGTGTGTAACCTGCAATATGTGAAGTGCTTCAAGTGTGGGCTGACAGGGCATTATGCTAACGCCTGTCGCGGAACTTGTAACAACACGAGTGCCGGAGGTAATTGCTTCAAGTGTGGGAAACCAGGGCACCGAATGAGGGAATGTATGTCCTCTGGGCCAGCTGCATCGAGAGTGAGTGGAACTGCTTCTAACAAGGCCCCTACTGCAAGAACTTTTAACATGACGGTGCAGGATGCCGTGAGGAACATGGATGTGATTGGAGGTACTCTACTACTCAACTCAGTTAAGGCAAATGTTTTATTTGATTCGGGAGCTACCAAGTCTTTCATATCTCTAGATTTTGTATGTCAGTTATGCCTTAAGACTGAACCATTGAAAGACAGATTGCAAATAGAGATAGCTAATCATGAAATTATTCCCGTTAGCCGAGTATGTCCAGGTTGTGACCTAGAAATAGAAGGGCGACACTTTCGGGTAGACTTAATACCTTTTAAACTAGGGGAATTTGACGTAATAGTAGGTATGGATTGGTTAACAACCCACGGAGCCCAGATTGATTGTGTAAAGAAGAAAGTAAGTTTGAGACTGCCAGGGGACGAGGAAGTAGTGTTTAGTGGGAAACGACAAAACCAAAAGTTCCTGACTATGATTCAAGCTAAGAAGCTGTTACGTAAAGGATGCGAAGCCTATTTAGCCTATGTGAAGGATACCAAGAAGGAGGCACCAAACCTACAGGAAATCCCTGTCGTTAATGAGTTCGCGGACGTATTTCCGGATGATCTTCCCGGACTACCACCCGATAGAGACATCGAGTTCGTTATAGACTTAGTTCCGGGTACGGCCCCAATTTCGAAAGTCCCATATCGGCTAGCCCCAGTGGAGTTGAAAGAGCTGGCCACTCAGTTACAAGAGTTGTTGGATAAAGGGATGATAAGACCTAGTGTGTCACCATGGGGAGCCCCGGTGTTATTCGTGAAAAAGAAGGATGGTAGTATGAGATTATGTATAGACTAAAGGGAGTTGAACAAGGTGACTATCAAGAATAAGTATCCCTTGCCCAGGATAGATGACCTGTTTGATCAATTGAAAGATGCAGTTTACTTCTCTAAAATTGATTTGAGGACCGGGTATCACCAGTTAAAGATTAAACCAGAAGATATACCAAAGACGGCCTTTTGCACCCGGTACGGACACTATGAGTTCCAAGTGATGTCATTTGGGTTAACGAATGCCCTTGCAGCTTTCATGGATTTAGTGAATCGAGTCTTCAAGAAGTACTTGGACAAGTGTGTTATAGTCTTCATCGATGACATCTTGATTTATTCCAAGACGAAGGAGGAACATGCAGAGCACTTGAGGATTGTATTGGGAGCATTGAGAGAAGAAAAGTTGTACGCTAAGTTCTCGAAGTACGAATTTTGGTTGAAGGAAATTCAGTTTTTAGG
This sequence comes from Saposhnikovia divaricata, assembly GCA_036435485.1. Lineage (NCBI taxonomy): Eukaryota > Viridiplantae > Streptophyta > Magnoliopsida > Apiales > Apiaceae > Saposhnikovia > Saposhnikovia divaricata. The sequence goes on along the minus strand of CM071598.1, from coordinate 189,652,863 downwards.
GCATGTGATTAGCGAACAAGGCATTCTAGTGGACCCAGCCAAAATAGAGGCTGTATCAAATTGGGAGAGACCAACCACTCCGACAGAGGTGAGAAGTTTCATAGGACTGGCTGGCTACTATAGGAGATTTGTCCAAGACTTTGCCAAGATAGCAGCCCCTTTGACCCGACTAACTCGCAAGACCGAGAAGTTTGTGTAGACTGAAAAATGCGAAGAGAGCTTCCAAGAGTTGAAGAAGAGGTTGGTGACACCACCAGTACTAGCCCTACCTGATGATAAGGGAGATTTTGTGATTTATAGCGACGCATCCCATAAAGGTTTAGGGTGTGTGCTTATGTAGCACGGTAAAGTGATCGCGTATGCATCCAGACAACTTAAGGAGTATGAGATAAGATACCCCACCCATGATTTGGAATTAACAGCGATAGTTTTTGCTTTAAAGATCTGGAGACATTATCTTTACGGAGAAAAGTGTGAAATCTACACGGATCACAAGAGCTTAAAGTACATATTCACTCAGAAAGAGTTAAACATGCGGTAGAGGAGATGGTTAGAGCTAATCAAGGATTATGATTGTGAGATTCATTATCACCCAGGGAAGGCCAACGTGGTGGCCGATGCACTTAGCCGAAAGGAGAAGCTTAAGATGATAACGTCAGTGTGGACGAATTGATCAAGGACCTCGAGAAACTGGAGATTGAGGTGAGGTTACCAGGAATTGGACAAGAGAGTCTAATGGAAATAAGAGTCCAACCACTGCTATTGGAAAAGATTAAGTTATGCCAGGAAAGGAAGATAGAAGAAGAAAAGAATTCGATGGAGAAAATTTTGACTGGCGAGGAAATTAAGTGTGAGAAGGACGGGAATGGAATTATGAGGTACGCATCTAGGATATGGATCCCGAACGTTCAGGAATTAAAAGATGAGATTTTGCAAGAGGCTCATAGTTCAAGATACTCAATTCACCCTGGAAGCACTAAGATGTATAGAGATTTAAGAGAATACTCTTGGTGGCCAAATATGAAGAAGGACGTGGCAGAGTGGGTAAGTAAATGCTTGACATGTCAAAGAGTGAAGGCCGAACACCAGAGGCCCAGTGGATTGTTGCAACCCTTAGAGATACCCGAGTGGAAGTGGGAGCAAATTTCGATGGACTTTGTGGTCGGATTACCAAGGACCAAGACTAATCATGATGCCATTTGGGTAATTATCGATAGGTTGACCAAGTCAGCACATTTTCTTCCAATCAACGAGAGATACACTATCGACAAGCTGGCAGATATTTACTTAAAGGAGATTGTGGTTAGGCATGGGGTTCCTGTGAGCATTGTATCAGATAGAGACCCAAGATTCAACTCCAGGTTCTGGAGAAGTTTTCAGGATTGTGTGGGGACCAAGTTAAACATGAGTACTGCATACCATCCCCAAACAGACGGACAGAGTGAGAGAACCATCCAGACCATCAAGGACATGTTGAGGGTATGTGCCATTGATTTTAAGGGAAGTTGGGATGACCACTTGCCGTTGATCGAATTTTCCTACAACAACAGTTACCATGCGAGTATAGGCATGCCCCCATATGAAGCTTTATACGGACGAAGATGTCGGTCTCCCTTGTGTTAGGAAGAGGTTGGAGAGCGGAAGATTTTAGGGCCTGAACTGGTCCAACAGACAAGAGAAACTATCGAGCTCATAAGAGGACGGCCGGTAGCGGCCCAGCACAGACAGAAGAAGTATTTGGACCAGACCCGCAAGGACAAAGAATATGAGGTAGGAGAGTTTGTGATGTTGAAGGTATCACCGTGGAAGGGATTGATGAGATTTGGTAAGAAAGGGAAACTAAGCCCGAGATTTATTGGACCTTTTGAGATCTTGAAACGAGTTGGAAAGTTAGCCTATGAATTGGCTTTACCCCCGAGCTTACAGCAAGTAAATAATGTGTTCCATGTGTCCATGCTACGACCATACCATACCGACTTCCGACATGTGATAGAACATGATCAAGTGGATCTGCAACCAGACTTAACATATGTAGAGCAACCCGTAGAAATCATGGATAGAAAGGAACAGGTGCTGAGGAACAAGGTTGTCAAATTAGTGAGAGTTTTGTGGAGGAATCAGAATGTCGAAGAATCAACATGGGAACTAGAGAGCGCGATGCGTGAAAAGCACCCCCAACTGTTTTCAACCTAATTCCGGGACGGAATCCTTTTAAGGAGGGGAGGCTGTAAGAACCCTAATTTTTGGTAATATTTCATTTTATTTAATATCTTATGACATTGTCAATATGGAACCTTTCTAGTCATCCCTGTTGATTAAGAGAATTGATTGTCTGAGAAACTGCGTTGTTGCATTTATTATGTAAGATAAAAAGGAAGATTGTGAAGGCAGGAGTCTTATCCTTAGTAAGATTTATAAAACTTGGGATTTGAGAATGGTTAGAGTATTAAATGATTTATTAAGAATTATGACGAGGAATTATGGACATTCGAGGAATTTACACAATTAGTAGTTAAGGAATTATAGGGGAAATCTCTACGCGACAAAATAATATTACGAGAGATTAATTAAGATACGATACAAATTAAAGATTAAATGACAAGCATTGGTGGAAGAATAATGATACAAGGAGTAGTATTGCATGCAAGTTCCATGCAACCAAGTGGTTAGGACAAGAAAACTAGTTAGCAAATTGGAAGAGGAATAGTAACTAGTTACTTGCTTTTTCAAAAAGGGAGACAAGTAGTACACATGCCCATGCCTTGCTAGTACTTGCCTATGCATACATAATATGTAACACCCAACTACTACTTTATGCATTATTCAACCACACAACACACAAAACACAAAAACCAAAACACTTTCCCCCCTTGTTATTTGCTCTCGACCAAGAAGAAAGGAGAAGAATAAAAATTCTTCTTCCCCCTTTCCCATCACTCATAAATCACAACATAAATCCTAGGCCATCTCCATCATCTAGACAAGGTATGTTAGTAATTTCAAGCCATTTCATCAACCCAAATTCAAGTTACAAATTGTTAAAGATTGGATGAATAGTAACCATGTTTGATTTTCTTTTAGATCTTGGATTGTAAGGGTTGTAGGAGACCATTCAAGGTGTTATTGAGTTGTGTAAAGCTTATCCAAGGCTCCTAGATGCTCAAGAAGGTATAAAAATCACAAACCATTTTGGTTATGTAGTGTTTATAATGTTTGGTAGTAGATCCATGTATATATGAGTTAATCTTGGTTGTATAAGTAATGGATGACATGGATCTTGAGTTTTGATGTTGAGATTGTGACTTTTATGATTATGGATAATATATATATCTCCATGAGTGTTATGAACCATGAACTAAGTGTATTAAGTGTTGGTTGTGTTGTGGAATTGTGAAAAATGGTTGATCTAAGTAGTATGTGCTTGATGAGTTTTTCCAGGAGCATTGACCTGTCTTGTAACATGGTTTTGAACCCCCAAATGTTGTCCCCTGATGTCCTACCATATATTGTTGGAAAGATAATTGAATGTAGTTTCTGGAAATGTAAGGTTCGTGGCTAGGTGATGTATAGATTTTAAGTTATGGCCGGAGGAGTAAATTGTTTTTCTGGATTCCGGAGTGCACTAAGTGACCCCCTTGTGAACCTTGTTTAAACCCATAAAAATATATGTGGGATCATGGAAAAATTTGAGAATTTAAAGAATGCAGTGGTGAAGACCACCCAAAAAGAATTGGATTAAAATACGAATTTTTGGATTTTATAAAATGCTAGAGTAAATTTCGCGCAAGGGAAAAGGTCGATTAGTGGAGCATAATTCTCGGGTTAATGGTTATGATTCGAATGTGGTAACTAAATTAAGTCGAATAAGTGACGAGCGTAATCGAGTGATGACATGAACCTATAGTGGGGCTAGAGTGTCATAGGACGAAGTCATTAAGTTAATTTCGTACCCCCTAAAACCCGTAATTAAAGAGATATTGTTAAGGTACTAACGAGCGGTTATTGCTTATGTATAGATAGTTCGACTCCGCACGCTCGACCACCCCAACCAAACCAAGGAAAGTTTACTTTTCAAAACTTATCCATATACAAGGACTTTCACTGTTGTGTTTGTAGTTTTCAATTATATCAATTGCTATGTTTATCGAAGTATTCATGCAATTGAGATTGTATAAGTACATATATGCTTGTACCCCTTGAACTTAGATTGAAATGTTTTCTTCGGACAACGACTCTAGCAATAGAGGTCGTAGCGGTCCGTATATACTATTGACCGGGGAGCGGTATATTATTATATCGTATCTAGATTGCGAAAACCCGAAGGGTCATTCGGGGAGTATCGTATACTCAAGTATTATGTTCATATCTTCGTAAATACTCGAAACCCTATCTTGGATTAAAAGTTTATTATATTGAATAATTATTTTATTAATTATTAATATTAAATCTTAAAATATTATTTATTAATTATTGTTCATTATTTAAAGATACATTTTAATACTTTCAAACTCGAACTCATTCGAACTCAAAACATTTTCGAAAACCCCCGGTCAGATTCTGCTTCTTGTATGATTTCAAGAATCATCGGTCGACTGATGTCGGACCTCAACTACTCTGTTTTCAATCAAAATCAAGTTTTAAAAGAAAAAGAAAAAGGGACTCTGGTAGGTGTGGGAACCGTTGACGAACGATTCCCGGGATGTGTAAGCGGCCGTGAGCCAGGCGGTCCATCAATTATTATTCCGGCCCAGGTGTTGCCGAAGGATGATTACGGATGTAGTTTTCATCGAGGGTGATTACGGATGTAGTTTTCACCCGAGGGATAGTTACGGATGTAGTTTCTATCCTTCTACCGGTAGAGAAGACCCGTGGATTATTGGACTTGGATGTGGCGACTGATCATCGTCAATCCTTGTCAGGTTTTTATGTTTTCTTCAAGTCCCATTCCTCCATTTTGGAAAAATGCTTTGACACTGCTTCTTAGGCTTTTGTGCCAAGTTGCTGATAGTGTTCTATTTTGATGAGAAAGATGTTGACTCAATGCAGTATCTAGAATTGCAAGTTTATTTTGAAAACAAGGGCACATATGGATGCACCTTCGAGATTTATCGATAATGACAAGTGATTTTCTATCTGATTGATACAAACAAGTTTAATAACTGCCAATCATATGAAATGTTATATTGCTTACCTTATACATATATTTCTTGCTGAGCTATAGTTGCTCACTCTTGCTTGTTTTCAAATTTACAAACACAACAGCTAAGCGAAATGGCAAGAACCAGACAGACTGCTCGAAAGCAGGTGACTAGACCCGATCCAGCAGTTGAGATTCCACCGGTAGGCCCCATTAGTCGGATTGGTTGGCAGCTTTTGTTAGTTCGTTTTATTTATCATTATGACCTGTGCAAGGCAGTGTATCGTAACAAACTTTCAAGCCGCCAACTTCGCTTCATATCGAAGTGTTGCTGGTAGCATAAATACTATTTAATTCGGTCTGTAATAACTCTGATAATTTTATTTCTGATTAATCAATGTTGTGACGTTTCTGAGACTCTAACCTGTGTGTGTGTGTGCGGTGTGAGTTTATTGTGGGGTCGATGGCTGTGTTATATATATTATGTGCAAGAACAGGTACGTTATTAATGGAAAATGGACCGTGAGCGCCTAGATCTCCGACCCCGGATCTGGGGGCGCCACATCTTCTCTACCGGTAGAAGGATAGAAACTACATCCGTAACTATCCTCGGGTGAAAACTACATCCGTAATCACCCTCGATGAAAACTAGATCCGTAATCATCCTTCGGCAACACCTGGGTCGGAATAATAATTGATGGACCGCCTGGCTCACGGCCGCTTACACATCCCGGGAATCGTTCGTCAACGGTTCCCACACCTACCAGAGTCCCTTTTTTTTCTTTTAAAAACTTGATTTCGATTGAAAACTGAGTAATTGAGGTCCGACATCAGTCGACCGATGATTCTTGAAATCACACAAGAAGCAAACCTGACCGGGGGTTTTCGAAAATGTTTTGAGTTCGAAAGAGTTCGAGTTCGAAAGTGCTAAAGGTATCTTGAATTAGCTTGGTCTTTAAAATAATGAACGATAATTAATAAATGATATTTTAAGATTTAATATTAATAATTAATAAAATAATTATTTAATTAAATAAGCTTTTAATCCAAGATAGGTATTTTGAGTATTTACGAAGATATAAAAATAATTACTTGAGTATACGATACTTCCCGAATGACCCTTCGGGTTTTCGCAATTTAATTACGATATAATAATATACCGCTCCCCGGTCAATAGCATATACGGACCTCTACGACCTCTATTGCTAGAGTCGCTGTCCGAAGAAAACATTTCATTCTAAGTTCAAGGGGTGCAAACATATATGTACTTATACATCTCAATTTCATCGATACTTCGATAAACATAAACATTTGATATGATTGAAAACTACAAACACAATAGTGAAAGTCCTTGTATATGTAAGTTTTGAAAAGTAAACTTGCCTTGGTGAGGTTGGGGTGGTCGAGCTCGCGGAGTGGAACGATCTATACATAATCAATAGCCGATCGTTAGTACCTTAACAATATCTCTTTAATTGCGGGGTTTTAGGGGGTACAAAATTAACTTAATGACTTCGTCTTCTGACACTCTAGCCCCACTATAGGTTCATGTCACCACTCGATTACGCTCGTCACTTATTCGACTTAATTTGGTTACCATATCCGAATCATATCCATTACCCCTTAAATCACACTCCCTTTACGACTTTTTCCCTTGCGCGAATTTTACTCTAGCATTTTTATAAAATTGAAATATACATATTTGAATCCAATTCTTTTTGGGTAGCCTTCCCCACTGCATTTACTAGCTTCTCTAATTTTTGCATGATCCTACATAAATTTTTAGGGGTTTAATCAAGGTTCACAAGGGGACCATTTAGTGCAGTCCGGAATCCAGAAACACATTTCACTTCTCGGACCATAACTCAAAATCTATACATCACCTAGTCATGAACCTTATATTTCTGGAAACTACATTCAAATACCTTTCCAACAATATATATTAGGACCTCAGGAGACAAGCTTTGGGGGTTCAAAACCCTCTTACAAGACAGTTCAAGTTCCTGGAATGATCTCAGCATGCTTATATCACTTATCAATTCAAGAATCTTACATACACATCACATCCATCATCTAAACCACCAAGATCATACTTTAAAACATACATGGAGTTACATACACTAACCACAAGCTTAAAAATCACAACCACAACAACTCAAGATCTACATCATCCATAACTTATATGTCCAAGATTCACACTAACATCCATGGATCTAACATTAAACACCATAAATAATTCATGGCCAAGAGGGGTTAGAGTTTTATACCTTCTTGATGTTCTTAAAATCTAAAACAAGCTTGGTTAACCTTGGGGAAACCTTACTCTATGCTCACCATCTTCAGTCTCACCAAAGAAATCAAGAACATGGAAGTGGGTTTCCTGACTGGAAAAACACGCCCCAAAGATAAGCCAAAACGAAGCCCTTGCACTCGTTTCCTGGTCGAGGATCCTGAATGAAAGTTGTAGAGCGTCTTAACAGCTTTCGAACCATATAAAGAACAAAAAATTTCATTGAGTAATGAAGGCTCTAGGCCCGTTTTACTGAGAGGGTGTTCTGCTGGGCAGAATGGTTTTGTTCTTGGTTTTATATTCTAATAATGCCATACACTTGATATATATCTATTTTTGGTTGGATGCATCTCATACTTGCTAGGTGGCAACCCCTCATTGGCTCCTCTAGATTTCTTATCCACTTAAATTGCAACCAAGTCCTTGTCTCTTGTTTCTTGCACTTAAGTCCTTTTGTTTTGTTTTCTTTTCCACCGCTTTGATTTCCTTGTCGTTTCTTGAACAAAATAAATACGTTACAACTTATACGTTGCATATTATTGCTCTAATATAGCACAATACCTCGAACGAATATTAATTCCAACATCCCTTGTTTATTTCTCTTTATCTCAGAAAACGTTCTCCCGATTTCTCAAGCATTCTCTTTTATCAATTCTAGGAGTTTATTCTCAATCCTTTTTCCCTCTCATAATGTATCCTTCCTTGGACTCTTAATATACCATATCCTTAATCCATGATTCGTTCGCTCAATCGCTTAATCTCATTGTAAAGTTTCAGCGGTTTCTAGAACGTTTGTTTCACTTCCTCAGTGGTTTTCGTTCCAAATTCTCAAATCACTTATAATAAAATTCCAATATATTAACTCCTCAATTCCTCAAATTAAATATCTCATTTCTTGATATTACTGATATATAATTCACTGCTCGGTCAAATATTACACGAAGATAGAATTTGGAATTTCTGAATTCCGATCGCATTTACATACACTTATTTACTCCGTAGATTAGTAGTATAACTTCGGAATATCCACACTACGTCTCGTACATAGGTGGCATGAAAAATTTTCTTAATCCTCAAAATCACTATTCATCCACCAAATCACTATTCATTGATGCACTTCATCATAATAGGAAAAGTTTTAATTCTACCGAAATTTTGGGTTCTAACAGCCTTGTTGAAGATGTGGCTGACATTCGCATTCCCAAACCTGTTTTTGAGTGGAGCATTGAAGATATGGCAGAAGTCCACAAAGACAAAAGACCATGAATATATTGTTCAATGGTCTAGAAACAGACATGCTTGACAATGTTATCAACTGTACTACCTCCAAGGAAGTATGGGACATTGTTCAAACCCTGTGTGAAGGAACAGAACAGGTAAGGGAGAACAAGATGCAACTACTAATACAACAGTATGAGCACTTCCATTTCAAGAGTGGAGAAACACTGAATGACACATTCAGTATATTACAAAAGCTACTAAATGGCTTGAAACTATATGGAAGAATCTACCAAGTAAAAGATTATAATCTCAAATTTCTAAGATCACTGCCCAAAGAGTGGAAGCCAATGACTGTTTCTCTGAGAAACACTCAAGAGTACAAGACATTTACTCTTGAAAGGCTCCATGGAACTTTAAAGACATAGGAACTAGAAATGGAGCAGGACGAAGAAATTGAGAATGCCCAAAAGAAAAGTAGGTCAGTTGCACTTGTTGCCAACTTAGAGCAGAAGGAGGAGAAGAGGATAGAAGCTGCTCATTCTACACCAAACAGGAGGTTTGTGAAGGTAGAACAGAATCAAGCAGGAGCAAGGAAAAGGTGTTTGAAGAATTGAATATCCTTCAGCATGATGAATTGTATGAGATAGATGAACATTTAGCCTTTTTATCTAGGAGATTCTCTAAGCTGAAATTCAAAAGAAACTCTCGGGTGGCCAAGCCATTTAACAAGGATTATTCCACAAGCAATTTAGTTGATTAATCCAAAATTAAATGCTACAATTGTGGAATTGCTGGTCACATGATAAGTGAGTGCAGGAAGCCCAGGTCTGAGAGCAAGGGAAAGTCAACTGAAGCTGTTGACTACAAAAAGATATATTTTGATCTTCTCAGACAGAAAGAAAAGGCATTTATGTCCCAAGAGTATGACTGGGCTGCTGATTGAAATCATTTTGATGATGATGCTGAGTATGTCAACCTTGCATTGATGGCTGATTCTGGAGAGTAGGAAGCAAGTTCAGCTAGCAGTCAGGTAACCACTACTAATCTCTCTGAGCTCACCAAAGAGGAGTGCAATAGTGTTATAGATGAAATGTCTACTGAACTGTATCACTTGAGTGTTACTCTAAAATCACTTACTAAAGAGAACAATAGGATTAAAGAGACTAATCTTTTTTTAAGTGATAGGAATGCTGCTCTAGAAATTCAATTTATGGACTTTGAAAAAATGAGAGTTGATTGCAATGATGCTAAAAGTGAACTTGAAGCTGTGTTAAAAAGAGAATTTCTTTTAAGAGACCAGCTTGAAAAGGAATAAGGGATAATTTCTAAATTTCAAAGCTGTAGGATCATTTCACAAAACATAGTAGAAGTCCAGGGAATAGAATCATTTGTGAAGGAAACCTGGAATAAAAAGAAGAAGGAGCTAGAACCTTGCCTTGAGGATCTAGAGACTATTTGTGAATCAACGGATAGTGATCATCCGTTGATAGATGAACCATCGACGGATGAGAGTTATCCGTTGACTAATAAAAAGTCTTTTAGTAAGAAGGAACTCAAGAAACTGGATAGTAAGTATGGTCCAGTCGCCAAGAACTTTGTTTCTGGTGAGAGTAGCCAAGCCAAATCAAGTGAGAAGGGTAAGGCAGGAGATTTACACAACAAAAAGGCTGTTGGTAAATCGGATAATGAAAAGATAGAAATTGAGGGTAAAAAGAAAAAGAACAGGAATGGTAAGATAAGCATCAACAAGAAAAAAATTACTCTCCTGAAAAGTTTGCCCCTAGGAAAACTTGTGGTAATTGTAATAGTGTCAACCACCTATCTTCTAATTGCAAGTCTACTAATAAGGCTCCTGTTCATGTACCTCAAACTTTTCCATGGATGCTTACAATGCCTAGTTTGTATCAGAATCCTCATTTTACAAATCCATATGTGAACATACCATGTGTGTCTAATCCTTATTTTCAATCTGTTAATATGCCACAAATGTCATGGAACATCCCAAGCATGAATACCATGTATGCTAATCTTCCACAAATGCATGCACCAAATATTTATGAAAATGAGCATCTATCAAACCCCATCACTCAAGCATTTGCATCTAAGATGAAGAATGTCAAGAGTGCAAAGTCAAAGGCTAACAATAAAGGACCCATGGAAGCTTGGGTACCAAAATCAACTTGATTTATTTTTGGATGTGTGCAGGGAAACATGAGGAATCTATGGTACATATACAGTGGATGCTCTAGACACATGACAGGAGATTCAACCCTGCTCACAGAGTTCAAGAAATGAGCTGGCCCTAGAATTACCTTTGGAGATGACAGCAAAGGATATACTACGGGATATGGCTTGATTTCAAAAGACAATGTCATCATTGAAGAAGTGGTCTTAGTTGAAGGTTTGAAGCACAATTTGCTGAGTATCAGTCAAATTTGTGACAAAGACTATGAAGTAAGGTTCACAAAAGAATTATGTGTTGTCTCTGCCAAGGAGGACAACAATGTGGTATTGATAGGCTTTAGAAAGGAAATGTTTTCATAGCTGACTTCAACTCAGTATGCTCAGAATCCATTACTTGTCTCTTCAGCAAAGCAAGCAAGGATGAGAGTTGGCTATGGCATAAAAAGCTGTCACATTTGAATTTTAAAGGTATGAATAACCTGGTAAGAAAGGATCTTGCTAGAGGAATCCCTCAATTAAAATTCATCAAAGATGGATTGTGTGATGCTTGCCAATTAGGGAAACAAAAGAAATCATCTTTCAAAAGCAAGATAGAATCATCCATTGTTCAGCCACTTCAATTACTGCATATGGACTTATTTGGTCCAGTAAATGTCATGTCCATTTCAAAGAAGAAATACTGTCTGGTCATTGTAGATGATTTTTCTATGTTTACATGGACCTTCTTTCTGCACTCCAAAGATTATGCAAGTGAAATCATAACCAATCATCTCAGAATAGTAAACAATGGTTCTAAAGTCAAAGTACAAAGAATCAGGAGTGACAATGGCACTGAATTTAAGAATTCCACAATGAAGATTTTCTGTGAAGAGAATGGAATTATCCATGAGTTTTCTGCTGCTAGAGCACCTCAACAAAATGGGGTTATTGAAAGGAAAAACAGAACTCTCATTGAAGCATCTAGAACAATGTTAAGTGAATCAAGATTACCAACGTATTTCTGGGCTGAAGCAATCAACACTGCATGCTTCACTCAAAATATTTCCTTGGTCAATCAATCTAGAGGGATGACTCCTTACCAGTTGTTAACCAACAAGAAGCCAATTTTAGTTTTTCTTCATGTCTTTGGATGTAAGTATTTTGTACTAAAGAATCATGGAGATAACTTAGGCAAATTTGAAGCAAAGACAGATGAAGCTATATTTGTTGGATATGCAGTAGGGAAAGCCTATAGAGTCTACAATCTAAGAACCAACATTGTTATGGAATCTGTACATGTTATGTTTGATAATCGAAAGATTCTAGGTTTAAATGATGAAGGGTTCCATGAAAAGTTGGAATTTGAGAATGAGGTAGAAGGGAGAATGTATTATGATGATGATGAGGGAAATGAAGATCATGACCATGAAAGTTCACCAAGAGTTATTGGTCCAACTAGAAGTGATGCTTACACTGAAAATGAAGCATCCATTGACAGTGATATTGAAGCATCTGATGCATCCGTTGACTGGCATTCTCATGCATCTGTCGACAGGCAAAATGGAGCATCCGTTGATAGACAAAGAGATGCATCTATTGACAGTCAACTTTAAAATTCCGCAAGGACAACAAACTCAGGGGGAGTTTCTCATAGTCAAAACTCAATGACTAATCAACAAGATCATGCTCATGAAAATGAAGCAACCTCATCTAGATTAAACCTTCCACCTCCAAGAAAATGGACTAGAGATCATCCATTTGAGTTAATCATTGGTGAATCAAATTCAAGAGTCCAAACTAGAAAGGCCACTCAAGAAGAATGCCTATACAGTAGTTTCATATCTTAAGAGGAACCTAAGAAAGTGGAAGATGCCCTTCTAGATCCAGATTAGTGAAGGATTTTTATGCATATAACAGAAGCGTAAATCATAATTTATTACATATATATCGCATATATACGCATACAATTGATTGATAAATAAGAGGGATCGATTACTAACCTTTAATGACGATCCAAGGAGGCGTAGAAAGGCTCATAGCAGCTGCTTCTCAGTGTGTGAAGCACTCCACAAGTATCCACAAAGAGAGAGATTTAATGGGGGGAGGAAGAAAGCCGAGAGAGAAATTAGGGTTGCCTCAAATCTTACGTAAAAACCACTGAGGCAATATTAGGTTACCTTTTGAGGGTTTATAAGTGTATATTTATAGGCAAAATTTCTACTGAATTTTTCCTATAAAAATAATATAATTATTAACCCCACAATTCAATTAATCTCATTAATCGAATAATTAATAATTAAAACTCTTTTAATCATTAATTCTTTTTCTAAACTCTTTAGAAAATATTTCTCTCGCTTGATTTAATTTCTTAAATTAAATCCATAATTAATAATATTAAGAACTCTTCTTAAATAATTTATAATCAATTAAATCTCATTTAATCAATTATAAAATTGCTAATAAATTATTTATTTCACAAATAAATAATTAATAACCATTATTAATTAACTCCTCCACCAATAAATCAGTCTCTTTTATTGTGTGACCCTGTAGGTTCAATATTAAGCCGGTAGTAGAAATAAATAATAAACTATTTTATTATTATTTATATGAATTCTTCTAATTCATTAAATATAATTAATTAAATAAATAATCATATTTATTCTACATCGTGAGGGATACTTCTCAACATATCGCGACTATCCGGATAATATGAATTCACTGCTTAGAATACCTAGAACCTAGTCAGTGAATAGTTACCGTACAATTAATTCCTTCCACCCTACAATATCCCGATTAAATACAAGGCATGGAACTCATGTCAAGCCTATCAAATTTAATCATATGATTTCTTATTCATAATGTATAGTTCATACTAATGCAAATTAGAAACTACTTTCTAATTTCATTCACTCTGGCCAGAGATTCCGGAACTAGCATAATAAGAATAGCATAGGATATTCTCTTCTTTTACTGGAAGGGGTAGATCTTTTATTGATCGTTAACTATCTCCATACACAAATCCGTATGCCCAGAATAGACCTAATTGATGTCCTTGAGACTAAGGACTAAACCAAAGCATAGTTCATTATACACAAGATTACTCTAACGATCTCAAGTCTAAGGACACTTGTACAACTATCACTTAGTGAACAACTATCGACACGTGAGTAAACTCCATTATTTGATCCACTGATCGAGTCATGTTCATTGAACTTATTCCTTAATAAGCACCTACATACTAGCTATAGTGTCACTACACAAATGCCTATAAGAACAGACATCCTTCCTAGGAAGCTAGCATAGTATGTACTGATCTTTACGGAATAACTAACTTCCAATTAGTTATCCTATGATCAGGAACAGTTTAAGTCTAGTGTTATCATCTTCTAGATCTCATTATTATAATCTCATTATAATTCTAGAAGCTTTACTCTAAACTATGGAACATCTGATTTAATACCCTTTAAATAGATAAAGCCCGTATAAAGACTAATATGTCTTTCACTAATAATCATAAAACCTACTAAGATTACAAGAAAGTTTATCCTAACTCATCATCCATGATTGGATTTAGGACACTTCTCTTTCAATCTCCCACTTGTACTAAAACCAATCACTTCGGTATCCTATACCCATCTTCACTATGTGAAGATCAAAGTGATTTGAGAAACGACTTTAACAATGGGTCTACTACGTTGTTTGTGTATGTCAACTTTCACAATGTTGACAACCTCTCCTTCATCGATCTCCCTAATCGGATAAGAGAGCCGCAATTATGTGTTTAGACCTTAGATGGGATCACGGTTCCTTAGCATGCTCTAAATTGATGCCCTTGAGTTATCACATTATAACTCAATGGCTTATTATCTGCCGGGAACTAACCCAACACAAAAACTAGTCTTGCAATCCACTTTTACAACACACTTGCAACAAAACACACTATGCATTTTGATCTAATATTAATGAGTGTCTACTGCTTGAAACTATTTCAACTCACTATCTTTCCACTCAGGACTATCAAGTGCCCCGAAATGAATCTACTATCAAACTTATCTTGATTAAAACTTGAGTCTACAAGGACCTTTAGTTTTTATTTAGATCTATCAGATAAAATAAATATATCACCATGCCTTCTCAAGTATACTACGACATTTTATTGTCATCTGATCCTTTTCTCATAGGAGTAAATTGATTTTTTGCGTGTCACAACAAGAAACATCATTACTTGTACATATCAATTAACACAGTATGGATTAAAAATGAGTCTCAGAGACTTTCCATTCACGTGTCCTTTCTCTCAGAGAGATATTCTCCCATGTTCATCATTATGAAACATCACTTGGAGATACTATGCTAAACATTTTAGCATCCAATCAATGTACATTATTTGTGTCAGACCTCTCATTATAATCATGATCTATCAACATAGATCATCGGCACTTAGTTTATTCAAGGCCTAACTTTAGTCCAAGGAGAAATTCTTTGATAGCTTAATTTTAATGAAAACCAAAAATATCAAAGGTATTTTATTACTAATATATCCATATATATTATTATGTTACATTACTCCCACTAAACTCCTGTACCATTAAATGGATCATTCACCATTTTGATAAAGTCAAACTCTTTGACTATCTCATCGAAATTAATGTTCTATTCCCGAGAAGCATGCAAGCGAAATCTTCATGGTTTTGATCATGGCTACTTGATAAAGGTTTCTTTAAGGTGATCATATTACCTTCACTTAAACCTTTACAACTAGCCTGGCTTTATAGGTCTCTACCTTGCCATCCGTTCAAAACTCTATTCAAAACCGTTATAGATTCCATGTGACTCAGTAACTTCTCAGAGTTATTAAAACTCAAAACATTGTCGTTATCATTTATAGTGGATATCGCATCACCATTCTAAATGATGAAATCATGATGCCCTCCTAGATTACAATAGTGTTGTTGGACAGAAAGTTCAACTACTCAAATAGGTTCCATACTTAATCTGCGATAATTTGTGGTTCTTGAACTCCATTAAGTTCACTATAGCTCCCATTGAGCCCTTGAAGGGTAAACTAATTTTCCAAAAAAATGGAGTATCTATAAAACAAACACTCCCAGTGTATTTAAAATAAATACTCCTTGCTCAACAAGACTGCATATAGTTATCCTAAACCCTTTTAAGACTAACCACAACCTTCTCTATTCAGATTCAGTCTCTAACTTATTCAACTCTTGACATAGGTTAGACAACCCCAAATCTCAAGATAATTGAGACTTGTGTTTCCTTAATCCACATCTCATGGAGACTTTAGTTAACATGTGTTGAGGATACCTTATCGAGTAATTTGACTATTCTACTAAGTCATTTTCTTAATAGATACCAGAATTATTAATATCATTCACTATGAACTGAACCTTGTCTAACAAGAGTCTTCAGTGAACTAATATCATGATATATGAGATAATTCAGGAACTGACTATTTAAATATTGACAAACCTCAATCTCATTGAATGTTTCCAAAACTCTTGAATAGTTCGTTGTCATACCTCAGCATTCACTGAACCTATCAATAAAACTTGGATTTTGTATTTCAATAAATACACATATCCATATCTACATTGATCGTCATTGAATGTGATAAGGTATCAAACCTGATCTATCTCATTATATCTAGTTTGTTCAATATGAAACATATAATCCATAAATCCAACAGCATGACAAATCAACAAGTTCTCATAATTGAAACAACAACGGTTGTTCTATTTCAATTATGTAGGACTTCATCAATGTCTAGCTTTCTACTTGTCCTTTGGTTAATATTCGTAATCCTTGAACCTAAGTGGTGTCTAACACCCAAGTAGATGATTGACTTATAGACTTATTCATTTCAACTATTAACAAACTTATATTGAAGTTGAGGTTACACTAACCTTTTACTTCCTTGATTCTGTAAGACTTATCTTACATAATCCAATTCCAATATCCTATCCTTATTAAGTGGAAGTCTAATACCTTTACTTTCTTGGCTAACTCTTATCTTAAAGACTGTGTCTTTTCAACTCACCTTCCTATTCTTATAATAGGACCTCAAGATCACATCTTGACTTTATTCTTACAATGAGATTTCAAGATCACATCTTGAATTAACTATATATCTATCTAAAGACCAGTTATATAAACGAACAATCTAATTGATCATATAAAACAAGGTCATTGACAATATTGCTAAACCGTTGTTATCGATAAACAACATCGATATCTTATATCTATGTCCCTAACTTATTCATCTAACAACCCTTGTAGATGAACAAAATGTGACATCTCACTCATCGTTAGATACATCTCTCATAACTTGCGAAGATTGGTGAGTTCAAGACGAAAAACAATCTATTCTACTTGTGAAAATTATTCTCACTATCCTCGTCAACAAGTCGTTGACCTAGCATCCATTATGCTATTTCTACAGTGCAGAAGACATCACATTTATATTTTAAAATATTTAAATAAAATTAACAACGTAAGCAGACTATTCGATTTTATAATCTTAACACCAAATGAATCGGGTCTTTATTCATTGACGGCTCCCACTATTTTATCTAAATTATATAACCCTATATATATATATATATATAATTGAGATCTAGTGAGAATAGGGATCCTACTTTCCATCACACAACCCCGGCTGTGGCACAAAATGCCATGTGATGTTCCATAGGCAGACAAATCTTGTCAATTACATCTCGTGTTATTCCCTTATAAAACTTTAGCCTCCTGAATCATTGAGTCACGGCTGTGGCACGACAAACTCAATATTCTAAGTTAAGTCAAACCCAACATCTTGTTCAAATTCACTACACCAAAACTGGCCATTAGTAACGGATATATCCGTTACTAATGACATTAGTAACGGATATATTCGTTACTAATCGTCCGTCACAATTGTTTTTTTTTTATTTTGTAACAGATATATCCATTACTAATTAGTAACGGATATATCCGTTACAAATAGATTAGTAACGGATATATCCGTTACTAATTAGTAACGGATATCTGGAATTAGTAACGGATATATCCGTTACTAATTAGTAACGGATATATCCGTTACAAATAGATTAGTAACGGATATATCCGTTACAAATTAGTAACGGATATCTGAAATTAGTAACGGATATATCCGTTACAAAATAAAAAAAAACAATTGTGACGGACGATTAGTAACGGATATATCCGTTACTAATTAGTAACGGATGTTGAGATTTAGTAATAATATATCCGTTACTAATTAGTAACGGATGTTTAGAATTAGTAACGGATATATCCGTTACTAATATTAAAAAAATTTAATAAGCTCTCAGCCAATCAGAGGCTGCCACCACAGCCGCCACCACCTCTCAGCCAATCACATCGCTCCACTTGTACTCTCAGCCAATCAGAGGCTGCCACCACAGCCGCCCCCACCTTTCACCCAACCTCAATTTTTCCAGATTTGTTGAAGAAAGGTTTCGAACCCCTGACCTCCTGTGAGGTAGTACACCCACTCAACCAACTGTGACACGCGAGTATTTGTGATATATATGGAAATACAATCCTTATACTATGAACTTTTACATGTTTTTGTTTTATAAATTCGTTTAAAATTATAATTTTTTAAAAAATTCGTTTTAATTTAATTTTGCATATCTTTTAAAATTTAATTTTTTAAAAATTCGTTATAATTATTTATTTTAAAAAAATAGAAAATAATTATTTTTAAAAAAAATCGAAAATAATGTTTTTTAAAAAAAATCGAAAATAATTATTATTTTTTAAAAAATTGAAAATAATTATTTTTTTAAAAAAGAAAAGTAATTAATTTTTTTAAAAAATCGAAAATATTTAAATTTTTTTAAAAAATCGAAAATAATTATTTTTTAAAAAAAATCGAAAGTAATTATTTTTGTAAAAAAATTGAAAATAATTATTTTTAAAAAAATCGAAAATAATTATTTTTAAAAAAACGAAAATATTTTTTTTAAAAATCGAAAATTATTAATTTTTTTTAAAAAAATCGAAAATAATATTTTTTAAAAAAATCGAAAATAATTATTATTTTTTAAAAAATCGAAAATAATTATTTTTTTAAAAAAACGAAAATAATTAATTTTTTTCAATAACCCACGGTTGTGGCACGTAACGACCATTGAACTCTAATTAATTCACGCATCTAATGTAATAGACCAGTAACCCCTATTTCAGAAACAAAGCCCTCGGCTATAGCACGAAACGACAATGCCATAATATAAGAACCACTTTCTACCATGTTGAAAGGCTAAGACCGACACAAGCCCATTGTGCCCTTGGCCATTTTATCACTTGATATTTAATAAAAGAGGGTTTTTATATTTTACTAAGGTCACGAAGTATGAATCTATAAGTCTAACGTGTTTTAAGTTTAATAGATAATCCAATCTATAATAAAAGCACGACAAATCTCAATATTAAATCCAGTCAGAACCAACATCTCATACAATCAAATCAGATTCCAATAGCCCACGGCTGTAGCACGTAACGACCACTAAAATCTAATTTTTCTACACATCTAATGTAAAAGACAAGTACTTTCTTGTTGATCGGTAACAAAGCCCTCGGCTGTCGCACGAAATGACAATGCACCGAAAACATGAAACACTTTCTTTGTTGGAAGACCAAAACTGACACAAACAAATTTGTGTCTTTGTCCAATTACAACTTGACATATAATTAATATTAGAGGGATTATATTATGTTACAATCATAATCATATTATAAAGAGATTCTTCCTTTGAAATTAAATATTTCAAATCAATAATCGATAATTGGATGATTCCCAGATCGGTGGGAGCATTGTCAAGAGGCGTCACTTAATACCCCTTTCTTACAGATCGTAATCCATTTTTGACAGAATCATCCTTTCTCAATATTTAAAATTCATATTCAATTACGTGTTTCACAAATACAAGAATCTCATGATTGTGTACATAATATTTATATTAAACTTGTGAAACAATTTCACAAATCATAAATCTGCTAAACTATGCCTTATGTTGATTTAAGTTCACCTAAATCTATCATCGCATGGTAAACATAGGCATATATCACATATATAAATATAAAGGAACATAAAGGTAGGCATGTTATAACATATAACACAATTATAAACATCTCTAAGTTTCTAATTTGCATTAAAGGCAGTTAAACAATTTAAAAACATGCTTTAAAACACTTTTAAAGTAATAAATAGTTCAAAACTATTTTTATAAAAATATTTGACCATACCATTAGATCAGTCTCGGAAAAACGAATCCAACGATATATTGCACACCCCAAACAGAGTCTCCAAGCTCCCAAAAAAAGTTAAAAGAATAAAATATCATACCTGTCACGCAGGTACAACACGCGTTACAAGAGTTAACACGAGTTATAGCCCTCTTCTGGTGCTTCTCAACAATCAGTCAACAGCCGACAGTGAAACAATAAAAAAAATTAATCAATCAGGATATCAGTACAATCAGCAGCTTACAGCAGACAACGACAGAGTCAGTAGTTAGACGCCAGAAATCAATCAAGCATTGGGTTGCGTGCAATAATCAAAAAATTCTTACACATAATTTTCATCAGATCTACATTTTTATTATTACAAATTTAATTGAAACAATTTCAAAAATTCATAATAAATAATCTATACATCAGAAAATTATGATAAAAATACCCAGACGATCCACAACAATTGTAGAACTCAGATCTGTGGCCAAATATCCAAGAAAAATTTATTTCGAATTAATTCATAATTAAATCTAAATAAACTTGTAAAATTCATAATAAATTCCTACATCATTCAAAAATTCTGAAAATTTACAAATGTATCTATATGCATACAACCTCGCTCTGATACCATTGAAGGATTTTTATGCATATAACAAAAGCATAAATCATAATTTATTACATATATATCGCATATATACGCATACAATTGATTGATAAATAAGAGGGATCGATTACTAACCTTTAATGACGATCCAAGGAGGCGTAAAAAGGCTCATACCAGCTGCTTCTCAGTGTGTGAAGCACTCCACAAGTATCCACTAAGAGAGAGATTTAATGGAGGGAGGAAGAAAGCCGAGAGAGAAATTAGGGTCCGTCAAAATTCATTTTCTACTGAATTTTTCCTATAAAAATAATATAATTATTAACCCCACAATTCAATTAATCTCATTAATCGAATAATTAATAATTAAAACTCTTTTAATCATTAATTCTTTTTCTAAACTCTTTAGAAAATAATTCTCTCGCTTGATTTAATTTCTTAAATTAAATCCTTAATTAATAATATTAAGAACTCTTCTTAAATAATTTATAATCAATTAAATCTCATTTAATTAATTATAAAATTTCTAATAAATTATTTATTTCACAAATAAATAATTAATAGCCATTATTAATTAATTCCTCCACCAATAAATCAGTCTCTTTTATTGTGTGACCCTGTAGGTTCAATATTAAGCCGGTAGTAGAAATAAATAATAATAAACTATTTTATTATTATTTATATGAATTCTTCTAATTCATTAAATATAATTAATTAAGTAATTAATCATATTTATTCTATATCGTGAGGGATACTTCTCAGCATATCGTGACTATCCAGATAATATGAATTCACTGCTTAGAATACCTAGAACCTAGTCAGTGAATAGTTACCATACAATTAATTCCTTCCACCCTACAATATTCTGATTAAATAGAAGGCATGGAACTCGTGTTAAGCCTATCAAATTTAATCATATGATTCCTTATTCATAATGCATAGTTCATACTAATGCAAATTAGAAACTACTTTCTAATTTCATTCACTCTGGCCAGAGATTCCGGAACTAGCATAATAAGAATGGCATAGGATATTCTCTTCCTTTACTGGAATGGGTAGATCTTTTATTGATCGTTAACTATCTCCATACACAAATCCGTATGCCCAGAATAGACCTAATTGATGTCCTTGAGACTAAGGACTAAACCAAAGCATAGTTCATTATACACAAGATTACTCTAACGATCTCAAGTCTAAGGACACTTGTACAACTATCACTTAGTGAACAACTATCGACACGTGAGTAAACTCCATTATTTGATCCACTGATCGAGTCATGTTCATTGAACTTATTCCTTAATAAGCACCTACATACTAGCTATAGTGTCACTACACAAATGCCTATAAGAACAGACATCCTTCCTAGGAAGCTAGCATAGTATGTACTGATCTTTACGGAATAACTAACTTCCAATTAGTTATCCTATGATCAGGAACAGTTTAAGTCTAGTGTTATCATCTTCTAGATCTCATTATTATAATCTCATTATAATTCTAGAAGCTTTACTCTAAACTATGGAACATCTGATTTAATACCCTTTAAATAGATAAAGCCCGTATAAAGACTAATATGTCTTTCACTAATAATCATAAAACCTACTAAGATTACAAGAAAGTTTATCCTAACTCATCATCCATGATTGGATTTAGGACACTTCTCTTTCAATTAGGTCTTAGCAATGCAAGAAGAGATAAACCAATTTGAGAGAAATGAAGTATGGAAGCTTGTGCCCAAACCTAATGATAGAAGTGTCATAGGTACTAAATGGGTTCTCAAGAATAAGACAGATGAAAATGGCATAATTGTGAGGAATAAAGCTAGATTAGTGGTAAAGGGGTATTCTCAAGAAGAAGGGATAGATTTTGCTGAAACTTTTGCTCTAGTAACAAGACTTGAGGCAATTAGAATCTTCCTAGCATATGCAGTACATGCAAATTTCAAGGTCTATCAGATGGATGTCAAAAGTGCTTTTCTAAATGGAGAACTGGAAGAAGAGGTTTATGTCCATCAACCTCCTGGCTTTGTAGATCCAGAATTTCCAGAATATGTATGTCTTCTCATGAAAGCACTTTATGGTTTGAAGCAAGCACCAAGAGCCTGGTATGACACTTTATCTCAATTTTTTTTGGAGAATCACTTCAGTAGAAGTATAGTAGATAAAACTTCGTTTCATAGAAATGTCAATGGTTCTTCTTTACTTATTCAAATCTATGTAGATGATATTATTTACAGATGAGAAGCTTTACAAAAAGTTTGCCAAACTTATGCAAAGTAGGTATGAAATGAGCATGATGGTGAATTAACTTACTTTCTTGGCTTTCAAGTGAAGCAAGTTGATGAGGGTATTTTCATAAGTCAAACAAAATATATTTATGATCTTTTAAAGAAATTTGACTTAATGGATTGTGCCTCTGCAAAAACACCTATGGCCACTGCAACTAAGCTTGAGTTGAATACTAAGGAAAAATGTTTGGACATCTCAAGCTATAGAGGCATGGTAGGCTCACTTCTATATCTAACAGGTAGTAGACCTGATATAATGTTTTCTACTTGTCTTTGTGCTAGATTTCAAGCTGATCCTAGAGTATCTCAATTGATTGCTATTAAGAGAATTTTCAGGTATCTCAAGGGAACACTAAATCTTGGCATTTGGCACCCTAGAGATTCTGGTTTTGATTAAATTGGCTATTCAGATGCAGATTATGCAGGTTGCAGAATTGATAGGAAAAGTACTACAGGTTCTTGTTAATTTCTAGGGAACAGGCTTGTTTCATGGTTCAGTAAGAAACAGAACTCAGTCTCTACTTCTACAGCTGAAGCTGAGTACATTGCTGCTGGAAGCTGTTGTGCACAGATTCTTTGGATGAGAAATTAGCTTTTTGACTATGGTTTAAAAGTTGACAAAATTCCAATTTTCTGTGACAATACTAGTGCTATTGCCATCACTGAGAATCCAGTGCAACATTCGAGAACCAAACATATTGACATCAAATACCACTTTATCAGGGAGCATGTGATGAATGGTACTGTGGAAATGCACTTTATGCCAACTGAAAAGTAGATTGCAGATATTTTCACAAAACCTCTTGATGAATCATCATTCATAAGATTGGTAGGTGAACTAGGTATGCTCGACTTCTCTATTTCCTAGACATATTTGCATAGACACTACAATGCAGCTGGTAATGTGTTTTGGTTTTTTTTTCTGAGAATTGATAACCTTCAGAAAAATTGTCAAAATTTTGTCTAAGGCAAAATTACACTATCAACGGATGTCTTTTATCCGTTGCTAGTACAACTCATAACCAGATTTTCATGGGTCAACGAATAATTGTTTATTCACGTCTTCAACGGATAAACTATATTTCAACCACTTATCTCTTATCCATTGATACATTTTTTTGGTGAATCTTATCCGTTGATAGATTTATCCTTTTTATTTCTAGCCGTTGATAAGTGCGTACGACCCTGTATGTATAATCGTGGCTATTTTTTCGCTTATTTCATTTATTTCTGACAGTCACTTTTGCCCAATAGAGTAATTTCTCTCAATTTTTCTGTGATTAAATTCTGAGAAGTATAAAAGCTGTCTAACCTTATAACGTTTCACTTTTATCTACTCACGAATTTTCTTAAGCAAAAACTACATCTTCTTCTTCATGAAATTCTCTATAACTCAAGCTTTTTACTCCAATGGCACCTATTGTTAAGATGATGTCCTCAACTGGATTCACCTATGAGAAAAACAACTTTGTTGCTTGGTCGACACTGTGAATGCTACAGAAGTTTATCACACGATGATGAATTTCGTGAAGAACTGTAGGCTGTCTTATGTTATGAGTACCACCACACCCCTCATACATAAAGTAATTAAGGAAGTGTGGATATCGGCTGAGTACGACAGTACTGATGTTACAATTTCTTTTTCTCTTAAGGGTAAAAACTATGTAGCTAACTCTGATGTGTTAACTGCTTGTTTTAAATTATCTGAGAACAACTGTTTGTCTTTACCCACTGATGATGAAATTGTTGCCATGCTAAATTCAATTAATTAAGCTCTTAGTACTGATAATTTAGGCAAAATTGTTAGGAAGGGTATTGTTAAAGAATGGAGTTATCCGTGTGATACCTTCATTAAAACATTTTCTGTTAAAATTAGAAATTTTGATGTTGTTACAAAATTCATGCTAGTTATGCTTTTAACTGATAAGTATTATAATTTTAGCACAATAGTTATGTATGAAATAGCAGCTAAACTAGGTAATAAAGAAACTAGGGGCAAAAATATCTACTTTGCTAGATTTTTAATGCTCTTAGCCCTGCATATGTCTGAGAATGAGCTATCCCTCTCTAACCCGGATAGCAAGTTCAATTGTTTTGTACAGGAGAAGAGAGTCCTTATTGACTTGCTTCGAATGAACTTGAATGCAGGAGTACAATTGGTATATCTTCCAATTGTTGAGGTAACTGTTTCCAACCTTAAAACACCCATCTCTAACCCCCAAATTTCTTTGCCTTCTAGTGTCACAATAGAGTATGTAGTTGTGATCAAACAGGCTCCTACCAAAGTGACCAAATCCAAAGCTTCAAAACCACAATCTAAAAAGCAAACCTCAAGTGTCTCTCAAAAGGCACCTGTTGTAAAACCTACCAAAACTCTTGAGGGGAGTGTGAAGGAGGTAGTGAGTGGTGAGGGAAAGGGTGAAAACCGTAAGGATAAGGAAGGTGAGGCAGGTACAACCAACATTCCAGTCTCTCAAAAGATTGTTAATGAACCTGTAAGCAAAGTTTTAGTTACATCCTCTCAACAGGGTGTGACTACTGAACTAAGTTCCCCACAAGGAACACCGCAAAAATGGGTTAGAGACACAACTAGCCCTCTCTCAAAAACCTATGGCAGAAGAGTAAAATCTAAAACCGTTGGGGTTACACAGGGTGCACACACAGTACAAGAAACTGTACCTTCTCAAATTCAATTTGATGTGGCTTCAACAAATGTGGAGTCACAGCCCCTAGATCTTAACCTTCAAATTGATGCATATGATAATCCATCATCACCAACTCTCTATCTGGATATGGACATGATTCCCACATCATTTCCTGATTCTCCATCTTTAAAATTCTTGGAGAAGCCCCACTCACCAATTGGAGGTCATCATCTTTTAGATGAATTATTGGACCATTAATCTTCTTTTCCAGAATTGTCAACACAAACTATGGCATCAAATTTAAAATCACTCACCACAGATTCAGTGTTGGTTTTCTCTTCAACGGATAAACTTTTTCCTTCTTCAATGGATATCCTTCATCCGTTGCCAAGTGTTTCTCCATCAACGGATGTGCCTACATCAAGCCATTCGTTGACAACTATAACTACCTCATCAACGGATCTCCTATCCGTTACTAGCTCATTCTGCACTTAATACAACTGAATTATCTGACTTTCCAATAGAGCTAGTGGTAGTTGAAACACTTCTAGGAATGAGGGAAGAGAGTGAGAGGCTGCCTTTAGAGCAGGCAAAAGGAGAGCAAAATAATGAGAGGCTGGCCATTTCTTCCGGTCAGGCAAAAGGACAGAATGAGAGTTCCACCTTAGTAGGTGAAGGTGAGGGTGTGAGAGGTGTGAGCCAAGGGGAGCCCTTGATGCAAGAAAAGAGAGATGAGAGGAGAGAAGGGACTATATGGGTCACAAGGATGGAAGGAGCAGCCATTGCCAGTGAGTTAATGGAGGTTAATGATGCAACCAAGGAAATGGAATATCAAAAAGAATATCAGTCAGTGATTCACTCCATTTCTTTGGATGCTGAAACCTTTACTCATCCTGTTCCTGCCTATCAAACTCTGGCACAACAGGGCAATGTGGAAGTAGAGAAGGCAATGCACCTAGTGCACACCTCACAATCACTACAAAGAGCCAAGGACTCTTTAAAAGAAGCTCTGCCATCCACTGCTGAAAGTGTAGAATTTGGAAGTGAAGACAGGCGGAGCACTGAGGATGAAGGTGCCAGTAGAATTTTTGATTGGAAATACAGTACTAGCTATACCTATGGTGACCTCAATTTGGAGATCATAAAGTAATATAAATCTGCCATGGTTGAGCACCAAAGAGCAGATCTACAAAGAAAGGCTGTTCTTCAACAAGTCGTTGACTCTCTTAAGCTGCAAAAGATGCAAATGGTAATTCAAAGATCAAGCTTAGAAGAGGTCAAGATAGAAATCAAAGATGTGAAGAAATGTGGTTTCCAGTTTAAAGCAACTAGCTCCCACAACTACTCAAAGGGTGTTGCAACAAAGATTCATCAAAGAAGACAGCCTGGCTAAGTCTGTGCAACAACTCACAACTAGGGTGGCAACATTGGAATCTCAGATGGAGCAATTCTTCAACATCAAAAACTGCAAACTTAACTTTTGGAAAAGTTACTTGCAGCCCCAACTTCTATTCAAACCCTTGATGCTAACAAAAAGGGGGAGAAAGTAGAAGAGGCTGTGGCAACTACAATCAAAATCACAATTTCTGAAAGAAGAGAAGGAGCAAGTGAGGGGGAGCAGCAGCCTACCATAGTGGTCAATCTACAGGACTTTAGTGTCAAAGCTTCCCCCAGTAAATCCAAACCCCTATATGAGGAGTTTGATTTCTCAAACATGTCAGAAGAGGAAAAACAAGCCAAAATTGAAGCTTTATAAAAGATGAAAGAGGAACACTATGAAAGGATAATGAGGTCAGAAAGATTGATCAATGAATCTATTGCATCGACTCTGTTCTCTAGCCAAACCTCTGCTCCAACAATATCTACTACAATTCTGAAGGTGCTCACTCCAGCAATTATGGCTCCCACATTCTATGATGCTGAACCTTCATATGTTAAGAAATTTGAACCCCTCATAAAAACCAGAGCTTACTCTCCACCAAAAGCAAATGGGAAGAACAAGTTACAATTGGACTTTCCATTTCCAAAGAATGATGAAGAGAAGCTAATGGGAGAACAAATCAAGGAGTTCAAGGAAAAACCTAATAGAAGTGTAAGAGAATGGATGGCTGTAATTATAAGGAATGGAAAAGTTTTCAATATATCCAACAACCATCCTAGATTTGTTGAGACTAAGAGAAGAGAGACTTCAAGGCTGCTAAGAGAAGCTCATCCAAGCACTGAATTTCCAGATGAAAACTCAGAAGAGAAGCAAGCCTGGCTAGCTCAAGAGTTAATGGATGAGCTAGGAAGAGAAGAAAGGGAGCCTGAGGAACTCTCTAAACCAGTTAAGGGAAAAGGTGGAAGGGTGAAAACAAGAGCCAAAAGGCCTGCCTCTCCAGAAAAGAAAAGTGAAGAGACTACTGGCTCAACAATATCTATTCCTGTATCAGTGATCAACCCAGCTGTGAACTTTCATGGTGACCCTATTATACCTAAAGAGGAACCAATGGATCTTGACTCAATTGAAGTCCCTTCATTTATGCTGAAATCAAAATAGAAGAAAAAGGTTTCAAGGAAGCAACCTTCAAAGGGACCAATTCAAGTTGCTAGGGTGCCTGCTATTGTCAAGCAGCCAATCTTGGAAAATAAGGAGGACTTTATCTATCAAGCAGAAATTGAAGAATACTCTGGCATGAATTTATTCCTGGATGAATTGTCAGAAGTAAGAGGAATTGACAAGTACAAGCATCTGCCTGAGAGATTAGTCTTTGTCTATAAGGGAGGTAGGGAAAGGACATGGCCATTACAGAGGGTCCTTGGAGAAAACTATCAGACCTTGACCAAAGTGTTCTCTGCAATCAAGAGATACACAGGGTTCTCCAGGATAGCTAAAGGGGAGGTACTGAAGAGGATAGAAGAGATAAGGAGAGAATGGAACTCACTATCAAGTTTACCAAAGAAGATGAAGATCCCATATAATGGATAGAAAATCCACATTCAACCTTTCTGGATGATGGAGTTCAGGGATGAAGATGGTTGCAGGAGATTTTTCAGGTTAGAAGACTAACTATCAAAGGCTAGTTCCCACTACCTAAGATGGTTACAACTAAAGCTCAATCCAAAAGTTATTGAAAAAGAAGCCTTCTATAGGCAACTCCAAATGTAGATTGAGTCCAACTATGCCAAAGGAAAGTCAAGGGTGCTGCCAACTAGAGAGAAGAAATCTCATTAATCTGCTTAGTCTAGAGGAGCACTCTCTCTGTAAAGTTTCTTAAAACTTTCTGTTTTTAATTTTTGTAGCTTAATATAATTTTTGCATTTTTCAGTAAATATCTTTAGGAATGTTTTGTTATCATCAAGGTCCTAAATTTATGCTTTATTGCCATCAAGTATAAATTGGGGGAGATTGTTAGTAATATGTTGTAGTTGATGATAACTTTACATTCAAGTAAATTGTATAAGTATTGTAACTATCAACGGATGAGGATTTATAACTCTATCCGTTGATAGGTAGCTCATCAACGGATGAGGTTTTGTAGCATACTGCAATATCTCTAGTTATCAGTTGATAGCGTTTCATTTCTTGAGTCATGTTGACCATCAATGGATAGGCAGAATAGGGTATCCAACTGTAAACATCCTATGCTATGTAATTCTGCCTAAGTGAAAGTGTATCAACGGATGAGGACTTTTACTATCAATGGATACAGCAAATCAACCATCAACGGATGAGGATGTGTACCATAAACGGATACAGCTCAATCTGCTATCAACGGATGATCAATAAAGCTTCATTGGAGGCTAGCTGGTGATTAGGAGTTGATTAAAGCAATTTGGTCTGACAGATCACATGGGTTGATAAAAGGTACAAAAAGCAGTGTAGTGGCCATAATTTGGAAATAAAGAAGAAAGATTCCATTCACTTTAGAGTGAAGCAGCAAGTCAACTTGGATTAGATTAGTATTATCTTATTCCATAGGCACTTGTAAACTTGGGATATATAACCAAGTGTAGCAACTCTTTGGTATGTAAAAAAACTGTTTTGCAAGTTTATTTGCTTAGGTTTTCTTGAATATCCTTAGAAGCAAAGAGTTGTAAAATAGCAGCTGTGTACATTTGTATCACATAGTTTTCTTCAAATAAAAATGTCAGGTGGTACATTTGACCACCTAATTTTATGTGTGTTTGTGCATTATTCTTCATTCAGCAATTATATCTGTATAGATTTCTGTGGTTCTTATCAGAAATTTATAAATATCAAGAATTGTATTCAACCCCCCCTTCTATAATTATACAAGTGTGTAATTTGGGAATAACAGTAATGGAACTCCATCTTCTATTGGCTGGTTCAAGTCCTTCAAGAGTTGAGTCAACCAAGCACACTCTTGTGCTGCCATAGCTCCTGCTCTATATTCCGCTTCTGTGGTTGAGAGAGAAATAGTAGGTTGTCTCTTACTGCACCATGATATAGCTCCTGATCCAAGATTAAATACATATCCTGTAGTTGATCTCCTAGTATCATGGTTTCCTACATAATCAGCATCACAGTAGTCGCTGACCTTGCTTTGTACTCCATTCTTGTAGAAGAGTCCCCAATCAATTGTACCTTTGACATATCTCAATATTCGTTTAACTGCTTCAAGGTGTGTCTTCCTTGGTTTCTGCATGAACCTGCTAACTTCGCCTACTGCGAAAGCTATATCTGGTCTAGAAAGAGTCGAACAGATAAGACTACCTACTATTTACCTATACATTTTTGTATCCTTCAAGTCTTTTCCATCGTAGGCACACAACTTTAAGTTTGGCTCCATTGGGATAGAGATCGACTTGCACTCAGCTAGCCCATACTTTTGAATGATATCTCTTGCATATTTTTGTTGACAAAGACATATGCCAGTTTCTGTTCTTTCAACATCCAATCCTAAGAAGTGCTTCAACTCACCAAGCTCCTTCATTTGAAATCGAACGGATAAGTTTTTATTTGTTCGTTGAATCTCATCTTTGTCATCTCCGGTAATGATTAGATCATCTACATATACAAGAACAACTGATAATTTCCCCCTTGAGATTTCACGAACAAGCTCGAATCTGCTGGGGCAATATGATAACCACTTCGTACTAGGAACTCAGCAATCTTCCCATACTATGCTCTGGGCACCTACTTCAAGCCATATAATGCCTTCTTCAACTTGTACACGTATTATGGCTTTTCATGATTCACAAATCCTTGGGGTAGATCAATATAAATGTCACGATCAAGTTCTCCATGTAGAAAAGCATTCTTCACATCCATCTGCCATAATTTCCATGACTTACTTGCGGCTAAGACGAGTAAGACACAAACTGTAGTAATTTTTGCCACTGGACTGAACGTCTCATCATAATCTATGCCATACTCCTGAGCAAACCCACGAACAACTAATCGAGCCTTGTATCACTCGATCGTACCATTTGAGAGAATCTTTAACTTGTAAACCCATTTACAGGATATGGGTTTAACAGCTTCAGGTTTTGGCACTAAATTCCATGTTTGATTTTGTTTAAGTGCCAAAATCTCTTCTTCCATGGCCTTTCTCCACTCTGGATTCTTTGATGCTTCATCAAAGTTAGTTGGCTCTTTGACCTCAGCATAGGCAGCATCTATATACTTTGGATTTGGCCGTCTATCTCTGTTAGACCTTCGCACTTGAGGTTGTGAAGGCTCTTGTTGTTGCTCTTCTGGTTGATTAGTCTGTACTTCATCTGGTGTTTCATGAACACCTGTTCTCCAAAGGCTTCTTGACTTGGATCGTACCTCCAATTGATCCGTCAGGGATTCTGGTTCCTCTATATCATCATTATTTTGGGAGGAATCTAGCTGTAACTTGATTTGTAATTTTTCTTGCAGCTCCTGTGAATATGATAACACCACTTTATTTGCCCACCATGAAGATGCCTCATCGAATAAAACATTTCGTGAGACATATATCTTGTTTGTATTGGGATCACAACATCTCCAACCTTTCTTCTGTTCGTCATATCCCACAAAAATGCAGCGGATAGCTTACTTATCAAACTTACTACAGTCTTCATCTGCAATAAACACATAACATGCACAACAAAATACCCGAAAATAATTGACCGTTGGTTTTACATTATGCACCTTCTGAAATGGTGAAACAAATTCCAACCTTGGTTGTGGTAACCTGTTAGTGATATAGACCACCATCTTCATGCATTCTGCCCAAAACCTTGTATCAACATTCTTGGCATGTGGAAGACTTCTACACGTCTCTGCTAGATGGCGGTTCCTTCTCTCCGCTACTCCATTCTGTTGTGGAGTTTTTGCACAAGTGAGTTGTCTTCGAATGTTGAACTTCTTGAGGTAGTTGTTGAACTCATTTGAAATGTATTCTCCTCCATTATCAGTGCGAAGGCACTTGATTTTTCTTCCGAGCTTGCATTCTATCGTGTCCTTGAATTCCCTGAATTTTTCAAAAACCTCATCTTTATGTTTTAAGAAGTATACCCACACAAACCTCGAAAAATCATCAATGACGGTTAAAAAATATTGATAACCACGAGTTGATGGTTGTTTGATTTTTCCAAGAACATTTGAGTGCACCAGCTCCAACGACTCCTTTGCTCTAAACTTTGACTCCTTGTACGGCAAGTGATGCGCCTTACCATATTGACATCCAGCACATACAGTATCATGGCGGATCTCAATTTGAGGGAGTCCCTTCAACATTGACTTTTGCATCATAATCTTCAATTTGCTGTAGTTGACATGCCCGAGTCATGCATGCCACAAGTCACTTGTGTCACTCTTTCTAGCCTTGTCTACATAGGCCTCTTCAGCTGACATTACATAGATAGCCTTCATTTTTGGTCCTTCTATGAAAGGTGTACCTATGACTTTTAATTCTCGATACACCTTCACATCATCTGGGCCGAATAATATGTAGTTACCTGAAGTTGTTAGTTGGGGTACTGACAGCAGGTTCTTCTTCATCCCTGGGACATGAAAACATTTTCGAGTTGTATACCTTCATGTCCATATTTTTGTGACAGCCGCGACTTGCCAACATATGATATTGGCAAATGTGTGTTATCTGCTATTACGATAATACGATCTCCTGTGTACTTTATTATGCTCGACAATTTTGACTCATCTCCGGTCATATGATTGGAACAGCCTGAATCAACGATCCAATCATTCTTGTAGTCGACTGACTGCTCACATACAGCAGTAAGTGCATTTTCTTCTATTGGGCCTTTCCCTCGTGCTTCAATAATGTCTTTCTCTTCCACAAAGAAAGAGGTGTCGAAGTTCCAATCTTCTTCTCTAGCATTTTCGTTTTTAGAAGATGTTGCGACATTTCCTTCAATTTTCTTGGACCAACAATTTCTTGCGTAATGTCCCTTCTTGCCACAATTAAAACATTCCTCACTTTGACGATCCTTTTATTGCCACCGGTTTTAACCACCCTGATTATTTTGAGCTCCTCGAGCTCCCCCTGATTGGAAACCTCTATATTGATTTCCTCGAACTTCTTTTTCTTGACTATTGAATCTCTCGGCACTACGTCCTTGTCCTCGACCTCTACCACGACCACGACCGCGTCCTCGGCCGTCTCTCCTGTTGGTGAAAAAAGTCTTCTCTTCATGAATGGTTGGTTGACTAGACATGGGTTTGTCTAGATCCTCTTCGTTAATTAGCAAATTCTCCAGATCTGCTAAAGTTGGCTCGGTAGCCCAGTCCCGAGTTACCGTGATAATACTCTTGTACTCCGGCTTTAGTCCATGGATGATAATTATTTTCATCCTGGTTGGTGTAATACCACTTTCTGGATCTAGTTTGTAAATCTCATCACACAGAGATTTTACCTTTGAGAAATATTGACTCACGGTCATATTTTGCTGGGAGATGGACAAAAGCTCATTTTCGAGCCTTTGTAATTTTGTGTCATTCTTCTTAGAGAAAACTCCTATTAATATGTCCCACGCTTCTTTCGGTGTTTGGACATCTTTGATTCGCTGTAAAAATTCATCCTCCACAGCTACGGTTAAAGCATACTTGGCTTTTCCGCCTTAACCCTCCATTTCTTTAAAATGTCAAGATCAACTACTAGTCTTTGAGGTGTAGCCTCTGGTTGTGCCGGTGTTGAGGTTGAATCATCGGAACTTGTGTCTATACTTCTAGCCTCCCTTGGTGGTGTTGTATCACTGCCATTTACAATAGACCATAAATCATGTCCAAGCAGATAAAACTTTATACGGGTACTCCATGACCCATAATTATTGTTGTTGAGTTTCTCAATAGAGTTTGTAAAATATCCCATGATTTTTACAAAACTTCCCGAAATAATTTTTTCGGAATAGTAACTCGTCGGAATAATTTCCAGATTTCTGCAATTTTTTTATGAACAGTACCTCGATGAAATAGTAAATTACTATTTGCTACTATTCATCGTCTTCAACCTTCGCCGGAATAGTGACATCCGAAATAGTAAATTACTATTTGCTACTATTCATTGTCTTCAACCTTTGCCGGAATAGTGACCTCCGAAATAGTGACCGCCGGAAATGTGACTTCTGGAATAGTAACTTGCTGGAAAGTTTGCAAAATTTTCAGAATTTAACAACCAAGCTCTGATACTAAATGTTAGAAAATAACTCTTGTGTTTCTCTCTAGAAAACAACTCTTGTGTTTCTCTCTTTTATTTCTCTTGGTATATTTTACAATACTAACAACAAGCCTTATTTATAGGCTTTAGATTACAATAAAAACATCATTGCATACATGACCTAGTTGATATATTTGACTAAGTTTATTTGAACATATGGGCAACCTACCTAACATAGCTGCTGCCTCTTTTGTTGAATATGAAAAGTTGGATTTTCTAACAGGGTGGTCATGATAGATATATGCATAGCATGGCTGACTCATATTCATTTAGCATCCTACATCTCCATAATTTTTATCACCGTGTACCTTCATCAGCTAAAAGTATAGACTTCTCTTCCTGTCATTGTTCTTGTGGAAGTAGTTCAACAGCGACTATATCACCATCAAAAGCCCGATTCATGTTAGGACGTCCATAGATAATGATCTCATCACCAATACTTTCACTCCCAACATATGCTTCAAATGGATTGTAACGGTTAACCCGAAGTTTTCCTTGATGGTTAATTCTACTACGCAAGCCAGCAGTAATTTCTGACATAGGCTTGTGCTGAATCAAAGCGGAAGACATCAGTTTATTGGAAGTCACAACTTTATTTACTGGCGGCACAAAAGTAAATGGACAACTACTGCAAGCACCTATGGGCTATGGCCAACAGTACCTCGGTGTATATAACTTTTCTCTTTGAAGGTCTAAGATCGTCGAGAGGCTATGATTAGGTCAATTAATTGCTTAAGAGAAGTTACATATATTAGCCATGAACACGAACCTGTCTCTGCAGAAATGCCCTCTTCAGTAGCTTTCCTTTTATTTTCCCTGTCATTTGTAATTAGTAAGACCTGCACTCGACTTCCAAGATGATTTTGGTACCACTGAGTTGCCACACGAATTGCTGAACAACCAACGGTTCAAGTAACAGGTCAGAAATTAAAAATTACATGTTAACAAAAAGTAACACTAATTATCTCACAGGACGATATTTAAAATAAATAAATGTGGCATGTTTGTCAGCTCGCATGGATTTTAACCTCTATGCCTCTGTAGATAAAAAGGAAAATTTTAGTTTATTATATTTCAGCACAAAATTGTGCTAAAAGGGTAGTTATTATGGTGCCCACAAGCACTCAAATTTAGAGAAATGCCACGATCACCTAAATGATGACTTATGTATACAATTATCTGATAAAATATTTTACCTAATTCTATGTATAATAAAATGTATGGACTATGGATAAGCTAGTATAAATCCACTATATATGCCATAACACTAAACCCCTACAGAGAACTATTACTGCAAAATATTTATTGAAAAAGAATGTTGTATAGAATGCAAAGACCAAACCTTGGTCATTACGATCATTTGGACTTTCACCGGCCATTGCCATCACATAGGTATCCCTATTAATAAGAGATCAAATATCTTAAAGAAAATTAATAATCCCAAAGAACACAATATCGAATTTAATCTAGCAGAATCCTAAAATTGTACTAAAGCATAGTTTCACTCTTCCCTCAGCTACTACTGCAAAACTAAATAAAAATGAAACTCTACTTCGAAATAGCAAAATGAAAATAAAAGGGTGAGGCATACTTGTGGTATTCATTAGAGAAGACGAAAAAGTTCCCGAGAGAATTGCTGCAAAGCGCCCTAAGTCTATTAGAGCATCTCCAAGGGTGTTATGTAAAATGATTAGCTATAATCATTAACTATAATGATAATGTAAAATTTTTGCTAAGGGTGAACTTGTGTACTCCAAGGGAATTATCTATAATTATGGTCATGTAAAATTATACACAAAAGCTTTATTGATTCAGCAAATATAGCTCACCAAATATCATTATCTATATTTTTTTTGCTAAGGAATTAATGGTTGGAGTGCTCAAATTTTTACATATTATCTAAATAGTGCCACTAGATGCCAACTAGATGCCATGTAGATAATTTAGCTAAGGGATTTACACCCTTGGAGATGCTCTTATAAACGGAAAGATTCTTATTCTTGGCCTCTTCCAACACCACCGACAACACCACAACATTATTAATCGCGGGATTCTCAAGCAAATTAATCTAAACAAAATTCAAAAACAAACACAATTCAACACCAAAACACTTGTCACAACTTCAACATCAAACATTTTACCACAATTACATGATTAAGCACGACATTCGTATCCAAAACAAGCACATTCGACAGCGAAGAGCTCAAGCGAGCATCTTTCGTATCGCAAACTTGACACGATGGAGCTCCACAGTATATATCATCTCTTAAATAGTGTTCCTTAATAACCTAGCATAAAATAATAAATATAAACACAATGAATTGAAATTGAAGTTAGAGCTAGGGTTTAAGAGAAAACAGACCTTAACTGCTTTCCCTTGGCACGTTTTACGAACAAATGATTTGCTCTTCAACATTATATCCTTCTGCGTAGATAATATGATATGTGTGTGTGTATAATTATGTGTATGCACAAAAATTAGAGCTGATAGAGTGATAAGGTTGAAGATCAACC
The DNA here is from genome assembly GCA_036435485.1 of Saposhnikovia divaricata. Taxonomy (NCBI): domain Eukaryota; kingdom Viridiplantae; phylum Streptophyta; class Magnoliopsida; order Apiales; family Apiaceae; genus Saposhnikovia; species Saposhnikovia divaricata. Next base: position 189,616,078 of record CM071598.1, on the reverse strand, counting down.
TCAACTTTTAACAAGATATTCAATCCAGAAATACGAACTAAAACAATGAATCACAGAGATAATGAATAACAAAGAGATAAGATATAGTGAGAGAGAGAGAGAGAGAGGGAGAGATTTAGAAGGAGATGAGAGATTCTGAATGAGTTTGTGTATTTCAATCCATTGAAATGAAAGTAACATATATGTGGTCTCTTATAGACCATACTCTCACAATACACAATACAACTGATTTTCCCGCCTAAAATAACAGAAATGAAATATTGACTATTATTGACTTTTGTTGACTTTGATTGTTTGTCAAAGTGATCTATATCATAGCTTCCCCCTTAAGAGACTTGTCCTCAAGGCTCAATCAATCAAGGAACTGGAAGGTGAGGAAATCGACTAGTAAAATCCATAGCATCAACCCAAGTAGCCTGAGAAGCTGGTTATCCTTGCCACTGAACCAAATATTCCACTTTAGCAGCATTCTGAAAAGGTACCTGCCGTTTTGCTAAGACCTCATAAGGAAGCAAAACTGAATCATTAATAAGCCAAGAAGGAATAGTTGTAGTAACAGAAAGAGAACCCCTGAATTCCTTGAGCTGAGAGACATGAAACACATCATGAATCTTGGTTGAAGAAGGTAATTTCAGTTTGTAAGCCACTGAACCAATCTTAGCTATCACTTGAAATGGACCACAATACTTAGGTCCCAACTTGACAATGCTTCTACGAGACAAAGTTAGTTGTTTATAAGGTTTCAGCTTCAGCCTGTAATTTCAAGACTCTCTCAGATCGATGCTTATCAGCCTGTAATTTCATTCGAGCTTGTGCTGCAGCTAAGTGTTGTTTCAGATCAGAAATCATAAACTCCCTCCTCTGTAAATCCCTATCAACCACCCCATTATCAGATTCACCAGGCAAATAAGGTAGATGTAAATGAGGTGGTTGGTTATAAACAACTTCATATGGAGTCAATCCAGTTGCAGAATGGAAATGAGTATTGAACCACCACTCTGCCAAAGCTAACCACTTACTCCATTGATTGGGTTGATCGCTGCACATACACCTCAGATAAGATTCTAAGCATCGATTAACTACCCCAGTCTGTTCATCAGTCTCAAGGTGATATGCAGAAGACATTAAAAACTCAGTACCATGTAAAGTAAACAAGGCTTGCCAAAATTGACTTAAGAAAATTGCATATCTGTTAGATACAATGCTTTTTGGCAAACCATGAAGCTTAAACACATAATCCAAATAAGCTTGAGCTACAATAACAGCTGTATAAGGATGAGACAATGCTATAAAATGACTGTACTTGCTAAGCCTATCAACAACCACAAAAATCACTTCTTTTCCTTCAAATCTAGGAAGACTAGTAATGAAATCCATAGAAACATCTATCCAAACTTCTTGAGGAATTGGTAAAGGCTGCAAGAGCCCAGGGTAAGCCACAGTTTCAGACTTTGATTTCTAGCAAACTTCACAATCTCTCACATACTTACTAACCTGCTTAGTCATACCCTTCCACACAAACACCTGTTTCAACCTTCTCAAAGTAAAATCCCTTCCTGAATGTCCTACTTTAGGAGAAGCATGATACCAATTAATAAGCTTGAGCTTCAATGTGCCATTTGGACCTACCACAATCTTATTATTTTTTTCTCAATAATCCATCCTGTAGGTGATAGCCTGCTACATAGATATTGTTTTACAATTGAGAAACAAAACTTATCAATCTATCATCCAAGGAATAACTGCCCTTAATTTGAGTAGACAAATCAGAATCAATGACAGAAATGGCCAAGCATAAGATTTTTGAACCTTCCACTCTTGATAAAGCATCAGCTATAGCATTATCTACACCACTTTTATACATTATTTCATAATCAAAGCCCATTAATTTGGACAACCAAAATTGCTGAAAAGGAGTTGAAATATTTTGTTGCAACAACCATTTAAGGCTCTTTTGATCTGTTCTAATAAGGAAATGATTTCCTGAAACATACTGTTCCCACTTCTGAACTGCAAAGACTATAGCCAACAATTCTTTTTCATACACAGATAACTTCTGCCACTTAGGACCCACAGATCTACTTAAGAAAGCTAAGGGATGATTCTCTTGCATTAGCACAGCCCCAATCCCTTTCTGTGATGCATCAGTTTCAATAACAAATTGTCTAGAAAAGTCAGGCACAGCTAAAATTGGTGCAATAGTCAATGCACATTTCAACTGATCAAAAGCAGACTGAGAAGAATCAGACCAATGAAAACCTCCCTTTTTCAACAAATCATTCAAGGGTTTACTTATAATAGCATAGTTTCTAATAAACTTCCTATAATAGCCAGCCAAACCCAAAAAACTTCTTACATCCTTCACAGTTGTAGGTATTGGCCAACTATTTATAATAGAAATCTTGCTTGGATCAGTTTCCACACCTTTATCAGATATAAAATGGCCTAAATACTCAATTCTGGATACAACAAAGGCATATTTACTTGTTTTAGCATATATCAAATTCTCTTGCATTAATTCAAAGACCTTAGATAAATGCTGCCAATGCTCCTACTTAGTCTTACTATAAACTAAAATATCATCAAAAAAAACTAACATATACCTTCTCAACAGAGGTTTAAACACTTGATTCATCCACCCTTGGAATGATGTTGGAGCATTAGTAAGACCAAAAAGCATTACTAAAACTCATAATGGCCTGTGTGAGTTTTAAAAGCTGTTTTGTAAACATCTTCATTTTTAACCCTCAATTGATGATAACTAGCCCTCAAGTCCAACTTGCTAAAAACCTTGGCCCCTACCAACTCATAAATCAGTTCATTAATAACTGGTATAGGAAACTTATTTTTCACTGTTTTGTTATTCAAGTCCCTGTAATAAATACATAGTCTCCAGGACCCATCTTTCTTTCCCACCAACATTATAGGAGAAACAAAAGGACTGCAACTATTCTGTATAATACCCCTGTCCAACATTTCTTCAATTAATGTTTCAATAATGTTTCTTTGCTTGAGTGGATACCTGTATGGTCTTATGTTGACAGAACCCACACCAGGTTGTAAAGGAATAGCATGATCAAATACTCCCCTATGAGGAGGTAATTTAGTAGGTTCTTCAAAAACCATACTAAATTTCTTCTTCAACTGCTGCAATTCCACATCTTCTATTTGCAACACTTCAGCCTTGCTTAATTCAGTTTTCATGAATTCAGTATCAGCAACTGCAACCTCTGTTAATTGCAAGAAATATAACTGAGCTGCAGACTTCATAAGCTTGACACTTGGTGCTCTTTCCACAACCTTAACCTTGTGTTGAGGAATGCCGTTCAAATTCAAATTCTGACCCTTAAAGAGAAACTGTATTTTTAATTTATTAAAATCCCACACAATAGAACCTACAGTTCTCAGCCACTGAATTCCCAACACCATATCACAACTACCTAAAGGTATTATTAAAGCATCATTAGAAAACATGGTACCTTGCAAACCTGCTGACAAGCCAAATGATTTCCATCTGCCACAGTAACTGCTTGAGAAGGAATAACTTGGCATTTGCACCCAAATTTCTTGGCTATATTAACATCCAAAAAATTATGAGTACTTCCAGAATCAATCAAGATATGAATAACTATACTTCCTACAATTCCTTTGACTCTCGTAGTATGAAAACTCTGATTTCCAGATAAAGCATTGACTGAAATTTGTGGATCACAATCCTCATCATCACAATCAAAATCACACTGATCCTCCTCAACTACACCATTGTCTTCAATACTACCTGGAACTTCTACTGTGAATAGCCGAGTCTCCTTAAATTGACATTTATGATTTATGTCATATGGTTGATCACAATAGTAACAAAGGCCTTTGGCCATCTTTTCAGCCCTCACATGTGCTGGAACATGCTTAAAAGTCTTAAAACCCTTCTGATTAAACTTAGCCTGATCTGGAGGTTTATCAGGGGTTGGTAACAGTGGTGGTTTCACAATGGCTAGAAAAGGCACAACATGAGTATATTTTACAGAACCAACATTGCTCCTGCCCAAATTAGCCCTACTTACCCTCAAAGTTTCTTCTTGTAACCTTGCAAACTCAATAGCTTGAGCAATAGTAGTAGGTTTAAAGGCCTTTACTAAATGCTTAATAGCAGGTTTAAGACCACCCACAAAGCTATTCAAGATATAAGACTCAGGAAGATCTGGACTGTTATGCAACATAAGGGCCCTTAAATCCTCAAATTCATCAATATACTTCTCTAGTGAATCTCCTTGTTGCAATTTATTAAACTGTTCAACTACATCTGATTATGTATCATCCTTAAATCGCACACTTAGATCTATCACAAATATATTCCAATCAACATTCTTACGATTAGCAAGGTAATTAAGCACCCAATTCTCAGCCTTATCAACCATATTTAACGAAGCTAAATCAACTTTTTGATCATCAGGAGTTTTGCAGAGAGTAAAATACTTACAACACTTCTTAACCCAAACCCTAGTGCTATTTCCATCAAATTTGGGGAAATCAAGTTTTGGAGTAAATCCTAATGTTCTTGGCCCCAAAACTCCAACAGCATGATTAGGATCATTCATAGAAGATGAATAAGAAGTGTTACCTATAGTGTTCTGAGAAGTTCTTGATTCTCTCATAATCGCCATTAATTCTACAAATTGCTTACTCTGCTCATCCAATCGCTTATTCTGATCTGCCAGTTTAGTCTCCAATACCTTAATTTGTTCATCCGTGGCGATCGCTTTGTGTTGTAGCTTATTTCGAGTTTGCGGTGCTAGATTAACTCGCCCAAACCAAGATTCAACCGCTTTGATACCACTGATAAGGTTGAAGATCAACCTCAACTATTAACAAGATATTCAATCCAGAAATACGAACTAAAACAATGAATCACGGAAATAATGAATAACAGAGAGATAAGATATAGGGAGAGAGAGAGAGAGATATATATAAGGAGATGAGAGATTTAGAATGAGTTTGTGTATTTCAATCCATAGAAATGAAAGTAACATACATCTGGTCTCTTATAGACCATACTCTCACAATACACAATACAACTGATTTTCCCGCCTAAAATAATAGAAATGAAATATTGACTATTATTGACTTTTGTTGACTTTGACTATTTGTCAAAATGACCTATATCATAGAGGAGCTTCTGCTAAAATTATAATTGTGTGTTTTTAGGGTTTGGTGGGTGCAATTGGTTTTAACAGGGCAGTTGTTATGTTCCTTTCTTTTTTTCTTGTTTTTTGCTGAAGGGGTTAAATGACAGTTAGGTCACTTGACCGAAAACATTCAATTGGATCATCCAACTCAAAAAACTTTCAATCAGGTTACTTAATAAATAAAAATTTTCAACCAGGTCATAAAACACGTTAAATGACATGATTTTAACAAATTTAATGACCTGATTTTAATGTATTTAATGACCTAATTGAAATTTTTTAATATGTTTAACGACCTGATTGAAAGTTTTTATTTGTTACGTGACCTAATTGAAAGTTTTTTGAGAAGGATGACCCAACTGAAAGTTTTGTGTTAGTTGAGTGACCTAACTGCCATTTAACCCATTGCTAAACTAGTTTCCATGTTTTATTTTTAATTTTTTTTTCAAATGACAAAATTAACAAGAAAATAAGTAATTTTATGTTGGATAAATAATGTATTAATGTACTTGCGTAAATGACAGGTACGGGTACTGAATTAATTTCTCATTCAAAATTATATATATTTAAATAATTATGTAATTAAAAATATGTTAAACAATAAGATTTCAATTAGATTTCATAAAATTTGGATAAATATTTATACGATAATAATCACATGAATATTTATGATTGTTAAATTATTAATTTAGTTTTCAATTGCATGAAATAAATTTTATTAAACTGAACACTTAAGTATAATATAAATAATTATCTTAGTATAATTGTTCATGTAAAATAGAATCGTATGTAAACTCATTGATTTTGTTGTAAAAAATTGATCGTATATGTAAGACTATTTTTAAGACATATTACAAAATCTCTTAATATAGAGTAAAAGTCATCATTATCCTTGTCTCAATCATTTTTCTAAACATTTTAAAACTTAAATGTTTAGTTTTAGTCTTCATTACACAATATAGAAAAGCTAAAGGTCATCCAATAATACATAACACTCCCCCTTGGATGACATATACTAACATCATGCCTCGTTAAAACCTTACTAGGAAAAACCCAGTGGGAAAAACCCTAGTGAAGGAAAAAGAGTACATGTGTTGTATATTTGTAAAGTGAAGAGTGTAACATATCTCCCCCTCATTTTAACATGACTATGAATTATTATCACATATCTCGAAGTTTCCACATTCCAATCTTGTACACCAATTTCTCGAATGAGGAAGTAGGAAGTGCTTTTGTAAACAAATCTGCCGGATTTTCACATGAGCGAATCTGAAAAACATCAATTTCTCCTCTTTGTTGAAGCTCATGAGTGAAGAAAAATTTTGGATCAATGTGCTTCGTCCTATCACCTTTAAAGTAGCCTTCTCGAGTCTGAGTGATACATGCTTCATTATCTTCGAATAGAACAGTAGGACTTTTCTTATTGACTATAAGACTACATGATTCTCGAATATGATGGACCAAAGACCTTAGCCATACGCATTCTCGACTAGCTTCATGTAGTGCCAATAATTCAGCATGATTCGAAGAAGTTGCTGCAAGAGTTTGCTTTGTAGACCGCCAAGATATTGCGGTATCACCATATGTGAATACATAACCTGTCTGTGATCTACCTTTATGGAGATCAGATCGATAACCTGCATCTGCATAACCAACTAATTCTACTTTTGAGTCTTTAGAATAAAACAAACCCATATCCATTGTACCTCGAAGATATCTAAAAATTTGTTTTACACCAGTCCAATGTCTTCGAGTTGGATCAAAACTATGCCTTGCCAATAAATTAACAGAAAAAGCAATATCAGGTCGTGTACAATTGGCAAGGTACATTAGTGCACCAATGGCACTAAGATATGGTACTTCGGGACCAAGAAGTTCTTCTCCCTCTTCTTTTGGACGGAATGGATCCTTTTTCTTTTCAAGTGAGCGAACAACCATAGGTGTACTCACAGGATATGCTTTATCCATAATAAATCGCTTAAGGATCTTTTCAATATATGAAGACTGGTGGACAAAAATTCCTTTGGATAGATGTTCAACTTGAAAACCAAGGCATAGTTTTGTTTTGCCCAAGTCTTTTATTTCAAATTCTCTTTTCAAATATTCAATCATTTCATTAAGCTCATATGGGGTCCCTATGATGTTTAGATCATCAACATAAATCGCAATTATAGTAAACCCCATTTTTGTCCTTTTAATAAAGACACATGGACAAATTACATTATTAACATATCCATTTTTCAAAAGGTACTCGCTAAGGCGATTATACCACATTCGACCTGATTGTTTCAACCCGTACAATGATCTTTGTAATTTAATTGAATAAATTTCTCGGGGTCTTGAACTACATGCTTCAGGCATTTTTAATCCATCGAGGATTTTCATGTAAATGTCATTATCAAGTGACCAATATAAGTAGGCAGTCACAACATCCATCAAATTCATTCGGAGCCCTTCTAAAATTGATAAACTTAATAAGAATCTGAATGTTGTCGCATCCATTACCGGGGAATAAGTCTCTTCATAATCAATTCCCGGTCTTTGTGAGAAGCCTTGTGCAACAAGGCGTGCCTTACATCTTACAACTTCATTTTTCTCATTGCTTTTGCGCACAAATACCCATCTATATCCAACGGGTTTCACACCTGCAGGTGTTTGGACAATAGGTCCAAAAACTTGACGTTTTTCAAGTGATTTCAATTCTGTCTCAATAGCATCTTTCCATTTTGGCCAATCATTTCTTCTTTTACATTCATAGATCGATCTAGGTTCATGATCCTCAGCAAGAAGCAATACAAAAATTAGTTCAGAATATTTTGTGAATCCACGTTCACGATATTGCTGTTGCAAGAGCATATTATTGGCATGGAAAGTGGAATATGTTTTTTCCAACATATCTTTATCGGTGATACTCTCGCCACATAATTTCAATTGAGATGTAACATGGCAGAGTTATACTCGCTCACACTTTTATAATCTTGCAATCGCAAGTGTAGCCAATCATAGCGAGCTTTTAGGAGTATCACCGTTTTTTGGTGGTCATATCTTTCTTTGAGATCCTTCCAAAGAATTGATGGATCTTTAATAGTTAAATACTCCGTTTTCAATCCTTCATCAAGGTGATTGCGGGGAAATATCATAGCCTTTGCTTTATTTTGCTCGGAGGTTTTATTTCCCTCTTTTATGGTGTCACCAAGACCCATGGTATTAAGATAGATTTCGGCATCAAGAATCCATGTCAAATAATTTTTGCCGGTGACATCAAGTGCATTGAACTCGAGTTTTGTAAGATTCGACATTATCACTAAAATATAATTCCAAACAATGTCAATTTATAAAATAAGCATAAATACAACATGTGTTACCAAAAACATTATATTGACATGGACACATATAATTTGATAACAGTATTCCATCAAGAAAATCATGCATAATTAAACAATTAGGCATATTAAATTTTGCACGCATATGAAATTAATCCATTTTGCTATAAGCTAAGATTTGTCTATTTTTAATTAGATAGAGATCTCAAGGAGTTTCAGGATAAGCAAATATAAACATGTTGTATGCAGTTTATTTGTTACATAAACTAAGAGACATAATACAAACAATCAGTATGTAAGGTTGAATTCAATTTACCGTGTAAATGGAGACTGATTATAAAGACACAGTAGATTGCATTCAATCTACCGTATAAATGTAAGATAACATCAAATCCTTTGTAATACTCATATTATAGATTAATGCTAATAAATAAGATTATACGTACCTTCTGGATAGCTCCAAGTTTTCTTGCACTTCCCAGATTTTTCGCAATCATGCTGATAACGTGTTATATAATAATATGTAATAGAGACAAACTTGAGAGAGCTAAGCAATAGAGAAGAAGTTAGATAGAGGAGAGAAGAGAGAGATCATCTTATATTATTCATATATCAAATTCACACATTACAAAGGTTTATATAGTGCTATGATCTTGTAAGTTACAACCAATGAAAAGCCAAAGGTTACTCTAAGTTACAAGTAATGAAAGGCCAAAGGTTGGTTCTATTAATGTGAGAGATGAAAAGCTAAAGGTCATCCAATAATACATAACAAAAAGTTATATTATACAAAGGTCTAAGGTTCGATTCCCGCTAATAACATATTAATTTATATTTAATACTAAAAAATTATTATATACAAAGATACAAGATTCGAATCCTCCCAATAACATATTAAAATTAATATTTATAATATTATATTACACTATAAGCAAATTATAAAAAATTAAAAGTAACTCGTGCTTTAGTACGGGATATAAGCTAGTATTATATAAAAATTCATATGTACCAAGTACCATACTTTATAGTTGAGTTATAATCTAATCGATCGTTTAAATAATTATTGTACTTTTATAATATTTAGTATATCTTTTTGATTTAATTTGAATGTTAATTATATTATTTTTATATATCAAATAGATCATATTTTTAGAGTTTTCATCTTTCTAACATAATTTCAATTATTTTTCGTATATATTTAAATATTTATATGACTCACATATTTAAATCATTGAAACTTGAAAGTCTAAATAGTTGGTCGACCAAAACCTTCTAATATGACTCACGTATTTAAAATTTTATATACCTAAAAAGTTATATGATGCCATTATTATTATGTTATGATTTGGTAAGTAAAATTTACACATTTCTAAAAAACAACTATTTTTTATTTAAATAATTTAACATTTGCATGTAGATGTATGTAAATAAATGTTTTTTTCTTTTTGGACTCGGTTGCATTATGAGTAATCTCATTTTTTTTCTATATCAATTATTTAAAATGGAGAATTGTAGAGTATTCTCAATCGATTAAAATATTTTTTATAATTTTATCTATCCAGCATTCTAGAAATAATATGAACCAACATTTCAATTACTTAAAAAAAAATTGAGTGGATGAGACAAAAAGAGAAGAGAGATGGTTTATCATATAGAATTTTAAACAAAACTCAAAATCAACTATAGCACAATTGGTTAAGGCATGAGTTTGAGAGTTGATGGTTAGTGTTGTGGAATAAAATCGAGGGTTTGATTGTGTTTAATGCCAAGGTGTGTGAGCTTCGTGCTTTTAATGGCTGCTCTTGCGCTCGTGGCTGAATCTGCCTTCACAAGATGCCTACGTACTTTGATGAATATCAAATATCAAGCAAAAAACGTAGTTCTGAGATGAGGGGTTTGACCCTTTATATAGGCTAAGGAGCCTCAAAGTTATAGTAGGGTTAGGTGACTTAGTGGGCAAGTCAGCCTTGAGGAAGGTTCTAGACCCCCCCTTGTAGGAGTCTGTTTCCTTGTATGACTATGTGCCTTGGAGGCTACTCTTTGCAGAGATAATATCCTTATTTGACTTGTATTTCCCAGCTGTTAATTATCCCTCAATATTAATTACGAAATTAATATCTAATTAGGGTTTTTGGGCCATTTGGTGGGCCCCACGCTTGGACCATACCGGGTCAAATTAATGCCACATTTAATGTGTCTTTATGGCTTACTTTTAGCCCATATCATTTGCCCCCCAACTTCTTGGAAAACTGATCAGGTTTTCCTTGAAGTTTTAATGGTCTTTTCCGAGACTTGGGTCAGGGTTTACAATTGTACACTATCGTTTCACGAGTATCGGCTTAATGTAAAGTGTGGAGCGACCTACACATTTACGACGATTTGCCTTATTCGAGGCTAAACAATTTTTTTCAAGTAACTTCTGTTACTGAATTTTTGCCCATTCAATATAAAGGAATCATCCATAGTACTTCCCGTATCGTATATATATTTTTTAGAGTTATATAGTACCTACAGGTATTTCTCTTATCAAAATTCCATGTCCACGAAGATTTGATGTCCAAAAATCAATTTTTCAAAATAAATTTCGAACAGAACTGAAATTTTTCGACCAGGAATTCGACCAAAATTCTGGTCGAAATAAGGGCTTCAGAAAATTCTGGTCGAAGTATGCGTTCCATTTTTCTCTGCTCGAAGACCTTTTCGACCAGGATTCTGGTCAAATTAAGCGTCCAAATTTATCTTGGTCGACAGCCTTTTCGACCAGGATTCCTAGTCATTTCGACCAGGATTCTGGTCGAATTAAGCGTCCAAACTTTTCTTGGTCGACAGCCTTTTCGACCAGGATTCCTAGTCATTTCGACCAAGATTCTGGTCGAATTAAGCGTCCAAACTTTTCTTGGTCGACAGTCTTTTCGACCAGGATTCCTAGTCATTTCAACCAGGATTCTGGTCAAATTAAGCGTCCAAACTTTTCTTCTCGTCGAACACATTTTCGATCAGGATTCTTGGTCGTTTCGACCAGAATCTTGATCGAAATAAAGTCCTCAGAGTTTTCGGGCTTTTTCTTGATGGGCTTTTCTACTTTTGGGCCTTCGAGGCTCTACATATTTGGAGTTTGTATTTTTATAGAAATACCTTCTTTCTTTATGGATGGGCTTGACCTCATGGCTATAATGGGCCTGTCTAGGCTATTCTCAATTCAAATTTCAAATCTTTCGTTAGGGTTTGGGATTTTTTTTTAACGTCAGAAATATCTTTGATATTTCTTCAAGATATTTTTCTAAGAACGTTCCAGAATTGGGCTTTAATTTAGGCCGATTTCGTGGGCCTTTAGTAGGTCAATTTTGGAATTCTGACCGGTCACCGTAGGTTTTCTGACCGTTTGAGAGTATTCCAACCGGTTGTTCATTCCTATATAATAGTGAGAGTTGAGAATTCCTTTTTCACACTCTCACTTCTCACTTCTCACTTCTCACTTTTGAGCTCTCAACTTTTAGCTAAGAAGTCTCTCTCAAATTCCGTTTGGAGTTTTTCTCAGCTAATTCCGGCCTTCTTCTCCGGTCATCTTTTCCGTTTTAAGTCGAGAATCTCAAGCTGTCATCAATGGTGGACAAAGCTCAAGCTCGCCTTATGAAAATGAACTCAGCCTCTTCCAAAGGTACCATCCAAATTCGCTCTCCTTACACCTCTCTTTTAGATATGTTGAATGAAAGAGCAAACGACTATCCCTCCTTAGCCGAGTTAGATGCGTATGATTGTTGTAATACATATCACTATACAGACGAAATTATTAGATATAACAAGTTGTATAAAATTAGAAAACCTTATAAACTCGTCCCAGCTGGGCCAGGTGACAGGCCTTGTCATTGGAGGCCCAATGCCTTGTGTATCTATAGGGAGTGTTTAATAGCGGGCCTCAGTTTCCCTTTTCATGAGTTCATCCCCCACCTGTTAGCTGACATTCAGTGCAGCCCTTGCCAATTACCCCCAAACGCATGGAGGATAATCCTGTGTTTTATGGTTTTGTGTCTAAGGCAAAACCTTCCTTTATCTGTTGCCCTTTTTCGCAAAATTTTCCAAATTTACAACAGCCCTGCTTTATATTCTGCCTGGGTATATATCAAACTTCGTCCCAAAGTCCCCCTATCTTTAATGGTAAATCAGTACCAGACAACAACCCTGGTTGGAAGAAAGAGTTTGCTTATCTTGAGTGGGAGGGTGGTGACTGGGGTACCCTCTTTAGAAAAACCTTTTCAAAGGTTTCAGATGGGAATGCTAAGGGAATCACCCTTAGTACCGAGGATCAGGCTGCTTTTGACACTTTAACCAAAGGCGATGGTATGTCTATAACCTGCCAAAGCCTCATAAATGAAGAATCTCTAAGGGCAGTAGGCCTCTCACAAGTTTCTGAACGGGGTAACTTTCTTTCTTGCCTTTGTTTTTTTTCTATTTTCATACTTGACTTATTCAATTGTGTTTCCATTTATGTCATTTCAGTTGCAAAGATGCTTGTGGAAGCTTCTCCTGATCCAGATAACGAAACTTCCAGGATGGCCCGGGCAAAACGGAATGCCGATCCTCGAGATAAAGGGACTGAGCCCGCGTTCTTACGTGCTCATAATGTCCAAAAAGTGGACCTTAGATTTGGTGATATAGCCGACTTGGAGGGGAGCTCTCAAGTAAACGTCCAATCTGCTGTTTTTAGGCCCTCCTGGGGCTTCAGGAAGCGGAACTCTGTCGTGGGATCGACCAAGAATGCTATGGATTGGTCGTTGAATTCTATCACCCCTCCAGACTACAAAGATTTAATCATGAACGGAGGTATTGGGGAGTCAGAGGCACTTGGCTCTCAAGCTCTAGCTGTTGTAAGTTTCAAACTTTATTTTCCAAAACCTTTATACTCTTTGCTTTATTCTTGTGTTACCACTCTGTTTTTTTTGTACAGGCTAACGTCCATTTCCAGATCTTACTCCACCAAGCCAAGGCTTGGAAGGAAAAGGCCAAAGGATTTGAGACTGAGTCCCAGAAGAGGAGTCTGCACATCAATCAGCTAGAGGACAACTGAAAAAGAAGGGGAGGAATTGGTTGGTGCCCAGGCAGAGTTAGTGGCATTGAAGGATGACAATGAAAAGCTGATTGATGACTACTTGGATTCGGCTGAGTACAAGAGTCTTATGGATCAGCATGATGAGATGCTTTTTCCTAGCCAGTTTACTGAGGAGTGGAACAAGGCTCTTGAGGCTGTTCTGAGGAGCCATCCTGGCTTATTCCAGCCTTCAGACTTCGTGAGCCCTGATGAGTGGATATTTTATTCACTTAAAACGTTTCCATTTGGCTTAAAACGAATGTTTGTACTCGAGTTGTAGTATTTTTGATCTCTTTTAAGGGTATTGTGCAGGAATGTCAATCACAGGTGTTAAAGGAATGAAGCGGAGCAATCGGAGCGCAAATCGGAGTTATAATGAAGAAAAAGGGAAAAATGCAGTTTGCTGAACAGAAGGCACGGCGTGGCAGCGCCGCTGCCATGTTTGAGCTTGTATATGGCGCGGCAGCGCTGGGAGCATAGAGGTGGCGTGGCAGCGCTGGTTTCATGCACAGATGTGGCGCGGCAGCGCCGGTTAGTCTTACGAAAATTCTTGATTTGCCGATTTTTCGAGATGAAGTAAAAAATAAAAATTCCTTACGAACTACTTGCACCTGGAGGCCTATATAAAGGAAGAAAAAACCCTAGAATAGGGAGGTCTGACCACGTATTTTATCTACGGAGTTTTGAAGCACGAAGAAGCGAGGAAGAAGACAGTTTTCAATTTATTCTTGTATTCTTTCTAGTTTGTGGATGCTTGGTTGGGGTGTATTCTTTAGAACCCTTGATATTTATTTCAATCGTTATTCGTTTTCTTCTATCATGTTTACATTGGAACCCATGGTGACGATTAGTTTGATTATGAACTAATTCGTTGTCATGGGGTTTTAGCGGATTTATTCATGAAATCTATTTGTTAAATCTTCTTGATGCCTATAGTGTGATTGATGTGATATCCTATCATGGTTGATTTAATTCGTTATAGAAGAGTAGCTAACTCCTGTAATTGTGTGTTAATTTTTATTAAAGGGAAAGTGGAAATAAGAGTTTAGAACTTGCCATGCTAGCATAGGTTTATGCGTGAGAATATCATTCATAATTAGTGTCGTAACTCTAACCGTTTTATGACGACTATGTGATCAATTGAATGCTTGTACTTCAACCAATATGTTTCAATCTTTATAGACATATGGAGATTAAGCATAATTGGGAGACTAAGTGATTTTTATCTTTATTGTGGATGTTATTTAGGATGGTATTTGTGCGACGAAGGTTGACTTATATCAGTTTTGTGTATTCGATCAGGTATTAACAAATCACATGAAAAGGCTAGAGAAGTGGAGACTATAGATGGATTGTCTAATGAAGTTAAAATCCCATGTTTTATTCGCATAAGCAATTCGACATAATTCTTAGTTCAAGTAGTTGATAATTAGTTATAAATCTTAGAGTAATTGTAGTGATAAACAAAAATCCAATTGTTAATCTGTCGTTGCATCGAATAATAATCAGACATTGGTGAGTGATTAACTAGACAAGACGCGGTTTTGTTTGTTTAGTTTCAGTATTTGCCATCAGTGGTCATTAAAGTTCGGTGACTAGGACGTTTCTCACCAAACTTCTTGTTGGTGAATTTCAGGTACTTTTTGAGAGTGTATGCGTACACGAGCTCAAGCACGTAGAGAAGAACTAGCAAGGAGAAAACTTGACTTTGAGAACATCGGGTTAGAAGACGATCTTGAATCAATAGAAGAAATGGCGGATCAAGCACAACCAGCGAAGGCTTTGAGTGAATTTTCTCAACCAAAAGTGGAGGATATTCATACCAGTATTGTTCGCCCAGCTATTGGGGCTAATAATTTCGAGCTTAAGCCAAACATCATTCAGATGATTCAGAATACAGTACAGTTTGGGGGTAGTCCTGCTGAAGATCCCAATGCTCATATTAGGGACTTCCTTGAGATCTGTGACACCTTCAAATTCAACGGAGTTACAGATTACGCAATAAGATTGAGACTATTTCCCTTCTCTCTTAGGGATAAAGCCAAGAATTGGTTACATTCTATGCCATCAGGCTCTATTAAAACATGGGCAGACTGTGCTCAAAAGTTCTTGACGAAGTATTTCTCCATGGCGAAGACAGCAGCTTATCGGAATTCTATTTCTCAGTTTGCTCAGCAACCTCAGGAATCTTTGGGGGAAGCTTGGGAAAGGTACAAGGAGATATTGGCACGTTATCCTCATCATGGGATGCCGGATTGGATGATAATCAACAATTTCTATAACGGGTTGGGAGCTCAGTCCAGGCCTATGTTAGATGCAGCTTCTGGATGTGCGCTATGGGCAAAAAGCTATGAGGATGCCTATAATCTTATTGAAATGATGGCGGCCAATGAGTTTCAGAATCCTACTCAACGCTTGCCACCTGCTAAAGTGGCTGGAGTTATTGACTTAGATGCAGCTACTGCTATTGCTGCTCAACTCAAGGCGTTGACGATGAAGGTAGATTCCCTTTCTAATCATGGGACTAACCAGGTTGCTATGGTGTGTGAATTGTGTGCAGGGGCTCATGACACGAGTCTGTGTGCTATCTCATCTGAATCCGCACAATTTGTTAGTAATTTTCAAAGAGCTCAGCAACCAGTGCCTAATGTTTATCATCCCAACAATCGGAATCATCCTAATTTCAGTTGGAGTAACAATCAGGGTGGTGTTCAGCAACCCCAAAATCAGCAGTTCAATGCAAGGCCATATAATCAGAACTATCAACCACCACCTTATGCTCCAAGGCAACCATTCAATCCACCGGGATTTCAACCATCTAAAGGGAATTCACTGAATCAGTCTGAGAAGTCTGAATTGGAAGAGCTTCGAATGATGTACAAGAGTCAGGCGGTGTCATTGAAAACTTTAGAGAATCAAATTGGTCAACTGGCCAATGCATTGTTGAACCGTCAACCAGGAACGCTTCCGAGTGACACAGAGATGAATCCAGGCAAGAAAGATCACAAGGAACAGGTCCAGGCAGTAACATTACGATCAGGAAGAATTCTACAAGGTCAGAACAATGAAAAATCAACCGAGGAAAAAAGTGAAAAACCAGAACAGACTGCACGGCGCGGCAGCGCCGTTTCCCAGTACAATACTGGCGCGGTAGCGCCCCAGCTTTTGGAAGAAAAAATTGATTTTGATGCTGGGGTCGAATCTGGTCCTAAATTGCTACCTAATGCTACTCCCTCGACTCCTATAACTTGTAAGAATGATAATGCTCAGAAAGAAGTAGAAGATAATGTGTTTCCACCTCCTCCATACCCAAAACGAATTCAAAGGCAAAAGTTCGACAAGCAATTTGCTAAATTCTTGGATGTCTTCAAGAAGCTTCAGATTAACATACCATTTGCGGAGGCTCTTGAGCAAATGCCGAGCTATGCGAAGTTTATGAAGGGCATACTCTCGAAGAAATTGAAACTTGAGGAGCTAGAGACCGTTGCCTTGACGGAGGAATGTAGTGCCATCTTGCAACAAAAGTTACCGCCTAAGTTGAAGGACCCCGGGAGCTTTACCATTCCATGTACTATCGGAGATCTCTCATTCAGCAAATGCTTGTGTGATTTGGGTGCAAGTATTAATCTCATGCCCTTATCAGTTTTCATGCAACTTGGTCTTCCAGAACCAAAGCCAACTACCATGACTCTACAACTTGCGGACCGTTCAGTTACTTATCCTCGAGGGATAGTTGAGGATGTTTCGGTGAAGGTCGACAAGCTAATCTTTCCAGCCGACTTTGTTATTCTTGACTTCGAGGAAGACAAGAAGATTCCTATTATCTTGGGACGACCATTCTTGGTTACAGGCCAAACTTTTATTGATGTCCAAAAGGGAGAACTCACTATGAGGGTGCACGATAAAAACGTCACTTTTAATGTTTTCAACGCAATGAAGCTTCCAACTGACGATGAAGAGTGTCTCAAAATTGATATGGTCGACAAGGTGGTTAACTCCGCGACTCAACACTTGATAAAAGCTGATGTGTTGGAAAGAATTCTTGCTAATGACTTGGAGGTTGAGAACGAAGAGGATAAGGAACACTTGCAATATCTTAATGCATCTCCATGAAAGAAGTTTGGGATTCCATTTGAATCATTGGGGTTGTCAGAATTGAAGAAGTCTCATGTTAGACTTAAACCATCCATTGAGGAAGCACCTACCTTGGAACTTAAGCCATTGCCTGAACATCTAAGGTATGCCTATCTTGGTGATTCTTTTACCTTACCTGTTATTATATCATCTAAGCTTTCAGGCATAGAAGAGGAAAAACTATTGAGAATCTTAAGGGAATTCAAATCAGTCATTGGGTGGACTATAGCAGACATCAAGGGTATTAGTCCTTCTTATTGCATGCACAAAATTCCTTTGGAAGAGGGAGCTAAACCTACAGTCGATAATCAAAGGAGACTGAATCCTGTTATGAAAGAAGTTGTGAAGAAGGAAATTCTTAAATGGCTTGACGTGGGCATTATCTATCCAATTTCTGATAGCTCTTGGGTAAGTCCGGTGCAATGTGTGCCTAAGAAAAGAGGCATGACAGTGGTTACTAATGAGAAGAACGAGCTCATTCCGATGCGAACAGTTGCTGGTTGGAGAATTTGCATGGATTATCGAAAGTTGAACAAAGCCACTCGGAAAGATCATTTTCCACTCCCGTTCATTGATCAGATGCTTGACAGATTGGCTGGACGTCAGTACTATTGTTTGCTGGATGGGTATTCTGGTTACAATCAGATTTGCATAGCACCCGAGGATCAGGAGAAGACTACATTCACTTGTCCGTTTGGTACATTTGCATTCAGACATGTTTCTTTTTGGTTGTGTGGTGCACCAGCTACTTTTCAGAGGTGTATGATGGCCATTTTCTCTGACATGATTGGAATTAATATGGAAGTATTCATGGACGATTTCTCAGTCTTTGGGGATTCTTTTGTTGAGTGCATGGAAAACTTGAGTTTGGTTTTAAAACGTTGTGTGGAGACAAATCTTGTTCTTAATTGGGAAAAGTGCCACTTCATGGTACAAGAAGGTGTCATTCTGGGACACAAGGTTTCGAGTAAGGGTTTAGAAGTTGACAAGGCAATGGTGGAAACTATTGAGAATCTTCTGGCCCCTATCTCAGTCAAGGGTATTCGCAGCTTTCTTGGTCATGCAGGGTTCTACAGGCGCTTCATAAAGGATTTCTCAAAAATTTCTAAGCCGCTTTGCAATCTCTTGGAAAAAGATGTGCCATTCAATTTTGATGAGGCTTGTTTACATGCGTTCGAGATCTTGAAGAAGAAACTAATTTCTGCTCCAGTTATTACAGCTCCTGATTGGAGCCAACCATTTGCTTTGATGTGCGATGCTAGTGATTATGCACTTGGGGCCGTTCTAGGCCAAAGGAAAGAAAAAATGTTCCATGTTATTTACTATGCAAGCAAAACTCTCAATGATGCTCAGTTGAATTACACCACCACTGAGAAGGAACTACTTGCTATTGTCTATGGGTTTGAAAAGTTTCGCTCTTATCTGCTTGGTACTAAGGTGACAGTTTATACGGATCATGCTGCTATTCACTACCTCCTTGCAAAGAAAGATGCTAAGCAAAGGTTGATTCGTTGGGTTCTTCTGTTGCAAGAATTTGATGTGGAAATCAAGGATAGAAAGGGGACGGAGAATCAGGTAGCTGACCATCTCTCTAGATTGGAGGATCATGGGAAGTCACCTAAGGACAACACGGTTATTAATGAATTTTTTCCTGATGAGCAACTATTCAGAGTGCAAGATGATGAACCATGGTTTGCCGACATTGTGAATTATCTAGTAAGCAACATCATTCCACCTGAGCTCTTTTATGCTCAAAGGAAGAAATTCTTGCACGATGTCAAGCAGTATATTTGGGATGAACCGCTTTTGTTCAAGCAAGGAGCTGATCAGATTATTAGACGTTGTGTTCCTTACAGTGAGACCGAGGCTATTCTTAGTGATTTACATGCTACAGCTTATGGAGGCCACTATGCGGGTGAAAATACAGCCACACGTATTCTTCAAGCGGGTTTCTATTGGCCGACTCTATTGAAGGATGCTCATCAGTTTGTGTTGAGATGTGATCGATGTCAACGAGTTGGTAATATTTCTCGTAGGGACGAGATGCCTCTTAATGTCATGTTTGAGGTAAAGATCTTTGACGAGTGGGGAATCGACTTCATGGGACCGTTCATTCCGTCATGTGGTAATCAGTATATTCTTGTAGCCGTGGATTATGTGTCTAAATGGGTGGAGGTAAAAGCACTTCCAATGAATGATGCTAAGGTGGTACTCAAGTTTCTTCATAAGAATATTTTTACTCGGTTTGGCACTCCACGGGTGATCATCAGTGATGAAGGTACGCACTTTTGCAATCGAAAGTTTACATCTCTTATGGCACGCTACAACATCAATCATCGAGTTGCTACAGCTTATCATCCTCAAACCAATGGGCAAGCCGAAGTGTCTAATCGTGAAATTAAACGGATTCTTGAGAAGGTAGTTAGTCCTTCTAGGAAGGATTGGGCGTTGAAGCTTGATGAAGCGGTGTGGGCTTATCGGACAGCCTATAAAACACCTTTGGGAATGTCACCATTTCTGCTAGTGTATGGGAAAGCATGCCATCTTCCAGCTGAGTTAGAACACAAGGCTTATTGGGCGTTGAAGAAGCTGAATTTTGATCTTACAGCAGCAGGTGAAAAGCGTATGGTTCAGTTGAATGAAATGGAAGAGTTTCGATTGCAAGTTTATGAGAACAACAAGCTATACAAAGAGAAAGTAAAAAGGTGGCATGATCGTCGGTTGGTGCTTAAGATGTTTGAGCCCGGGCAATTGGTGTTGTTGTACAACTCTCGACTTCGGTTATTTCCTGGAAAGTTGAAGTCACGCTGGTCAGGTCCATTCACAGTCAAGACAATTTTTCAGCATGGGGCAGTAGAGATTTTCGACAAGTTACCGGATCAGTCGTTCAAGGTCAATGGTCAGCGGTTAAAGCCATATTTTGGAGAGAAGTTGAATCGCGAGGTTGAGACCGCGGTTCTAATTTGCGCAACGTAAGGAAATGGAGCTACGTCAAGCTAATGACGTGAAAAGAGCGCTTCGTGGGAGGCAACCCACTTGGATTGTTGTTAAAAAAATAAAAAAAATGTTGCAACAGTAGCTACGGCGCGGCAGCGCCGTTCCTAAGTGTATTCCTGTTGAGAAAAAAAATTATTCTACAAATTTGAAAACACAAAAAAAAAAGTTTTTGTTATTAGTGACCCACGACCCAAGCCCACTACTCACACCCACTAACCCTAATTTCTCCTATATATACCTACCCTTACACAAACCTACCTATACATACACCACTTACAGATCTCAAAATTTTTAAACACTCTAAACACTTCTTCCAATCAATTCAATGGCATTCAAGCGACAATGGGTTGTTGGTGGTGGTAGTGAGGGTGCTGGTGGTAGTGGGACTGGTAGGAGGAACCCTCGTTCTTCATCTTCATCTGATTCTGAGGGAGGCAATGGTGGACCTCAATTTATTAATAATGGGGCTCGTGATGAGTATAATCGATTGTTTGGGCGTCCTATTGCTCGTGAGAGGGGTCTTTTGCCTAATGCAGCGGATGGGAACATGTTGGAGAATATTTTGGAGAGAGGTTGGGAGCAATTTTGTGAGGTTCCGGAACCTGTTCCGATGATTGTGGTTCGCGAGTTCTATGCGAACGCTAGTGTGGAGAGGAATGGGATTAGCCAGGTTCGTGGGTTTCGTGTGGATTATCAGCCGCCTGCTATTCGTCGTGTTCTTGGGCTTCCGGCTCCTAGGAGGGGTCAAGAGGATTGGTCGGGGAAGACTCGCGATGTTGTGGATCTTTAGTTGATTATTCAGCGGTTGTGTGTTCCAGGTACAGAGTGGCGTGTGAGGAGAGGCACTACTGAGCCCACTTCGTTCTTGTCGACGGCTCTGAATAGATATGGGCGTACTTGGCACTTGTTCATTTATGCCAATCTTATTCCTACTAGGCATTCGAATGAGGTGACAGTTGAGAGGGCTATCCTGTTGTATGCTATATGCAGCAGAGAGTTTGTGGATGTGGGCAATTTGATCCATCAGGGGATTATGCGTTTTATGCAAGGTAGTACCACTGCGGCGATGCCTTATGGTTCGGTCATTGCTAGGTTGGCTAGGGATTGTGGTGCTCGTTGGTCAGCAGAGGAGGTTGTGCAGCAGCCACAGGAAGCGCTGGATCATTAGAGTATACGGAGGCTGGCTGAGTGGGATGGAGGTGAGCCGGATTTGTGGGGTCTTGGTTATGTAGTAAAGCAGCAACAGCAGCAGCAGCAGGAGCAGCAGCAGCAGGAGCCTCAGGGAGGAGGTTCTTTTATTATTCAGAGACAGTATAGGCGTTTGACGAGGCGTATCGATGCGGTGCACGATATGCAGGCAGGTTTTGCAGCAGATTTTAGTCAGTTTGCACAGGCTTTGGGCATGGCTTTTCGTGCGAGTGGAGTGGACGTGACTTTGCCGTCCTTTGGAGAAGGAGCTGGCGCTGTATATCCGCCACCGGACATTCCCGATGGGACTGGTTCGGGCGACGAGTAGGTATGCCTTGCACACTTATTATTCTTACCTTCAATGGGGGCATTGAAAATTTTAAGTTGGGGGTGGGGATACAAGGTGCATTTGTATAATAGGTGTGTGCATGTTAGAAGCATATTTGTATGTTAGCATATTTGCATGTTAGTTAGAGCATTTTGTTTTTTTTATGTATGCCGTATAGGACATTCTGTTATTGTGATATTTATGTTCATATAGTTGCATGAGCATGGCATGCATTTTCATGATCCCTTAGAACTTGCTAATTCTGACTGGTAGGTAGGTGTCTAGTTGAGTGTGGTGATGATGAGTAGAGGGTTGAATTATAGTGCCTATGAAATTGACTTGCGTGTTCAGAAATAAAACTTTTACACAGACTCATTGGGTGCTTTTGGGCTAGGTTAGGGTCATGCTTGTTGGATGTTTAGAGATTTAATCGCTTGATTATATTTAGAATTTTCGTTATTCCCTTGATGGCGTAGGAGCACTAAAGTCTAAGTTTGGGGGAAACCAGGGATTTCATGCTAAATTGTAAATAATTGTCAATAATGGCTAGGCGTCAAATGGCTAGTATCCGGCTCATATTTATATGAGTAGTCTAGGGATGGAAATGAGAAAGGCTCATTCCAGATTGTGTATATGAAAAAAAAAAAGAAAAAAAAAAGAAAAAGAAAAAGAGTCATGTAAATAGTTTTTAATGCAGAATTGGCCACGAGTGAGCTCTTTAATACTCGAGTAATTAAGTCTGAGGGGACTTAGTCCTAGTAACCTAAAGCCCTTGCGGTTCAGGATTGCTGACCTAACGCTCGCTACATGGGTATTATTGTATAAGCCTTTAGGGGTCTCATTCATTGCACGGTCAAATAAGCACGTTTGTTTGTGTGGATATAGTTGTTTGTCATTAATAAAGCATGAATTCCTGTCTACCTTGGATAAGGGTGGAGGTGTTCCTAGGTTATGAAGTGTCTACAGTCTATTCTAGTTATAAACCTGTGATTGTCCTGACTGAAAGCATGTATGATTTTTGACCTAGTTTTGGGAGTATTTCTGATGAGCATCGCACACACGCACGTTTCTGTTCATGTATGGTTAGTATACGGGGACTTAGTCGAGCTCTATTTGGATTTGTTGCATTCTTTGAGATATTTGCTTGTTAGTTGGTTTTGGTGAGTTTAAAGGGGATCCTTGCATTTTTCATGTAGTTGCGTACATATAGTTAGTTGCATTGTTAGTTGCATTTTAGATCGGATTTTGTGGGTACATTCGCTATAGGCCCTCACGAGACCTTACTCGTCCACTAGGGCTGCCTAGGAGTTTAAAGGGCTTGTTGTATATGCTAAATGCAACCGTGATCACCTACGGAAGTGGTAATAGTTAGTTGTAAAAAATTTGTCTGTTTATGCTTGAGGACAAGCATCGGTTTAAGTTTGGGGGTGTGATGAGTGGATATTTTATTCACTTAAAACGTTTCCATTTGGCTTAAAACGAATGTTTGTACTCAAGTTGTGGTATTTTTTATCTCTTTTAAGGGTATTGTGCAGGAATGTCAATCACAGGTGTTAAAGGAATGAAGCGGAGCAATCGGAGCGCAAATCGGAGTTATAATGAAGAAAAAGGGAAAAATGAAGTTTGCTGAACAGAAGGCACGGCGCGGTAGCGCCGTGTTTGAGCTTGTATATGGCGCGGCAGCGCTGGGAGCATAGAGGTGGCGCGGCAGCGCCGGTTTCATGCACAGATGTGGCGCGGCAGCGCCGGTTAGTCTGACGAAAATTCCTGATTTGCTGATTTTTCGAGATGAAGTAAAAAATAAAAATTCCTTACGAACTACTTGCACCTGGAGGCCTATATAAAGGAAGAAAAAACCCTAGAATAGGGAGGTCTGACCACGTATTTTATCTACGGAGTTTTGAAGCACGAAGAAGCGAGGAAGAAGACAGTTTTCAATTTATTCTTGTATTCTTTCTAGTTTATGGATGCTTGGTTGGGGTGTATTCTTTAGAACCCTTGATATTTATTTCAATCGTTATTCGTTTTCTTCTATCATGTTTACATTGGAACCCATGGTGACGATTAGTTTGATTATGAACTAATTCGTTGTCATGGGGTTTTAGCGGATTTATTCATGAAATCTATTTGTTAAATCTTCTTGATGCCTATAGTGTGATTGATTTGATATCCTATCATGGTTGATTTAATTCGTTATAGGAGAGTAGCTAACTCCTGTAATTGTGTGTTAATTTTTATTAAAGCGAAAGTGGAAATAAGAGTTTAGAACTTGTCATGCTAGCATAGGTTTATGCGTGAGAATATCATTCATAATTAGTGTCGTAACTCTAACCGTTTTATGACGACTATGTGATCAATTGAATGCTTGTACTTCAACCAATATGTTTCAATCTTTATAGACATATGGAGATTAAGCATAATTGGGAGACTAAGTGATTTCTATCTTTATTGTGGATGTTATTTAGGATGGTATTTGTGCAACGAAGGTTGACTTATATCAGTTTTGTGTATTCGATCAGGTATTAACAAATCACATGAAAAGGCTAGAGAAGTGGAGACTATAGATGGATTGTCTAATGAATTTAAAATCCCATGTTTTATTCGCATAAGCAATTCGACATAATTCTTAGTTCAAGTAGTTGATAATTAGTTATAAATCTTAGAGTAATTGTAGTGATAAACAAAAATCCAATTGTTAATCTGTCGTAGCATCGAATAATAATCAGACATTGGTGAGTGATTAACTAGACAATACAACGAGTCCCTGTAGGAACGAATCTTATTTGCTATCTATATTACTTGAGATCACGTGCACTTGCGTGTTGAGTTTGGTCGTAACAAGCCCTCATCTTCCCGCCTCATTATTAGTTAATGAGCCTGGTTCTAGCGAGGAGCTGTTTGGGGAGGATGATGCTTTGGTCAAGGAGCATGCCACTACTTCAGCCTTGGATCCCAAACTTCCTCTAGTTCGGTCCAGTCCTGCTAATTCTGCCACGGATGGATCCACTACAGCCACTAGCTCCGAGGATGATTCTCCTGCTAAGGAGGCCCATAAGGCCCCTTAAGCTTTATTTATCTATTTGCTTATCAGAACTCTTGACTTTTGCAATTTAACTCAATAGCCTTCGGGCCTTTATTTATGTAACTTTTCAACTTAACTATTTATGAAGTTAGTTTCTGTTGTGTTTATTTTCTCTCCTTTGCTTATAGTTCGTTAAACTTTAGAATTTTTCGAGTACTTGGCCCCTTGGCTGGCACTAAACTCACAAGCTAGTTCAACATTTGTCTTTCTTGTCTATATTAACAAAAATGAACAACTCATGGAGAAAACAGAATAGATTCCATTAAGCTGTCAAAGGACATCAATAAAATGGGTTCAACCCTTACATAGATACTCTATCTCCTACTGGGAGCAAGATGCTCTATAATGGTTTCATCCGAACCTTATTCCTAATAAGTAGATAAAAGTCCAAGCCTTTGTCAAAATAATTTAAACGTAATAAGCTTTGAGGTTAACAGCATGCCAAGTTCGGGGCACCTCAACCCCATCCAAGGTTTCTAACTTGTAGGATCCTCGACCTAACACCTTTCTGACTAGATACGGTCCTTCCCAGTTTGGTGCTAGCTTTCCTTTCTGGCCAACTCCCGAGGCTTCAATCTTCCTTAGAACCATGTCGCCTTGTCGAAAGAACCTTTCCTTAACTCTCTGGTTATAGTGAAAAGAGGCTCTCTTCTGATGTTCAGCATTTCTAGCATTGGCTTCATCCCTAACCTCGTCAATTAAGTCAAGGGCAAGTCTCATCCCTTCTTCATTAGTTTCTAGTTCATATGCTTCAACTCGAGGTGATGCTTGCATGATCTCTAAAGGCACAACTGCCTCAGCTCCATAAGCCAGCAGGAATGGGGTTGCTCCAGTTGTCACTTTACAAGTGGTACGGTATGCCCAAAGTATGGGCAGCAATTCATCTACCCAAGTGTTCCTAGAGCGTTCGACCCTCTTTTTCAGTCCATCACAGATAATTCGATTAGCTACCTCAGCTTGCCCATTAGCTTGTGGATGTGCCACTCAGGTAAAATGAAGCTCAATTGCATTCTCTTCAAAATACTTCTTGAACTCTTCATTATTGAACTGTGTCCCATTGTCTGTGACAAGGATTCGTGGGATTCCATACCTGCAAATTATGTTCTCCCAAAAGAACTGGGCAACTTGTTTGGTGGTTATCTTGGCCAGAGGTTTAGCCTCAATCCACTTAGTGAAGTAATCAATGGCCACTATCAAGAACTTCCTTTGTGCTGAAGCCATGGGAAAAGGACCAAGTATATCCATCCCCCACATCGCAAACGGAATAGGAAAGTTAATTGAAGTTAACATCTCAGGCGGTTGCCTTACAATTGGAGCATGTTTTTGAAATCTCTCACATCTCTTGACATAGTCTTGTGCATCAGCCAACATCTCCGGCCAATAGAACCCTAAACGAGTGAACTTGTGAGCTAGGGCTCTGTTCCCCAAGTGTTGCCCACAGATCCCTTCATGAACTTCCTCCAATGCTTCTCTTGCCTCTTGAGGCCTCAAACACTTCAAGTATGGGATGACGAACGACCTTTTGTACAGAATGCCCTCAATCAAGGCGTATCTCAATGCTCTTACTGAAAGTTTCCGTGCCTCCAAGGCATTGTCTGGGAGCCATCCGGTTTCAAGGTGAGCTTTGATAGGATCTATCCAACAGCCCCTATATCAATTGGTGCCACTAATTTCGAGTTAACGGTCGGGGCCTTCAAGACCTGGAAGTAGACACTCCTAGCATAATTTTCTATCTCAGAAGAAGCGAACTTAGACAGGGCATCGGCCTTAATGTTTTCTTCTCTCGGAATGTGCTCAACATAGCACTCCTCAAACTAAGTCATAACAGCCTTTACGACTCTCAGGTATTTCGCCATAGTTTCGTCCTTAGCTTCGAATTCACCATTTACTTGTGATACCACAAGCCTTGAATCTCCACAAACTTTGAGATTCTTGACCCTCATGATTCTATCCAAACCCAAACCAGCTATTAATGCCTCATACTCCGCTTCATTGTTGGTAGTAGGAAAATCCAACTTTAAAGCATACTCAACTGTGAACCCATCGGGGCTTTGCAAAACCAAACCTGCACCACTAGATTTTGTTTTTGATGCTCCATCAAAATAGAGCACCCAATATTCCTTCAGATGAGGTGTAAGTTCCTCTTCTTTTTTCTCTTTCCCAGGGGTATTCACTATCTCTTGCCCCCCGACTTCTTGGTTGTTAATGGTGCATTCAACCACGAAGTCAGCCAATGCCTGAGCCTTAATGGCTGTTCGAGGCTTATATGTGATATCAAACTCTCCTAACTCAATCGCCCACTTGATTAGCCTTCCACTGGCCTTAGGGCTATGCAATATATTTCTCAACTGCTGGTTTGTCAGGACTTGAATCTTATGTGCCTGGAAGTAAGGTCGCAACTTCCTCGAGGCAGTCACCAATGCCAGAGCAAACTTTTCTATGGGTGAGTAATTCAACTCAGCCCCATGCAACACTTTGCTCACGTAGTAGATAGGTTTCTGGATTTTTTCCTCTTCCCGAATGAGGACAGCACTCAAGGCTTGTTCAGATACCGCCAGGTATAGGTAAAGAGTCTCCCCAGCACTTGGTTTGGTTAGTAGCGGGGCTTCGGCCATGTATTTCTTTAGCTGTTCAAAGGCCTCTTGGCTCTCAGGAGTCCATTCAAAATTCTTCACCTTCTTCAATGCTTGGAAG
Source organism: Saposhnikovia divaricata (assembly GCA_036435485.1). NCBI lineage: Eukaryota > Viridiplantae > Streptophyta > Magnoliopsida > Apiales > Apiaceae > Saposhnikovia > Saposhnikovia divaricata. The sequence continues at coordinate 189,588,063 of CM071598.1, read as the reverse complement.
AAAGGCAAGCACTTGTCACCTGATTTGGAGATGAATCTCCCTAGGGCTGCCACTCGGCCCGTTAACTTCTGTACATCCCGTATGGAACGGGGTGGTTCCATGTCCAGAATCGCTTTAATCTTGTAAGGGTTGGCCTCTATGCCTCTTTTTGAAACCATCAGACCCAAAAATTTGCCTGATCCAACGCCAAAGGCACACTTGGCTGGATTTAACATCATTTTATGGTGCCTCAGCACTTCGAATGCCTCTCTGAGGTGCTTAATATGGTCTCTCTTAACCAGCATATCATCAACATAGACCTCCATGGTTTTTCCAATCAGATGGGCGAATATCTTATTCACCAGTCGTTGATAGGTAGCTTCTGCATTCTTTAGACCAAAAGCCATAACAAGGTAGCAGAAAACACCAAAGTCAGTTATGAAGGATACCTTTGGGATGTCATCCTTGTGCATCTTAATCTGATTGTAGCCACTGAATCCATCCATGAAACTCAACATTTCGTGCCCAGCTGTGGCATCTATTAGTGTGTCAATCCTTGGTAAAGGGAAGCAATCCTTAGGGCATGCGTCATTCAAATCGGTGAAGTCTATACACATCCTCCACTTACCGTTGGCTTTCTTGACCATCACAGGGTTAGCCAACCATTCAGGGAACTGAATCTCCTCAATAAAACCAGCTTCCAAGAGTTTGTCCACCTCTTGCTTAATGGCCTCTTGCCTTTCTTGAGCAAAATTCCTCTTCTTCTGTTTTATGGTCTTTCGCTTGGGATCGACATTCAATTTATGAGTTATGAGTTGGGGATCAATCCCTGGCATATCAGCCGCTGTCCAAGCAAACACATCACTGTTTTCTTGTAAGAATGTTATCAATTTGCCCTTCAAGGGTTCCTTCAGAGAAGCTCCTACATAAGTAACTTTTGCAGGGTCGACCAACTCTAGAGGTATGGGAACCAAGTCCTCTGCTGGCCTTCCTCGGTGTTCATCATCACCATGGACATCCATGTCTTCAATCGGGAGTACCTGCCCCCCAGCTCCATCAGCTCTCAAAGCAGCCACATAGCAACTCCTGGCCATTTTTTGATCTCCTTTCTGTTCCTCAACACCACTCCTGGTTGGAAATTTGACCTTCATGTGATAGGTAGAGGCAACAACCTTGAACGCATGAAGTCCGGTCCTCCCCAAGATTGCATTGTACGTCGAGGTAGCCTTAATCACCAGAAAATTCAACATCTGGGTGGCTTCCTTAGGTTCTTGCCCTATTGTCACGGGCAGCTGAATAGTCCCTTCAACCTTGGACTCAACTCCGTTAAACCCGTAGATAGGCATGTTAGTCGGGGTTAATTGAGAGTCAGTGTACCCCATTTTTACAAAAGCGTCATGAAACAAGATATCAACAGAAGCTCCATTGTCTATCTGGACCCGCTTCACTTCTGAGTTTCCAATTATAGGAGTTATGACCAACGGGTCGTCATGGGGGAACTTCACCCCTTCAAGGTCTGAATCATCAAAACCAATTATTATCTCGGTCTTAGCACGTTTCGGGGCTTCTCCTACAATGTACATCACTTCTCTGGCATAGGCCTTTCGAGAGTTTCGGGTTGTGCCGGCCGCTGTTGGGCCTCCCCAAATTATATTGATAACTGGCCCTCGGGGCTGTGGGTTACGATCACGATGGTTATCCCTCCTATCATTGTTTCTTCTATCATAATCCCTTTTCTGGGTTCCACGATCTTCACCCTTGGTGAACTTGTTTAACTTTCCCTTCCGGATTAAAAATTAAATTTCGTCCTTTAACTGTCTACAGTCATCTGTATCATGTCCCACATCCCTATGGAATCTACAATACAGATCCTTGTTTCTCTTTTCGGGGTCACCCCTGAGTGGCTTCGGCCACCGATAGTCTTTATCCTTCTCAATATCTAACAAAATCTGATTTCTAGGAGCGTTCAGCCTTGCATAATCAGAAAATCTCGGCCCTAGACCCTTCTTTGGTGATGACTCGGAGTCCTTGCCAGCTTGGGGATACTTGTCCCTGGCGTCGTACTCTTGCTCTTGCTTTCGTTTCTTTGAGTCATTGGAATCCTTGCCATTGCCTCGTGCGGTTTCCTTCTTCATGCTGTCCTCATCCTTGATATACTTATCGGCCATGTTTTCAGGAGGGTGTTTTGCGAAAGACCTTTTAAAGAAAAGGTCAGTGGTTCCGTGTTCCAGGGCTACCATGGCCACCTTATTTTCCAGATCAGAGATATTTAACGTCTTTTTAGTGAATCGCTTGAGATAATCCCTCAAATTCTCATTCTTCCCCTGTACCACATACATGAGGGACGCAGAACTTTTTTCATGAATTCTCCCACTAATGAATTGGCTGACAAAGGCAGCGCTCAACTCCTTAAAAGAGCCAATTGAGTTTGCAGGTAGGTGGCTATACCACCTTTGAGCCATGCCCGACAGGGTTTGAGGGAACGCCCTGCACTTTAAGGCGTCACTCGCAGGTTACAGCAGCAGTGCGTTTGAGAATGTCCTTACATGGTTTGCGGGATCGCCCGTTCCATCATAGGCCTTAATAGTCGGCATCTTGAACTTCCTTGAGATATGGGCTTTCATCACCTCCTCAGTAAACGGAGGTGTGGGGTCATCAGGGTCCCCAAGTGGCATTAGATCTTTGGGGTTGCTTCTGGGGTCTCCACCCTTGTCGATTTTTCAGTTCGGGTATCAGCCCTTCTTTGTCTCCTTGAAGGCCTCTCCAGATTTATAATGGGAATCCTCTCTGTAGTTGGAGGAGGCTGAGTTTGATTCAATCTATCTTGTTCACTCGCCATATCGTCCTTCAACTTTAAGATCTCAGCCTCATAAGCCTTGATCCTCTCAGCAGTTGTCAAGGGGAGTCCATCATGGATCCTTCGTGTCCTCCTTAGAGGTTCTATGCTAGCAAGTCGCCTCCTCGGGGCTTCATCTCGATCATCATCCTCAGATGATGATGAATCATCAGTATAGGGACCAGAGTAGTCATCATACCCTTGATCTCGGATCTGTAAGGCATGACCGCTTGGTCCAGGTTCCCTTTGTCGAGGGGGATAATTAGGCAGCCCATACATCGGATTGGTATTCAAGGGGAGATCCATAGTATGGATCTGTACCCCCGGGGGTAGCGTACGATCAACGTTACCAAGAGGAGAAACCACCATCTGAAGAGGGTTAGTTTCTTGGCTTTGATGGACAACCACCGGCAGGGTCCCCTCAACATGGGGAGTCGTCCCTGAGGGTTGAGTGAGCAGAGGTTGAATGACCGCCCCTATTGATGGGGGTAATTGTCCTTCTTCAGTAGTGATAAGCGGATCAGAAGTGGCAGGTGGAGCAGAGTTAAGGGGTATAGCCTCAGTCGAGGTTGATGTTGTTCTTCGTGTTTGAACCATGGTTGACGTTGTCTTCCCACAGACGGCGCCAAATGTTGTGGAATAAAATCGAGGGTTTGATTGTGTTTAATGCCAAGGTGTGTGAGCTTCGTGCTTTTAATGGCTGCTATTGTGCTCGTGGCTGAATCTGCCTTCACAAGATGCCTACGTACTTTGATGAATATCAAAGATCAAGCCAAAAACGTAGTTCTGAGATGAGGGGTTTGACCCTTTATATAGGCTAAGGAGCCTCAGAATTATAGTAGGGTTAGGTGACTTAGTGGGCAAGTCAGCCTTGAGGAAGGTTCTAGAATCCCCCCTTGTAGGAGTCTGTTTCCTTATATGACTATGTGCCTTGGAGGCTACTCTTTGGAGAGATAATATCCTTATTTGACTTGTATTTCCCAGCTGTTAATTATCCCTCAATGTTAATTACGAAATTAATATGTAATTAGGGTTTTTGGGCCATTTGGTGGGCCCCACGCTTGGACCATACCGGATCTAATTAATGCCACATTTAATGTGTCTTTAGGGCTTACTTTTAGCCCATATCAGTTAGTGGTTCGAATCCCAATAAAACATAATTTTACTATTTTTTTTACATAATTACCAAAGGATGGCATTTTTGTGATTTTTTAAAAACTAAGGGTAAAATCGTAACTTCACACCGACTAAAATGACAAACACAATTATCAAAGGATGGCATTTTTTTGATTTTTAAAGAAATAAGGATAAAATCGTAACTTCACACCAATTAAAATGACAATCTATAACACCCCCAGATCCGGGGTCCGGGATCCGGTCGTTACGGTTTCCAATTCCGTCCACAACACTTGAACTTTCCTTAACATAAAATAAATTACATCTATATGACCCAACACAACAATGTAAAACACACCCGTTATAGTCCCAGAGATGAAATCAGAGTAACAATCAAGTTTTTATTAATCACATTATGAGTTCTTACAATCCAAAAGAATTTCAATAAAAATACATACTCTTTGCCATCCATTTACATAAGTCATAATAGACCATATACTTGGTACTGAAAGAATAAATCTATCCTACCAATAGCTTCTTCTTCAGCTCTGGTAGTCTCATCGTCCTCGCCCGCGTCGAGTGTGCCTTGTGCGAGTCATCTGGTCTAGCTGTTGTTGTGATATAATAATAAAGAAAGGGTGAGCAATAGCCCACCAACAATAATATATAACTTAACGATAATATATAACAGTTCAAAAGTATTTTTCAAACCATATGCCATGCATTTACGGAAATGATGCCAGTATAATATGAACGATGAAGTTACAAGGTAACTTAAAGTATTTGTTTGTAGAAATATCTGCTACATCAAAAGTAAGCGAGATATTCTCATTATCATTAAAAAGAGGAACTTGCATGAAAAGATTTCAATTCAAGTTATGAACACTTTTCCAGCTCTGCCAACAGTAATCATGTTGTAGGAAATAAATAAGTTTGGATGATGAACCAATGATGGAGTATTCACCGCGCCCGCTGTTCCAATCTTGATGATCAGTCGAGATCGTACAGCTCAAATTAGATTTACTACCGGTAGAAGGAAGAACTGACGGCTTTACTTGTCTACCGCCTTACTAGCTCTCCCCGGCCAACGGTTGGGCCAAAGGGGATGGACCGGCGCTACTCGGCCTCTTACACGACTCCTAGTTCAAATAGAATTCATGATTCTGAATGTAACGTTCGTCCCCCTTTCCCCAAGTATAATACTTGTTGATAAGACTCTACAAAGTAGTCGTATCTAGTTGGAAAGGAAAATTCACCAATAACTTCCAAGCTATTGCTTGGTAACGAATATCAACTTGTTCCAACAATCTTACCCCTCGAAAGATGAGAAGGTACACAACGACTTAATAAGTCAATAGCACCCGCATTGCGAGTGAAGAGAATATTTTATGACCGGGAAGTCGACAAGATAAATAACATTTTCCAAGTAAGGTTCCCTTATTATTAGGGAGGTAGAATCAAAGAAGAATGATGTCTGAGAACCTTTCTTGATATAAAATTAATAATAATATGACTCCGAGATATTTTCCGTAATAATCGAAGAAGATAAACCTTATTGAGGTTATCCTAAGTATGGAATAAATATTCAGAGAATATTTAATGAATTAAAATATTTAAAGAATATTTAGGAATATGAAAGAATATCATTAATCAGAGTATTTCTCCAAATAATCCTTGAAGAAACATCAAGAGAATATTTATTGAATAAATAAATATTTAAATGAATATTCAAAATAATATTCATTAATTAATAAGGAATTTAAATGAATATTCAAAAAGTAATATTCATTTAATGAATAATATTCTAAATGAATATCAAGTAATATTCATTTAGTAATCCAAGCTTTAAAGGAACATTCGAGATACTATTCGATAAATAAATCAAGCTTCAGATGAATATTAGAATAATTTTCATCAAGTAATTAATATCTTAAATGAATATTCAAAAGTAATATTCATTTAATAAAATAATATTCTAAATGGATATTCAAATAATATTCATTTAGTAGTCCAATCTTTAGAAGAATATTCGGAATAATAATCGATAATCTATTCGACTTTGAATGAATATTAAAAAATATTATTCGTCGAATGGTTATGTTCAAATAATTATTTGAATTAAGGATCGTTAATTAAATAATCTCGAACGAATATTCAAATAATATTCGTCGCCCAAATAATGGAAAATATTTACTTAAATATTTTCCTTCGAGGTAATCTCGATATATCAAGAAATATTGACTCCCGGTCTATATTTGACGAATAAGATGTATACGCCCTTCTATGAGGGTCTTACAATAACCGGTTTATAATTGATACGTTAGTTATCTAATTTATAAGCCAATAAACAATCAGGGAACAAGCATAACGATATAACTTGAAAGTAGGCATGCATGCTATGGCATATGTATAACAGAAAACACATATATATATATATATATATATATATATATATATATATATATATATATATATATATATATATATATATATATATATATATATTCAATCACAACAACAGCCTAAAAGAAGGGAATTGAAACTTGCCTGGTAGTCGAGTACGGTAGGGGGTAGTGGTAGCGGGTCCCGGGTCAGCTCGGTGATCTATAAATAGCCAAGGTATTCGGGATTAATCACTTAACATCTTAAAAGTTAAGTTATACTTAAATCAAAACACGTTCTCGAGTTATCTCGTTATACCCCTTTTTGTGGATTCCTTTTATCATTGATCCGACCCGACATTCGTTCGTTAATACGACATGTCACTGTACTTACACTTGGGACATACTTAAGTCATACAAGTTCTAAATTCGATCGTTACGAACCAATATTATACTCCGAGTTTTATCGCCCGTTTTCTAAGTGTTTTACCGAAGTTATAATAGAGTCGTCTTTTAGGGGTTCGTTCGCGTTTAACCTCGACTCGAATATTTTTAATAAATCGAAAAACGATCCTTTTGACATACGGTTTTATTTCACACCTTCCTTTTTACCTCTAGTATTTATTTACCAAGATTCATCATGACTTTACATATTTTACGAGGGTTCAATTTCAGTTACGAACTTTCGTTTGCGGATTCGAACTACTTTTAGTAAATCGGTCATAAATCCTAAACCATAAGTCTGTTTGATTCGATTCTTTTTCCAAAATGATCTAGAACTCAAGATCTACAAGGGCATGTTAGATACTTGTCCAGTTTCGGCCATTAAACCTACTGTGATGCACGGTTTTCAATGATTAACGAAATTTCGGCATTATAACGGCTATAATACGAACGTTCAAAAAATCACAATCAACAACCCAAGCCACACCGGGCATCAATACAACTTGTACACATAATAATAATCTCACAAGTCCAGAAGCTACTGATCTTAGCATCAAAACCATCATGCATCTTAAATCATATAACTGATTACATAATCATGCTTATAATTATCATTATAATCATACCAAGCTAAATCCATCAAAAACATTCATAAATCTCAAATCAAATGCTAGGGTTTCAAGAGATCTACCTTCCTTGGAGTATGATATAACCTTAATAAGCTTGGTATGGTCCTTGTATAGCTTAATCAAACCTTAGATCATCCAAAGAAATCATGAAAACAAAGTTAGTTTCTAAGATCCACTATTCATCGTCAATCTTGTAAAAATCATATAAAATCAAAAACTAAGAGTTTGGTTCTAAACGTTTTACCACACCTTCTACTCTTCAAGGGCTTTCTTTTGAGATATAGAACACAAGAATCCAACCATGGGAGCTAGGGTTTTGAGCCCCATCTTTCTACTGATCAGAACCTGGACAGTTTTGGTCCTCCCACTTTAAGCATGGATTTGACTAGGCTATACTAGGATTTCCATGAAATTTGGAACATATCTTGCCCATGGAGTGGAGAAGCTATGGTTAAAATTTGGTGATTTTATCATGGATAGAAATGAAGATATGAATTTTTCTTTGAACCTTGCTCCTGCTGAGCAGTTTGGAGAGATATGGTGTTTCTTGCTTTCTCTTTCTTCCTTTGACTAATTCAACTAGTTTTGATCTAATATCTTGATATTATCAGTTGGGTGGGCTGAGTTGGATGCATTGGGGCAAGAGCCAAGAGTCTTGGACAAGCTTGGTTAATTGTTTTGTTTTGGAAATGATTTAAGTGTTTTAATCACTTAAATCCTAATTACTATTGATTTAATCTTTGATTAAATCATTCCATCCACTTGATATAAATACTCTTGATGATCATATAAGATATTTAATCTTGATATGAATTCAATCCATAATCCATGATTCATTCGCTTTATCGCTTAATCTCGTTATAACGTTTTAGCGGTTTCTAGAACGCTTGTTTCATTGCCTCAGTGGTTTCCTACCTTTATTCTTAAATCAAATATAATAACATCCCAAAATATCAAATCCTCAAAGTTAATATCTCAATTCTTGGATTATAATAATATATAATCCACTGTCCGGTCAAATATTATACCGAAAAAGAATTTGGAATTTCTGAATTCCGATCGTCTCTGCATTCACTTATTTCCTCCACGTATTACTAATATGCTTTCGAAACATCCATATCACGTCCCGTACATAAGGTGGCGTGAAAAGTTTTCCAACTTACAAAATCACTATTCATCCACCAAATTACTATGCACGTACAGGAAATACTATGCACGTACGGGAAGTACTATGCACGTACGGGAAACACTATGCACGTATGGGAAACACTATGCACGTACTCATTTCCCTTCAAGGATCCATTAGCTCCTTCCTGGACGATAGATTATTCTTATCTAGGTCCTCAACCATCGAATTACTCTATTCTGACAATATACCAATGCATCAGGATTATTGTCCAAAGCAATATCCATTCATTACAATCATTGTTCTTTGAAACCACCATTCATTAGTGCTCTTTAACCACAATAAGAAAGTTTTAATTCTCCCCAAAATTCGGGTTATTACAGTCTCCCCTCCTTAAAAGGATTCCGTCCTCGGAATCAGTTTAGGAATAACTGGGGTTACTTCTATCCCATTGCACTTTCTATTTCTCAGGTGGATTCTTCCACTTCATGATTTTCTTCAAATCTCTCACTAGCTTGACAACCTTATCTCTTAGCACTTGCTCTTTTCTATTCATAATCTCCACAGGTTGTCCTTCGTAGTTCAGATTCGATTATGTATATCTATCTGCTCGTACTCTGTCATATGCCGAGCATCTATAGTATACTGATGAGGCACATAAGCATGAACCATGTTATGACCATTTTACCGGTTTGGGTGAGGCTGGCTCATAGGCCACCTTCCTGACGCGTTTAAACTTTTAGATGGCCCAATGAATCTTGGGCTAAACTTCCTTTCATTCTAATCTTGTTAATTCCTTCCACGAGGATACCTTTTCTTATTACAAATCTCGAACCTCATATTCTATATTTTGTTTGTACAGAAATACATCAACAAAAACTTGCTTGTCAGAATCCTCTATTAATTCTAGATATTTCCCAATTCCATTGTATAAATGTCAACTCTATTGTCGACGGGGTACTCCGTATTGAAACTAGTTCGAGTATTCTAACAACCGATTCGAGTAACTCTTGATGTCTAGCAACGAGCTCGTCGGCCATCACTGTTTTGGCCTCGCTATCTCATTGTTAACTATTATCACCCCCGGTATTCCAACCTCTTCTTTAATCATCTCACAGAATGCCAATCTACCTCCTGTGTTCATTCAGTCATTCTCTATTATCTCATCTCTTCTTCTTTCTGAAAGAAAGGCGAATCTCTTGGGGAATTTGTGTGCGGGGAATGTTGTCTGGTTCGAGGACTCTTAATCCTTTTATCACAAATCATAATCTTCATATACACACAAGCACACATATTTTCAGATCTGATAGGTCTGAAAGTCGATCATGTTTGATCCTTTTTGATTTCGCACCTTTCCTTCATATATACGATGTTTCAATATACTTAGGGCGAAAACTATCTCAGATAACTCACAGCCAATTCATTAAATTCCAAAAAGTTGTGGGTGCAATAGTCAACCCAAAATGACATCACTTACAATTTCATAGTGTCTATACCTAGTGCGATTCACAATCTTGGGTATATCCTCGATTTTTAACTTCCAACCGGTGATGTCCCATTTCCTAATAAGTTTGGAAAATACACAGCATCCCTGTGCTGCTCAGCCAATCTTCTACAACAGTACCTATACTCAATGTTGACTCATTCAACTCTCGAGGTTCGATGCACAATCTTGTGCTAACATATTTCTTTCTTACAACACACCGGTTCCTCACGGTGGCACACTGAGTCTCATCGCACTCTTATTCAACAATCCTCGCATCTGAGTTGATAATTCTTTTATTCTTACTGGGCTAACGGGATGCAGCACTAGGATCTGAACACTCGATATTCATTATTATGTCATCCAAATCGATATATGGTAGCTTATTAAAACCTTGTACAACCTCCCAAAATCATTATAATTATACATGGTGTCTCTTTCCTCGGGGTCAACCATATGAGCTAATCAAGCCTCATTTCTCTAGCGTCATAATCTCTTAGTCTGAACTAGATTCCAAAATCTCTGACTCCGTCTTTATCCTTAAATTATCCCTCATAATCAATTTGGCTCCATTGGGTATCAACTAATCCATCATTATTATAATATCAATTTCTCCCTAATTCGAAAGGAATCAAATCTCTCGATCGAGTGGTACTCTGGGTAGGTTCTCTGGAAATCACTATTCCTTATCCATAAGGAACAATTCCTGAACTTGATGTAGATATTACATGAAGTAGATAAAATTGCAGAAGAGTTTCAAGCATCGCAGCTATGTCATGCTGATGAAACTATCACTCATGCAGCTTCCATAAAAGACTGGAAACTTAACGGTTTACTTCGTCAATTTTGTATCATGGTCCTGGTTTGCCTCAAAACGGGACCTTCTAAGGTACGTATTATGCTTAAGACTCCATCACGAATCGAATCTTTACTTAAACTATTATTACCTTCGATTCTTGCACAATCATCAAAAGGAATGTAACTTCCTCCACTCCGATATGACCTTCAAGGTCTTTCCAAATATCATTTTGTTTCTTCGGTATGAACATTTGTAATTATTCCTTTATACTTAGACTGTCGGCCACCTCATTGGCCTTTCTTGATAATAATAATTTATGGTAATCCTTGTTCTCTGGATATATTCCAATTCAAACTTTTCTACCTCATTCCCATCACTGTTGGGTGAAAGCATTCTCCCTTAAGCTCTGCTGATGGAGAAAAATATATTTATCAGTCTTTTTCCATAAGTCATTGCTTCCACCTACCCGTGGGAACTTTATCACATTTAACTTAGGATACTTCTTTTCTTAGTTCTTTTCTTATCTTAGGATAATCTCAGCCTTTATAGGTTCAATCCATACTTCCTCAGGGTTTCATACATGCCTCATCTGGCATTATTGTTACTATGTCATACATTCCTTACCAAACTTCCATTTTGAAGTTCGGAATATTACTTTTTTTTTCCTTGTAAGGTTTCATAGGTCATCCTCATCATTCCTCCTGTATTTTCTGGGTACAGGGTATATCAAAATGTCATTGATCAATACTCTAATAATTCTATCTATGTTCTTTCCAGAACTCTTTTTAATAATCCTTACCGGCCATTGTTGCCTAGCAAGTCCAACTCATATCATCTGAAGTCATAATGTCGTTATTAGGGTTAATGCCATCCCTTGTGCATTCCTCAGGGTTTATCTTAATTTATGGATATCTTATCCTTAATTCAACTGCCAAGGAATTCTTGCATCCCATACTTGGCAATCAAATCATGTATCCTTAATAAGGGTCTCTTTTCAATCATTCTCATTTGATAATCGATCGGTGGCTTAATGCTAACCTCTTCTTTCAGATAGTTGTCAGCCTATTTGACCTTCCAAAAGACAACGTATGTCTATCTGCTCTCTTACAGAACTTGGTAATGGTAGCAAGGATGTTCTGGAAGATATTGATCGAGTTCAACGTGAATCTCTTAGTACTTATCGTTTTTCTCAAATGTACTTGCCTTAGACAAAATTTCTACAGCATACTGATCCATCTCTGACCATTTCTATACTCTCTTTATAAACCTTCATTGTTTACTTCCCTTGGTCATAATATATTCATGGTATTTATAATACCCTAACATCATACATATCAAGTCATTATACTTCCATTTTTACTCGTAATCTTGGGCAATCATATACACATGAATCACTTTAGTACGGGTGACCCCATTCCAAAAATTCTAGTAAATTCCCAATCCAAACATGGGTTAAAAAGGGTTCAGTAGAAGATTCCTACGATCTCATTAATATTTCCTTTATATCAAAAGCCCTTGCAGTCGGCGCTTACTTAGAAGTAACCCTGCTTTGTCCTTTTATTGCTGGTCTAGTCACTTGATAATCCTTTGTGACTTGGCCTCAACTGACCACACTAAAATAAAAATATATGGTTTTAGGGGTTGGCTAATTAGCATTACTTTTCTAGCAATTGCTGGCATAGTGCCTTCTACTTTGATACCTTTCTACCTTTCCAAAACTTTACTCCATATAAGTCTTAATCGACTTCTCGGCACCATCTCCGATCACCTTTCCTCCACTTTTATCTTTTTAACTATTCTTATCAATCCCACGTGCCACGCGAGCTTACCATTTATGGTATAACAGCCTTTTCACTTAAGTCAATCCCGGAGTTTCTCAGTCCGGCTGGTTTCTTACTTACATTTCCTGTTTTCGTCCAATCTCACTTCATCATTGTATTTCTACAATCAATCGCGATAACCGGGGTCTATCCACCAACCCATATAGCGGCTACTTTACCCAATTCTCGGGGTTCATCCCAGTTTCTACTCTCTTCCATGATGTTCTCTGATAATCAGAAAGATAAGGTTTGCCAAAATTCGTTGAATTTCTTTCCAGAATCAAGGAAATTTTGGTCAATCTATCCAACCACCGGTAACACTATGAAGATCAATTTCGAAACCTAGAGAATAGTTCTATGAGCATCCAAGCAGGTAGAATAATAAGCAGTTGTAATAACGGAATTATTGACACAAAGTTGGAAGTTTAACCACTAGAAAGGAACCAAATATATATATCCCATAGAAGGGAAATCAAAAGTTTCAAACTGAAACATGCCACCTCTTCCTGATACATATACATCTTAGTTGTCGATAATATCAAATGTTAGTCTTCCTAACCACAGGTTTCAGAAGGAACACTACCGTCGGAGTTAGTCGTTTCATAAAAATTGGCACTACTAGGGCCATCCTAGTCTGGTGTACCGTGTTGTTCGAATGCATCCGCAATTACTTTACCGTGCTGCATAAGCACACCACCTAAACCTGTATGAGATGCATCATAGTGTATCATAAAGTCTTCCTTCTCCCGTTAGGCAACACCAACGCCGGGTCGTTACAAATTTCATCTTAAAACATTCTCTATTACCTCTTAACCACTAATCGCATTACTTGATCCATTTGCAATTCAGTGTCAGAATAAACTTAAGGTAACTACTATAATCTATTCGGGAAAAAGAAAGAATTTAATATTCTTCTGAATCACATGCATCTAACGTTCATGATTCACCATTTTACTGAGTTAAAATAAACTTATATTTAGTACCTGATAGTAGTCATATTACGAGTTTATCATAGACCCACTGGTCTTTTCCTCTGGTAGTTTCTGAGATCATCGCCTCGCTCACTACTTTATATAACTTTATCAAATCAGGCCATCACTTTCCACTATCTTTACTTTCGAAGCTGGTTCATTCATAATATGGACATTTCGCTGAATAAAACCACCTCAACAATCTCAATTTGGTTTCATAAAATATAACCCATGAAATCCGCCTTCTCATGGCGAATTACCATTGACAATATTCACACTAATCCATTTATCCGATAATATGGCACTTGTTGCCTCTATCTCAACTGCTCTTGGGTGCTCCCCGTCCTACATCGACGTCTTTGATAATCATGCATCATTCTAACTCCTTTCTCATTAATCTGAAAGTCTCTAAGGATCTTTATCTATCCCCATATAAGACCTCAAGTAATCCTTCCAATCTGTCTTAATTGCTGGTACTACCTCTCGTAGTCCGGCTATAAATCCAACAAAAAATTTCAATTCTCTTAATAATATCTTAGTTCTTTGTGCTCACTTCTCTGAGCACTATAATCTTAACTTTCGCTATCCCTCTGGCTACAGCCCTCATTTCCTTGGAGTAAACTCCTCATCCTCAATAGGATTCTCCTCTGCTGGAACCACTTTCGAGTCCTCAATAGGGTACTCTATCGAATTCACAATCCGATCGTCAACATATAAAAAAACATCATCATGCTACTGCTCGTACGCCTCAAGGTCTGTCGCCTTACTAGTCGATACAAGAACGAGCTAAGTTACTACCATCATACTTAAGAGTTCCCATAAGGGTTTTATATGTCAGTACTAATTGAAGTAGTCCGACTATGAACTTGGCAAGAGTTCTTATTATCTTAGTGAGTTTATTGTTTTAACGTCGCATCATCTCTGGGGTTTATAACGTACGCTCTGATACCACTTCTGTAACACCCCCAGATCCGGGGTCCGGGATCCGGTCGTTACGGTTTCCAATTCTGTCCACAACACTTGAACTTTCCTTAACATAAAATAAATTACATCTATATGACCCAACACAACAATGTAAAACACACCCGTTATAGTCCCAGAGATGAAATCAGAGTAACAATCAAGTTTTTATTAATCACATTATGAGTTCTTACAATCCAAAAGAATTTCAATAAAAATACATACTCTTTGCCATCCATTTACATAAGTCATAATAGACCATATACTTGGTACTGAAAGAATAAATCTATCCTACCAATAGCTTCTTCTTCAGCTCTGGTAGTCTCATCGTCCTCGCCCGCGTCGAGTGCGCCTTGTGCGAGTCATCTGGTCTAGCTGTTGTTGTGATATAATAATAAAGCAAGGGTGAGCAATAGCCCACCAACAATAATATATAACTGAACGATAATATATAACAGTTCAAAAGTATTTTTCAAACCATATGCCATGCATTTACGGAAATGATGCCAGTATAATATGAATGATGAAGTTACAAGGTAACTTAAAGTATTTGTTTGTAGAAATATCGGCTACATCAAAAGTAAGCGAGATATTCTCATTATCATTAAAAAGAGGAACTTGCATGAAAAGATTTCAATTCAAGTTATGAACACTTTTCCAGCTCTGCCAACAGTAATCATGTTGTAGGAAATAAATAAGTTTGGATGATGAACCAATGATGGAGTATTCACCGCGCCCGCTGTTCCAATCTTGATGATCAGTCGAGATCGTACAGCTCAAATTAGATTTACTACCGGTAGAAGGAAGAACTGACGGCTTTACTTGTCGACCGCCTTACTAGCTCTCCCCGGCCAACGGTTGGGCCAAAGGGGATGGACCGGCGCTACTCGGCCTCTTACACGACTCCTAGTTCAAATAGAATTCATGATTCTGAATGTAACGTTCGTCCCCCTTTCCCCAAGTATAATACTTGTTGATAAGACTCTACAAAGTAGTCGTATCTAGTTGGAAAGGAAAATTCACCAATAACTTCCAAGCTATTGCTTGGTAACGAATATCAACTTGTTCCAACAATCTTACCCCTCGAAAGATGAGAAGGTACACAACGACTTAATAAGTCAATAGCACCCGCATTGCGAGTGAAGAGAATATTTTATGACCGGGAAGTCGACAAGATAAATAACATTTTCCAAGTAAGGTTCCCTTATTATTAGGGAGGTAGAATCAAAGAAGAATGATGTCTGAGAACCTTTCTTGATATAAAATTAATAATAATATGACTCCGAGATATTTTCCGTAATAATCGAAGAAGATAAACCTTATTGAGGTTATCCTAAGTATGGAATAAATATTCAGAGAATATTTAATGAATTAAAATATTTAAAGAATATTTAGGAATATGAAAGAATATCATTAATCAGAGTATTTCTCCAAATAATCCTTGAAGAAACATCAAGAGAATATTTATTGAATAAATAAATATTTAAATGAATATTCAAAATAATATTCATTAATTAATAAGGAATTTAAATGAATATTCAAAAAGTAATATTCATTTAATGAATAATATTCTAAATGAATATCAAGTAATATTCATTTAGTAATCCAAGCTTTAAAGGAAAATTCGAGATAATATTCGATAAATAAATCAAGCTTCAGATGAATATTAGACTAATTTTCATCAAGTAATTAATATCTTAAATGAATATTCAAAAGTAATATTCATTTAATAAAATAATATTCTAAATGGATATTCAAATAATATTCATTTAGTAGTCCAATCTTTAGAAGAATATTCGGAATAATAATCGATAATCTATTCGACTTTGAATGAATATTAAAAAATATTATTCGTCGAATGGTTATGTTCAAATAATTATTTGAATTAAGGATCGTTAATTAAATAATCTCGAACGAATATTCAAATAATATTCGTCGCCCAAATAATGGAAAATATTTACTTAAATATTTTCCTTCGAGGTAATCTCGATATATCAAGAAATATTGACTCCCGGTCTATATTTGACGAATAAGATGTATACGCCCTTCTATGAGGGTCTTACAATAACCGGTTTATAATTGATACGTTAATTATCTAATTTATAAGCCAATAAACAATCAGGGAACAAGCATAACGATATAACTTGAAAGTAGGCATGCATGCTATGGCATATGTATAACAGAAAACATATATATATATATATATATATATTCAATCACAACAACAGCCTAAAAGAAGGGAATTGAAACTTGCCTGGTAGTCGAGTACGGTAAGGGGTAGTGGTAGCGGGTCCCGGGTCAGCTCGGTGATCTATAAATAGCCAAGGTATTCGGGATTAATCACTTAACATCTTAAAAGTTAAGTTATACTTAAATCAAAACACGTTCTCGAGTTATCTCGTTATACCCCTTTTTGTGGATTCCTTTTATCATTGATCCGACCCGACATTCGTTCGTTAATACGACATGTCACTGTACTTACACTTGGGACATACTTAAGTCATACAAGTTCTAAATTTGGTCGTTACGAACCAATATTATACTCCGAGTTTTATCGCCCGTTTTCTAAGTGTTTTACCGAAGTTATAATAGAGTCGTCTTTTAGGGGTTCGTTCGCGTTTAACCTCGACTCGAATATTTTTAATAAATCGAAAAACGATCCTTTTGACATACGGTTTTCTTTCACACCTTCCTTTTTACCTCTAGTATTTATTTACCAAGATTCATCATGACTTTACATATTTTACGAGGGTTCAATTTCAGTTACGAACTTTCGTTTGCGGATTCGAACTACTTTTAGTAAATCGGTCATAAATCCTAAACCATAAGTCTGTTTGATTCGATTCTTTTTCCAAAATGATCTAGAACTCAAGATCTACAAGGGCATGTTAGATACTTGTCCAGTTTCGGCCATTAGACCTACTGTGATGCACGGTTTTCAATGATTAACGAAATTTCGGCATTATAACGGCTATAATACGAACGTTCCAAAAATCACAATCAACAACCCAAGCCACACCGGGCATCAATACAACTTGTACACATAATAATAATCTCACAAGTCCAGAAGCTACTGATCTTAGCATCAAAACCATCATGCATCTTACATCATATAACTGATTACATAATCATGCTTATAATTATCACTATAATCATACCAAGCTAAATCCATCAAAAACATTCATAAATCTCAAATCAAATGCTAGGGTTTCAAGAGATCTACCTTCCTTGGAGTATGATATAACCTTAATAAGCTTGGTATGGTCCTTGTATAGCTTAATCAAACCTTAGATCATCCAAAGAAATCATGAAAACAAAGTTAGTTTCTAAGATCCACTATTCATCGTCAATCTTGTAAAAATCATATAAAATCAAAAACTAAGAGTTTGGTTATAAACGTTTTACCACAACTTCTACTCTTCAAGGGCTTTCTTTTGAGATATAGAACACAAGAATCCAACCATGGGAGCTAGGGTTTTGAGCCCCATCTTTCTACTGATCAGAACCTGGACAGTTTTGGTCCTCCAACTTTAAGCATGGATTTGACTAGGCTATACTACTTGGATTTCCATGAAATTTGGAACGTATCTTGCCCATGGAGTGGAGAAGCTATGGTTAAAATTTGGTGATTTTATCATGGATAGAAATGAAGATATGAATTTTTCTTTGAACCTTGCTCCTGCTGAGCAGTTTGGAGAGATATGGTGTTTCTTGCTTTCTCTTTCTTCCTTTGACTAATTCAACTAGTTTTGATCTAATATCTTGATATTATCAGTTGGGTGGGCTGAGTTGGATGCATTGGGGCAAGAGCCAAGAGTCTTGGACAAGCTTGGTTAATTGTTTTGTTTTGGAAATGATTTAAGTGTTTTAATCACTTAAATCCTAATTACTATTGATTTAATCTTTGATTAAATCATTCCATCCACTTGATATAAATACTCTTGATGATCATATAAGATATTTAATCTTGATATGAATTCAATCCATAATCCATGATTCATTCGCTTTATCGCTTAATCTCGTTATAACGTTTTATCGGTTTCCAGAACGCTTGTTTCATTGCCTTAGTGGTTTCCTACCTTTATTCTTAAATCAAATATAATAACATCCCAAAATATCAAATCCTCAAAGTTAATATCTCAATTCTTGGATTATAATAATATATAATCCACTGTCCGGTCAAATATTATACCGAAAAAGAATTTGGAATTTCTGAATTCCGATCGTCTCTGCATTCACTTATTTCCTCCACGTATTACTAATATGCTTTCGAAACATCCATATCAAGTCCCGTACATAAGGTGGCGTGAAAAGTTTTCCAACTTACAAAATCACTATTCATCCACCAAATTACTATGCACGTACAGGAAATACTATGCACGTACGGGAAATACTATGCACGTACGGGAAACACTATGCACGTATGGGAAACACTATGCACGTACTCATTTCCCTTCAAGGATCCATTAGCTCCTTCCTGGACGATAGATTATTCTTATCTAGGTCCTCAACCATCGAATTACTCTATTCTGACAATATACCAATGCATCAGGATTATTGTCCAAAGCAATATCCATTCATTACAATCATTGTTCTTTGAAACCACCATTCATTAGTGCTCTTTAACCACAATAAGAAAGTTTTAATTCTCCCCAAAATTCGGGTTATTACACAAACTTTGCCCTTGTGTTGAAGTTTAATATATAGTAATAGATTAGACAGATTTATAAGATTAATGGCTTTTTTTGTCATAAAGTAAGGTAAAAATATTTTTAAATTATCAACAGTAATATTAACTAGCTTTATAGCCCGTGCTTGCTAGTAAAATCACGGGCTTGTTAGTAAAATCATGTTAATATATATTTGCTGCTTACAGTATGCAAATCCCTAGTATGCAAAATATATTTAAAAAATTATTTATTCATGATATTTATACAAATAAGAATAAGTAAATTTCAATGTGATAATCTTTTTGAACAATTGTTTAATTGATTGAGTTTAGGTTTGTCAACGGGTCGGAATTAGGTCGGATCAACCTAAATTCATATACGTATCCGTTAAGATTTTTCGGACTCGGATCAGATCGGATCAAGAGTCAGAAATTTTTTTGATCGATCCATATTCGATCCATTCGAATTTTGGGTTATCGGATCGGAGGTCCGATCCGTTCAACAATTTAAAAAAAATAATCTATAAAATATTTTTTTTCAAATTTTTTTGACGAAGTAAAAATTAAAATTATGACGCATGGAGTAAGAAATCCAAATTTATATTCCAAAATAATGTTATTTATGTAATAAATACTTGGTATGCAAATATATCTAAGAAATTATATATTCATGATGATTGATGTATGTACCACTAAGAATAAGTAAATTTTAATGTGCTAATCTATTTGAACGAATGTTCAATTGACTAAATTATAAGCATATAAGAATTGATATTAGTAGTGACTGCCTGATCATCTACAACTAATTTGTGCATTTTGACCCAGATTAAGAGATATGTGTAAGATATAAATTAATACACAAATTATAGTATCTATCTTCTAAATCCATGTAACTTCGGATCAAATTTTTTTTTCGAAGGATAATACCTGTTGATTAAGCTATGGATCGGATCGGGTATTCGGGTTGGATATCTGATGATTCATTGACAGGCCTAATTGAGTTATGAGTATATAAGAATTTACATTAGTAGTGATTGTTTGATCATCCACAATCGACTTATGCATTTTGAACCAGATTAAGAAATATGCGTAAGATATAATTAATACATAAGTATCTATTTTCTGAATACTAATAATTTCTTTCTACGCTAAAATAAAAAAAATGCTTCATAACTATCTACTGTTTGAAATATATTCAAAACTGATATCTAGATCAAATATCTCTCTGAGAAAGAAGATGAGAATACATTTTCGTATTCCCATTTTGTAGCACCATTTTGATATAATAAATTAGATTAAAGTGAATATCGTGTCTTGTATTGTTTATTTATCCGCACTCATAACTCTGCAAACACAAAGCACATATTTTGCTACACACTATCACCATTCAGATTCAAGAACAAGAAAAGTTCAAGATTTCATTCACCTCCTTTGTATTCTTTTCGTGTGTTCAATACTCAACACCGTTTATACATGCTGGGCCGCTGGCCTTAGCTTTTGGTTAATTATGGCCCTCTGGACAAACGAAAATCACAAAATCGGCTGGAAAGTTGTTTAAAAAACCTGAACTTATGTAAACTTTTGTATAGTTTATATACTTATGAAAAAAATTCGAACTTTTTTCCTTTATAAATTCAAACACCTAATTTATTTTTAATTATATATTTTTCGTATAAATTTGAATTCTTTTTTATAAATTTGAACCATATTCTATTAATAATATGTTAAAGATAACTTTTTATAATTAAAATTTGTTCGCAACATGTGAAATTATCATTTACTTAAATGTCTTCGATATAAATTTGAAATCTTCTTTTTTATAAATTTAAACATCTATTCTACTTTTAATAGAACTTTATTCACAATATGTTAAATGATCATTTACTTAAATGTCTTTCATATAAATTCGAATTCTTCTATAAATTTAAACATCTATTCTACTTTTAATATAACTTTTAATTATATATCTTCCCTATAAATTCAAACACCGATTCTAATTATATTATGTTAAAAGATATTTTTTATTAATTACTATTTAAAATTGTAAAGCTCTAATAAAATTAGAAAAATAAATTGAGACGATCTTAGAGGCGCCAACTAAACTCCCGCTTATCCTCCTATATATATATAACTAATCGACTAAGCTGCGCTTCACAGCGGCCTTATAACTTATATTTTTTTTAATTTTAAATAAATTA
This sequence comes from Saposhnikovia divaricata, assembly GCA_036435485.1. Classification (NCBI taxonomy): domain Eukaryota; kingdom Viridiplantae; phylum Streptophyta; class Magnoliopsida; order Apiales; family Apiaceae; genus Saposhnikovia; species Saposhnikovia divaricata. The sequence continues at coordinate 189,566,652 of CM071598.1, read as the reverse complement.
ATTAGGAAAAAATCGAAATATATATATATAATATCAGTATAGATTAGTGAACACAATATTGTAAAAATTATATGTATATATATATATATATATATATATATATATAAAATAAGATGTATTATTCATATATTTTTTATATCGATTTTGTCTCACGATAATTTAGGCCGAAACCCGTCGTATATATTATCAAAAACCTACACACTAATAAAAATTTAAATACTGAAATTCTCTTTGAATTTGATTTCGATTTGCACGTGAGTAAGATTTCATAGGATTCAATTAGAATTGAGAGATGCTTTTGCAAAAGAAAAAGGTTAGAACTTTCTTTTTATATCTTAACTATAATTTGACTAGCGTATAACCCGTGCGATGCACGGATTTTTTTGGTATGTAACAAATTTTATTTTATGTTACAATTATATTTTTATGTAATCATTATTTACAATATTTCATTTTAATTTTGATATTATAAATTTAGTGTAAATTTAATTAATGATATGCTTGGTTTAAAACTTATATTATAAAATTTTAAAATAAATATGTCGTTGATAGAATTCAAACCTTGAAATTTTAGTAAATTAATTTAATTATATAATATATTTAATTATTAGATCTGACGATTCTGATTTTTTATTAAAAATCTAATGGTCATTATTCGTAGTATACGAATTTCTATAAAAATTTTTTATATATATTAAATAGCGTTCTACCCGTGCTACGCGCCGAACAGCAAAAGTAATTAATAAATTAATATAAACATATTATTTTAATCATTATTTAGGAGAGAAGTTAATTTCATGAGAATTTAATTAATTTAAGTATAGAATAACTTATTCGTCATTTTATACCAATTGCAATAAAATAAATTTTATCAAATAATTATCATAACATCCACATCTCATGTTGAAACGTTCTAAACCCCTCTTTATTGTTTTTCTTAATTTTATTTTTCATTTGATTTTTCTCATTTTTCGGAATCTTTCTATCAAGTTCATAAGTTTCTTTTACCCATAATTTAAGTTTTGCTCTTTTGGAAATTTGATGTATTAAATGTAAAGTACCGTGGCTTTTTAGAATTTTTATCTTGTTAATTTAATCAAAAAATTTACACGGATTTCGATCAATTTTTCAAATACATAATGAAAATTCATAAACACTTATTTCTCTTGACCATAATAAATCATAAGATTGCCTCTCAAAAAAATGTTGCATACTTCAGCAGTGTGGTAAAGGATCTCTACTGTGTAAGATCAATTAAACGACGTAGTTATGTAGTTATGATAAAGGAAAGTTTCTTGTAATCTAGTTTCATATGTGTTTATTCAATATCATTTTTACAAATTGTATGTTCTTTTATTAGTAAATTGATTTTCTATAGAAAAATAAATATTATTAATCAACCAAACACATCCAAAAAATCCCGTTCTTAGAGTAAGATATGACTGTTAGAGTTTATGGTGATTGCACTCAACTTGTTTTTAATGAGAACTTAAAATATGTATATTCACTTTAGGAGTTTGAAGGTTGATTTTTTTTTATTTTTTATTTATTAGAACATGTTATATTAAATATTAGTTTTCTCTTACCCATAAATAAGGGTGGCAAGTTAATTCGATCTAATAGTACCCGATCCAAAGCCCAAAATTTTGGATGTACCGAATTTGGATTTTCGGATTCAAGTTTGGAAATAAATTTTAAACCCGAAATAGTTTTGATTTGGATTTGGATTTCAATTGTACCGAACCGATATTTGATCCAAAACCCGATCCAATATCGAAACCGAATACATTTGGTTTGTTTAGGCAAAACTAAACTAATAAATATCTTTGTTTGTTTAGAATCTATCTACCAATTTGTTAAGTTTTTTTTACCTATATTTAAAGTTATGTTGATATTAAAAATAAATATTATCAACCAACCAAGCGAATTTGATATATCCGTTCTTAGATTATGATGTGGAAATTGAAAACTATTAATTTAATTCAAGAATAAAAAATTAAAAAGAGAACCTTTTATTAGAACAATATATAATTTTATGTATTGACCTATCTAGATAGCAATAATAGTGATTTTAATAACGGTGGCTATAGCCGTTCCTCTCTCTGCTCCTCTCCCAAAAAATACTAAAATAAAGTTTAGGGGCTCACATCAATTTTGGTTGATGATAAACCCATCTTTTATTGTTTCCCTTGATTTTCTCTGTTTTTTCCAATAAAAATCTCTCTTTATTGAGATTCTAGTAACCCGTTGGTAGGTTTTTTCTATTGATATACTGGATTTTGTATTTTGTCCTTGTGAATAATAATTTCTGTTGATTCCTTGAGTTTACTTTATTTTTTAATAAATAAAGAGTCTAGTATCCTGTTAGTGATTTTTGTCTACCCATATATTGGGTTTTGTTCTCTCTTTTTGTGAGGGTAGGTTCTTTTATTTTGGCATCCGAAATCTTCGATCTACAGGATTTTGTTATATTGATTCATTGATTTGGATAGTATAGAATCGTAGTTATGGTCTGTTGTTCGAATTGATTGGATTTTGTTATATTGGTTTTTATAGCAATTTATAAGAAAATTTAAATTTTTTGATTATTTTTGTAGATGTTATATGTCTTTTTATTGATAAATTAATTATATATAAAAAATAGTGATTTATAAGAATTATTGCGCTGAGTTGACGAATTTGATATAAAAATATTCAATAACTATATTTTCATTGACTCTGTAATCTGATAATTTATACACCAAGTAATGTCTAATAATATTTGAAAGTATATTTAGTATTTTGAATAATTCAAATATTTTGTCAGGTCAATTTGTTTGTTTCATTAATTATTGCAAAGCTAAAAAAAATTGATAAGTAAAATGTTAAAGATAATTAGTTTAAAATTCATTTTAATATTTTAACCTGTTGTTAGGTTTTTTTATTAATTAATTAATTTAAATTATTAAAATCAATTAATAAATATACAATTTTGGAAAATGGCTTTATACATAGAGACATGTGCAAAAAATAGATGTATCGGTATATAATGATATAATTGTAATTGATTTAAATAAAAAATTGTCATTAATTAATTATTAAATATTTATGAAAATTAATTTGTAACATATAACTATATACTATATTATAGTATGATTATAGTTGAATTTATGAAAATTAGCTCGTAATATATAATAGTATAAATTTGATTGACTTTAAATTAAAAGATTGATAAGTTAGTAAATATTTTATCACTTTAAAAAATATTAATTTATGCATGTACTAAATAAAATAAATTTAGTATTTCAAAAAAATTGTTAAGTAACCAAGATAATTAATTTAGGATTAGAATGATATGATTATTTAATTTTTTTGGTAATTTCTAAATGGCTCTTATATATATTTATAAAATTAATCCATAATGTATAATAAAGTAATTATGATCAATTTTAAATCAAAAGAGTGGAAAATAAAAATTGTAAAAATCACTTGATATTATATTTATGTATAATCCTGATTGATTTTAATTATATATTATTATAATTTTTTTAATATTAAAAAATATATAATATATGGATATGTTAAATCAAGTAACTGCTATATTTAATTTAAAATTGTTAACTAATCATGGTTAATATAACAGGATAAGAATGATCAATAAGGAAAACTTTTAATATAATATGATTGGTCTAAAATTAGGAATGACCTCGGATTGGTCATAAAATAATTCAAAATTTTCTGATTGACTAACTATATCTAACTGTAATCCTGATGGATTTTAATTTATATTAATTTATTATAATTGTTTTTAACATTAAAAAATATGTAATATATGGATATGTAAAATCAAGTAACAACTATATTTAAATTAAAATTGTTAACTAACCATGGTTAATATAATAAGATAAGAATGATAAATAAAGAAAACTTTTAATATAATAAAAGATTTATTAATTAATTTTATTAACAAATTATGAATAAATATATTTTCGAGCCTTCAAAAAATGGAGTTCTTGAAGATATGAATTTTATCCAAGTTATTTAAAATATGTTTCAAATCCGATTTTGAAGTGTTGGTTTATATTTATTAAATAACTAATTTTATTAACAAATTTTGAATAAATATATTTTGAGTTTTTAAAACAATCGAGTCTTTGAGGGTATGAATTTATCCAAGTTATTTCAAATCCGATTTTTTAGATTTCTAGTTGAGTTAGATTATAATTATTTAAAAAATTTAATTGTACAACATGTATTATGAAAATCTATTTATATTGTATGATAATGATTGTGATTGGTTTTATATTAAAAGAGTGGTTGATTAATGAACGATTAATTATGAAATTTAATTTAAAATATATAATAGTATATCGTGATTGATTTCAATTTAAGAATTTTGAATTTTTTGTAAATATTTTTTGATTTTAAAATATGTATTTAAGAATATGTTAAATAAAATCATTATTGTATTTAAATTATAGAAGTGTTAACTAACCATAGTTAATGAAGCAGGGTGAGAATGTAAATAAGGAAAATTCTTAATACAACATGATTGATCTAAAATTTAGGAATGCGTTGTGATTGGTTCTAAAATAATTCATAGTTTTCTGATTTAATAAAAGATTTATTAATTAATTTTATTAACAAATTATGAATAAATATATTTTCGAGCCTTCAAAAAAATCAAGTTTTTGAATATATGAATTTTATCCAAGTTATTTAGAATATGATTCAAATCCGATTTTGTAGTGTTGGTTTATATTAATTAAATAAATAATTTTATTAACAAATTTTGAATAAATATAGTTTTGAGCTTTTAAAATAATCGAGTTTTTGAAGGTATGGATTTTTTCCAAGTTATTTTAAATCTGATTTCAAATCCGATTTTTCAGATTTATAGTTGAGTTAGATTATAATTATTTAAAAAATTTTAATTGTACCACATGTATTATGAAAATCTATTTATAGTGTATGATAATATGATTGTGATTGATTTTATATTAAAAGAGTGGTTGATTAATGAATGATTAATTGTGAAATTTAATTTAAAATATATAATAGTATATCGTGATTGATTTCAAATTAAAAACTTTGATATTTTTAGTAAATATTTTTTGATTTTAAAATATAAATTTATGGATATGCTGAATAAAATCATTATTCTATTTAAATTATAGAAGTGTTAACTAACCATAGTTAATGAAATAAGTTGAGAATGTAAATAAGGAAAATTCTTAATATAACATGATTGGTCTAAACTTTAGAAATGCATTGTGATTGGTTCTAAAATAATTCATAGTTTTCTGATTGGTTAACTTATATGTGGTAGACTCATGTATTATAATATAGGATTATTGCTAACTATGACATGATTGTAATATATGATTGATATTTTTAAGTGTTCATGAAAGGTAATATCTTCAACTAAATTAAATGTGAAAAGAGAAATTGACTAATTATCATTAATTATATTATGTTATTATTTATTTTAAGTGTTTTTAATAGTATAGATATCGTATATATTTTTCTTTATAATAAAGGTTAAATAAGTAAATTCACGAAATACTAAAAACAGATATACCAAAAAATAGGTACTGGTCAATACTACGCTTGAGGGTATTAAGGCTTTCTCGAATGCCTCAGGTCTTGTGGTAAACCCAGGAAAGTGTTCCATCTTTTTCTGTAATGTCCCGGTTCATGATATTCATGTTATGACTAGCCTATCTGGTTTCTCTTGGGGTGAGCTTCCTGTCACTTATTTGGGCCTCCCTCTTATTTCAAAAAAACTGACTGTCAGCCTCTCATCTTGAAGATAAACTCTAGGCTCCAATGTTGGGCCAATGTTGTTCTGTCTTATGCGGACCGGCTTCAACGTATAAAGGCTGTGTTATTTGGAATCTATGGGTATTGGAGTTCTATCCTTCTTCTTCCTATGAGCATCATAAAGAAAATCCAATCTCTATTTGCGAGGTTTCTCTGGAATGGTACAAGCCAATCGCATTGCAACTACAAGGTTGCTTGGGCAGACCTTTGCTTTCCAAAAAATGAGGGGGGGCTTGGTATCCGGAATCGAGGAGTGGAATCTTGCTGCAACTTTCTATCAGATATGGCGGATTATTCAACCATCTTCATCTTCTTTATGGATTCTCTGGTTGCACTCTACCTTATTGAAAAAGAAAGGTTTTTGGATGATGGATATTCCTACTTCTATATCCTGGACTGTTAGGAAAATTCTTCGAGCACGTCAACTAGCTTTAAATCATATCTCTTATCAAGTTGGACGAAATTCAAATTGGCTCCTTTGGCACGATCCTTGGCTCAAAGGGAAACCCCTGCTCTATCAGTTTCACCCTTGCCTCATCTCAATCCTGCAATCAATGCCTTTAGCAAGAGTAAACACCCAGCAGGATAATGGCTGCTGGGCTTTCCATCAGTCTAATCATGTTCTAGCAACTGATATTCGTCGACAGGCTTCTCAAGTCCACTTTGTTCATCGAGATGATGTCCTGTGGGATAATCAAAAATCAGTTAATATATCTGATATTTGGAAAACCACCCGTAGGGTTGTAGTTGGCCCAAGTTGGACTCCAGTAATATGGCATTCGCTGCATATTCCTAAGTGTTCCTTCATCCTTTGGCTGGGGTTAAAAAATCGACTTCTAACAAAGGATCTGTTAGAAAATGGGGTTTTTGGAGCATAATTATTTTATGTTCTTGAAGTTAATTCCGGTTTTTAACGTTTGGAAATTATTCCTTGCTATGAGGACTTAAATTTTCATATATGGGTCTAAGTAATTTTCTTAGTGAAATCCATAGAGAAATGAAGTTGAAGTTGGTAGCTTGAAAGAGCTTGAAAATAAGAGTGTGTTTTGTCCCACATTGAAATGAATAAAGGGGGATGTTGGCTTTATATTGAATCACACACATGGGTAGTGTACAACTACTAAGGTGTATGATGGTGCATGGTGTTACTGTGTTCTCCACACACACACGCGCGCGCCGCCGCCGCCGCCCGCCCCGCCCCGCCACGTCACGTCTCGACTCGGGTCGGGTCGAAGGGCGATTTGGACGAATGTCTCGGCGTCTCGCGTACGCGAGGCGACCTGGGCGAGGGATTTTATTCGTGATTGATTTAATATTTTAATTAAAATATATTTATCAATTGGGCTGGGTTGTCTTATCAGTTGAGCTGGGCTGGACCAGATTTGTTGGACTAAAAATCGGATGGACTAGTTGAGCCTTGTAACTGATGTATTCGAAATATATATATATATATAGAATGAACCTGGTGTTAATATATTAAAACTGATACTGATATGTGTGGATTATATGTATAACGTAACTGTCGAATTAATGTTATATCAGCCGTTTTATTAAATTAATTCGGACGTTACAGCCGTTTCGTTTTATTAATTGGGCAGTTACGTTTCTTACATTAAAGCTGGTGGCACCAGTTACACTTAGCCTCTCCTATAAATAGAGAGCTAAGTTGCTGGTTTATTAACACCATACATTCTCCCTTCACTCTACATTCTCCTTTTTCCCTCTGTATTCTGTAGTAGTAGTGTTAGTGTTATTCCGGCGACTGAGGTGCCAGTCGAAGTAGAGTTTTTGTGGTTGCTGTGATCATCTAAACTCGGAGCTGTTTTATCCTGGAAGAAGATCGCCAGCATCCTGACACAGTGTAAGTGGGGGCGATTATCTCTTCAAGAGCAGTCAGATCTTGATCGAAGTTCTGACGACTCAGCTGCTTTACATTCTTGTTTTCATATACTGCTATAACAATGGGTTCGGGTATGTCTTCTTTTCTTCTATCGTTTCTACAGTTACTAATTTGCATGTGTTTTACCTTCGTGCTTTGTTTTGTCATTTCTGGACTTGGCCTTGACATGTTAAAAACGATATATAACTGCCTCTGTATCGCTTTATTAGTGAATATATCCAACATTCTTGAAGAGATAATCGGTTATATAGTATTTAGCATAATGGTTAACGAGAGTGAGATTCCTGCTAGTGGTGCTACTGGTGCCACTGGTGCTGATGGTAGTTCGAGTGCAACTGTTGGGGTCATTGATTGGACCACGTATAGTTTTCCACAACCAGTTGAGTTAACTGGTCTACCCGAGAAGTTCAACGGTGGCGTTGGCTTCTCTCGTTGGCAGAAGAGGATGAAGCTGTGGTTAACTGTAAAGGGTCTTTGGCCCGTCATGGAGTATGAGAAGCCGGTGGTGATTCAAGGAAATGCTGAAACGGTTAAGGCTTTTGCGAAGTGGGCTGAGAAGGATGGGGTTGCAAGGGCGGCCATTTTGGCTGCTCTAACCAACACATTGTTTGATGTGTATTCTTCTGATGCCTACACCGCAAAACTCTTATGGGAGAAGCTGGACCAAACCCACAATACTGACTCACAAGGTCTGGAAAAGTATTCGGTGGCTAGGTTCCTTGAGTTCAAGCTGGTGGACAACAAGTCGATGACGGAGCAAGTGCATGAGTTCGAGATGTTGGTGCATGCTTTGAAGGAGTCTGGTATGGACCTCCCTGAAAAGTTCAAGGTTATGAGCGTGATTGAAAAGCTTTCGAAGTCTTGGGAGGAGTTTTCTCTCTCCCTGAAAAGACAGAAAGGAGAGATCACCTGGACCAACCTTATGCTAGACATCTCGGTGCAAGAACAACACAAGTCCAAACAGGGACATGTGATGCCATCTGAGCATGGAAGTTCGAAGGTAAATGTTGCAACTGTAGGTCAGAAACGTAAGAACTTTGCTAAGAAACCTAATAGTAATAAACCTAAGAACGACAAGGACAAGGTCAAGAAACCCAAGGCGAACAAACCATGTTGGTCTTTTGGGCAGGTTGGGCACTGGAGTAAGGACTGTCCTACAAAGAAAGCGAAGAAAACCGAGGTGGTAGCACAAGCGAATGCTGTGCTTGGAACCACAAGTGGGCCTGTAGTGAACATGGTTGTTGGTGAGGTCACGGCTTCTGAAACCAACATGGACCGGTATGTATCCTACAACCCTGTAATATTTTCTACATATCTGTCAAATGAATGGTTGATCGATACTGGTGCTAATGTGCATGTTTGTGCTGACATTAGTCTGTTTGTATCTTATCAACAGAGTCATAGCTTGACAGTGACGATGGGGAATGCGAGTGCTGCTCAAGTGCATGAAGTAGGAAACGTGGACCTGAAGTTCCCTTCGGGGCGTGTTCTATCTCTAACTCGAGTGCATCATGTTCCCGACATGCGTAGAAATATAATAAGTGGAAGCTGTTTAGTTTCTAATGGTTTTGAAATTTCGTTTAAGTGTAATAAAGTAGTTCTTATTCACACTGGTACTTTCTTTGGCAAGGGTTACTTGTCGAATGGTTTATTTGTAATAAATGCTGAACCCGTTTTGGGATCTTTAGTTAATAATATTTCTGTTGTTAACTGTGTTGAATCCGCAAATTTATGGCATGCTAGACTTGGTCACTTAAATTTTGGTGCTCTTAAGAATATGATGAACTTAGAGTTGATTCCAAAACATACCATAGAAAAGAATTCTAAATGTCAAGTATGTGTGTCTGCTAAACAAATAAGGAAACCTTTTCATCACATTGTTAGGGATTCAGACTTGTTAGATTTAGTACACACTGATATTTGTGAATTTGGTGGTGTGTTAACCAAGGACCAGTTTAGATACTTCATTACCTTTATAGATGATTGTAGCAGGTACTGTTATGTTTATTTACTTAGACATAAGGATGAAGCACTTAGTAAATTCATTATATATAAAACTGAAGTAGAAAAACAAAGTCGCAAGGTACTTAAACGGTTGAGATCTGATAGAGGTGGTGAGTATACGAGTAACGCTTTTAATGAATTTTGTGCAAGCAATGGTATAGTTCATGAAGTTACCCCACCATACACACCTGAGTCTAATGGGATTGCAGAGCGAAAGAATAGAACCTTTAAAGATATGATTAATAGTATGCTTATTAATTCTGGGTTGCCTAAATACATGTGGGGAGAGGCTTTGAATACGGCTTGCCATATTCTGAATAGAGTCCCTTTGAAACACATGGATAAGACACCCTATGAGTTATGGAAGGGCAAGAAGACTAGTCTTAAGTATCTTCGTGTGTGGGGGTGCCTTGCTAAGGTACTTGTCCCTGAACACAAGAGAAAGAAACTAGGTCCAAAGACTGTTGACTGTATCTTTCTAGGCTATCTTGAGACCACTACAGCTATGAGATTTTTAGTATTAAAATCTGACATAGATGGTATAGTGGCAAACACGATAGTTGAGTTTCGTGATGCTACATTCTTTGAGGATGTTTACCCTATGAAGACTGGTATGCCTCAAGATACTTCTAATGAAGATCCTACTCACACATCAAGTTCTATTCCTGATCATGTGAAAAAGATGACTAATGTGGGGGCGGAACCTAGTAGTAGCTCTACTCCTAATGAGTTAGAGGAACCACGAAGGAGTAAGCGTGCAAAGGTAGTCAAGGATTTTGGAAGTGATTTTATCACTTACAATGTCGAGGACGAACCTTTAACTTTCCGACAAGCTATGAATTCTTCGGAGTCTAGGCACTGGAAGGGCGTTGTGAAGAGTGAAATTGACTCTATTGTTTCTAATGGAACATGGGAGTTGGTTGATCTCCCTCCTGGGTGTTCTACTATCGGGTGCAGTTGGATCTTTAAAAGGAAGCTGAACCCAGATGGATCAATAGATAAGTATAAGGCTAGATTGGTAGCTAAGGGTTTTAGGCAAAGAGAAGGAATTGATTACTTTGACACATACTCTCCTGTTGCAAGAATGACAACAATCCGAATGCTTGTAGCATTGGCTTCTGTAAATCGTCTTATAATACATCAGATGGATGTAAAGACAGCTTTTCTTCATGGTGATCTTGAAGAAGAGATTTATATGGATCAGCCTGAGGGATTTGTTGCATCTGGCAATGAAAGGAAAGTATGTAAGTTGATCAAGTCCATCTATGGCTTGAAACAAGCTCCCAGGAATTGGCATAAGAAGTTTGATGAAACTGTGTTGCCATTCAGTTATGATATTAATGAAAGTGATAAATGTGTCTACACCAAAGTTAAAGGTAGTGAGTGTGTGATCATGTGCCTGTATGTGGATGACATCTTACTGTTTGGAACCAATATTGAGATTATTAACGAGACAAAAGCTTTCTTGAAAAGGCACTTTGAAATGAAGGATATGGGTGAGGCTAGTGTGATTCTTGGAATCAAACTGATTCAGTCCGCTGAGGGAATAACCTTGACTCAATCTCATTATATAGAGAAATCTATACTTGAGAAATATGGTTATTCACAGTGTAGAATCGCTAGTACACCCTATGATCCTAAAGTTGCCCTTGTCAAGAATACTTCTGGAGTGCCAGTGTCTCAGTTAAGGTATTCTCAGATTATTGGGAGCTTGCAGTATCTTGCTAACTGTACTAGACCAGACATTTTCTATTCTGTGTCTAAGTTGGCTAGATATACAAGCTGTCCAAACAGAACTCATTGGGATGCTCTTGATAGAGTACTTAGATATCTAAAAGGCACAATGTACCTAAGTCTACACTATAGGAGATTTCCTGGTGTACTTGAAGGGTACAGTGATGCAAGTTGGATAGCTAAGAAGTCTGGTTTCAATGGAGTGACTGGATACGTGTTCACCCTGGGTGGTGGAGCGATATCCTGGAGGTCGACTAGACAGACTATTGTGACTCGGTCTACATTTGAGGCTGAGTTGTGTGCACTTGATGCAACAGGGTCGGAGGCTGAATGGTTACACGGACTAATGTCCGCAATACCTGTAGTAAGCAGACCGCTTCCTGCTATTGCTATTCATTGTGATAGTAGAACAACTATCGACAAGATTAGCAGCAAAAAGCATAATGCTAAAACAAAGAGACACATCCAAGTTAGACTGAAGTCTATAAGGGGTTTGGTGTCTGATAGGATTATAGCTATAGAGTTCATAGGAACTCAGAATAATATAGCTGATCCTCTGACTAAGGGACTGGAACCTGCAGTGGTCCTTAAGTCAAGGTTGGGGATGGGACTGTCAACCCATAATAGTTCATCAACAGTGGGAACCCAATACACATGAGAGGAGATCCCTCGAAGTGTATTCAATGTGGTAATAACAAAGCTGTAAGGGTGAATTGGTACTACTTTTGCTACATAGATGATACTTCAGTATCTGAGTCTATTCCCTGTAAACCTAGAAGGTACTGACACTGCTGGATAGCAAGAGTGTTAAATCTCTGAATGGGGTCAAGTCATTTTGACGAGATGGTAGCAGTACATCTCTGGAGATGCCCAGCTAAGCGAATGTAATTGTGTGGTCGCAATTAGAGGAAAGGGTTATTCCTTGAAGCATTCGACGAACAGGATCGAGACAAGACCATTAATGTCTCAAAGCCGTAGATTGGCACCATAGCCTTTGATTTGTCGTCGTCTATGGAACATGATTACATCAAACGGATTAAGATTCAAGGTGAAACATTCCATCTGAATCCGGTAGTCATCGAAGTAGGGGACTCAGGAGGGTTCAAACCCGGAAGGGTACCGACTCTGAAAAACAAGTCATGATGAAAAACCTTGAAGCATTTCTATATTGATTTGTGGGGGATTGTTAGAAAATGGGGTTTTTGGAGCATAATTATTTTATATTCTTGAAGTTAATTCCGGTTTTTAACGTTTGGAAATTATTCCTTGCTATGAGGACTTAAATTTTCATATATGGGTCTAAGTAATTTTCTTAGTGAAATCCATAGAGAAATGAAGTTGAAGTTGGTAGCTTGAAAGAGCTTGAAAATAAGAGTGTGTTTTGTCCCACATTGAAATGAATAAAGGGGGATGTTGGCTTTATATTGAATCACACACATGGGTAGTGTACAACTACTAAGGTGTATGATGGTGCATGGTGTTACTGTGTGCTCCACGCGCACACACACACACGCGCGCGCGCCGCCGCCGCCGCCGCCGCCCGCCCCTCCCCGCCACGTCTCGACTCGACTCGACTCGACTCGGGTCGGGTCGAAGGGCGAATGTCTCGGCGTCTCGCGTACGCGAGGCGACCTGGGCGAGGGATTTTATTCGTGATTGATTTAATATTTTAATTAAAATATATTTATCAATTGGGCTGGGTTGTCTTATCAGTTGAGCCTTGTAACTGATGTATTCGAAATATATATATATATATATATATATATATATATATATATATATATATATATATATATATATATATATATATATATATATATAGAATGAACCTGGACGTGATAATATATTCTTTTAATATATTAAAACTGATACTGATATGTGTGGATTATATGTATAACGTAACTGTCGAATTAATGTTATATCAGCCGTTTTATTAAATTAATTCGGACGTTACAGCCGTTTCGTTTTATTAATTGGGCAGTTACGTTTCTTACATTAAAGCTGGTGGCACCAGTTACACTTAGCCTCTCCTATAAATAGAGAGCTAAGTTGCTGGTTTATTAACACCATACATTCTCCCTTCACTCTACATTCTCCTTTTTCCCTCTGTATTCTGCAGTAGTAGTGTTAGTGTTATTCCGGCGACTGAGGTGCCAGTCGAAGTAGAGTTTTTGTGGTTGCTGTGATCATCTAAACTCGGAGCTGTTTTATCCTGGAAGAAGATCGCCAGCATCCTGACACAGTGTAAGTGGGGGCGATTATCTCTTCAAGAGCAGTCAGATCTTGATCGAAGTTCTGACGACTCAGCTGCTTTACATTCTTGTTTTCATATACTGCTATAACAATGGGTTCGGGTATGTCTTCTTTTCTTCTATCGTTTCTACAGTTACTAATTTGCATGTGTTTTACCTTCGTGCTTTGTTTTGTCATTTCTGGACTTGGCCTTGACATGTTAAAAACGATATATAACTGCCTCTGTATCGCTTTAATAGTGAATATATCCAATAGGATCGTCTTGTCTCCTTTGGTCTCCTGAATGATATGTCATGCCTGCTCTGCAATTCTCAAAATGAAACTTCGAGACATCTTCTTGTAGATTGCCCTTTCACTCGTATGGTCCTACAGGACAGTTCCATGCCCCTAAGTTACGATTGGATAGGGGATATTCCAAATACTAAGCTAAACTTGAAGACAATGATTAACTATCTCTATATTGGAGTTAGTTTCTACAACATTTGGTTAGAGAGGAATGCTCGTGTTCACGGAACCCAGTGCCAAAAAACTGCTACTTGTATCTCTAGAATTTCAAAATCTATGGTTCGAGACAAGCTCTGGTTGCGAAATTCAAAAAGCTGCTTAGAACAGACCCTTCATTTGTCTCAGCAATTTACTAGATATATAGTTGTTTGGTAGCTTGTGTGTAGTAAGGTGATGATTTTTATTCTCTGAGGCTGGTTGTTTCTTTTGGTTGCGGAGGTGGAGCTTGTTCCACTCCTCTGAGGAGCTCTAGGGTAGGGTATGCCCTAGTATGATGTATTTTATTTGTTGGGTTAATACAATTATTACTTAACAAAAAAAATAGGTACCAAATTTTTTAATATTTCGATTATTATATAATTATAATTAATTTAAATTTAATATACTCATGTTTACGATTATACTATTATTTCTTTTTATAATATGATATGATCGACTTTTATTATTAGGGGTTAATGAGATTATGTAAACTGTAATTCTGATCTTGATGCCACAGTCGTAAACTTGAATCTGCAGTATGTGGTATGTTTCTCCAGTTTTGTATATCTTCTATAGCAATTTATTTGCTACAAACATTTCTGGATGTATTTCAATTTCGTTTTATAAACAGGCCTTTGAAAGAAAAAGAGCTTGCTTGAGAGAAATGGGAGACGAACGACTTGAGAGTCCATTACCTTATGGACAATTTGTTCACGATCCTTGGGTATCTTCTTCTAGTGCTCCACTTGAGCACCACCTCTCATTGATTACGCCAAAACCCACACTTTTAATTAACAAAGCCTAACCCACCATTTCTTGGTAGAGTTCCTAAGATATTGCATGACATCACTAATCAGGAACCTGGGGAATCTGAGTTCCTTACCCCCGAAAAGAAGCTGCTCAACTCAATTGACAAAGTTGAGAAAGCGGTGGAGGAGGAAATAATCAGATTGAAGCAGACTCCTGCTGCGAAGAAGGCAGAGAGGAAAGCAAAGGTCCGCACTTTGATGTCAATGCGCTGATTGACCAAGTCAACCTAACATTTGATGAAGACAATGCTAAGGATTCAAGATAAAGAATGTGGTGACCTTTAGCGCATAGTTGGTATTGTAGTTCTCAGAGTTTATTTGATCAAGCTAATGATCTTTTCTTTTTTACTTCCGAATGTTAGGACTATCGGTAATCTATGTTGCTACATCAACTCCTTTGTAACAGGTGAGTATGCGTATCTGTTTCTTCCGATGCTTGTGGTGCAGGATCGAGATTATCTTAATTGATTGTAGATAGCTTTGATGTTAGGAAGGTACTCAGTACCTGTACAGTTTTCTTCATTATTGTAATGTAAAATTACTGGTTTTCTACAGCTGATTGTCTTTATTACCATTCTGAATATTTGGAGGGTCCAGTGTCTCTTATTTACCATTTGGTACTGTACTAGAGTATGTCCTGGTTCTGCACTTTCGTCAAATGTGATGCTTTCCACTTTAGTAGCATTTGTTCAATGCTTCCACTAAAAAAGTAAGGGTGGAAAAAATACTGGCATGGACTGATGAAACTATGGATGTGGGACTGGTACTCAGCTATTCAACTGGCTTGGCATCACCTCTTGTTTGTTATCTTATTTTTCACTAATCCAGATGAACTTGTATCTATCCATTAAATATTATGAAGGTGGATTAGCTGAAACTAAACCGTATTTGCAGCCTACAAAAACTTGAAGCTCTTGTAGAAAATCTAAAAAGGCTGTTAAAGATTATACACTTGTGGTATTACAGATTACTAGAGGTAGCCATAGTAATGTGTTTTGTTCATGGTTGTAGGCTTGTACCTTCCAAGCAGGTTCATATTTAGTGGCAATCTTCCATGGGATGCTGGTCGTGTACGAAGTACCTAGTACCTGCTTAGACTAATTTATTGTCCCAGGCAAGTTTGTCTGATATTATATTATCTTAGTCTATCTTTTGAGTTTCCATGGCTGTATATAAATTGCAAATATAGGGAGTACAGAAATTTGCAGGGGAGATGCTCTTGTTATTTAATCAGATAGATGATCTATTTCTAGTGAATATTAAACTTCACAGCCAAACAAATAATATTTCTGAATTTCAGCAGAACTGGTTAAAATAACCAAGCAGTGGTATAATTTTTGAAAGAAACAATCAAATTAAAAGCTAGATATTCTGATAGTAGTGATGAAGCTGTGAAAAAGACAAAGATATCGATCATAACAACAACGAAAATATTCAGCACATGAGGTATATACCAAGACAAAGTTTAGACAAAACGAGATTAAAGTGTCATCATGATAAGCAACCAAAATAATAACTTAGATGTCAAAATAAACGGATGTCACATTCTGAGCTTGAACTGCAGCTACAGATAGTACACGTAATCACTTCAAAATCCAATCTTGCTTAATCTATTGCAAACTTGTTTTGGAGGCAGACCTTTGAAATTAAAAATGATACAACCAATAGTATTTTGTTTTGTTTATACTTTATATAAAGTGCTAACCGGTTAATCAACACGATCACCTATATTTCCCTATTGGTTAACTTTAGCATGGTTAGCTTTCAAGGTTATATACTTGTCTTCTTCATTTGGCTCATTTCTACCCTTATAGTTCGAGCCATATTCAAGAGTCGAATTACCTCTGACCTTCCCCCTGGTCCTCTTAGGCTTCCAATTATTGGTCATCTCCACCTTCTTGCTCCTATCCCACATCAAGCTCTTCACAAGCTTTCCATCATGTATGGACCTTTAATGCATATCTTCCTTGGCTCAAATTCTTGTGTTGTTGCCTCATCTCCTGAAATGGCTAAAGAGTTTCTTAAAACACATGAAGCATGTTGGTCAGGTCGTCCCCAAACAGAGGCCTCGGATTACTTAACATATGGTTCCCAAGACTTTACTTTTGCTCCTTATGGACCATACTGGAAGTTTATGAAAAAAGTATGCATGTCTGAGCTCCTTGGTGGTCGAACTCTGAATCTCCTAAAACCAGTAAGACACATTGCGAGATTAATAGGATTGTGAATGTATTGTTGCAACGGGCCAAAACTGGGGAGGCGGTTGTGTTAGGCACCGGCCTAGTTATTTTCAAATCTCTCCACCTACCTTCACCAACCCCATTCTCCCACCAACCCCATTCTTTCACCTATAAATACCCCCTCCCCCTCATTAGTTAATTACACCAAATTCTCTCTTCTCTCTCTATATAGCTGCTAGATAGTCCGTCTAGTAGGAAAGCCGGTTTAGCCCGCTTTCAGGAAGTGTCGGGATAGAAGGTCCTCGTGCCTAAACTATTCCTTAGGGTACTTGGGTCTGACTGCAGCCATCGGAGGTGGTCCCGCTGCAGAGGTCTTTCTATCAGGTTGTGTGGCACTGTCCGGGTTGGGAGAGGGAGAGAAGGAAAGGTTGTCGGGAAACAGTGATAGGGGAGGTTTTGAAATAAACACTTTAGTGAGTTGGGGATATACATAATAGGTATCGTAGGGCTGAATTTGTGTATAAAATTCAGGGGCCGGATACCCGGATATTGTAATCTCTTTTATCTAGTGTGAAGTTGTTACTCTTGTGGATGTAGGCTGGGCCGAACCACGTTAAATCTCTTGTCTCTTTTACTGTATTGTTGGTTTGTTGCTTTATTACTATCACGTATATTTGTGGGATCTAAGCACACATATTTACCAAATCGCTTCCGCATTCGCCGGGAATCGAGTAGATTCCTAACAGGTTGATGTTGGATGTGAGCTTATGAGGCTGACCAACAATATAATTTCAAGAATGATTATGAGGGTAAGGTGTTCAGAGGACGAGGATGAAGCTAGGGAAGTTAAGAGGTTGATTAAAGATGTAAGTGATACTTTAGGAAAGTTTAATCTCTCTGACCATATATGGTTCTGCAAGCATTTGGATTTGCAGGGAATGAAAAAGAGGCTAAGTGGAAATCCGTGGAAGATATGACATACTTATGGAGAGGATTATAGAGGAGCACAGAGACGCGAGGAGGAAGAAGATAGAAAATGGTGATGATGGGGATGCAGATAAGGACTTGCTTGATATCTTACTTGAAATTTCAAAGGATGAGAGCTTGGAGATTAGATTGAGCATAGAGAACATCAAGGCTTTTATACTGGTAACCGTGTATCTCGCCTAGCTACTACACATTAGTCACATAGCTGTACATATAAAATTTCATTAACAAAATCCTCTTACTTGTTAATATGATTTAGTAGCGTAAAATATAAAATACATTTAATCTAATCATAATTATAATTTGCATGTCATGATCGTGTATTGCATAAATTCTATTTTCTCACAACAGTCGCTACAAAGATATGAACAATCGAAAATATCAACAATCCAATCCTACAAAGTCACGAGTAATTCATAAATATTTGTAATTTAGATCATGCACGTACCTTGCACGGGTCTTTAAGATAATATAGTACGGGTAATTTACTAATTTCATTATAATTAAATTGTCTCATGATATATCAATAATGAATTTTATAAATTGATGTCTAGCATAATAGTGCGTAATCTCTCTTCTAAGTTTGGGATCAAGGATTTAATTATTATTAGGAACAATTTTTTATCATTAATATAATGTATAGGGTTGTTTCGCCATATATTAATAATGAATTTTATAATATATTCAAAATTGATGTCTAGCATAGTATTAAGAAATCTCCCTTCTAATTTAGAGGTCAAGTGTTCAATTCTTATTTGGAACAATTTTTTATCATATTATATATATGGAGTTGTCCCACGATATATTCATAATGAATTTTAAAATATACACAAAACTAATGTATAGCATAGTGGTAAATATTATAGGTCAAGGGTTCAATCCTCACTATGAACATATTTTTTATCAATTTTAAAATAAGAAGGGTAATTTAGTAATTTAAAATGAATAAATTGTCTATTAATAATATAATAGATAATAGATTATTTATTATCTATAATATACTTTATATCTTTATATATAATAAATTAATTCTGGTCCTTTAATTTTGGTCAATGTACCGCCAAAATAATCTCAATCGTCGAATCTAACAATTTTAAAATGGACGATCAAGATTATGTCATATTTAAAATCTCAAGATAAAATAAAATTATTAATTTTTACATTAATCTTATTCAGTATAGAAGACCTACATAGATAATCTTGTTCAATGTAGAATACCTAATTATATATACGATTTAAATCATTGACATTCATTTTTCGTATATAAACGCACTTTTCAGTTTACATGTTAAAATGTAAAACATTTTTTTATGCTAGATCCAACATTTTTAATCTATTTATTTTAAGATCTAATTATTCTTATTTACTTTGTCTTACTGCGGACTATACTACCAAGATTTTGGACAAAATCTTTCTTACACTTATTATTAAAACTAGCTTCGTAGCCTGTGCAGGTCACGGGCATACTCTATATTATAAATATTCATGAAATATCGTGATCACGTGGGATTGAATTGTTGATACATTTGATTGTTCATATCTTCGCAGCAATTGTTGTGAGGAAATAGAATTTATGCAATACCCGATAATGACAGGTAAATTATAATTCTTGTTAAATTAAATCTATTTTATATTTTACGCTATTCTTTGTTTTGTTAAAGCAAACTTGAACGATATGTAATAAATTGGTCAATGTTAAGATCAAAATCGTACTTCGAAATATAAATATACAGAGTTAACATGGATGGGTACAGAGATACATACAAGTATTATTACACAATAATAAATGCATATTAGTTCATATCGGTTATTATTATGTAATAAATATGTTAGTGTTGCAATACCTAAATAGCCCCTGGAAATATAACATATAAATAATTAGTATGGGTAAATATGACTTTTTATATGAATAAATTTGCTCATGGAACCCCTCTCTTTGCTCTATTTGATATATATATATATATATATATATATATATATATATATATATATATATATATATATATATATATATGTTTGTTATATTTTTTTGTGCGTTTACGTATTAAAGATGTGATTGATGAGTTTTAAGATAGTTAATGTTAATACAAGTTTGTATTATACTTATATACGAATGAATGTTCTTTTTTGTATTGTGATATTTTTTATAATATTTAATTCATAAATAATTACAGTAAATCTAAAATGATTAATAACATATGGTATATGTTAGTGAATATTATAGTACATTATTATATATCCACAAAAATTTATATATATATGTATGTATTTATGTTTGTACATGTGTATGTATGTATAAATATGCATATTAATTATACAATAATTAATAGATTACCAATAATGAAATATTAATAGATTATACAACATAAATGTATGTATGTATGTATGTATGTATGCTATATAGTATGTATGTATGTATGTATGTATATAATAATATAGTATATTATTATATATCCACAGAATTTATATATGTATGTATTTATGTTTGTACATGTGTATGTATGTATATGCATATAAATTATACAACAATTAATATATTACAAATAATTAAATATTAATAAATTATATAACATAAATGATATAGGCTAAAAGTAAGCCTTAAAGACACCTTTAATATGGTATTAATTATACCCGGAATAGTCCAAACGTGGGGCCCACCAATTGGGCCCAAACCCTATTTATAATATTAATTTCGTAATTAATATTAAGGGTAATAAACAGCTCAGCAAATAAGAGTTGGATAAGGATAATATCCCCTTCAGACTTATCCAATAAGGCATCCAATTCAATATGGAAACTGATTCCTACAAGGAATAGATCTAGAACATTCCTCAAAGACTTGCCCACCAAGTCTCCAAATCCTACCATAATTCTAAGGCTTCTCAGCCTATATAAAGGGCCTGACCCCTCATCTCAGAACTACGTTTTATTGGCTTGATTCTCTAATTACAGAGATACGTAGGCATTCTGTGAGGACCGTTTAAGTCTCGAACGCAGAAGCAGCCATTAAAGCACGAAGCTCACGAACCCTAGCATTAAATATACAAACCCTAGCCGCAATAATTTCAACCTAGTTTTTATTCCACAACATTTGGCGCCGTCTGTGGGAAGACAACATCAACCATGGTTCAAACACGAAGGACAACGTCAACCGAGGCCGTGCCCCTTAACTCTGCTCAACCAGCCACTTCAGATTCGCTCATCGTCACTGAGGAAGGACAAATACTCCCATCAACAGGGACGGTCGTTCAACCTCTGCCCACTCAACCCCCAGGGACGACTCCCCATGTAGAGGGGACTCACTCTGTGGTCGTCCAAGAAACCAACCCTCTCCAGATGGTGGTTTCTCCTCTTGGTAACGTTGATCGCACGGGGGTACAGATCCACACTACGGATCTCCCTTTGAACACCAACCCTATGTATGGACTGCCTAACTATCCCCCTCGACGAAGGGAACCTGGACCGAGCGGACACGCCTTACAGATCCGGGATCGAGAATATGATGACTACTCGGGTCCCTATACTGATGATTCATCATCATCTGAGGATGATGATCGAGATGAAGCCCCGAGGAGGCGACGAGCTAGCAAGGAACCCCTAAGAAGAACACGGAGAATCCATGATGGGCCTCTACAAACGATTGAGGAGAGGATTAAGGCTCATGAGGCTGAGATCCAAAGGTTGAAGGATGATATAGCAAGGGAACAGGCAAGACAGAGTTTGATTCGACCCCCTCCAATCTCAGAAAGGATTCCTGTTATAGACTTGGAGAGGTCTTCAAGAAGACAAAAGAGGGCTGATGTCCCAACAAGAGAAGCTATGAGGGTGGAAACCCCCAGGGGTAACCCCAAAGATCTGATGCCACTTGGGGACCCTGACGATCCCACACCTCCGTTTACTGAGGAGGTGATGAATGCCCACATCTCAAGGAAGTTTAAGATGCCAACCATTAAGGCCTATGATGGAACGGGCGATCCCGCAAATCATGTCAGGACTTTCTCGAACGCACTGCTGCTACAGCCTGCTAGTGATGCCTTAAAGTGTAGGGTGTTCCCTCAAACTCTATCAGGAATGGCTCAAAGATGGTATAGCCGTCTACCTGCAAATTCGATTGGCTCTTTTAAGGAGTTAAGCGCTGCTTTCATCAGCCAGTTCATCAGTGGGAGAACTCATGAGAAAAGTTCTGCATCCCTTATGTATGTGGTGCAAGGGAAGAATGAGAACTTAAGGGATTATCTCAAGCGATTCACCAAGGAGACGCTAAATATCACCGATTTGGAAAATAAGGTGGTCATGGTAGCCCTGGAACACGGAACCACTGACCTCTTCTTCAAAAGGTCTTTGGCAAAACATCCTCCTGAGAACATGGCCGAACTCCAAAGAAGAGCCGATAAATATATCAAGGCCGAGGATAGCATCAAGAAAGAAGCCGCATTGGTCAATGGAGGGAACAACAAGCGGAAACAAGAACAAGAGTACGATGCTAGGGACAAGTATCCCCGAGCTAGCAGAGACTCTGAATCTGCTCCAAAAAAGAACTCGGGTCCAAGGTTTTCCGAGTATGCCAGACTTAATGCTCCAAGAAGCCAGATCCTGTTGGACATTGAAAAGGAAAAGGACTTCCGATGGCCGAAGCCACTTAGAGGAGACCCAGCTAAGCGAAATAAGGAGCAATACTGCAGGTTCCACAAAGATGTGGGACATGACACCGACGATTGTAGGCAACTCAAGGATGAGATTGAGTTCTTGATACGAAGAGGAAAACTAAGTCAGTTCACCAAAGGTGATGACCGTGGGAACCAGAGAAGGGACAATGAAAGGAGAGATAATAACAGGAGGGATGACAACCATGATCGCAATCCACATCCCCGAAGGGCAGTTATCAACATGATCTGGGGAGGTCCGACAGCAGCTGGCACGACTAAGAATTCTCGAAAGGCTTATGCTAGAGAAGTAATGCACATTGTGGGAGAAGCCCCGAAGCGTGCTAAAATCGAGATGGTAATTGGTTTCGATGATTCAGACTTGGAAGGGGTGAAATTCCCCCATGATGACCCGCTGGTCATAACTCCCGTGATTGGAAACTCAGAAGTAAAACGAGTCTTGATAGACAATGGGGCTTCTGTAGATATTTTATTTCATGATGCATTTGTGAAGATGGGATACAACGACTCTCAGTTAACCCCTACAAACATGCCTATATATGGGTTTAACGGAGTGGAGTCCAACGTTGAAGGGACTATTCAGTTACCCGTGACTATTGGGCAAGAGCCTAAGGAAGCGACTCAGATGCTGAACTTTTTGGTGATCAAGGCAGTTTCAACATACAACGCAATCCTTGGAAGGACTGGACTTCATGCGTTTAAGGCTGTGGCCTCTTCCTATCATATGAAGATTAAGTTTCCAACACGGAATGGTGTCGGAGAACAAAAGGGTGATAAGAAGATGGCAAGAAGTTGCTATGTAGCCGCACTGAGGGCCGATGGAGTCGGGGAGCAGGTCCTTCCGATTGAAGACATGGATGTCCGCGATAATGAAGAGCATAGAGGGAAGCAAGCAGAGGATTTGATTCCCGTACCTCTAGAACCTAATGATCCTGAAAAAGTTACTTATGTTGGAGCATCTCTGAAAGAACCCCTGAAGGGCCAGTTAATAGAATTCTTACAGAAGAATAGCGACGTGTTCGCTTGGACAGCAGTTGATATGCCGGGGATTGACCCCCAACTCATAACTCACAAGTTAAATGTTGATCCCAAAAGGAAGGCAATAAAGCTGGAGAAGAGAAACTTTGCTCCGGAAAGGCAAGGGGCCATTAGGCAAGAAGTGGATAAGCTCTTGGAAGCTGGTTTTATTGAAGAGATTCAGTTTCCCGACTGGTTAGCAAACCCTGTGATGGTCAAGAAAGCGAATGGGAAGTGGAGGATGTGTATAGACTTCACTGACCTAAATGATGCATGCCCAAAAGATTGTTTTCCCCTCCCAAGGATTGATATGTTGATAGATGCCACAGCTGGACATGAGATGTTAAGCTTCATGGATGGATTCAGCGGCTATAATCAGATTAAAATGCACAAGGATGACATACCTAAGGTATCTTTCATAACTGACTTTGGTGTCTTCTGTTATCTTGTCATGGCTTTTGGTCTAAAGAATGCAGGAGCTACTTACCAACGATTGGTGAACAAGATATTCGCCCATCTGATTGGAAAAACCATGGAGGTATATGTTGATGACATGTTAGGTAAAAGCCTACTCAAGGCTGATCATATCAAACACCTCAGAGAGGCATTTGAAGTGCTAAGGCACCATAAGATGATGTTGAATCCTGCCAAGTGTGCTTTTGGAGTTGGATCTGGAAAGCTTTTAGGACTGATGGTTTCAAAGAGAGGCATTGAGGCCAATCCTGACAAGATCAAGGCAATTTTAGACATGGAGCCACCACGCTCTATAAGAGATGTGCAGAAGTTGACAGGTCGAGTTGCAGCTTTAGGAAGATTCATCTCCAAGTCTGGAGACAAATGCTTGCCTTTCTTCCAAGCGTTAAAAAAGGTGAAAGATTTTGAATGGACACCTGAGAGCCAGGAGGCCTTTGAGCAACTGAAGAAGTACATGGTTGAAGCCCCGTTGTTGACCAAACCAAGTCCTGGGGAGATTCTTAGTTTATACCTGGCGGTATCCGAACGAGCCCTGAGTGCCGTCCTTATTCGGGAAGAGGAGAAGGTCCAGAAACCTATATACTATGTGAGCAAAGTGTTGCATGGGGCTGAGTTGAACTACTCACACATAGAAAAGTTTGCTTTGGCATTAGTAACCGCCTCAAGAAAGCTGCGGCCTTACTTTCAGGCACATAAGATTCAAGTTCTGACAAACCAGCAATTGAGGAACATATTGCATAGCCCTAAGGCCAGTGGAAGGCTAATCAAATGGGCGATTAAGTTAGGAGAGTTTGACATCACATACAAGCCTCGGACAGCTATCAAAGCTCAGGCATTGGCTGACTTCGTGGTTGAATGCACTATTAACAACCAAGAAGTCGGGGGGCAAGAGATAATGACTACCCCTGGGCAAGAGGAAAAAGAAGAAGAACTTACACCTGATCTGAAGGAATATTGGGTGCTCTATTTTGATGGAGCATCAAAAACAAAATCTAGTGGTGCGGGTTTGGTTTTGCAAAGCCCCGATGGGTTCACAGTTGAGTACGCTTTAAAGTTGGATTTCCCTACTACCAACAACGAGGCAGAGTATGAGGCATTAATAGCTGGTTTGGGCTTGGCCAGGATCATGAGGGTCAAAAATCTCAAAGTTTGTGGAGATTCAAGGCTTGTGGTATCACAAGTAAATGGTGAATTCGAGGCTAAGGATGAGACTATGGCAAAATACTTGAGAGTAGTAAAGGCTGTTATGTCCCAGTTTGAGGAGTGCTATGTTGAGCACATTCCAAGAGAGGAAAACATTAAGGCCGATGCCCTATCTAAATTTGCTTCTTCCGAGATAGAAAATTATGCTGGGAGTGTCTATTTTCAGGTCTTGAAGGCCCCGACCGTTAACTCAAAGTTATTGGCACCGATCGATATAGGAGGCTCTTGGATAGACCCTATCAAGGCACACCTTGAGACTGGATGGCTCCCAGACAATGCCTTGGAGGCACGGAAACTTTCAGTAAGAGCATTGAGATACACTTTGATTGAAGGCATTTTGTATAAGAGGTCGTTTGTCATCCCATACTTGAAATGTTTAAGGCCTCAAGAGGCAAGAGAAGCATTGGAAGAAGTTCATGAAGGGATCTGTGGCCAACACTTGGGGGGCAGGGCCCTAGCTCACAAGATAATTCGTTTAGGGTTCTATTGGCCGGAGATGTTGGCTGATGCACAAAACTATGTCAAGAGATGCGAGAGATGCCAGAAGCATGCCCCAATTGTAAGGCAACCGCCTGAGATCTTAACTTCAATTAACTCTCCCATTCCATTTGCGATGTGGGGGATGGATATACTTGGGCCTTTTCCCATGGCTTCTGCGCAAAGGAAATTCCTAATAGTGGCCATCGATTACTTCACTAAGTGGATTGAGGCTAAACCTCTGGCTAAGATAACCACCAAGCAAGTTTCCCAGTTCTTTTTGGAAAACATAATTTGCAGATACGGAATCCCACGAATCCTTGTAACAGATAATGGGACACAGTTCAATAATGAAGAGTTCAAGAAGTATTGTGAAGAGAATGCGATTGAGCTCCGTTTTACCTCGGTGGCACACCCTCAAGCCAATGGGCAAGCTGAGGTAGCTAATCGAATTATCCTTGATGGACTGAAAAAGAGGGTCGAACGCTCTAGGAACACTTGGGTAGATGAATTGTTGCCCATACTTTGGGCATATCGTACCACTTGTAAGGTAACGACTGGAGCAACCCCATTTTTGCTGGCTTATGGAGCCGAGGCAGTTGTGCCTTTAGAGATCATGCAAGCATCACCTCGAGTTGAGGCATATGAGCCAGAAACTAATGACGAAGGAATGAGACTTGCCCTTGACTTAATTGATGAGGTTAGAGATGGAGCTAATGCAAAGAATGCTGAATATCAGAAGAGAGCCTCTTTTCACTACAACCAGAGAGTTAAAGAAAGATTCTTTCGACAAGGTGACATGGTTTTAAGGAAGATTGAAGCCTCAGGAGTTGGCCAAAACGGAAAGTTAGCACCAAACTGGGAAGGACCGTATCTGGTCAGGAAGGTGTTAGGACGAGGATCTTACAAGTTAGAAACCTTGGATGGGGTTGAGGTGCCCCGGACTTGGCATGCTGTGAACCTCAAAGTTTATTATGTTTGAGATCTTTTGATAAGGGCTTGAACTTTTATCTATTTATTAGGAATAAGGTTCGAATGAAACCATTATAGAGCATGTTGCTCCCAGTAGTTGATAGAGTATCTATGTAAGGGTTGAACCCATTTTATTAATGTCCTTTGACAGCATAATGGAATTTATTCTGTTTTCCCTATTGGTTATCCTTCCTTGCTAAAATAAACGAAAGACGAATGTTGGACCGACTTATAAGTTTAAGTACCAGCCAAGAGGCCAAGTGCTCAAAAATTCTAAAATATTAACAAATTATGAGCAAAGGCAAGAAAAATGAGCGGAAATAAACTGCATAAATAGTTAAGTTAGAAATTACAAAGGCCGGAAGGCTATTAAGTCAAATGATTGAAATCCAGAGTTCAGAAAGGCGAATGATAAATAAATAAAGCCTAAGGGGCCTTAGGGGCCTCCTTAGCAGGAGAAGCATCCTCAGAGCTAGTCTCAGTAGTAGACCCCTCGTCGGCAGAGATAACAGCACCAGGCTGGGCTAGAGTAGGCTCGGGATCCAAAGCTGAAGTAGTGGCAGTAGCATGCTCCCTAACCAAAGCGTCATCCTCCCCAAACAGCTCTTCACTGGAACCAGGCCCCTGTGTCAAGGCATTGGGAAGGTGAGGGCTAGGAAAAGCAGAAGGCAAGAATAACCCTGGATGCTGCCTCAGAACTGCTTCAAGGGCTTTGGTCCACCCATCAGAAAACTGACTAGGAAAGAGCATCTCATCATGCTGATCCATGAGAGTCTTGTACTCATCTGAATCCAGATATTCATCAATATGCTTCTCCTTGTCATCTCTCAGGGCGACCAGCTCCGCATGCATCCCTACCATCTCTTCATCTTTCTTCTTTATTTGCTCTTCCAGACGATTAATATGGAGAGTCTTCTTCTGAGATTCAGACTCAAAAGCTTTAGACTTCTCTTTCCAAGCTTTGGCTTTGTGAACCAAACTTTGGAAATGGACGTTAGCCTGCATGAAAGGTTAGCATTGAAATCAAGTAATGAACTTAAAAGCCGTTAAGGTATTGAAAGAAAAAAGTTTGAGACTTACCACAGCGAGAGCCTGAGCACCGAGTGCCTCTGACTCTCCAATACCTCCACCAAGGACCATGTCCTTATAATCAGGGGTGGTGATCGAGTTTAAAGACCAATCCATGGAGTGCTTCGTAGAGCCCACCACAGAATCCTGCTTCCTAAAGCCCCAAGGAGGCCTGAAAACCGTCGACTGGACATTAACCTGGGAGCTCCCCTCCAGTCCAGCTATGTCACCATATCTCAACTCCCCTTTATGGACCTTGTGGGGGCGCAGGAAAGGAGGCTCCGTGTTTTTCCCTCGAGGGTCAGCAACCCTCTTAGCCCGAACCATCCTGGCCGTCTCTTCATCAGGAGAGGGTGCCGCCTCCACAATCAATTTCGCAACTGCAAGAACGACCAAAAAGAGAGTTGGAATAATTTCAGTATTAAAAAGTAAATGGCAAAGACCAGTAAGAAAATTACCCCGCTCAGAAACTCTGGAAAGGCCTACTCCCCTCCTCATTTAAAAGACTTAGGCAGGTAATAGAACTACCGTCTGCCTCGGTCAAAGTATTATAAGCGGCCTGTTCCTCGGTACTAAGGACGATTCCCTTAGCACTTCCATCTGAGACTCTCGAGAATGTCTGCCTAAAGAGAGTGCCCCAATCACCTCCATCCCATTCTAAGTATGCGAACTCATTTTTCCAGCCCGCATTATTATCAGGAATTGACTTGCCATTAAAGATTGGGGGGACTCTAGGACGGAGCTTAACATATACCCAGCCAGGGTTCGTGGCAGGACTATTGTAAAATTGAAAAAGTTTGCGAAAAAGAGCAACTGATAAAGGGAGTTGTTGTCGAAGACACAAAACCATAAAACATAATATAATTCTCCACGCGTTTGGCGGGAGTTGACATGGACTAATTTGCACATCAGCTAAGAGTCTAGGAATGAATTCATGAAATGGAAAACGAAGGCCAGCCACTAGACTCTCCCTATAAACACACAAAGAATTGGGTTTCCAATGACAAGGTCTGTCACCTGGCTCGGCTGGGACAAGTTTATAAGGTGATTTAATTTTGAAAAGCTTGTTATATCTAGTGATTTCATCAACATCATGATAAGAGCTACAACAGTCATATGCATCTAATTCTGACAAAGAGGGGTAATCATCTCCACGTTGATTTAACATATCTACTAGAGATGTGTAAGAAGAGCGAATGGTGATTGTACCTTTGGAGGAGGCAGAATTCATCTTTGCAAGGCGAGACTTAGCTTTGTCTTCCATTGATGCTCTTGAAGAAAGGTTCGAAGCTCTTGAAAAACCCAGAAAGTTTGAAGATTTGAAGAAAATCTTCAAAGAAAACCCAGAAAGTATGAAGGAATGAAGGTATCTTCAAGAAATAAACCCAGAAACCACCGTGAAGGGGAGGAGCTTAAAGAAAACTTTCGCCGGAAATCGCCTTGAAATAGAGATAACTACAGAGAGAATTTCTAGTGAAGTGTTTGAGTAGAAGTAAGAATGAGAAAGTGAACACTTCACTCTCACTTTTATATACAATCTTTTAGCCGGTTAAAATTCCTCCAAACGGTCAAGAAACCTACAGTAACAGGTCAGAAAAGCCCATGAAACCGGCCCAAATTAAGGCCCAATTCTAGGACATTCTTAGGAAAATATCTTTGAAAAATATCTTAGATATTTTGAAGGAAATTATGGGTATTTTTTAAAAAATACCATAGACAATAAATCCTGGATTTGGATCCAAATAGCCCGAATGGGCCCAATAACAACTATGAGGATAAGCCCATTTTGAAAAGAAAAGTACCAGGCCCCATAAGAATAGGCCCAAAGCCAAAGTGGCCCTTAATTCGACCAGAATCCTGGTCGAAACGACCAAGAATCCTGGTCGAAAAACCCTTCGACCAAAGCGTTGGAAACGCCCTTAATTCTACCAGAATCCTGGTCGAAACGACCAAGAATCCTGGTCGAAAAACCCTTCGACCAAAGCGTTGGAAACGCCCTTAATTCGACCAGAATCCTGGTCGAAACGACCAGGAATCCTGGTCGAAAAACCTTTCGACCAAAACCATTCTGAGGCCCTTATTTCGACCAGAATCCTGGTCGAAACGACCAGGAATCCTGGTCGAAAAACCCTTCGACCAGAGCAAAATTGGACCCTTATTTCGACCAGAATCCTGGTCGAAACGACCAGGAATCCTGGTCGAAAATCTCTTCGATCAGGAAGAAAAAGAAGGCCTTAATTCGACCAGAATCCTGGTCGAATTCCTGGTCGAATTCCTGGTCAAATTCCTGGTCGAATTCCTGATCGAAAAAACTCAGTCCTGGTCGAAATTTGCTATAAAAATTGATTTTCTGACAGCTAATCTTCACAGACATGGAATTTTGATACCTGTAGGTACCATAATAGGATAAAAAATGGAAATACGAGGAATTTCATAGATAATTCCTTGAAGAAAAAAAAAAGACTCTGTAACTAAAGTTATGGAAATTGCTTAGCCTCGAATAAGGCATATCGTCGTAAACGTGTCGGTCGCTCCACACTTTACATCAAGACGACATTCGTGAAACACTAGTGTACAAAGCCCTGACCCAAGTCTCACGAAAGACAGATAAAACTTCAAGGAAAACCTGATCAGTTTTCCTAGAAGTTGGGGGGCAAATGATATAGGCTAAAAGTAAGCCTTAAAGACACCTTTAATATGGTATTAATTATACCCGGAATAGTCCAAACGTGGGGCCCACCAATTGGGCCCAAACCCTATTTATAATATTAATTTCGTAATTAATATTAAGGGTAATAAACAGCTCAGCAAATAAGAGTTGGATAAGGATAATATCCCCTTCAGACTTATCCAATAAGGCATCCAATTCAATATGGAAACTGATTCCTACAAGGAATAGATCTAGAACATTCCTCAAAGACTTGCCCACTAAGTCTCCAAATCCTACCATAATTCTAAGGCTTCTCAGCCTATATAAAGGGCCTGACCCCTCATCTCAGAACTACGTTTTATTGGCTTGATTCTCTAATTACAGAGATACGTAGGCATTCTGTGAGGACCGTTTAAGTCTCGAACGCAGAAGCAGCCATTAAAGCACGAAGCTCACGAACCCTAGCATTAAATATACAAACCCTAGCCGCAATAATTTCAACCTAGTTTTTATTCCACAACAATAAATGTATGTACATATTGTATGTATGTACGTACGTACGTACGTACATACGTACGTACGTACGTATGTATGTATGTATGTATGTATGTATGTACGTATGTATGTACGTATGCATGTATAATTAATAATTATATATGTATGTATGTATGTATAATGTATGTATGTATATATGTATGTATGTACGTATGCATGTATAATTAAGAATTATACATTAATTTATAATTATTTACAAATATACATTATAATTAATAATTATACATTATCCGAGGTAAGTCAACTGAGATTTATCTACAAATTAATATATAT